>CAWUPB010001179.1:2763335-3434847 GCA_963924115.1 Dovyalis caffra
CCTGTCCCTACCTCTCTCCCTCTTCCTCGATCTCCCTTCCTTTATCTCTCTTTTTCCCTCTCTTTCTATGCCTTTATTCCTCCCTCTTTCTCCCGATTTCTCTCTCTCACTATCTCCCTATTCTCCCTATTTTCTCTCTTTGTCCCTCTTGCTCTCCTGACTTATCTCACTCTTTATTACTCTATATACCTCTCTTTCCCTCCCTCCCTCCCTCTCTCTCCCCCTCACCCTCTCTCTCCCTCTCCCTCTCCCCCTCCCCCTCTTTTTTCGTTTCTCTCTCACACTCTTACTTTTTCTCTCTCCCTCGCTCTCCCTTCTTCTCTCTCCCTCTCTCTCTCATCTGTCTTTCCATCCTTCTCTCTTCCTTCATCCCTCTCTCATTCTCTTTCTCTTTTCCTCTCTCTCCCTCTCAAACCCTCTTCCTTTCTCTCTTTCTCTCTCACCTTCTCTCTCTCCCAATCTTTGTTTTATCTTCCTCTCTTTCTCTCCCCCACTCTATCTCTTCTTCTCCCTCTCTCTTTCTCCCTCTCCCCATCTCCCTCTCCCTCTCCATATCTCTCTCCCCCTCTCTCTCCCTCTTCCTCTCTCTCACCCCTATCCCTTTTCCTCTCTCTCACACTTGCTCTCTCCGACTCTCTCTCCCTTTCTCTCTCTCCTTCTTACACTTTTCATCCCTTCCTCTCTCCCTATCTCTCCCTCTTCTTCTATTTTTCTCCTTATCTCCATCTCTTGTTTTCTCTGTCTCCTTTTTGCTTCCTCTCTCTAGCTCTTTTTCTCTCTCTCTTATTGCCTCTCACTCTCCCTCTCCCTCTCCCTCCCTCTTTCTCCATCCTTCCCTCTCCCTCTCTTTCTCTTTTCCCTCTCTCCCCTTCTCTCTTTCTCCCTCTCTCTCTCCCTCTATCACTCCCTCGCCTCTCCTCTCTCCTTCTCTCTCACTCTCACCCATCCCTCTCTTTCCATCCTTCTATCTCCCTTCTATTCCCTCTCCTCTCTCTCCCCCTCTCCCTCTCTCCTTATCTCACTTTCTACCTCTCTCTCTATCATGCTATCCCCTCTCTCTTCCCTCTCTCCCTTCATCCCTCTCTCCCTCTTCCTTTTTCTCTCTCCCTTCCTTTCTCATGCCCTCTCCCTCCCTCCCTTCCTCTCTCTCTCCCTCCCTCTTCCATTCTTCCCTCTTCTCTCTCTACCTCTCTCGCTTTTCTGCCTTCCTCTCTCCTTCCTTCTTCTCTCCTTCTCCCCTCTCTCTTTATCCTTCCTCCTCTCTCCAGTCCTTTTCTCTCCCTCTTCCTCTCACTTGTCTCTCTCCTCACACTCTCTTGAGAAAAGAGGGAGAGAAAGGTAATGGGAGAGGAAAGGAGAGGGAAGGTGAGAGAGAGGGGAAAAGAGAATGAAAGGGAGAGATAGAGAGAGGGAGAGGGTAAAAAGGGAGTGAAAGGGAGAGAGAGATATAGAGGGAGAGGGTAGAAAAGGGGGCAAAGAGGGAGAAAGTGAGAGAGTAAAAGGATAAAGAAGGTGAGACAAAGGAAGGGAGAGAGGGGAGAGATAGAAAAGGAGAGAGATGGAGAGAGTAGGAAATTTAGAGGGGTAGAGAAAGAGATAGGGAGAGAATGGGAAAAAGTAAGAGAGGGGGAGGAAGAGAGGGATAGGGAGAGGAAGAGAGGAGGAAAAAAGCTGACAAAGAGAAAAAAGAGGAAGAGAAATAGAGAGTTAGAGAGGGGGAGAGAGGGAGAGAGAGAAGGAAGGAGAGAAAGGGGAGAGGGAGAGGGGAGAGAGAAAGATAGAGATAGTGAGGAAGAGATTGGAAGGAGGAGGGAGAGGGAGATAGAGAGAGGGTAAGAAAGGTTGAGAAAGGGGAAAGAGGGTGAGAGAGAGGATGAGAGGGTGATAGTGAGAGAGAGAGAGCCGAGAAACGAGAGAAATTGAGGGAGCAAGGGAGAGAAATAGTGAAGGTGAGAGAGGGAGATATGGAAATTAGGAAGGAAAGAGAGACAAAAAGAGGGCGAGAGAGATAGAGTCAAAGAGAGGGGAGAGAGAGACGTTATGAGAGAGGGAGAGAGGAAAAGTGAGAGAGAGAGCCAGAGAGGGAGAGAGATATTTAAATATATAGGAAGAGAGAGTGAAATAGGGAGAGTGTAAGAAACGATGAGAGTGAGTGTGTGAGAGACGAAGAGGGAGAAGAGTGTGAGGGAGGGAGAGGACTAGGAGAGAGAAAGGTAGATAGAGAGGGAGAGAGGGAGAGGGAGAGAGGGAGAGAGAGGGAGAGAGGCGAGAGGGAGTGAGAGAGGGGAGAGAGAAGGATAGGGAGAGAGGGAGAGTGAGAGAGAGGGAGAAAGGGATAGAGAGATAAAAAGAGAGAGGAAGGGATAAGGAGATAAAAGGGAGAAAGGGTGAGAGAGCGGAGGAGAGAGTAGGAGGGAGAGATAAAGAGAGAGAGAGTAGGGAAAGGGGTGAGTGAGAGAGATAGAGGAGAGGGGCAAAGAGAGGGAATACAAAAGAGAGAAAGAGTGAGAGATTGAGACAAATAGATAGAGAGGAAGAGAGACAAAGAGGAAGAGAGATATAAAGGAGCGAGGTAGAGAGTGGGGCGAGAGGGGTAGAGAGAGGAAGGAGTATAGAAAGGGAGAGGAAGAGAGTTAGAGGGAGAGAGAGAGATGGTGAAGAGAGAGATATGGAAAGAAAGGGGAAAGAGAGGTAGAGAGATGAAGAGAAGGAGAGAGTGAGTGAGATGAAGATAAAGAGGGAAAGGAAGAAAGGGAAAGAGGGAGAGAGAGAGAGGGAGAGATTGGGATAGAGGGAGGGAAGGGAGAGAGGAAGGGAGAGGGAGAGAGGGAGAGGGAGTGACGAAAAGGGAGAGGTAGATAGATAGAGATAGAGAGAAAGGGAGAGAGAAGGAGGGAGGTAGAGAGAGGGGAGAGAGGGAAAAAAGGAGGAAGAGAAAGGGTGGGAGAGAGAGGAAGATAGGGAGAGAGAGAGGGAGAGGGAGAGAGAAAGATGGAGAGAGATAAGGAGGGAGAGAGAGAGGGAGAGGGAGAGAGAAAGATGGAGAGAGATAAGGAGGGAGAGAGAGTGAAAGAGAGCGGGAGAGAGTCAAAGTGAGAGACGGAGGGAGAGAAAAGAGGGAGAGAGAGGGAGAGCAATAATAAGGGTGGGAGAGAGAGAGATGGAAATTAGAAAGTAGCGAGAGAGTGAGAGAGAGAGGGGAATAATAAGGGTAGGGGAGAGAGATGGAAATTAGAATGAAAAGAGACAGGTGAGATAGAGATAAAGTAGAAGGGAGCGAGGAGAGAGAGTGGGAGGGAGAGAGGAGAGTGAGAAGGGAAAGATTGAGAGAAGGGGAGAGAGAGGAAGAGAGTGAGAGGGAGAGGGAGAGAAAGAGATAGAGAGAGGGAGAGACCGAGAGAGACGAGAGAGAGTGGGAGAGGGGTAGAGAGGGTGAGAGGGTGGGAGAGAGAAAGAGAGAGAGACGGAGGGAACAAGATGGAGTGACAAGGGGGAGAAAAGTGTAATGGGAGAGAGGGGGACAAAAGAGGGAGGGAGATATATATACCGGAAGAGAGAGAGAGAGTGAGAGAGAAAGGGAAAGAGTGATAAAGAGAGGGAGAGGTGAGAGAGAGGGAGAGATGAAGAAAAAGGGAGATTGGATGGGAGAGAGGGGAGAGGGAAAGAGAGATGGAGGGAGAGAGAGGGGAAAGAGAGATTAAGGGGAGAGAGAAAGGAAGGGAGGGAAAGGGAGGGGAAAGGAGAGAGAAAGAGAGAGAGAGGGAGGGAGAGAGAGGGAAAGATAGAGAATGAGCTAGGGAGTGTGAGAGAGAGAGATAGATGGAGAGAGAAAGAGAGGGAGAGGAGAGAGATGAAAGGGAGAGAAAAAGAGAGGGAATGAGGGAGAGGGAGAGGGGAGAGATGGGGAGAGACATGAGGAGATATAAAGAGAAGGAGAAGGAGGTAAAGAGAGGGAGAGAGAGAGGGAAAGGAAAGAAAGAGAGAGATATAGAGTGAAAGGGAGAGAGGGAGGGAAAGAGGGAGAGGGAGGGAAAGAGGGAGAGGGAGAGGGAGAGGAGGACAGAGATATAGAGAGAAAAGGAGAGAGGAAGGGAGAGTGGGAGAGTGAGAGTGATGAAGGGAGAAAAAGAAGAGAGAGATACGGATAGAGGAAGAGTGAGAGAGAAGGATCGAGGAAGAGAATGGGAGAGGTAGTGAGAGGAAGAGAGGGAGGAAGGGAGAGTGAAGGAAGGTGAAAGAGAGATAGGGAGAAGGGAGAGAGGGAGAGGGAGAGAGAGAGAGAAGGAGAGAGGAAGAGAAAAGGAGAGAGAAAAGGAAAGAGGGAGAGAGAGACAGAGAGGGAGAGAGGACGGGAGAGAGAAAGAGAGAGTAGGAGAGAAAGGGAGAGGGAGGGAGAAAGAGTGAGGGAGTGGGATAGCGAGAGAAAAGAAGAGAGAGATAGATGAAGACAGATGGAAAGACCAATATAGGGAGAGAGGATAGAGAAAGAGAGGGAGAAAGTGGGAGAGAGAGGGAGAGAGAGGGTGGGAGAGAGGGAGAGAAAGAGAGAAGGAGAGAGGGAGAGAGGGGACGAGGGAGAGGGGAGGAAAAGGAGAGAGGGAGAGAAAAGAGGGGGAGTAAGAGAGAGTGGGAGAGGAAGGGTGAGAAAGAAAGAGAGAGATTGAGATACGAGAGAGAAAGAGATAGAAAGAGAGAGAAAAAGAAAGAGAGATAAAGAGAGGGAGAAGGGAAAGGGAGAGAGGGATTGAGATAGAGAGATAGGAGGGGGAGGGAGAGGAAGAGAGAGGGGAAGAGGGAGAGAGTGAGAGAGGGAAAGAGGGAGAGAGTAAGAGAGAGGAGAAAGAGGGAGTGAGAGGGGAGAGAGAGGGATAGAGGAAAATAGATAAGGGGAGAAAGATAAAGATGGGAGAAAGAAGGAGAGAGGAAGAGAATTGGAAATATAGGGAGAGGGAGAGAGGAATTGTGAGAGAAAGGTGGAGAAAGAGAGAAGGAGGAGGGGAAGAGGCAAAGAGAGGGAGAGAGAGAGGAAGAGAAATAGAGTGGGAGAGGGAGGGAGAGGGGAAGGGAGAGAGGAAGAGAAAGGGAGAGGAAGAGGGAGAGGGAGAGAGGGAGGAAGATGGGGAGAGAAAGGAAGAGAGGGAGAGAGGGAAAAGGGTGAAAGAGAAGGGGAGGGAGGTAGAGAGAGGATAGATTGGGCAAAAGAACGGGAGAGAGATATTGAGTGAGAGCGAGGGAGAGATAGGGAAAGAGAAGAGAGGGGGAGAGAGGGAAAGAGAGGGAAAGAGAGGGAGAGGGGAAGAGAGAGAGGGAAGAGAAATAGAGAGAGATGAAAATAAAAAGGGAGAGAAAAAAGAAGAGAGGGAAAGAGATAAAGATAAAGTGAGGCTAAGGAAGGGAGGGAGATAGGGAGAGAAAGGATGACGGAGAGGGCGGATGGAGGATGAGAGAGGGAGATATATATATAAGAAGAGAGAGGGGGAGGAAGAATGAGAGAGGGATATATATATATATATAAGAAGAAAGAGGGGCGGGGAGAGAGGAGTAGAGAGAGTGAGAGAGGGAGAGGGGTAGAGTGAAAGATGGAGAGAGAGAAAGAGGTGGGGAAAAAGGGAGAGAAAATGTAAGAGAGAGCAAGGAAAGAAGCAAGAAGAGAGGGTAAGAGAGAAAGAGCTAGAAATTGGTTACGAGTGAATGGGGGAGAGAGGGGAAGAGATAGAGATAGAGTGGGAGGGAGGGAGGGAGGGAGGGAAATAGAGAGGGTGAAAGAGGGTGGGATAGGGAGAGAGAGAAGTAGGGAGACGGAGAAGGAGAATAAGGGGGATAGGGAGAGAGAGAGGAAGCGAAAGAGGGGGAAAGTGGGAAGAGGGAGAGAGAGGTAGGTATAAAGAGATGGAGAGAGAAGGAAAGAGGGATAGAGGTAATGAAAGTGAGAGGGGGAGAGAGAAGGGGTAAGAGAGAGGGAGATTAAGAGGGAGAGGAGATGAGAGAGAGAAGGATGAGGAGAGAGAGGGAGAAGGGGAGAGATAGAGAAAGGGAGAAGGAGTAGGAGAGAGAGAGAAGAAAGAGATATAAAGGGAGAGAAGAAAGTGAGAGAGAGGGAGGGAAAGGGAGAGAAAAAGACACGAGAGAGGGAGAGACGGAGGAAAGGAGAATGAGAAGGGGAAAAAGAGAGAGAGAGAAGGGAGAGGGAGAGAGGATATTCAAAGGAGGGAGAGAGAGAAAGGTAGAGAGAATGAGGGAGTAGGAGTGAGGGAATGAGGGAGAGAAAGGGTGAGGATAGGGAGGGAGAGAGGGAGAGGAATGGAGAGGGCTCTCCCTCGACCTCTTCCTTTTTACCTTTTTATCTCTATCTCCCCACATCCCTCTCTTTCTTCTTCTCCATCTCTCTCTTCATTTCTCTCCATCTCTCTATCTCCCTCTCTCTCTCTCCTCCTCTCTCTCACTCTCACACTCCCTCTCCCTCTCTCTTTCTCATATTCTCGCTCCCCCTTCTCATACTCTCTTTATTTCTCTCTCTATCCCCCTCCCTCCTATTTTCCTTCTCTCCCTCTCTCCCCTCTTTCCTTCCTAATCCTTCTCACTTCTCTCCTTCTCCCTCCCCTTGTCTCTCCCTCTCTTCCTCCCTCTCCTCTATGTCCCTTTCTCCCTCTCCTAACCTTTCACTATCTCTCCCTTCTTTATCCCCATCTATCTCTCTCTTTATTTCTCTCTAACTCTCCCCTTCTCACTCTCCCTTTTAACTCCTTATCTCTCATCTCTCTCTCTCCCCTTTCTCCTCTTCTTTCTTTCTCCCTCTCTCTCCTTCCTTCCCTCCCAATCTCCCTCTTCCTCCCTCTCTCTCACCCTATCTAAGTCCCTCTCTCTCCCTCTCTCTCCCTTTCCCTTTCACTCTCCCTCTCTTCCTCTATCTCTCACACTTTTTTCTTTAGCCCTTCCTCTTTCCCTCTCTCCCTCTGTTTCCCTCTCACTCCCGTTATCTTTCTCCCTCCCTCTCTCCTTCCCTCTCTCCCTCTCTCTACCTCTCTATACCTATCTCCCTCTCTCTATCTATCTCTCCCTCTCTCTCCCACTTTCCCCCTCTCTCCTTATCTCTCATCTCTCTCTCCTCTTCCTCTCTCCCTCTCTCTCGGTCTCTCTCTCTTGCTCCTTCTCTCACTCGCTCCTTCTCTCACTCTTTCTCATTCTCTCTCTCTTCCCCTCTCTTGACCTTTCTCTTACTATCTCTCCCTCTTACCCTTTCTCTCCCTCACTCTCTCCATCTCTCTCCATACCTCTCTCCCTTTGTCTCTCTCCCCTTTCTCTTCCTCTTCCTTCTCTCTCTACCCATCTATTTCACCCTCTTCTACTCTCTCTTTCCCTTTCTCTCTCCCTCTCCCTCCCTCTCTCCATCTCTCTCCCCAATCCTCTCTTAGTTTCTATTTTCCCTCTCCCTCTCTCTCTCAATCTATCCCCCCTCCCTCTCTCCCCCTCTCTCCTTCACTCTCCCCCTCTCTCCCTCTCTCTTCTCGCTCTCTCTCTCAATCTATCTACCCTCCCTCTCTCCCCCTCTCTCCCTCTCTCTCCCATTTTCTCTCCATTTCTCTCTCTTCCTCTCTATATCTCTCCTTATCCTTTTCTCTCTCCCTGTCTCACACTCTCTCATTCTCTCCTCCTTCTTTCCTCTCTCTATCTCTCCCCTTCTCTCTATCCCTTTCTCACCTACTCTTATCCTCTCTCCCTCTCTCCCTTCCCCCTCTCTATCCCTCTCTTGTCCTTTCTCTTTCCCTCTCTCACTCTTTCTATCTCTCTCTTCCTCTCTCCCTCTCTCTTTCTCTCCCTTCCTCTCTCTCCTCTCTCCTTCCCTCTCTTCCTCTCTCTCCCTTTTCTCTCTCTCCTCCTCTCCCTCCCCATTTCTCCTCTCTCTTTCTTTATCCATCTCCCTCCTCTCTCCCTCCCTTGACTTTCTCTTCTACTCTTCCTCCCTCTATCCCTCTCTCACACCCTCTTCTTGTCTCTCTCCCTCCCTTTGTCACTTTTTATCCTTATCTCTCTCGTTCTCTCCCCCTCTATCTCTCCTCTTCGTTACCTTTCTCTCACTTTACCCTTATCGCTCTCCCTTTATCTTCCTCCCTCTCTCCCCCTCCCTATCTTTATCTCTCTTTATCTCTCTCCATCTCTCTTTTCCCTTTTTCCTACTTCTCTTTCCCTCTCTTTACCTTATCTCTCACTCTATCTCCCTCTCTTGACCTTTCTCTTGCTCTTTCTCCCTCTTACCCTCTCCCCCTCACTCTTTCCCTCTCTTTTTCTACATCTCTCTCTATTCTCTCCCCTCTCTCTCCCTCTCTCTTCCTCTCACTTCTCTATCTTTTCTTATCTATTTCACCCTCTCTTACTCTTTCTCTTTTCATCTCTCTCTTTCTCCCCGCCTCTCTTCCAATCTCCCCCTCTCTCCCTCTCCTTCCCTCCCTCTCTCGATCTCTTTACCCTCACTCTCTTTCCTCCTCTCTTCCTCACTCTCCCCCTTCTCTTCCCCTCTCTCCCCTACTTTCTCTCTATTTCTCTTCTTCCTCTCTCTGGTTCTCTCTCTTTATCCCTTTCTCTCCCCTCTTTCTCACTCTCTCGTCTCTCTCCTTCTTACTTTCTCTCTCTATCTCTCTTTTTCTCTCTATCCCTATCTCCCCTTCTCTTATCCTCTCTCTATCCCCCTCTCTCCTTCTCTTGCCCTTTCTCTATCCCTTTCTCACTCTCTCTATCTCTCTCTTTCTCTCTCACTCTCTTTATCCCTCTCTCCTTATCTCCCTTCCTCTCTCCCTCTTTTTCTCCTCCTTTGTCCTTACCACACTCTCCCTCTCTCTTCCTCTCATCTCTCCTCTCTCTTTCTCTTGCTCTCTCCCTTTCTCTCTCCCTCTTATAGTCATTCTCTCTCTCCTTCTTCCTCCCTCTCCCTCTCCCTCTCCCTATCACCTTCTCTCTCCCTCTCACTCTCTATCTCTCTCCCTCTCTCTATCTCCCTCTTTCATACCTCTCCCTCCCTCTCTATCCGTTATTTTTCCTTTCTCTCACTCTCTACCCTCATTTTTCCTCTCTCACTTTCTATATCCCTCTCTATCTCTTTTTTTCTCTGTCTCTTTTTTTCTCCCTCTTTCTCACTTTATCCTTCTCTCTCTTCGTTTCTCTCTCCCTCTCTCTCCCCTTTTACCCCTCACTCCCATTCTCTCCCCCTCTATCCCTCACTCTCTCCCTCTCTTTCTCTATCTTTCTCTCTCCCTTCCTCACACTTTCATTCTCTATCACCCTCTTTGTGTGCCTCCCTCTCTCTTCCCCTCTCTATCATTCTATCTGTCTACCTCTCTCTTCCTTTCTCCCCTAATCTCTCTCCCTCTCTCCCCCATCCCTTTGTTTCCCTCTCTCTTGACCTTTCTCTTTTCCCTCTCTCTCCTTCGTACTCCTTCTCTCTCTCTCCTTCTTTCTATCTTTCCATTTTTATCTCTCTTTCGCTTTGTCTCTCCCTTTGTCTATCCCTCTATCTCCTTCTCTCTCCCTCTCCCTCTCTCCTTTTTTTCCCTAATTTATCCCCTTTTTCACTCTTTCTCCATCTCTTTCTCATCATCTCTCTCTTACTATCTCCCTCCTCTCCGACTCTCTCTTATGTTCCCTTACTCCCTCCCTCTTTTTCTCTCCCTCTCTCTATCTCTCCTTTTCTCCCCCTTCCTCTCTTTTTATCTCTTTATGTCTCTCCCCCTATCTTTCCTTCTTCCTATCTCTCTTTATCTCTTTCCCTCTCTTCCTCCACCTCTCTATCTCTCATTATCTCTCTACCTCTTTCTCTACCTCTCTCCCTTCTCTCTCCCCATCCGCCTCCCTCTATTCCTCTCTCCCCCATTCTCCCTCTCTCTCTATCCCACTCTCACTCTCTCTCCCTCTCTCTCATTCTCTCTATCTATCTATCTCATTTTTTGTCTCTCTCCCTCTCTTTAGCCCTCTCTTTCAGCCTCTTTATCTTCTAATCGCCCTCTCCTACCCTTTCTCCCTCCCTCCCTCCCTCTCCCCATCTCTCTCAGCCACCTCTCTATCCTTCTTTTGCTATTCTTTATGCCTCTCTCTCCCTCTCTCTCCTTCCATCTATCCTCTCTCTCACTCTCTCCCTCTTACTTTCTCTCTACCCTCGTCTCTCTCTCTCTCTCGCCCTCTCTCGGTCTCCCTCTCTCCCCCTCGGTCCTCTACTTCTCTCTAGTTATCTTTAACTCTCCTTTTCCCTCACTCCCACTTCCTCTCTCTTTCTCTCTCTCCCCCTCTCTACCTCTCTCTCACTTTCTCTTACTCTCTTTATATCCTTTTGTCTAGCTCTCTCTCCATTTCTCTCCTTAATCTCTCCCTCTTTCTCACTCGTTGTCTCCCCTCTCTCCTTCTCTCTCACTCTATCTCCATCTCTCAATCTCGGTCTCTCTCACTCTTTCCCTGCCTCTCCTTCTCTCTCCCTCCCTTTACCTCTCTATCATTCCTTCTCTCACTCTCTCTTTCTCTCACCCTCTCCCTCTATTCTCTCACACTCCATCTAACTCTCTCTCCTCCCTCTCTCTCCTTCCCTCTTCTTTTTCCCCTCTCTCTCCCTTTCCTTTCCTTACCACTCTTTGTCTCCCTCTCTCTCACTCTCCCACCCTCTAATACTATCTACCATTTTTCCTCTCTTTCTCCCCTCCTTATAGCTCTCTCCCCTTCTCACTCTTCCTCTCTATCTCCCCTTCTCTTTTGCTCTCTCTCCCTTCATTCCCTCCCTTCGATCTTTTCACTACCTCTCTCTCTCTCCCACTCTCTCTTGGTCTCCATCTCTTTCTCTCTCTCCTTCTCCTCTCTCTTTCCCCTCACTTTAGCTCTCTCACTTACCTTTTATCCCTCTCTCCCTCTCTCTCTCCCTCTCTTTTTTATCTCCTTGCTCTCTCTCTCTCTCACTCTCTTGCTATGCCTATCCCTCTTTCTCCTTCTCCTTCTCTCTCTCATTCCCTCTCTATCTCTCTCCCTCTTTATCCCTCTCACCCTTTACACTCCCCCTCTCTCTCTCCCTTCTCTCTCATTCTCCCTCTTCCTCTCTCCCTCTCGCCTTCTCTCTTTCCCTCTCTTTTTATCTCCTTGCTCTCTCTCTCTCACTCTCTTGCTATGCCTATCCCTTTTTCTCCTTCTCCCTCTCTCTCTCATTCCCTCTCTATCTCTCTCCCTCTTTATCCCTCTCACCCTCTACACTCCCCCTTTCTCTCCCTTCTCTCTCCTTCTCCCTCTCCCTCTCTCCATCTTGCTCTAGCTCTTTCTCTCCATTTTATCTCCTTCTCTTTCTCGCCCTCTCTCCCTCTTTCTCCGTCTCCCTCTCCCTTCATCTTTTTGTCCCTCACTCTTCCTCCCTCTCTCTCCCTCTACTTCTATCCGCCACTCCCTATTTCTTTCTCCTTTTCTCTCTTTCTCTCTATCCCACTCTAGCTCTCTCACTCTTCTTATCTCGTCCCCCTTTCTCCCTCTCTCTCTCCCTCTAATTTTTTCCCTCTCTCTCGCTCTCTCCCTAACTCTGTCTATCCCCCTCCACATCTCTCTCTCTCCCCAACTCTCTCATTCCTCCCTCTCTCTCCCTCTTTCTTCCTCTCTCCTTTTCTCTCCTTTTCTCCCTCTGTCTTTGCTTTCTCTTTCTTGCCTCCTCTCTTCCTCCCTTCCTCTCTCATTCTCTCTCTCATTCTCTTTCCCTCTCTCTCCCTCCCTCTCCCACCATTTCTCTCTCGTTCTCTCGCTTCTTCCATTTCTCTCTCCTTCTCTCGTTTCTCTATCTCTCTCTCCCTCTCTCACTTTCCCTCTCTCCCTCTTATCCCTTTCTTTTTCTCTACCTCTCTATAACTCTCCCTCTCTCTTTCTCCCTCTTCCTCTCTACCTCTCTTCCTCTCCCTCTCTACCTCTCTCTTCCTCTCTCTCCCTCCTTTATCTCCTTTTGTCTAACTCTCTCCCCCTTTCTCCCTTTCCTCCTCTCCTCTGTCTCTCCCTCTCTCTCACTCCCTCTCTCCCTCTCTCTCCCTCTCTTTATCTCCTTCTTTCTAGCTCTTTCTCCCCTTCTCCCTCCCTCTCTCCCCCATGTCTCTCCTCTCTCTCACTCTCTTCCTTTCTCTCTTTCCCTCTCTCCCCCTCTTTATCCTTTTCCTACTCTCTCCCAATCTCCCTCTCCCATTATACCTCTCTCACTCTCTCACTCTCTTCCTTTCTCTCTTTCCCTCTCTCCCCCTCTTTATCCTTTTCCTACTCTCTCCTTATCTTCCTCTCTCATTATACCTCTCTCACTCTCAATCCTTCTTTCTCTCCCTCTCCATTCCTCTCCCTTTCCCTCTTTATCTCTCCCTTTCTCTTGCTCTCTCACTCTATCCCTCACTAACTCTCTCGCTCTCTCCCTCCTTCTTCCTCTCTCCCTCTACCCTTCCCTCTCCCTCTCCTCTCCCTCTCCCTTTCTCTCTCTCTCATTCTCTCTTACTACCTCTTTCTTCCTCTCTCTATCTTTCTCCCTCTCTCCCTTTCTTGACTCTGTCTCACCTTTTCTTCCTCCTTTCTCTCTTTCTCTCCCTCCCTCCATCTCCCCCTCTCTCCCTCTCTATCCCTCCCTTTCTCTCCCTCTCTTCTTCTCCCTCTCTCCCTCTCTTTCTCTCACCCTTTCTCTCATTGTAATCCCTCTCTCCCTCTCTCTCTCACCCTCTCTCCCTCTCTTTCTCCATCACTCTTTCCCTATCTCTCCTGTGTGCTTTCTATTTTTCTCCTCGTCTCCCTTTCCTTCTTCCTCTCTATCCTTCGGTCTCTCTCCCTCTTTTCTTGCTCTCTATCCCTCTCTTTCTCTCTCCCTCTCCCTCTCTCTCCCCCTCACTCCTATGTCCCTCCTTCTCTTTATTTGTCTCCCTCCTTCTCTCTACTTATCTCCTCCCTTTTCCCTACTTATCTCTCTCCCTTCCTCCCTCCCTCTTACTCTTTCTCACCACTCTCCCCCTTTATCTCTCTTGCCCTCTCTCTTTCTCTCTCTCCCTCTCCCTCTCTTCCTTAGTCTTTCTACCTATATCCCTTTTCTCTACCTCTCTCCCCCTCCTTCTTTCTCTCTCCCTCTTTGCCTCTACCTCTCCCTCCTCCTTAATCCCTCTATTTCCAGCGATGGAGAGAGAGGAAGTAAGGGAAAGAGAGGAAAAGAGAGAAAGGAAGTAAAAGAGAGTAAGAGAGTGTGATAAATAGAGAGAGATAAAGAGAGAGGGAGAGGGAGAGAGGGAGAGAGAAAGAGGGAAAAGAGTGAGTGAGAGAGGTAGAGATAGGCAAAGAGAAAACGAGGGAGAGTGAGTGGGAGAGAGAGAGGGAGATAAGGAGAGGGACCGAGGGAGAGAGGAAGAGTGAGGGAGAGGAAGAGATGGTGAGAGAGAGGGATAGAAGAGGAGAGAGATAGAGAGAGGGATAGAAGAGGAGAGAGATAGAGAGAGGGAGAGGGATAGAGAGGGAGGGGAGAGAGAAAGAGTGTGAGAGAGAAAGAGTGTGAGAGGAGGGAGAAAGATAGGTTGAGAGGGAAAGATTGAGTGGGAAGAAGATAGAGAGAAGGAGAGAGGGAGAGAGAATGGAAAAAGAAGGGGAGAGAGTGAGAGTGAGAGAGAGAGGGTGATAGAGAGAGGGAGGAAGAGGGAGTGGAAGAAAGAGGGGAAAGAGTGACAGTGAAAGAGAGAAAGGGGTGATAGAGAGAGAGGGAGAGAGGGAGGAGAGTTAGAGAGAAAAAAGAGGGAAAGAGAAAGGAAAGAGAGAACTAGAGAGAGGGAGAGGGGGAAGAGAGATAAAGGGAGAAAGAGGGAGAGAGAGAAAGGGTGCAGAAAGGGAGAGAGGGAGAGAAAGAAAGAGAGAAAGAAGGAAAGATAAAGGGAGATGAGGGAGAGACGAAGAGAAAAAAGGAGAGAAAAAGAGAGAGGGAGATAAAAGGAGGGAAAATGAAGGGATGGAGAGAGAGGAGAGAAAGAGAGAGAGGTAGGAAAGAAAGAGAGGAAGAGATAGGGAAATAAAAAGAGAGGGAGAGAGAGATAGTAGAGAAAAAGGAGAGATAAGGGGAGGGAAGAGAGATAGAGTGGGTAAGAGAGAGATGAAGAGTGAGGGAGGGAGAGAGAGGGCGAGAGTGAGGGAGAGAAAGTAAGAGAGGGATAGAGGGATAGAGAGAGAAAGGGATAGAGAGATAAGGGAGAAGGAGAGAGAGGGAGATGAAAAGAGGAAAAGCAAAACAAGGAGAGAGATAGACGGAGAGATGAAAGAGAGGGAGAGAGGGCGAGAGAGAGAGAGTGAGATGAAGAGGGAGAGAGGGAAAAAGAGCTATAAAGAAGGATAGAAGAGAGGGAGGGAGAGAAAGAGAGAGAGAGAGGGAGGAGAGAGGGAGAGAGAGTGAGAGTGAGAGTGAGAGAGAGGGAGAGATAAGGAGAGAAGAAGTTATATAAAGAGAGATAAAGAGAGAGGGAGAGGTGAGAGAAAGAGAGAGTGAGGGGGAGAGGGAGAGAGGGTAAGAGAGAGAGAAACAGAATGAGAGAGAAGGATAGGGAAAGACAGAGTGTTAGGGACGAGGGGGATAGAAAGGGAGAGAGGGACAGAGTTGGAGAGAGATAGATAGAGAGGAAGGGAGAGAGAGAGAGGGAGAAAGGGAGAAAATAGAGAGGAAAAGAGAAAGAGAGGAAGAGGATGAGAGAGGGGGATAGAGAGCGAGGGAGAGGGAGAGGGAGAGGGAGAGAGGGATAGAGAGAGGCTGGGTATGGGAGAAGGATTGAAAGAGTGAGAGAGAGGGAAGAGAGAAGGAGAGAGAGTGAGAGTGAAAGAGAGAGGGAGAGAGAGGGAAAGAGAGAGTAGTAAAAGAGAGAGGAAGGGAAGGAGGGAGAGGGAGAGGGAGAGGGAAAGAGTAGGAGAGAGATAGATAGGTGGAGAGAGAGAGATGGAGAGATGGTGATAGAAAGAGAAAGAGAGAAAGAGAGGGAGATAAAGAGAGGAAGCGAAGAAGATAAAAAGGAAGAGAGGGAGAGAGATAGAAAGAAAGGGAGAGAGAGAAAAAGAGGGAGAGAGAAGGAAAGGTTGGGAGAGAGATGGAGAGAAAGTAAGAGAGAAAAAGGAGAGAGAGAGGGAGAGAGAAGGAGAGTTAGAGAGTGAGATAGAGAGAGATGGAGAGAGAAAGAAGGAGGGAGGGAGAGAGAGAAAAAGAGGGAGGGAGAGGGAGGGAGGGAAAGAGAGTAAGGGAGAGGGAAGGAGAGAAAAAGATTAATAGAGAATAAAAGAGTGATGGTGATGGAGAGAGTGAGAGGGAAAGAGAGCAATAGAGAGAAAAAGAGAGGGAGAGAGTGAATGAGAGAGGGAGAGATAGAAAGATAGAGATAGTAGGGAAAAGAAAAGGTGGAGAGAGAAAAAAGAGAGATGGAAGAGAGAGAGAATGAGAGAGAAAGAGGGAAAGAGAAGGAGGATAGAGGGATCAAGGGATAGGGATAGAGGGAGAGGGATAGAAAAGGGGAGAGAGGGAAAAAGGAGAGATAAGGAAGAAGAGAAAGTTAGAGGGAGAGAGGGATAAAGACAGAAGGAGAAAAAAGGGATGGAGAGAGAGAGGAGGGAGGGAGAGTGAGAGGGAGAGATATAGAGTGTAAGAGGAAGAGAGATAGGGAGGGAGAGTTAAAGAGAGAGAGAGGGAGAGAGATAATAAGGGAGAGATAGAGAGGGTGAAAGAGAGAGAAAGAGGAGGAAAGAGAGAAGAAGAGAGGGAAAGGGAGAAGGAGAGCTAGTTCGAGGGAGAGAGAGGGAGAGGGAGAGCAAGTGTGAGGAGGAGAGAGAGGGAGAAATAGAGCAAGAAAGAGAGAAGGAGAGGGAATGAGTGAGAGAGAAAGAGAGGGAGAGGGAGAGGGAGATGGAGAGGGAGAGAGATAGAGGTAAAGAGAGGGAGAGAATGAGACAGAAAGGGAGAGAGAGGGAAATGGGGAGACAAAGGGAGAAGGAGGAAGGGAAAGAGAGAGGGAGAGTAGGAGAGGGAGAGTGAGGGAATAGAGAAAGAAAGGAAGGGTAGGAGAGAGAGAGAGTAATGGAGAAAGGGAGAGAGAATAGGGATAGAGAGATGAAGAGAGAGGAAGAGATTTGGGGCGAAAGTGAGGGTATAAGAGGGAGACCGAGATAGTAAAAGAGAGGAGAGAGGGAAAGGAGGAAAGAGAAATGGTGAGGGGAGAGAGAGTGATAAAGAGAAGGATAAAAAGGGAGAGAGGAGAGAAATAGAGAGATAGAGAGGGAGAGAAAGAGGGAGAGAGGGAGAGAAATAGAGAGATAGAGAGGGAGAGAAAGAGGGAGAGAGGGGGAGATAGAGGGGAGAGTGTGAGGGAGAGATGAAGAGAGGGAGAGAGTTAGAAAGAGATAGAGAAGGAGAGTATATAAGAGAGAGAAAGTGAGAAAGCAAGAAAAGGAGAATAGGAGAGAGAGGTAAAGAGGGAGAGAGAGGGAGAGAGATGAAGAGAGAGATTGAGAGGGGAGAGAGAGAGGGAGATATTAAGGAGGAAGAGGGAGATGGAGAGGGAGGAAGGGAGAAAGATGGATAGAGGGAGTAAGGTAAAGGGAAGGAAGGAGGGAGAGAGGTGTAGAGAGAGTGTGAGGTAGAGGGAAAAAGGAAGGGATATGGGGAGGGGAGAGGGAGATGGAGAAAGAGAGAAAGAAAAGAAGAGGTGGGGGAGAGAATGGGTGGGAGAGGGGGAGAGAAAAGAAAATGGAGATGGAGAGAGAGAGAGATAAAGAGAGAGGGTAGGAGAGGGAGGGAGAGAAAAAAAGATAGAATGAGGGAGAGGAAGGAGGGAGAGATATAGGGGTAAAGAGGGGGTGAGAGAGAGGGAGGGATAGAGGGGGGATAGAGGGAAAAAGAGAGGGATAGAAAGAGAGAGAGAGGGAGAAAGAGGGGGGAGAGGGAGGGAGAGAGAGAGGGAGGGAGGGAGGGAGAAAGGGAGAGGGAGAAGGAGAGCAAATGTGAGGGAGAGAGAGGAAGAAGGAGAGGGAGAATGGCTATAAGGAGGAGAGAGGGGGAGAGAGCAAGAGAAAGAGATAGAGCAAGGGAGAGAGAAGGAGAGAGAGTGAGTGAGAGATAAAGAGAAGAAGAGGAAGTGAGTGAGAGCGAAAGAAAGGGATAGAGTGTAACTCTCATGAACTTGCTTAATGTAGCTATACATACGGAAATAATTTTATCTACATCTACTAAGTTGCAATTATGATTTTTGTGTCATATTTGTGTTTGGTGAGTTTAAGATGCTTAGGTTTAAAAAAAAAATTTTGGCATACCGATATTCAATTCTCGAGCCCAAATATCTCTTAAAATATCCATGATTATGGGAGCATAAATTATATGCCATTTCTTTTATATTTGTGGTATAAAAATATTTAAGGTTTATGGAATTGTTCATAGGAATACGTTCTTTGGAATTTAATTAACCCTTATTTCTTTTTCCATAATGTATATTTAAAATGATCATGCAAGTGAAAAATATGTCCCACTTAAGAGTCATGGTCGAATTTTATTAACCAAATAAGGTTAGGAAGTTGGTTAATTTAATTATCTTTTAGTTTCTCTATTTAATTAGTGATTTGACAAAAAATCTTCCACCATACTTCCATTGTACTTTCTCACTTAATTTTGGAAGGTCAAACACTCCAACTTGCCTCTCTTTTTGGCTCCATCAATTGATCTCTCTTACCACAAAAATTGGGCACTTGGCATATTAAACAAAAAAAGAAATAAAAAGGAAAAGTGTAGTATTAAAATTGGATGAAAATATGAAACCTTGCCATTCTTTTTAGCCAAAAATTCATGCCCTTAAAAAGAGAAGAGAAAAACATGAGTTTGAGGGGAAAAAAGGAGAAAAAGAAAGGAAAGAAAGAAAGGAGAAAAGGAAAGGAAAGAAAGGAAGGAGAAAGAGAAGACAAAGGGCTAAGAAATCTTAACCAAACACACATCATTGTAAGTAGGTTTCTTTTTGTTTCATTTTAGTTTTACTTATGATTTAAGTTCTCTTTTACATGTTTGATTTATGGGTTTTTGTTTTAATCCATATAATATGTGGTTATGGTAGTTTGTGTTGATGTTAAAAATTTGATGTTTGGTGATAGATTTATGATGTTTTGATGATGGATTTATTTTGAATGTTGGATGTGTATTTCAAGGTAAAATTTAGGTTAGAATGTGTAAGTTTTCCATGTATATGTATGATGATGGATGGTTATTCATGTGTGATGGATTGGTTTGGTGATAACAATATGTGATGAGAAATGTGTTTTAAAAATTTTAAAAGATAATTTTTTGAATTTTAGGAGTGGAAAATTATGAACTTTGCGTGATTTATTTAGGGATCTTAGAGTAATTTTTGGGTATAAGAAAAAAAGTTATTCATCTATGTTTCTACTAGCTCTCTTTAAACGTTTGTGATTTTTAAATCTATATATAATGTGTTATGGCTGATTTGGTACAAATTGTTTAGATGTACCACATGCTGAAAAAGTTTTAGTTCTGAACTTTATGTGAATTATTTAGGGATCTTAGAGTGATTTCTAGGTACAACTCAAAGAATACAAGTTGTTCCTCTATGTGTCTACTAGATATCTGATAACTTTCGTGATTTTTAGATCTATATATAAAGATTTATGGCCAATTTGGTATGGATAGTTTGGATGTACCACATGCTGGAAAAGTTTTAGTTCCAAACTTTGTGTGATTTATTTAGGGATCTTAGAGTGATTTCTTGGTAAAACTCAAAGCCTAAAAGTTGTTCATCTATGTGTCTACTAGCTCTTTGTAAAGGTTTGTGACTTTTGGATCTATATATAAAGATTTATGGCCAAATTGGTACAGATCATTTGGATATACCACTACTAGAAATTTTCGAGTTTAGGGAGAGGGATTTTCGAAATTTAATGGAAAGAAATGAGTTTAGGTAGTTAAACTTGATTAGTTAAGGTGTTTAGTTAACCTAAGTATTTGGTTAGACACCTAAGCCACCCTAATATAACTATATGGGTTTGAAAGATATGTATGATTGGGCTTGGATTTAAAATAAAGTGGACTTGGATTTAAAAGAAAGTGGGTTGGACTAAAATAAAAAGGGATTTAGATTACAATCAATGGGCTTGAGTTACAATAAAAATGGGCTTGGATTAAAACAAAATGGAATTGGATTAAAACAAATGGACTTGGGCTTGGTTTAAAAATAAATTGGCTTGGACTAAAATAGAGTGGGCTTGGATTAAAATAAAATGAAATTAAATTAAAATAAATGGACTTGGGTTTGTATTAAAATAAATGAGCTTGGACTAAAATAAAATGAGTTTTGATGAAAATAAATGGACTTGGATATCCTAAAAACACTTAGTGGACCTTGGTACTAAAATGGTTAAGTTGGATCATATCATAAAAATATTGATGAAGACCCAAGTGTGGATTGAATTTCTAAAATAGTATGGACATAAATAGTTTGGTGCCTATGAGATATGGAATGTGATTCATGATACATGAAATGGATTAACCCTATTAGATAGGTCTTGAATTCCTTGTGTGAAGTCAATGGTATGGAATCGATGGGTTTAGTACCCATGACATGGTGGAATGTCGTTCATGATACATCATGGGCATCATATGCATATGGAAATGGATTAAATTGAGAAAAACCATTGAGTCAAAAACAATGAGGTTTGGTAACCGAATCGAATGGAAATTGGGTAGGTTTGGTAACCTACTAGATAAAAGGGGTATTAGTGGTCTAGTTGTGTGCGTACTCTAAGCTATGTGCTTGCACTCGTTAGACTATGGATTCCCACTAATAGTGCCTACAACAAAGGAAAATTTCATTGTAAAAAAGGTGAGTCGTGGTTCCCCTAGATTAAATGTAGAGTACACTTGCTAATAATCGGGGTACCCGAAAATAAAATTTAATGAGTCAAAGTGGGGAAGTCGGAAGATCATCGCATATCACATGCTACTTACCGAGCTTCATCTCACTTTATGTTTATTTCATGCCTTCACGAGTACAGGTGATACTAATGTTGATAATGAAGGAGCCAATTCCTCCCAAAAAAAAAGGCTCATGTGTGATGCAAAAAAAAAAAATAAATTATAGGATCTACCTTTGCTTGTAAATTACATTTTGTAATTTTTGTAATGATATTCGATACATTGGGTATATGTATGAGATTAAATTTGAGACTTCGATTTCTAAACTATGGTGCACCCAATCATGCCTTTAAGGTAATCGATAAGGGAGCTGGGGCGCCACATAGGTGGTATCGAGCTTTGGTTTAGTTATTTGGGTAGAAACCTAAGTGTCATATGAGCTCGAGGATTGGTGCACTACTCAATAAGTAAATTCAACTTCTTGGTTTTCAATGAATGTGAATGTTTATTATGTGGTTTATATCATATAAGTACTCGCTTGAAAAGATAGTTAATGTTAAGCCTTCTCCTTGTAGATGCCGATTAATTACCTGTGTTCCTAGTGTTCCTCGGACTCTCTAACGGTGGGTTGCTCTCGCCGCATATTGGGTTGAACTAAACGAGCCTCACCATGGCCCTAGACCGGGATCCGGTGGCCCATGTGCTCCGAGTCTACAACTTGATTCGAGTAAATAGTGTTAACTAATGCTTCATATGATTTATACCATAATACTAGGTCTTTGATAGTAACCCTACATCGGACTTTATGTCACAAGACCAATAGTTACTAGATATTGAGAGGGAGAGCATAATAGAGTGTTATTCTTATCGCAATGTGATATGCGCCTTCCCGCCAATACAAGTTAGGCGAACCCCGACAAGGTTGATGTATAACCGGGGACTACCCTTGCATTTGGCTCGTGAGATCTCACGAGCCGTGTCGGTTGGCGCTATGGGCGGTGGAGAGTCGAGGCCTCCTTTCCACGTCGTGCTCTCTTTGTTGGTTAGTAGTTGGATAGAGTAGATATGTGTCTAGAAAATGTATCGTATGGCTTAGTAGCCTATGCACCTTTGAGATCCTTGTGTATCTTTTAATGTAACTAGACATGCTTTTTTTGGAACTAGCAATGCCTTTTTGGCGTGTAACTTTGGCATGTAATCTCTTAGAATGTAATCGTGTATGTCCCTATGATTGTTTGGCATGTATGTCATGGATTGGTATCAATATAATTTTTTGGCTATCTTCCGTTGTGTGACGTTTGGTATTAAGAATTACGATATTGATTAACGTAAACGTAACATGACATGTACAAGTCAAGCATGTCGAGATGAAATCCCACATAAGTAGAAGGTGAAGAGACCTCCGGTATGAACAATGAGAATACATAAGACGTGTTGAATCGTCCGATAGACGTAATGCAACAACGAGCAACAAGCTATGCAAGAACAACAACGAGTCCATGCGAGCAAATGAGACAACTCATGGCTATGCGTCAACCACCTCCTCCTCTCGCCTCAACATAGAAATGACATGGTAGAGAGATTTTAAAAGATGAGTCCCTAAGATTTTACCGGGGGTGTCAACCCAATGATAGCGAAGGAATTGATTAAGTCGCTGGAAGTGATCTTTGAGTACCTATAATTCATCGATAATGAGTGAGTATCATGCACTATCTTTATCCCGACTAAAGATGCTCGCACTTGGTGGGAGAGCGCACAAATAATGGTAGACGCGCCTCATTTGACTTTGGAAGCATTTAAAGAAGTCTTTTACAATAAACACTTCACGGGGGACATGAAAGGTAAGAAAATTCAAGAATTCCTAAAACTCGAAGCGGGATGGTATGATCGTGAGCGAGTATGTGTGGAGGTTTGAACAAGGGTGTCGATTTTTCCCTTTCATAGCAAGGGACGAGAACCCGAAGAAGAATTAATTCCTAGGAGGGTTAAACCCAAGGGTTTGAAGTATGGTACGGACGTCAACCGTCCATACCTTTCCGGAGATGGTAGACAAGGCCATGTCGCGGGACAAAGATCGGAGAGAGATAGCAAGGGAGATATAGCAAAAGAGGGAAGCATTTAAATTCGGAGCCTCTTCATTTGAACTAGTGAGAAGGGGTCCACCCAAGAGGATCACTAGAAGTGGTGGCCCGAGCAATACAAAAGCAATCGGACCAATACCATATACACTAAGGTCGCTATCGAATAGCCAATCGGGACGGATGATGAGTACTCCACCTCGATGCAATAGCTATGGGAGGTTTCACACTAGAGAGTGTCGATCGAATGTGAGGATGTGCTATATCTATCATAAGCTAAGACACGTATCATACAAGTGCCTCTAAGTGCGAAGCGAGGACCTAGAAGGGTACCGACCTAGGTGTATACGATGATGCAAGAGGAGGCCGATCGGAGGGATGTGGGGATGATTTATGGTAATGTCTCACTCCTTGCCTTGGTTACTTATGTTTTGATTGATTCGGTGCTACTCATTCATTCATGTCAAAAACATTAGTAAAAAGCCTAGGTGTCAAACCCGAGATATTAGTTGTACGGTATCTTATAGCTATCCGTTCTAGAGAACTTATGGAGTTAATGAGTATAGTGAAGGAGTGTCCAAGTACTGATTTAGGATAGGAGCCTATAGGCTGATTTGATAGTGTTAAACGTCCAAGATTTTCATTTGATCTTAGGAATGGATTGGTCGATGAGGCATGGTGCCACGATAGACATCGAGGTAAACGAGTAACTTTTAACTTACCTAGATATTAGCAATTAGAGTTTAAAACTCGATTCGAAGTTTTGAGATGTATGGGCCATCTCGGTTTTAAAGGCTCAAAAGATATTAGAAAAAGGCTATCTAGGATACTTAATATATGTGATAGATTACCAAGTGGAGCAAAAGTCAAAACTAGAAGAGATCGAAGTGGTGCGAGAATTGTTAGATGTATTTCTCAAAAAATTAATGAAGATGCCACCCGAGAGAGAGATAGAATTTGAGATCGACTTAGAGCCGGGCATGATCCTAATTTTGAAGGCTCCCTATCGAATGGCCTCAACCGAGTTGAAAGAGTTGGAGACATAATTGCGGGACTTACTCGGATAAGGGATTTATATGCCCTAGTTCCTCACCTCGGGGAGCTCCGGCTTTATTGGTGAAGAAAAAGAAGGGGGGCTAAAGACCGTGTATCTACTATCGGGAGTTGAACCGAGTGATGATAAAAAAAAGTATATGTTACCTCGAATAGATGACTTTTTAGATCACTTACGAGGCATAACGATGTTCTCTAAAATTGATTTACGGTTGGGGTATCACCAACGAGAGGGTAAGGTCGAAAGGTGTAAAGAAGACGGCATTCAAAACACGATATGGCCATTATGAGTTCCTATTAATGCCATTCGGATTGACTAATGACCTAGTCACTTTTATGGACTCGATGAATATTATGGAGTTTTTGGATCAATTCATCATCGTGTTTATTGATGACATCCTAGTTTATTGTAGGAGTGAAGAAGAGCATAAGAGGGATTTATGAGCTACTTTGTAAATGCTATAAGAGCGAAGAATCGTATGCAAAATTTCCAAAGTGTGAGTTTTGGTTGGAACAAGTAACATTTCTAGGCCACGTGGTGACGAAGGAAGGCATAGTCGTGCACCCAAAGAAGATAGATGCGATTCAAAACCGGCCTACTCGAAGAATGTGTTGGAGGTATGAAATTTCTTAGGCTCGATCGGTTACTATCGGTGACTTGTTGAAGACTTCGTTAAAATAACAAGACCCTCGACTAACTTGATGAAGAAGAGCATTAAGGTTCAATGGATGGATGCTTATGAGAAGAGCTTTCAAGAGTTAAAACGAAGGTTAGTCATGACCCTAATACTAACCATTCCATATGAGGATGGGAACTTTGTAGTATATACCGATGCTTCCAAAAATAGGCTAGGAGTGATGTTAATGCAAAATAGAAAGGTGGTGGCGTATGCTTCCTTGACAATTGAAAGAATACGAGCAAAATTATCCAACACATGATCTAGAGTTAGCGGTAGTCATCTTTGCCTTGAAGATTTGGTGATATTATTTATATAGAGCCAAATGTGAGATATATACGGACCATAAGAGTTTACGATACATCTTCACGTGGAAGGAGCTAAATATGAGGCAAAGGAGATGACTTGAGTTGGTGAAAGACTATGATTGCATCATCAACTACCATTCGAGAAAAGCCAATGTCGTTGCTGATACCTTGAGTAGAAAATCTTTAGCAACGATGCACACAATCCAGCTTGTCGCTCGTGAGAGAATTGCAAAAACAAGAATTAGAGATCATCCCTATGGGCTACGGGAGCGTTATGCAGCTTTGTTAGTCGAACCAACTTTGCATGAAAGAATTCAAGTTGGATAAAAAACGAGATGAAAAGATGAAAGAATGGAAGAAAAATGTAGAGGCTAGGAAGGAGTCCGACTTTCCGATAGATGACAAGGGAGCGGTTAGGTTCGGACGAAGATTATGTGTTCTATCGATAGGCTGAGTTATTGGTGGTCGGGAATGAAGAAAGACATGGAAAACTATATGGTGAGGTGTCAAACCTATCAATAAGTGAAGGCGTAACATCAACGACCTAGAAGAATGTTACAACCACCGGCAATTCCGAATGGAAATAAGAGCACATCACTATGGACTTTGTTATGGGATTGCCAAGGTTGGAAAAGGGGTCGGATGCCATTTGGGTGATCATGGACGGGGTAACCAAATCGGTGCACTTCCTTCCAGTTAAGACCATATATAGCCTAAGCCAGTATGCTCGATTATATATCGATGAAATCATGAGACTACATAAGGTTTCGGTCTCAATCATGTCGATCAAGATCCTAGATTCATCGGATCCTTCTAGAAGGGTTTGAATAAGGCCATGGGAACAAAGGTAAACTTTAGCATAGCTTACCATCTACAAACCGATAGAGAATTGAAATGGGTCATTCGGATACTTGAAGGCATGCCGCGAGCATGCATTCTCGATTGGTGTGGGAAATGGGAGAAGTATGTACGCCATACGAAGTTTGCCTACAATAATAGCTATCAAGCATCCATTGGGATGGCTCCTTATGAGGCTTTATATGAACGATGATGTAGATCCCTAATACACTCGGGATGAAGTAGGGAAGAGGAAGTTATTGGGCCTAGAATTAGTGCAACAAACGACCGAGGTGATGGCTAAGATTCGCTAACGGATGAAGACGGCCCAAAGTCGATATTAAAGCTATATCGATCAAAAAAGAAGAGATTTGGAGTTTGCATTGGGTGATTATGTCTTCTTAAGGGTTACCCCAATGAAGGGCATACTACTATTTGGGACAAAAGGCAAATTGAGTCCTCTCTATATTGGACCACTTGAGATACTTGATCACATAGGCGATAAGGCATATTGCTTGTTGCTACCGTCAACCTTGTTAGGAGTACGTGATGTCTTTCATGTATCCACATTAAGAAAATGTATCGTAGAGCCGAGTCAAGTTTTGGAGGCAGTGCCACCAAACTTGACCTCGGACTTAACATACGATGAAAGACCAATCCAGATTCTCGATCGATGACATAAACACCTAAGGAATAAAGACATCGCCCTAGTTAATGTTTTATGGGAGAATCATGACCTCAAAGAAATTACCTAGGAACTAGAAGAGGAAATAAAAAAAGAAATACCTAGAGCTATTTGTATAATTCAATTTCAAGGATGAAATTTCTTTAAGGAGGGGAGAAATGTAACTCCCGTGAACTTGCTTAAATTAGCTATACGTACCAAAATATATTTATCTACATCTACTAAGTTGCAATTATGATTTTTTTGTCATGTTTGTGTTTGATGAGTTTAAGATGCTTGGGTTTAAAAAAAAAATAATTTTGGCATACCGAAATTTAATTCTCGAGCCCAAATATCTCTTAAAATATCCATAATTATGGGACCATAAATTATGTGCCATTCCTTTTATATTTGTGGTGTGAAAATATTTAAGGTTTATAGAATTGTTCATAGGAATACTTTCTTTGGAATTTAATTAACCCTTGTTTAATTTTCCATAATGTATATTTAAAATGACCATGTAAGTAAAAAATATGTCCAACGTAAGAGTCATGGTCAAATTTTATGAACCAAATAAGGTTAGGAAGTTGGCTAATTTAATTACCTTTTAGTTTCTCTCTTTAATTAATGATTTGACATAAAATCTTCCACCATACTTCCATTGTACTTTCTCACTTAATTTTGGAAGGTCAAACACTCCAGCTTGCCTCTCTTTTTGTCTCCATTGATTGACCTCTCTTATGATAAAAATTGGACACGTGTCATATTTAACATAAAAGAAATAAAAAAGGAAAATTGTAGTATTAAAATTGGATGAAAAGATGAAACATTGCCATTCTTTTTAGCTAAAATTCATGCCCTTCAAAAAGAGGAGAGAAAAACATGAGTTTGAGGGAAAGAAAGGAGAAAAAGAAAGGGAAGAAAGAAAGGAGAAAAGGAAACGAAAGAAAGGAAGGAGAAAGAGAAAAAAAGGCTAAGAAATCTTAACCAAACACACATCATTGTAAGTAGGTTTCTTTTGTTTCTTTTAGTTTTATTTATGCTTTAAGTTCTCTTTTACATGTTTGATTTATGGGTTTTTGTTTTAAGCCATGTAATATGTGATTATGGCAGTTTGTGCTGATGTTAAAACTTTGATGTTTGGTGATGCATTTATGATGTTTTAATGATGGATTTATTTTAAATGTTGGATGTGTATTTCATGATAAAATTTAGGTTAGAATGTGCAAGTATGCCATATACATGTATGATGATGGATGGTTATACATGTGTGATGGGTTAGTTTGGTGATAACTATATGTGATGAGAAATGTGTTTTAAAAATTTTTAAAGAGAAGTTTTTGAATTTTAGGGGTGAAAAATTCTAAACTTTGTGTGATTTATATAGGGATCATAAAGTGATATCTAGGTAAAACTAAAGAATAACAATTGTTCCTCTATGTATCCACTAGTTCTCTATAAATGTTCGTGATTGTTAGACCTATATATAAATAGTTATGGCCGATTTGGTATGGATCATTTGGATGTACCACATGTTGGAAAATTTTTAGTTCGAACTTTGTGTGATTTATTTAGGGATCATAGAGTGATATCTAGGTAAAACTAAAAGAATAACAGTTGTTCTTCTATGTGTCTACTATCTAGGCATGGAATTGACGAGTTTAGTACCCATGACATGGTGGAATATGGTTCATGATACATCATATGCATCATATGCATATGAGAATGGATTGAATTGAGAAAAAACATTGTGTCAAAAAACGATGAGGTTTGGTAACCGAATTGAATAAAAATTAGATAGGTTTGGTAACCTACCGGATAAAAGGGGTATTATCAATCTAGCTGTGTGCCTACACTATTAGATGATGGATTCCTGCTAACGATGGCTACAACGAGAGAAAATTCTATTGTAGCAGAAGGTGAGCCGTAGTTCACTCGAATTAAATATAGAGTAGACTTGCTAATACCTGTGGTACCCGAAAATAAAATTTGATGAGTTAAGGTGGGGGAAGTTAGAAGATCATGGCATATCACGTGCATCACCCTACTTACTAAGCTTCGGCTCACTTTATGTTTATTTCATGCCTTGACGAGTAAAGGTGATACTAATGTTAATAATGAAGATGCTCGATTCCTCCCAAAAAAAAGACTCATGTGTGACACAAAAAAAATAAAATTATAGGATCTACCTTTGCTTGTAAATTATATTTTGTAATTTTTGTAATGATATTCAGTACATTGGGTATGTGTATGGGATTAAATTTGAGACTTCTATCTCTAAACTATGGTGCACCCGAGTCACGCCTTTTAGGTAATCGGCTAGGGAGTCGGGCGTGCCACATAGAGGGAGAGAGAGAGGGAGAGATTGAGAGAGAAATGGAGAGAGAGAGAAAGAGGGAGAGAGGGAGAGAGAAGAGAGAGGAAGAAGAAAAAGAGAGATAGAGAGATAAAGAGAGAGCTAGAGAGGGAAGGAGGGAGAGAGAAAGAGAAAGGGAGAGAGACGGTGTGAGAGGAGAGAAGAGAGTAAGAAAAAGAAGGACGAGAGGGAAAGAAGGGGAGAGAGGTAAGGTGATAGAAAGTGAGAGAGAGGGAGAGTGATAGAGAGAGGGAGAGAAATAGAGAGATAGAGAGAAAGAGAGTGAGAGAGGGAGAGAGAGGAAAAAGTGAGGGAGATGGAAAGAGAGGAAAAGAGTGATAGAGATAGAGAGGGATAGAGTATAGGAGAGAGAGAGTGAGAAAGTGAGAGAGGGAGAATAGGAGGGATAGAAAAAGGGTATGGGAGAGAGGTAAAGAGGAAAAGAAAGGGAGAGGGAGAGAGAGGGGGAAAGAGGAATAAAGAGTGTGAGAGAGGGAAAGAGAGAGGGAGAGATTGAGAAGCGGGGAGAAGGAATGGGGAGAGAGGAGGGAGGGAGAGAGATAGAGAGATGGAGTGAGGTAGAGGGAAGGAGGGAGGGAGAAGGAGAAAGAGAAATAGAAAAGAAGATGTATGAGAGAGAATAGGTGGGAGAGTGAGAGAGAGGGGGAGAGAGAGAGAGAGAAAGGGGGATAAAGAAAGATATGGAGAGAGCAAGGGAAAAGGTAGGAGCGGGAGGGAGAGAAAAAGAAAAAGGGAAGGAAGGAGAGAGAGGGAGAGCAAGGGGGAGAGATAGAGAGAGGAGGTGGAGCATGAGAGAAGGATTAAGGGGGAGATAGTAAGAGAGAGAGGGTAGAGAAGGAAAGATAAAAGATAGAAAGAGAGAGGAAGTAAGAGAGATAAAGGGAGAGAGGGGGATAAAGGGGAAGAGAAGGAGAGATAGAGTAGAGAGAGGGGGAGAGAAAAAGAAAGAGAGAATGAAAGAGAGAGAGGGAGAGCAAGAGAAAGAGATAGAGAGAGAAGGTGGAGAAAGAGAAAGAGGGAATGAGGGAGAGAAAGGGGAAGAGATAAAGAGAGATGTAAAGAGAGAGAGGGAGGGAGGGAGAGAAAAAGAAAGAGAGAAGAAACAAGAGAGATGGAGAGTAAGAGGGAGAGATAGAGAGAAAGTGGAGAAGGAGAGAGGGATTAAGAGGGAGAGAGGGGGAGAGAGAAAGAGAGAGGGCCAGAAAGGAAGAGAGAAAAGGGAGAAAAGGAGAGAAAGTAGGAGAGAGATAGACGAAAAGAGAAGGGGACAAGAAGAAGAGAGGGAGGGATAGAGAGAGTAGGGAGAGAGAGAGTGAGAGAGAGATGGGAAGAGAGATGGAGGGAGAGAGAAGAAGAGAGGTGGGAGAGAGAGGGTGATAGAGAGAGAAAGGGTAAGAGGGAGAGAGGGAGAGAAAGAAAAGGAGAGAGAGGAAGAGAGAGAAGAAGGAGAGAGAGAGATAGGGGGAGAGAGAGGAAGGGAGAGAGGTAGGGAAAAGGGGGAGAAGGTGAGAGAGAGAGGGAGGGAGTAGGAGAGAGGGAGAGGGAGGAATAAGGGAATAGAGGGAGAGTGAGAGGGAGGAAGTGGTAGAGAGGGATAGAGAGAGGTGAAGGGGTAGAGAGAGGGAGGGAAAGATATAAGGAGAGAGAATGAGGAAGGGAGAGACAGAGAGGGAGAGCTAGAGATTGGGAAAGAAAAAGAGAGGGAGAGAGAGGTCTTAGAAAGAGAGGAGGGAGAGAGAGGAAAAGTGAGTGAGAGCTGGAGAGGGAGAGTGAGACAAGGAGAGAGGGAGAGAGAGCAAAAGTGAGAGAGAGGAAAAGAGGGAGAGGGGTGAGGGAGATAGTGAGAGAGGGAGAGAAAGATGGAAGGAAAGAGGGAAAGGGAGAGAAGGAGAGCAAAAAGGATGGAGAGTGAGAGAGAGGGAGGAAAGAAAGTAAAAAATAGAGGAGGGGAAAGGGAATAAAAAGAGGGAAAAAGATAGGGAGAAAGAGAGTGGGAGAGAGGGTGAGGGGGACGAAAGGGAGTTAGATTGAGACCAAGAGATAGATGGAGTGACAGAGGGAGGAGGGAGAGATGGAAATGGAGAAAGAGAGACAACAAGAGTAAGAGAGGAAATGAGAGGGAGAGGAAGGGAGAGGGAAAGAGTAAGAGTGTGGGGAAAAGGGAAGTAAAGGAAGGAAGGGAGCAAGGGAGAGGGAGGGAGAGTGGGAGAAAGAGAGAGGGAGCAAAAAGGAGAAGGAGAGAGAGAGGGAGAGGAAAGGAGAGATAAAGAGAGGTTTAGAGAGAAAAGGAGAGGGGACAATGGGGAAAGGAGAGGGAGAGAGTCGAGGAGACTGATGGAGAGAGGGAGAGGGAGAGAAGGAGAGGGGTAGAGAGAGAGAGAACCAAAAGGGAGATGGGATGAGAGGAAGAAGGAGAGAGAGGGAGGGAAAAAGGAAAGAGGGAGATTGAAGGAGAGAGGGAGAGAAAGATAGAGGAAGAGAGAGGAAGGGAGAGGGAAAGAGAGAGAAAGAGATGGAAAGACAGATAAGGAGAGGTTTGGAGAGAGAAGGAGAGATGAGTGAGGGAGAGGGAAAGGAAGGGAGAGAGTAAGGAGTGAGAAAGAGGGAGAGGGAGAGAAAGAAAAAAAGGGAGAGAGAGGGAGAGAGGGTAGGGAAGGAGAGGGAGAGAGGGTGAGGGAGAGACGAAGGGAAAGATAAAAAGTTAGAGAGAGAGATGGAGTAGGAGAGAGGTAGAGAGATTGGGAGATAGAGAAAGAGAGAGTAAGAGAGAGATAGAGAGAGCAAGAGAAAAGTGAGAGGCGGAGGGAGAAGATATAGGGGGTAAGGGAGTGATAGGGAGGGGGATAGAGAGATAAAGAGAGGTTTGGAGAGAGAGGAAGAAGGGAGTGAGGGAGTGGGAGAGAGCAAGAAGGACATAGTGCGAGAGAAAAGAGAGACGGAAGGGGAAAGAGGGAAAGAAAGAGAGGGTAAGGGAGATGGAGACAGATGGAGAGAAGGAGAAGAAGTAAGAGAGGGAGAGGGACTAAGAGGGAGATCGATAAAGAGGGAGAAGGAGAGAAAGAGTGAGGGAGGGGGAGAGAGGTAGAGAAAGAGAGAAAAGGGAGAGAGAGTAAGATAGAGTGAGAGAAAGCATGAGGGAGCAAGAGAGGGATTGAAAGAGTTAGAGTAAAAGTGAGAAAGAGATAGAGTGAGAGAGGGACGGAGGGGGAGAGAGGGAGAAAGAGAAAAAGAGAGTGGGAGCGTAAGAGAGAAAGAGAGAGGGAGAGAAAGAGAGGGAGGAGCAAGAGAAAGAAAAAGGGAGAGAAAATAAGAGTGAGGGAGAGTGGAGGAAGAGAGAAGGAGGGACTAGGATAGAGAGATGAGTGAGAGAGAGGGAGAGGGATATAGAGAGAGGGAGAGAGAGGAGAAAGAGAGGGAGGTAGAGGAAGAGAGACATAAGGAGAGGTTTAGAGAGAGGGAGAGGAGAGAGAGGGAAAGGAAGAGAAAGAGAGAGGGGGAGAGTGAGAGGGAGAGGGAGAGGGAGAGGGAGAGAGAGATGAAGGGAGATAAAAAGGGAGGGGGAGAGGGAGTGAGAGAGGGATCGAGAGGGAAAGAGAAAGGGAGAATGGTAGTGAGAGGGAGGAAGGAAGAGAGAAGGAGATAGGGGAGAGTGGTACAAATAAGAGGAAGAGAGAGAAGAAGAGAGGTGGAGAGTGGGATAGAAAAGAAGAATGAGAGAGAGAAAAAAGGTGAGAGATGGAGAGAGAAAGAGAGATGAAGTGAGAGTGAGAGAGAGTGGGAGAAGGACGGAAGGGGAGAGAGGGAGGCGAGAAGAGGAGATGGAGAAAGAGAGAGGGGGAAGGGACGAAGGAGAGAGAGAATAGAAGAGGGAGAGGGATAGGGAGTGAGAGAGAAGGAGAATGAGGGAGAGAGGGAGGTAGATAGAGAAAGGTAGTAGGAAAGAGAGAGGGAGAATGGGAGAGATAGGGAGGGAGAAGGAGAGGAAAAGACAGAGATAGGGAGAAAGAGAGAGAAGGGAATAGAAAGAGAGCGAAGGAGGGACAAAAAGAGAGAAAAAGGAGAGAGAGATAGAAAGGGAAAGTGGGAAGAAGAGAGGCGAGAAGAGGGGAGAGGGGGAGATAACGTAAGAAAGGGAAGAGCGAGACAAAGGGAGGGCGTGAGGGGGAGAAAGAGGGAGATGGAGAGAGGGTGAAAGAGAGGGAAAAAGAGAGGCGGAAGAGGGGAGAGAAGGAGGGAGATAGAGAGAGGAAACGGGAGGGAGGAGGGAGAGGGAAGAAAGGAAAGGGAGAGAGAGAGGGATAGGAAGAGGTAGAGGAAGAGAGAGAGGGAGATAAAGATAGAGAAGGAGGGGAGATGAAAAAGGAAAGGGGAGAGAGAGAGAGGGGGAAAGAGGGTGGGATGGATAGGGAGAGAAAGAGAGAGGGAGAGGGAGAAAGAGAGATAAAAAGAGAGTGAGAGGAGGGAGATAGATATGGGAAGAGAGAGGTGGAAAGAGTTAGAGGGAGAGAGAGGGAGAGGGAAGAAGGGATAGGGATAGGAAAAGGGAAGGAGAGAAAGGGGAAGAGTGAGAGAAGGAGAGAGGGATAGAGAGGGAAAGGAAGGTTGAGAGAGGGATAAAGAGAGGGAGAGAGAGAGTGAGGGAGAGAAAGCAAGATGAAGAGAAGGAGAGAGAGTGAGCGAGAGGGAGAGAGAATAGGAGAGATGAGGAGATGAATAGAGAGGGAGAAAGGAAGAGGGAGAGAGAGAGCGAGAAGGAGATAGGGAGAAAGGGAGATAGAGGGTTAGGGAGATAAAGAGAAAGGGAGAGGGAGGGAGATGGAGGGAGAAATTATGAGAGAGGAGGGATAGGGAGGGAGGAGAGGGAGAGATAGAGAGGAAGGAGTGAGAGAGAGAGAGAGAGGGAGAGGGGAGAAGAGGGTGAGCAAGAGAAGAAAAGAGGGAGGGAGAGGGAACAACAAAAAAGGAGAGAGAGAGGGAGAGGGAGAGAGAAAGAAAGAGATGGAGGGAGAGGGAGAAGGTATGGAAGAGAGGTAGAGAGGCAGAGATAATAAGAGAGGGAGAAAGAGGGAGGAAAGGAGGGAGAGGGGGAGCGAGAGAGAGGCAAAGGGAGAGAGGGTGAAGAAGCTAGAGGGAAAGAAGGGAGAAGGAGAGAGAGGGAGACATAGAGGAAGAGAGGCCAAGGGAGTGGGAGATATAGAGGGAGAGAGGTACGGAGACGGGTGAGAGAAGGGAAGAGAGAGGATGGGGAAGAGAGGGAGAGAGAGTTAGTGAGAGAAGGGAGAAGGGAGAGGGAGAGAGAGAGAAAGAGAGAGGAAGAGAGAGAAAATGAGAGTGAGACCGAGAGAGAGAAGAAGAGTGAGAGAGACAGGGAGAGAGAGAGGGAGAGAGAGGATAAGTGTAACCCTCGTGAAACTCCTTAGCTATATAGTTATACACACTAATATATTATATCTGTATATATGAAATGTTAGGTGTGATCTATATACCATTTTAAGTTTTTTGAGATAATAACATGCTTCATGTTTATGTGAGGAGTTATGAAAAAAATATTATTTTGATATGTTGAAATTTTAATTTTCGAGAAGAATATCTCCTGGAATATCCATAATTATGTGGGTATAATTAATGTGTCATTTCTTTTATAATTGTGGTGGTAAAATATTTAATGTTTATGTATGTATTCATAGGAGTCACCTTTTTGGAAATTTAACTAGCCATGATTTATTTGTTTTCTTAATGTTATATTTAAAATGACCATGTAAGTGAAAGAATGACCCAAACAAGGTGCATGGTCGAATATTTGGGAACCAAATGAGGTAAGAAAGTTGGTTAGTTTAGTTACCTTTTAGTTTTTATCGTTAGTTAGTGATGTGACATAAAATTTTTCACCATACTTCCAATTGTACTATCCCACTCCTTTTCGAAAAGTCCAACATGCCAACTTGCCTCTCATTTAGTCTCATCATTTGACCTTAGTTTACCATAAATTGTTGACACTTGGAATGCTAAGAAATACATGGTTTAAAAGTGTGATATAAAAATGGGAGAAAGACATGAACTTTGACATTTTTTTAGACAAAAATCATAGCTTCCAAAAGCAAAGAGAAACAACTTTGTGAGGGAAAGAAAGAGAGAAAAGAAAGAAAGAAAAAGGAAGGAAAGAAAGAAAGGAGAAAAAAAGAAGGAAAAATCTAGAAAATCTTAAACAAGCATATATCACTGCAAGTAAGTTTCATTTTAGCTTTATTTATGCCTTAAGTTTTACTTTACATGTTCAATTTATGGGTTTTATTTTAATCTATGTAATATGTTTTCATGGTAGCTTCGTTGATGTTATGTTTTGATGTTTTGTGATGGATCTAGTATGGTTGTTTTGATGTGCATTTCATGGTGATCTTTAAGTTGAATTGTACAAGTATGATGATGGAGGGTTAGCAAGTTATGTATCCTTATGAGATCCATGTGTGATGGATGTTTATACATGTGTGGATGGGTTTGGTTTGGTTACAACCATATGGGTTTGGAAAAAATGTGGGTGAATGGGCTTGGATTAAAACAAATAGACTTGGACTAAAACAAAATGGGCTTGGATATCCTAAAGAAACCTCATTGGACCTTGGTGCTAAAATGGCCAAGTTTGGATTTATTTTTATCGACCTAAAGATCTAGACCTCTAAGGTAACCCACTTATGGATAATTTAGTAAGTTAGGATAGAAAGAAATGACTTAGGAACAAAAGACAAACCTTTGTCCTTTTTAGACCCATTCGGCCAAACACCTTAAAATTGAGTATAAAATAAAGTGCCGAAAGGTTAGATTTCGAGGAAAAATGGGAATTTAGATTTAGACTAGGAAACACTCAATCTAAACTCGACTTTTACAAATTGAGTCCCAACCCAACTCCACAAGAAATGGCCCTAAGACACCTAAATTAATATAAAATAAAATGTGAGAAGGTAAGAGTGCAAGAAAATAATTAAGACCTAAATCCAATAAAATAAATAAAGTTCGGCTTTTAAGGCCCAAATTTGGGTTAAAAAGGAAAACCCACTACAAATACACCCCAACGTATTCCTATGGCTTAAAAACGAAATGGATTAACCCTGTGAGGTAGGTCTTGAATTCCTTGTGTGATCTCGATGGTATGGAATCAATGGGTTTAGTAGCCATGACTTGGTGGAATGTGGTTCATGATACATCATGTGCATCATATGCATACGGGAAAATTGAGGAAAACAATTGAGTAAAAAATGATGAGATTTGATAACCGAATCGGATTGAATTGGATAGGTTTGATACCCTAATTAGAATTAAATGGGTATTAGCACTTAAGCTATATGCATGCTCTAATCCGTGACTAATCCGTGTGACTATACCGTCGGGCGATAGATAATCCCACTAACCGAGGCCACAATGAAAGGTAATTTTGTTGTTAGCTATAGGTGATTGGACAATCATTGAGATATGAAAATAGAGCGAAGTTGCTAATACTTAGGGTACACAAAGTAAAATTTGATGAGTCGAAGTGAGGGAGTCGGGAAATTATTACATATCACGTGCATTACCCTACTTACTAAGCTTCGACTCACTCTTTATTTATTTCATACTTGATAGGTAAAGGCAATAATAATGCCGATAATAAGCTACCGGTTCATCCTAAAAGAAAGGCTTATGTGTGACACGTGAACTATAGGGTTCACTTTTGTTTGTAATAATACCTACATTATTTTATAAATTTTGTAATGATATTTAGTACATTATGTATATTGTATGAGAGTAAATTTGAGACATTAGTCTTTAAACTATGATGCATCTAGCCATGCCTTTTAGGCAATTGGCAAGGGAGCTGGGGGGTCATAGAGGTGGTATCGGAGCTTTGGTTTAGTTATTCGGGTAGAAACCTAAGTGTCACATGAGTTTGAGGACTAGTGGGCTATTCAATAAGAAAAGTCTACTTCTTGGTATTTAATAAATGTGAGTGTTTGCTGTATGTAAATATGAGTGGTTATTGTATGGTTTATATTATGTAGCCCCTACTTAGACATATGGCTAATGGTAAGTATTTGTATTGTAGATGCCGAGCTCTTTTCCGTGTTCCCGGCATCCCCGGGACATGCCGATAGCAAGCCACCCTCGCCGCATACTCGAGCTAAATTAAACAGACCTCACATGGCCCCGGACTAGGATCTTGTGGCACATGTGATCCAAGTCCATGATCCGATCTAGTGAATAGTATTTATTGATCCCTACTTTGATCAATATCGTAGTCGTCGAGTTTCTAAGGCTAATCATGCATCGGACCTTTCGTTGAGAGATCGACTGTTACTTGATGCGGTATGGGAGAGCATAATAGAGCGATATTCCTATCACAATATGATACGAAGCTTCCTACTAATACAAGTTAGGAGGACCAATATAAGGTTGATGTATAACCGGGGTCTACCCTTGCCTTTAGCTCATGACATTGTACGGATCACATCGATTGACGCTATAGACTAGTGGAGACTAGTGGCACAACCACAACGTGTTCATTACGTTGATCTGTACTAAGTAGTTGTGTGCCTAGGAAATGTGTTACAAGGTATAATACCTTTTATGCACCTTGTGAGGTCCTTATGCACCTTTTGAAGTACTTAGACTTGCCCTTTAGTAACTAGTGCTACGTTTTTGTGTGTAACTATGGCATGAAACCTTTTGATGTAACGAGTGTATGTCACTATGAATGTTTAGCATGTATGCTATAATTTGTTATCTATATATTTTTAGCTATTGTCTATTGTGTGATGAATGTTCATAGAGGAATGTGATATCAAACTAACCCGAACATAACGTAACATGTACAAAGTCAAGATATGTCAAGACGGAATCCGAGCATAAGTAAGAGTAGAAAGGGCCTCGATACGAATAATGAGAATACGCAAGATGCGTTGAATTTTTTGATAGACATAATGCAATAACAGCAAAAATCAATGCAAGAACAACAATAGACCCACACAAAGCAAATAAGACGACTCTTAGCTATGCATCAATAGCCTCCTTCTCGACTCAACATAGAAATGACGCGAGTAGAAAGATTTCAAAAGATGAATCCCAAAGAGTTTACTGTGGGTGTTAACCCAATGATAGTAGAAGAATGGATTAAGTCACTAGAAGTGAGATGAGGTCTACCTAAAAAGAGGGGAAAAGCACATGATTAATGGCGAGATGTACCTCATTTGACTTGCGAAGGATTTAAGGAGTTCTTTTATAATAAATACTTCACAACGGATGTGAAAGCCAAGAACATCCAAGAATTTCTAGAACTAAAACAGGAGGGTATATCCATAGGTGAATCCGTATGAAAGTTTGAACAGGGGCGCCAGCTGGCTCTTTCATAGGCGAGGATGAAAACCTAAAAAAGAATCAATTCCTAGAAGGGTTAAACCTAAGGGTTTAGAGTATGGTACGAATGTCGGCCGTCCGGACCTTTCCGGAAATGGTAAACAAGGCCATGCTGGCGGACGAAGATCGGAGAGAGATAGCAAGGGAGATACGGCAAAAGAGGGGAGCATTTAAATTCGAGCCTCTTTTTTTAGACCGAGTGAGAAAAGTTCACTTTAAGTGATGGCTCGAGCAATACAAGAGCGGCTAGACCGGCACCATATACCTCGAGCCCACTATCGGATAATTAGTCAAGATAGACGATGAGTGCCTAACCTTGATGCACTAAGTATGAGAGGTTTCACATTGAAGAGTGTTAATCGAATGTGAGGACTTGCTATATCTATCATAAGCCGGGGCACATATCTTACAACTACCCACATGTACGAAATTAAGACCGGGAAGGGTACCAGCTCGAGTGTATACAATAACGCAAGAGGAGGTTGACCGGAGAGATGTGATGGTAATTTATGGTAATGTCTTAATGTTTGACTTACTTACTTATGTTTTGATTAATTATAGTGCTACACATTCATTCATATCAAAAACATTAGTAAAAAGCCTAGGTGTCAAACCTAAGACATTAGTTGTAGGGTATCTTATAGCTATGCCTTCCATGGAACTTATGGAGTCAACGGGTATGGTAAAAGAGTGTCTAGTATAGATTCGGGATAGGAGTCTAGAGGTTGATTTGATAGTTTTGGATCTCTAAGATTTTGATCTAATCTTGGGAATGGATTGGGCGACAAGGTATGGTGCCACTATAGATTTCGAGGTAGACGAGTGACTTTTGACTTACATGGGAATTAGTAGTTAGAGTTTAAAGCCAATTCAACATGTCGACCCATACCGACCATCTCGTCTTTAAAGGCTCGAAAGATGCTAGGAAAAGGCTATTTGGGTACCTAGCATATGTGATAAATCTCCGAGTGGAACAAAAGTGAAAACCGAAAGACATCAAGGTCATGCGGGAGTATTTAGATGTATTTCCTAAAAGGTTGACTAAGATGCCACGTGAGAGGGAGATAGAATTTGAGATTGATCTAGAGCCGGTCATGGCCCCAATTTTAAATTCTCCCTATCAAATGGCCTCGGTCGAGTTGAAAGAGAGAAAGACACGAACTGCAAGACTTACTAGATAAGGGATTTATATGCCCTAGTTCCTCACCATGGGAGCTCCAATTTTGTTGGTAAAGAAAAAGGAGGGGAGTCTGGAGACTATGTATTGACTATTGGGAGTTGAACCAAGTGACAATCAAAAATAAGTATTCGTTACCCTAAATAGATGATTTGTTTGATCAATTACGAGGTGCGACGAGTATTCTTAAAAATTGATTTGCAATTGGGGTATGACCAATCGAGGGTAGGGACGAGAAGATGTAAAGAAAATGACATTTAAAACATGATATGGCCACTATGAGTTCCTAGTAATTCCGTTTAGATTGATTAACGCCTCAACCACTTTTATGGACTCGATGAATCGAGTCTTTAGGGAATTTTTGAATAAATTCATCATCGTGTTTATTGATGATATCCTAGTCTATTCTAAATGTAATGAAGAACATAAGAGGCATTTATGAGCTACCTTGTAGACGTTAAGGGAGCAAGAGCTATATGCAAAATTCCCAAAGTGTGAGTTTTGGTTGGAATAAGTAGCATTTCTAGCCCACATGGTAACAAAGGAAGGTATTGCGAGTGGATCTAAAGGAGGTAGAAGCTATTCAAAACCGGCCTACCTTGAAGAATGTATTAGAAGTGCAAAGTTTCTTAGGCACAGTCGGTTACTTATCGAAGATTTGTCGAAGACTTTACTAAGATAGCAAGGCCTCTAACTAACTCGATGAAGAAGAACGTTAAGTTTTAATGGATGAATGCTTATGAAAAAGGTTTCAAGAATTGAAAAAAACGTTAGTTATGACCCTAGTTCTAACCATTTTGTCCGAAGATGGGAACTTTGTGGTGTATAGGGATGCCTCCAAGAATGGGTTAAGAGCGGTGTTAATGCAAAATGGAAGGGTGGTGGCCTATGTTTCATGAAAATTGAAAGAATACGAGCAAAATTATCCAACGCATGATCTAGAGTTAGCAGCGAGTTGTCTTTGCCTTGAAGATTTGGCGACATTACTTATATGGAGCCAAATGTGAGATATATATGGACCATAATAGTATATGGTATATCTTCACATAGATGGAACTAAATATGAGGCAAAGGAGGTGGCTAGAGTTGGTGAAAGACTATGATCGCATAATCAACTACCATCTAGGAAAGACCAATGTCGTTGTTGATGCCTTGAGTAGAAAATCGGTAGTAACGATGCAAGTGAACTAGTTACCGATAATGAGAGATTTATAGAAGTTAGAAGTAAAGATCATCCCTATGGGCTACGGAAGCATCATGACATCTTTGTTAGTCTAATCGACTCTACAAGAAAGAATTCGGAGTTGGGCAAAAAAAAGATGAAAGGGTAAAAGAATGGAGGAAAAGTGTAGAGAATGAGAAGGAGTTTGACTTTATGATAGATGATAAGGGATTGGTTAGATTCGAGAGAAACATTGTGTGTTCCGTTCGTAGCATATTTGAAGGAAACAATATTGAGAGATACACACACATCCTCGTACTCAATACACCCGGGAAGTACTAAAATGTATAGAGATTTAAGATGGAGTTATTGGTGGTCGGGAATGAAAAAAGACATTATAAACTATATGAGGAGGTGTTAGATTTGCCAATAAGTGAAGGCCGAGCACCAAAGATCGACAAGAATGTTAAAACCTACGGCAATTCTAGGATGGAAATGGAAGGGTATCATGATGGATTTCGTCATAAGATTGCTAAGATCGGAGAAGGGGTCGGATGCCATTCGGGTAATTATGGACGGAGTTGACTAAATCGGCACACTTCTTTTCGAGTTGAGACCATTTATAGTCTAAGCCGGTATGCTCAATTGTATATGGATGAAATTGTTATGCTACATGGGGTCCCAATCTCAATCGTGTCGGATCGAGATCCTAAATTCACCACAACCTTCTAGAAGAGTTTGCATCAAGCCATGGGAATAAGGCTAAACTTTAGCACGGCTTACCATCTACAAACCGATGGACAATCTAAATGGGTCATTCGGATTCTCAAAGACATCTCTGCGAGCATGCATACTCGATTAGTCCAAGAGATGGGAGAAATACTTATGCCTTGTGGAGTTTGCCTATAACAATAGCTATCGGTCATCCATTGGGATGGCTCCTTATGAAGCTTTGTATGGATGAAGGTGTAGATCCCCAATACACTAAGGTGGTGGCTAAGATTCACCAACGAATGAAGATGACCCAAAATAGATAGAAAAGCTATGCTCGATAAAAGAAGAAGGGATCTAGAGTTTGAAGTTGGTGACTATGTTTTCTTAAAGATTTCACCAATGAAAGGCATATTACGATATAGGACGAAACGAAAATTGAGTCCATGATATATTAGACTCGTTTGAGATACTTGATCGTGTAGGCGATATGGTGTATCGATCGTTATTACCGCCATCCATGTCGAGAGTACATGATGTCTTTCATGTGTCTATGTTAAGAAAATGTATTGGAGAGCCTAGCTAGATTCTCGAGATAGTGCCACCGAGCTTGAGCCTAGACTTAACATATGAGGAAAGACCAATCCAGATTCTCGATCGACGAATTAAATGCCTAAGGAATAAAGATATTACTTTAGTTAAAGTTTTTATGGAAGAATCATAACCTTGAAGAAATGACACGGGAATTAGAGGATGAAATGAAAGAGAAATACCAAGAGTTATTCGTGTAAGCCAATTTTGAGGATGAAATTTCTTTTAAGGGGAGAGAAATGTAACCCCCGTGAAACTCTTTAGCTATATAGCCGTACGTATCGATATATTATATCTATATATATGAACTATTCGGTGTCATTTACATGCTAGTTTAAATTTTTTAGAGATAGTAACATGCTTTGTGTTTATGTGAGGAGTTATGAAAAAAATATATATTATTTCGACACGTCGAAATTTTAATTCTCGGGAAGAATATCTCCTAGAATATCCATAATTATGTGGGTATAATTTATTTGTCATTTCTTTTATAATTATGGTGTTAAAATATTTAATGCTTATGGATGTGGTCATAGGAATCACCTTTCTTGAAATTTAACTAGCCATGATTTATTTTTTTCTTAATGTTATAATTAAAATGACCATGCAAGTGAAAGAATGACCCAAACAAGGTGCATGGCCGAATTTTTGGGAACCAAATGAGGTAAGGAAGTTGGTTAGTTTAGTTACCTTTTAGTTTTCATCTTTAGTTAGTGATGTGACATAAAATATTCCATCATACTTCCAATTGTAATATCGCATTCCTTTTTAGAAAGTCCAACATGCCAACTTGCCTCCCATTTAGTCCAATAATTTGACCTTAGTTTACCATAAATTGTTGACACTTGGAATGCTAAGAAATATAAGAATCGAGCTATACAACAACCTCTTACAAAGTTTGTTCGAAAAAGAAATCAAGATCTTTGGTGCTAGTATTGGCTATGTACCAATATTCTAGTCCATTTCCCTTAATGGCTTTGTAATGTAAGATGGCAAGAAGTATCTACCCGGGTCTAATGTCGTTAGCTTGAATTGCTCTTTGAATGGATCCTTTTCTATATTTTTGCATTTTACTTTTTCTCTTGATTTTGAGTCCGTAATCTGGACTAGCCTAGTTTCCTTTGCTTGAACTATTTTCATCTTTAGTTTTTGCCTTTTGCTTTATAAATTTGTTGAATTTGTCAAGTAGTAATTTCACTCTACTAAGCTACCTCGGTGACTTGAATCTACTTCACCAGCAAGGAAAGACGTCTAAGGTCATCTAGTATGGAATGAATTAGAGACATGTTTCACACAAAGGGGAATTGTTAGATTTCTAAGTTTGATGAGTTTTAAATTTCTTTAATTCTCGGATATTTATGCTTGCTTCTAATTTAGTATGTTTAACTTTCAAAAGCCACACAATCTTCTAAGATCTTTCAATTAAGGTTCAACATGGTCATTTTTTCATGGTTTTCATCATATTCGATCAATAATTTGATTGGTGCATGTCAAGATAGAATTCCCAAACTCTACATAGAATAACAATGGCAAGAAGTAGCTAGCGAGGCCACTATCTCAATATGCAAAGGTAGAAATATTGTACATGTCATTGCCCTCATGCATATGAAAGGTGTATGGCTTTGCATATTTGGCATTTTTGTTAGCCCCATTTAATAACGACTCGTATGCTCGTATTCAATGTATGTACGTTCATGCCCAAAGAAAGCATCATGGAGGCTTATTGCACGGATCCTGGAATCCTCATATGTCAAGACTACAAATCATCATATTTGTTTCGAATGTGCCATAAATTGAAGCATACTTGTGTTTCTTTTCATTTTCCGTTTTTGCCAAGTGAAAAACGGCACTTATGCGATTCATTTCTTGTTTCACTTACGATCCCGGTACGTATGGTCAAGGTGATGGTGGTGCCTACAAAACAAATAATTTTTGCATTTTATTCCATCTCATCTCTTACCACAAATAGAGACATAAATGTTTTTTGCGGTGTGTTAGTACTTGATGAAAACTCGATTACCAAATGTAGGAAAGTAAATCCGGATGCAATATTTTATCTTATTGAATCAAAAACAAAAAAAAAATAGTATATATTAATTTATTTAAAATTCATAAAACTAATCTATTATAACTTAGTTTACACGTATTGTATTAGTGTTTTTGTTTTTTGACTCTCCATGATATTTTAAGCTAAAAAATCTAGACTAATCCCTTATTATTTTGTCGAACACATAAAATGAAAATAATTATCTAGATAATTTTTTACATATACGAAAACCTAAATTAGAGACCACATGTATAATCTACTATAACTCTATATACATGCACAATATTAGTGTTTTTTTTTAAATCACTAGATACACCTAAACAAAGACGCATGTTTCTATATTTATAGTAGTGTTAACCAATCAATAACAAGTTTTAATTAGGAAATTAACTTTAGTAAGGATTAATGACTAGTCTCATATCAAGTAGAAAGTCAACATTTATTAGAAGATTAGATCTTTCCAACATAAGGATAAGGATTGAAGATTAATACTCATTTGATTTGGTTCCAACACGGTGAAGATAGCCTGAAAGACGTTCCAGTCAAATGTGGTATGTAGCAATGGAAACAATTTCACATACCATGATCCGAAATATTGACACATATATTTTGCATCGATTAATTAGCATCTCAACAAAAGATAATAGTGGCTTTGGGACTTATTATAAGAAAGAATTGGATTCACATTAGGTTAATTTGTGCTTGCCAAATAACTTCGCTAAACCTTAATCGGACAATTAAAAGTAATCAAAATGATACCAAACAGATTTAGGGTCTATTTGAAAGGGTTAAAAATATATACAGATTTAGGATCTTTATATTTAAGGAAAGAGAGAAGAGGAGGGAGACAAAAAAGGAGAGAGATAGAGAGAGAAAGTATGGAAGCAAGAGGAGAAAGAAGGAGACGGGGAGGGTAGGAGGGGGAGAGAGAGAGGAAGGGAGAGGGGGAGAGAAAGGGAGGGAGAGAAATAGAGAGCATGAGAGAGAGGGATAGAGAAAGGAAGATAAAGGGAGAGAGAACGAGAAGAGAGAGAGAGTAGGAGAGAGGGAGGGAGATAGGGGGAGAGAGGAGAGAGTAGGAGAGATAGGGAGAGATAGAGAGTAAAGAGGGAGAGAGAGGGAGAGAGAGTCAAATAGAGTGAGGGAGACAGAGTGTGAGAGAGATTAGGAGAGAAGGAAGTGAGAAAGAGAGTAGGAGAGAAAAGAAAAGGGAGAGAGAGAGAGGGAGAGGGAATTAGAGAGGGAAGAAGAGAGAAATGGAATGAGAGAGTGAGAGAGAAGGGGAAGAGAGAGTGGGAGGAAGGGAGTGATAGAGAGAAGGAGAGATTGAGGGAGAAGGATGAGAGAGAGAAGGAGAGAGGGAGAGGGGGAGAGGGAGAGGGAAAGAGAGTGATGGAGAGAGAAAGAGAAGGGAAAGAGAAAATGGGGAGATAAAGGGAGAGACATTGAAAAGGAGAGAAGAGGGGGATTAGGAGAAAGAAGGTGAGAGGGAGAGACAGAGAGAGGGTGAGAGATAGAAAGGGAGAAAGGTAGAGACAGGAAGGGATAGAGAGAAGTAGGGAGAGACTAGAGGAGAAAAGGGGGAGAGAGATAAAGAGAGAGATATAAAGAGGAAGTGAGGGGGAGAAAGGTGAGAGTTAGAGAAAGATATGAAGGGAGAGAGGGAGAGACATATAGAGAGAAGGGGAGATAGATCAAGGGAGATGGAGAGGGAGAGAAGGGAATGAAGAGGGAGGGAGAGGAGAGGTAGAGGAAAGGAAAAAAGAGGATAAGAGAGGGAGAGAGAAAAAGATAGAGAAAGAAGGGGGAGAGAGAGGGAGAGGTAAAGAGAGGGAGTAGAGAGGGGAGAGGGAGAGAGATAGGGGGAGGGAGAGGAGAGAGAGTGGGAAAGAGAATGAGAGAGAGGGAGATAGAGAGGGAGAGGGAGAGGGATAGGGAAGGAAAGAGGAAGAGAGAAAGAGGGAGAGAGAGAGGGAGAGACAAAGAGATGGAGAGAGGGAGAGTGAGAGAGCAAAGGAAAGGAGGAGAGAGGGAGAGAGATATTGGAAGAGAGAAGGAGTGAGGGAGAGATAAAGAGAGAGAATGGGAGAGATAGAGAGAGATAAGGGAGGGGGAGAGGAGGGGGAGAGAGAGGGGGAGAGATAAGGGAGAGGGAGAGGAGGGGGAGAGAGAGGGAGAGAGAGATGGAGAAGGGGGATAAGGAGAGTTAAGGAGAGAGGGGAAGAGAGAAGGAGAAAGGGAGACTAGGAGAGAGAGGGAGGAAAAAGAGAGGGAGAAAAAGAGAGAGAGGCAGAGGGAAGGAGGGAGAGGGACATAAAGAAAGAGGGAGAAAGGAGAGGGGAGAGGGAGATAGAGAGAGGTAGATTGAGGGAAAGAGTAGGAGAGGGAGAGAGAACAAAAAAGGGAGAAAGGGAGGGAGAGGGAGATATAGGTAGACGAGAGGGAGATAGAGTGAGGGAGAGAGTGGAAGAGGGAGGGAGAATGAGAAAGGGAGAGAGTGGAAGAGGGAGGGAGAATGAGAGAGGGGGAGGGAGAGAGAGGGAGAGGGAGAGTGAGAGAGAAGGAAAGAGTAGGAAAGAGAGAGATAGAGAGAGAGAGGGTGAGAGAGGGGGAAAATGAGATAGAGTGAAGGAGAGATAAAGGGAGAGAGAGTAAGGGGGAGAGAGGGAGAGAATGAGAGACACATATAGATAGGGAGAGGGAGAGAGATAAAGAGAAAGATTAAAGAAGAGAGAGGGAGAAAGGGAGAGAGAAAAGGAGGAAGAGATAGAAGAGGGAGTGAGATAGAGGGGGAGAGAGGGAGAGGGAGGGAGGAAGAGAGGGAGAGAGAAAGGGAGAAGGAAGGGATAGAGAGTGAAGGGATATAGAGGACAAAAGAGAGGGAGAGAGGAAATGAGAGACGGAGAGAGAGGAGAGAGGGAGAGGTAAAGAGAGGGAGAGAGAGAAGGATAGATGGAGAGAGAAAAGAGGAGTGAGAGGGAGGGAGAGAATGGTTAAGAGAGGGAGAGAAAGGATAGAGAGGGAGAGAGGGAGAGGGAGAGGAAAGAGAGGGAGAGGGAGAGGAAAGAGAGCGAGAGGGAGGGAGAGAGAGGGAGAGAGGGACTAGTAAAGGGAGAGACGAGTGAGAGGGAGAGGGAATCGGAGGGAGAGAGAATGGGAGAGAGATAGAGTTAGGGAGAGGGTGGGGAGAGATAGGGAGGGAGAGGGAGAGAGAGGGTGAGGGAGTGAGAAAGGGAGAGAGGTAGAGAAATGGAGAGAGAGAGAGAAGGGGCATAGAGGGAGAGGGAGAGAGAGCAAGAGGGAGGGAGGAAAAGAAAGGGAGAGGGAGAAGGAGAGAGGGAAATGGGAGTAGTGGGAGGGAGAGGGAGAGAGATGAAGGGAGAGGGAGAGGGAAAGAGAGAGGTTGAGAAGAAGGGAGCGAGAGAGAGAGAGAGATTGATGGAGGAGAGAGAGAGAAAGAGAAAGGGAGGAAGAGAGGGAGAGAGAGGGGAGGGAGGGAGAAAGAGAAGGAGGGATAGAGTAAAGGGGAGAGAGAGAGAGAGGGAGAGGGAGTGGGAGAGTGTGACACCCCCTTCCTCGACCCACTTGCTAAATACCCAAAAGGAGTGGCTAGGCAAGGAGTCCATCACGGTGACACAACCAATTTCCAAATTAACCTTAAACACATATGTGCTTATACATTAAGGACTTATCATACAATGAAACACGTATAAGATAATTTACATAATATTAGCAATATAGTGAAAGAAATTACAAAATTTATTTATAATATTATCAAACTCTTTATCGACACCCCAACCCTAAAATTAAAGTCAAAAGAAATTTTGGTACACTTGTGTCTCACGTGAGTCTTTTTGAAGGACACGGTAGCATCCCTACTACTTTGACTCGTTCCTTTCATAACATGAAAATAACAATGGGGTGAGCCGAAGCTTAGTAAGTAGGATGATGTACGTGATATGTAATGAAATTTTGTTTCCCATTCTACCCATCCATTTTAATCCGAGTACCCTAGGTATTAGCAAGGCCATGCGTTCCATCTCTCGATGATCGTATCATTACATACTTGCTCTATTACTCTCTCTTAGTGATCTCATTATCACCTACTGCTCATAACGAAATTATCCCTCGTTGTAACACATGGTTAGCGAAATTATCCCTCGCTTAACGGTGTTAGTAATAGAGCACGCATATAGTTTCATGTTATCACCCATTCCATTCAATTCGGTTACCAAACCATATTATCTCATGACTCAATGATTTTTCTCAATTTTGTACCACCTCCGAATGCACGTGATGCACATGGTTAACACATTCAACTAATTACGCTATCGGCATTTTCTTCTCAATCCATTCTCGTGTCCCAATGCACACCGAGACTTCATAAGTGTTTCATGTACCATTCAAAGTATTCGAAATGAGAGCACAAATCCCATTCATTGGTATCATTCATTGCATAAATCTACTTCGTACTTATAAGTTTTCCTTCTCGTGTACCCGGCAAGTCTAGCCTTGGATTTTCGATTTATTACTTAGTTTACAAGACCGGTTAATCCTAAGTATTCATGTGTGACATACTTAAGCTAAAATCTTATTTAATTCGAACCTTTAATCTTAGTAGTCAAGGTTGACTCAAAATGGGTCTAGGTCTTAATCTCGGTTTTTCTTGAATTCTCTTTTTTTTTCCATTACTCCATTTATATGTCTTATAATAATTGGTCTCTATTTGAGTTCACCTTTAATTCTTGATCTCTAATTACACAAAAGGATTCATTGTTAATCATTTTCTTTTCTAGGCCGATTGGTCCCAAAATGAGCAAGAAATTGTTTTTTCCTTTCTAGATTAATTCCTTTTATACTAACTTGGCAATAACTTACCAAACCATACTTTAGAAGGGTTACCAAGGAGATCTAAACCTTAAGGTCCACAAAAGAAACCAAACTTAGCCATCAAATATCCAATTTACCTAATGAAGTCCAAAACCCTATTTTTCTTTTAGTTAGGCCGAATGGGTTGTTAAGATGGCCATGGATTGCCTTTTATGTCTAGTGAATTTATTTCCATCCTAAACTATTAAACCATTCCTAATTGAGTTACCATAATATTCTAGGCCCTTAATTTCCCCAAAAGATCCATTCTTTCCCAATTTTTCCCACATGACTGAATGGTTTTAACCTAGGGCAACTCTAGAAGTGCATTCCTTTCCTTTTTCAAGTCATGCTCACCAAATCTAGTTTGGCTCTAACCAATTCGGTCCATACCCTTTTCTTTTTTTTTCTTTTCAAACTATCCACACATTTAAACACATCAAACAAACTTTGCATGATAACACAAACACATAGATCCATCACAATTTTCCAGACCCTAACACCAACACAAACAACCATAGCAAACATTGAAAATTATTACAAACCCATGAAATAAACACTTAAAAAAAAATAATAAGACATAAAAGAACTATAAATGGAACCTACTTACTTTGGTTGAATTTCCTAAAGGTTGTTTAGGCTTTCCCCTTCTTTCTTTTCTTTCTTTTTCTTTTCCTTTCCTCTTCCTCTCTTTCCTTATCGTTTTTCTCTCCCATTTGTGTAGCTACGGGTTGCCTAAAATTTTCTTCCATTCACACTTAGGTGGTGTTTGATAAAAATGAAAATTAAGTGCTGAATTTATTAAGTACTCGAATTTTAAGTGCTGAATCCGTTAAGTATCGAATATGTTCCCGACAAGCTATTTGGTATTTATCGAAAATTAAGTACCGAATATAATAAGCCTATTTGAAGATGATAGAATATATATGATAATTTTAAAGATTTTAGTTTGAACATATATATCCGATTATATTGCTGTTATTGTTTAAAATTTATTTTTTTTCAATTATTTTTTTCTTACTAAAATTCTCATCAAATTAATTTTTTATATCATTTTATTTGTTAATAAATTTGATTTTTTAATATATGAATTTTGGAATAAAATTTTATAATGTCGATGTTTTATTTTTTTAAAATATATTATTATAATTTATATAATGAATTATTTTTATGCTTTTCAAATGAGTATTTTATTTTTCAAAAAAAAAAATATATATATATATACATATTAAGTAGTACAACTTAATTTTTTAAGCTACTTAATTAGGTTATCAAACACCCCCTTAGTCTATATATATATATATATATATATGCATGCTTAAAATCTTAGTATAATTAAGTGTACAAATGTCTTAATTTAATTTGAAAGAGTGGAAAGTTATTGATGAGTCAAGAGAGAGAGAGTGGCGGGTTTGATGGGTTTAGGGGTGAGTCGGCCTTAATTCATTAATTAAGGAGGCTTATGTCTCCTAACTAATTGGTTAGACTAACTAAACACTCTAAATAATCTAGTTCAAGTAACTAAACATCCCTCCCTCTCACAATAGTTTTTGGAAATTCCTCACCTTAAAGTCGAATTCCTTCCCCTAAAACATTTCAGCAGTGATGCCTCTAAAGCGACTTGTACTAAAATGGCCATAACTCTTTATACATAGATCTAAAAATTAGGAATTTACAGAGAGATAGTAGACACATATATGAATAACTTTTATTCTTTAAGTTTTACCTAGAAATCACTCTAAGGTTTTCAAACAAATCACATAAAATTTGGATAGAATATAGTCCTCAAAACACCGATTTTGCATATTTGATTTCTTTAATAATTAAACCATTAATTTCAAGCACAATAACTTTAATTCAATATAAATCACTCATTTCAAGCATTAATTTCTCATGGTGTAATGAGAATTATACTTACACTTAATATATGCATATATATAAATATTTTAATACGTATCGCTTTACGGTTAAGGATTTTTTTATGGGGGTTACGAGAGAGGGAGAGGGAGGGAGGGAGAGCTAGAGAGGAAGGGGGAGAGGTCAATAGAAGGAGGGAGAGAAAGAGAGAAAAAAGGAGGGATGGAGGGAGAGGGAGAGGGAGAGAGAGATCAATAGAAGGAGGGAGGCGAGAGAGAGGGGAGGAGCGAGAGAGAGAGGAGGGAGGGAGAAAGAGAGTAAGGAGAGAGAAAGAGATGAGGGAGGGAGTATAGGAGGGAGGGAGTAAAGGAGGGACTAAGAAAGAGAGGGGAGAGGGAGGGAGTAAGGGAGAGAGGGATGTAGAGAGAGGGAGAGGGAGAGAGATATAGAGGGAGGAAGGGAGAGAGAGAAAGGGAGATCGGGGGAGAGAGATTAAGAGGGAGAGAAATCAAGAGAAAGGTAGGGATAAGGAGTGAGAGAGGGAGAGAGAAGTAGATAGATGGAGATAGGGAGGGGCGAGAGAGAGTGAGAGAGACAGGGAGAGAGGGAGAGAGAAGGAGAGAGAGGGAGATAGGTTGAGGGAGAGAGGGAGAGGGAAAGTGAGGGAAGGAGGGAAGGGAGAGAGAGGGAGAAAGTGAGAGGTAGAATGAGAAAGAGAGAAAGAGAGAGAGAGAGAGAGAGGGAGGGATAGTGGGAGGGAGAGAGAGGGAGAGGGATGCAAAGAGAGAGGGAGAGTAAGAGAGGAATAATGGGAGAGAGAGTGAGAGGGAGAAAGTGGAGAGACATAACAAGGGAGAGAGGTAGAAGGAGTGAGGGGAGAAGGTGAGAGAGGGAGTGAAGGGGGACGGAAAGGGCAAGAGGGAGAGGGAAAAGGAGAGGGAGAGGGAGAAGGGTTGGGAGAGATAAAGAAAAAAGGAGAGAGGGAGAGAGAAGGGTGAGGGAGCGAGTGATAAAGAGGGAGACATAAATATAAGAAGGGGTAGAGGGAGAGAGAGGGAGAGTGATAGAAAGATAAAAGGAAAGATGAAGAGAGAGAGAGAGAGAGAGATCAAGAGGGAGAGAGATGGGAGAGATCAAGAAAGAGGGAGACGAGTGAGAGATGAAGAGAGGTAGAGATAGATGGAGGGATGGATAAAGGGAGAGATCTACCTCTCTCTTCCCATATCTCCCTCTCCCTTCCCTTCTCTCCTTCCCTAGCTCTCCCTCTCTCTCCCTTTCCCTCACTATTCCTCTCTCTCTCGACTCCCACTCTACCTCTCCCTCTATCTCCTTCTCTTTCACCCTTCTTCTCTCAACCTCTATCCCTCTCTAAAGGCATTGATGCAATCAAAATAATATCATGTATAATAACTTTACTTCCAAACGCCACAAGATCCATGCAAAAACAACAAAGTCCATTGATAAGATCATTACCTCTTGTAGCGCATATTACATCTCTTATGTGAGGGATACTTGAATCAATAGCAAAGATATATTGACATCTACACTAATGTCTTAACCATTAGGACAATTCTAGAATGAAGAGTCACCTCAAGTCGAAGTGCTAGCTATAAGTTATGGTGTTTAAGGGCTGTATTAATTTTCCTCTCAAGGCAGCTAGTGGTTTCCTCTCAAGACTTCTATCTCACACAATATCCTTATATAAATAAATATTATGTGCTAGTTGTATTATATAACAACTAGAATGTGTGTAAGCCATAATCCCACTGGGAAACTAGTATTTTATAAGCTCTTAGGGTTTCTTTCACTTCCTACTCTTTACTTTTGTATCTCTATCTTTCTCTCTCTCACATTTTCTCTCTCTTCTTCTATCTCTCTCTTCCTCTATCCCTCTCTCTCCCTCCATCCCTTTTTCTCTCTCCTTCTCACCCTCTCCCTCTCCCCTTTTTCTCACCCTTACCCTCTCCCTCTCTCTCTCCTTCCTTCCCTCCCTCTCTCACTTTCTCACTCTTTCTCTCTCTCCCTCTCTCTTTTCTAGCCTCTCTCCCTCCCTCTTTATCTCCCCTTCCTTCTCTCCCTTTCCCTCTCTCTTCCCTTCTTTCTCCCTCTCACCTCTCCTTCTCTCTCCCTCTCTCCTTGACTCCCTTTTCCCTCAACATCTCCTACTTTTTTGCTCCCTTTCCCTTATCTATTTCTTCCTCTCCCTCTCCCTCTCTCCCATTTCCTATCTCTTCCTCTCTCCCCCTCTATCCCTCCCCCTCTTTCTTATTCCTCACTCCTCTCCAAGCCGGTCTCTCTATCTCTCCCTCCATCCCTCTATCTCCCTCACCCTTTGTCTCTCTCTCTTTCTCTCTCTCCCTTCCTATAACTCCCTCTTCCCTATCTCTCCCACTATCTCACTCTCTCCCTACTCCCCCTCTCCCTCTCTACCTCTCTCTCCCCATCTCCCTCTATACCTCTCTTTCCTTATCTCTCTCACCCTCTCTCTCCCACTCGTTCCCTACCTTCCTCATTTCCCCTCTCTCTCCCCTTTCCTCCCTCCCTCCCTCCCTTACCTAGCTTCTCTCTCTCTCCTTCTATCCTCTATCTCCCTTACATTTATCCCTTGTCCCTCTCTGTCTCCCTCTCTACCTCTTTACTAGTCCCTCTCCCACTCTCTCCCTTTCTCTCCCACTCTTTCTACTCTCTCTCTCTCCCTCTATCCCTCTCCTTTCCTCTCTCCTCTCCCTCCCCCTCTCTCCCACCCAATCTTTCTTCCTCCCTCCTCTCCCAATCCCTCCCTACCTCTCCCACCTAGTCTTTCTTCTCCCTCTATTCCTTTATCTCCCTTACCTTCTCTCTCTCCCTCCCCCTATCTCCTTCTCCCTATATCTCTCTCTTTCTCTCTCTCTCCCTCGATCCCTCTATCTTTCTCCCTCCCTCTCCCACCTAGTTTCTCCCTCTTCCTCTTTCTCCCCTTCTCTTGTATTCTCTCTCCCCCTCCTACTCTCTACCTCTCCCACTCCCTCTCTCTCCCCTTTTTCTTTACTTCTTTATCTCTATCTCTCTTTCTCTATCTCTTTCCCTCTTCTCCCTCTCTCTACCCCTCTCTTCCTCCCTCCCTCCCTCTTTTCTCTCTCTAACCCTCTCTCACTCTCTCCCTCTTTTTTCTCTCATTTTCACTATTTCCCTCTCTCCCTACACTTTTTCCTCTCTTCCTATCCCTCTCCAACTCCCTATCCCTACTTCTCCCTCTTTCTCCTCCTCCCTCTCTTTATATCTCCCCCTCTCTCTCCCAATCTTCCTCCTTCTTAATCTCCATGTCCTTCTCCCTCTCTTTCTCGTCTCCTTCTCCCTCTCTCCCCCTTCCTCTCTTTCTCTCTCTCCCTCTCTCTCCATCTCCCTTTTCCCCTCCCCCTCCCTCTCTCTTCCTCCCTCTCCCTCTCTCCCTCTCCCTCTTCCTCTCCCACTCCCACTCCCTCTCCCTCTCTCTCTCTCTCATTCTCTCCCTCCTCCTCGCTCTCTTTCGCTCTTTCTCTCCCTCTATCTCTCTCCTCTTCTCTCTCTTTCTCTCTCTCCCTCTCCATCTCTCCCTCTCCCTCTCCCTCTCTCTCCTTCTCCCTCTCACTCCCCCTCTATACCCTTTTCTTTCCCTCCATCTTAAATGCTCTTTCTCTTCCATTATGTCTCCCTTTCCCTCTCCCTCTCCCTCTCTATCCCATTCTCTCCTTCGCCTCTCTCCTTCCTTTTCTCTCTCTTTACCCCGGTCTCTATCTATCACCCTTTCTCCCTCCCTTCTCGTCACTCTCCCTCTCTCCCTTTTACCCTCTCTTTTTCTCTCTCTCTCCCTATTTTTGCCTCTCTCTATCTCTCTCTCTCTTTCACCTTTCTCTCTTTCCTCATCTCTATGTTTCCCCCTATCTCTACCATCTCATCTCTCTATCTATCACCCTCTCTCCCCTCCATCTCTTGCTCTACTCCTCTCTTCCTCCCCTTCTCTCTCTCCTAGCTTTTTTCCTCCCTCTCTCTCTCCCTTCCTCCCTACCTTTCTTTCCCTTCATCTCCTTCCCTCTCCCACACTCTATTTCTCTTTCTACTTTATCTTTTTTTATCTCTCTTTCTCCCTATACCTCTTCCTCCTACCCTCTTTCTCTCATACTCTCTCTTTCTCACCCTATCCCTCTCTCCCTCTTCCTCTCTTTTTCCCCCTCCCTCTCTCCCTTCTCTCTCTTTCCTTCTCACTTTCTGTTCTCCCTCTCCCTCTATCTCTCTCTTTCCTTCTTCCTTTATATCTCTCCCTCCTTTCCTCTGTCCCTCAACCTTTGTCTCTCTCTTCCTCCTTCTTTTTCTCTCCCACTCCCTTTCCCTCTCTATATCTCTTGCTCTCTCTCTCTCCCTCTCTCCCTTTATCTCTTTCTCCCATTCCCTCTCCCTCTCCCACTCTCTTACTCTATCCCCTATCTCTCCCTCTCATTCTCTACCTTTCTCACCCTCTCTCACTCTACCCCTCTCTCACCCTCTCTCCTCTCGCTCTCTCTTCCCTACTTCCTTCCATCTCATACCTAGTCTCCCTTCATCCATCTATCTCCCTTGACCTCTATCCCTCTATCATTTTTCTCTCCTTCTCCTCCTCTCCCCCTTTCCCTTCCTACCACTCCCTCTCACACCCTTCTTCTCTCTCCCTCTTTCTCTCTCTCCGGCTCCCTCTCTATCCTTCTCTTTTGCCTCTCTCCCCCTATCTATTTCTCTTACCCTTTTTTCCCTCCCTCTTTCCCTTTTCCTCTCTCATTATTTCTCTCTCTTTCTCTCCATTCCTTTCCCTCTCTCTTTCATGCTCTCTCTCTTTCCCTCCCTCTTCCTCGATCCCTCTCTTTCCTCCTTTTCCTTGCTCTCTCTCTTTCTCTCTCCCCCTCTCCTTCTATCTCTCCCTTCTTTAATCTACCTCTCTCACCCTCCCTCTCACTATCTCCTTCTTTTAATCTCTCTCTCCCTCTCAATCTCTCTTCCTCACCATCTCTCTTTACCCCTCTCTCTCCCTTCCTCCCACTCTCCCTCCCCCACTTCTTCTCTATTCCTCTCTCTCTACCTTGCTCACTCTCTCTTTCTTTCCCTCTACCTCTCTCTCCCCCTCTTTATCCCTCCATCACATTCTCTCTGCCCCTCCTCCTCTCTCTATCTCTTCCTCTCTCTCCCCTTCACTCTCCTCCCCATCTTTGCTCTCCCTCTCCCTCTCTTTCCCCCTCTCTGCCCTCTCTCTCCCTCTTTTACCCTTTCTATTCTTTGCCCTTTCTCCTTCTTTTTATCACCCTCTCTCTCCTTCTTTGCCTCTCTACCTGTCTCTCCATCTCTCACTCCCTCTCTCTCTCCTTCTCTATATTTCTCTCCCTCTTCTCTCACCCTCTCTCACTCTTTCCCACTCTCTACCTCTCTCCCTTTCTCTCCCTCACATTCTCCCTCTCCCTCTCTCCCACTATCTCCCTCTCCCCTATCCCTCTCCTTCCCTCTCTTGCTATCACTCTCCCTCTCTATTGCTCTTTCTCGATCTCTTCCCTTTATGCTCTTTCTTCTCCTTCCTCCCTCTCCCACTCTTCCTTTTTTCTCTCTTTCATTCTCTCTCCCCCTCTCTTCTTGCCCTCTCTCTTATCTCTCTCCCTCTCTCCTCCTCTCCCTCTCCCTCTCTCTATTCCATCTCTCTCCCTTCCCTCACTCTCTCTTATTCCGTCTCCCTCCCTCTCCCTCCCTCTCTCCCTCTTTTTCTCTCTCTATCTCCCTTTCTCTTCCCCCTCTTTTTCTCTCTCTATCTCCTTTTCTCTTCCCTCCCTCTCTTGTTCTCTCTTTCTCACCTTCTCTACCACTATCTTCCTTCCTCTCTCCCTCTTGTTTGATCTCACCCTATCTCTCCTACTCTCTTCCTTCCCCTCTTTCTCACTTTCCCTCTCTCTCTCCCTCCCTCTCCCTCCCTCTCTCTCCCTTACTTTCTCTTCCTCTCCCCTCTCTCCTCTTTTGTCTTTCCCTCTCCATCTCGCCTTCTCTCTTTATCCCTTTTGCTCTCTCCCACTTTTTCTCTCATTCCCTCTCTACCTCTCTCTCTCCCTCCCTCTCCCTCTCCATCTCTCTGTCTCTCTTTATCGCTTTTACTATCTCCCTCTCTTTCTCTCATTCCCTTTCTACCTTTCTCTTTCTCGCTCACCCTCTCTCTTTATCTCTCCCATTATCTCTCCTCCTCTTGCTTTCGCTCAATCTCCCTATCTCTCTCCCTCTCCTCATCCCCCTTTTCCATCATTCCTTCTCTATCTCGATCTCTCTCTCCCTCTCGTCTCTCTTTCCAACTCTTTCACTCTCATTGTCCCCCTTCTTTTTTTCCCTCCCTCACTCTCTCCCCTGTCTCGCTCTTTATCCCTCTCTCGTGCTCTCTCTTCCACTCTCTCCCTCCCTCTCTCCATATCTCTCTCCCTCTCTCCTAATCTCTCATCTCCCTCCTTATCTCTCACTCTCTCTCCCCTCTCATTTTCTCTCCCTCGATCTCCCTTTCTCTCCCCTTCACTCTCTCTCTCGCTCTCTCTTTCCCACCTTTTCTCCCACTCTCTTACTTCCTCTCTCCCTCTCTTTTGATCTCTCACTATCTCTCTCACTCTCTCTCGCTCCCCTCTTTCTCACTTTCCCTCACTCTCTCACCCTCCCTCTCTCCATATCTCTCTCCCTCGCTTTCTCTTCCTCTCCTTCTATCTCCCCTTTCTCTCTTTATCTTTTTCTTCTCTACCTCTCTCTCCCTCCCTCTCCCTATCTCCTTGTCTTTCCCTCTATCTCTCCTCCTTTATCTTTCACTTAGTCTCCCTCTCCTTTCTTCTCTCTTTCTTCTTTCCCATTCTTTTTTCCTCCCTCTCCCTCTTCCAAGCTCTCTCCTCTATCATTCCCCCTCACTCCCTCTAGCTCTCTCTCCCCTTCTAATTCTCTCCCTCCCTTATTCTCTCTTCCCCTCTCTCCCTCTCTCTAACCTTCACTTTCTCTCCCTCCCTTATTCTCTCTTCCCCTCTCTCCCTCTCTCTAACCTTCACTTTCTCTCCCTCTCTCTCTCTCTTTGTCCCTTCCTCTCTTAATCTCCTCACTCCTCCCCTCTCTCCATCACTCTCTTTCTTTATTCCTTTTACCCCTTTCGCTCAATCTCCTTATCCCTCCTTGTCTTTGTCTCTCTCCCCCCACTCTCCCACTCTCTCTTTCTCCCTCTTCCAAGCTCTCTTCTCTCTCATTCCCCCTCTACCCCTCCATCTCTCTTTCCCCCTCCGATTCTCTCCCTCCCTTGCTCTCTCTCCCCCGTCTCGCTCTCTATCCTTCATCTCTCTCCCTTCTCTCCATCTCTCTCTCTCCCTCTCTTAGTCCCTTCCTCTCTTAGTCTCTCACACTCCCTCCCCTCTCCTCATCTCTCTCTTTCTTCATTCCCTTTATCCTTTTCCCCTCACTCACCCACTCTCTCATTATCACCCTATCTCTCTTTATGTCTCTCCCTCTCTCGTTTTCTCTCCCTCTCACCCTTCTTATCTCTCCCCTTCCTTCCCCGTCCCTCTCCTCATCTCTCTCTTCCATCATTCCTTCTCTCTTGATCTCTCTCTCACCCTCTTTCTCTCTCTATCTATTTTTTCTCTCTCCCTCCTTCTTTTTCCCTTTCCCACTCTCTCCCTTCCTCACTCTCTATCCCTCTCTCATACTTCTCTGATTGTCTCCCTCCTTCACTCTCTTACTCTCTCTCCCCCCTTAATTTATCTTTCTAACTTGCTCCTAATCTCTCTCTTCCTTGATTCCCTCTCTTCCTCTCTTTTGCTCTCCCTCTCTCACCTAGCCCCTTCTCCTTCTCTACCTTTCTCTCCCTCCCTCCATCTCCCTTTGTCCCACTTTGTCCCTCTCTCTCCCTCTCTCTCCTTCTCCCCTATCCCTCTCACTCCCTCTCTTGTTATCACTTTCCGTTTCTATTATTATTTCTCACTCTCTCTCCCTTACCCTCTCTCACTTCTCCTTCCTTCCTCTCCCACTCTTCCTTTTATCACCTGTTTCATTCTCTCTCTCTCTCCCTCTCTCCATATCTCTCTCCCTCTAACCCTATCTCCTCTCTCCGTCCCACTCTTTCACTCTCTCTCCCATCTTATTTTCTCTCCCTCTATCTCCTTTTCTCTCCCCTTCCCTCTCTCTCTCGCTCTCTCTTTCTCATATTTTCTCCCACTCTCTTACTTCCTCTCTCCCTCTCTTTTGATCTCTCACTATCTCTCCCACTATCTCCCCATCCCCCTTTCTCACTTTCCCTCACTCTCTCATTCTCCCTCTTTCTCTCTCTCCATCTCTTTCGCTCTCTTTGTCCCCCTTCTTCTTTTTCCCTCTCTCACTCTTTCCTTCCCTCGCTCTTTATCCCTCTCTCTTACTCTCTCTTCCGCTCTCTCCCTTCCTCTCTCCATGTCTCTCTCCCTATCTCCCTTTCCCTCCTTCCCTCTCACTCTCTGTCCCCTCTAATTTTCTCTCCCTCCATCTCCCTTATTCTCCCCTTCCCTCTCTCTCTCACTCTCTCTTTCTCACCTTTTCTCCCACCCTTTTACTTCCTCTCTCCCTCTCTTTTGATGTCTCACTATCTCTCTCACTCTCTCCCATCCCCTCTTTCTCACTTTCTCGCATTCTCTCTCTCTCTCCCATCCCTTCTTTCTCACTTTCTCACACTCTCTCTATATCTCTCTCCCTCTCTTTCTCTTCCTCTCCCTCTCTCTCTCTCCTTCTAATTCTCTCCCTCCCTTATTCTCTCTCCCCTCTCTTCCTCTCTCTAACATTCACTTTCTCTCCCTCTCTCCCTCTCTTTATCATTTCTTCTCTTAATCTCTCTCATTCTTCCCCTCTCTCCATCTGTCTCTTTCTTTATTCCATTTACCCTTTTCGCTTGCTCACCTACTCTCTCATTACCCCCATCTCTCTCCATATCTATCCCTCTTTCCTTTACCTCTCTCCCTTTCTGTCCCTCCCTCTTTATCTCTCTCCTCTTCCCTCTCCCTCTCCTTATCTCTCTCTTCCATCATTCCTTCCCTATCTCGATCTCTCTCTCCCTCTTTCTCTCTTTCCATCTATTTCACTCTCTTTGTCCCCCTTCTTCTTTTTCCCTCTCTCACTCTCTCCCTCTCCTCGCTCTTTATCCCTCTCTCTTCCACTCTCTCCCTCCCACTCTCCATACTCTCTCCCTCTCTCCCTATCTCCCCTCTCCCTCCTTCCCTCTCACTCTCTCTCCCTCTCATTTTCTCTCCCTCTGTCTCCCTTTCTCTCCCTTCCCTCTCTCTCTCTCTCTTTCTCACCTTTTCTCCCTCTCTTTTGATCTCTCACTATCTCTCTCACACTCTCCCTTCCCCTCTTTCTCACTTTCCCTCACTCTCTCACTCTCCCTCTTTACATATCTCTCTCCCTCTCTTTCTCTTCCTCTCTTTATCTTTTTTCCTCTTTACCTCTCCCTCCCTCCCTCTCCCTCTCTCCTTATCTATCCCTCTATCTCTACTCCTTTATCTTTCGATCAATCTCCCTCTCTCTTCTTCTCTCTCTTCTTCTTTCCCAATCGTTTTTCCTCCCTCCCTCTTCCAAGCTCTCTCCTCTCTCATTCCCCCTAGATCCCCCTCACTCCTCTATCTCTCTCTCTCCTTCTAATTCTCTCCCTCCCTTATTCTCTCTCCCCCTCTCTCTCTCTCTAACATTCACTTTCTCTCCCTCTCTCCCTCTCTTTATCACTTCTTCTCTTAATCTCTCTCATTCCTCCCCTCTCTCCATCTGTCTTTTTCTTTATTCCCTTTACCCCTTTCACTCAGTCACCTTCTCTCTCATTATCCCCCTATCTCTCTCCATATCTATCCCTCTCTCCTTTACCTCTCTCCCTTTCTCTCCCTCCCCCTATTTGTCTCTCTCCTCTTCCCTCTCCCTCTCCTCATCTCTCTCTTCCATCATTCCTTCTCTATCTTGATCTTTCTCTCCCTCTTTCTCTCTTTCAATCTCTTTCACTCTCTTTGTCCTCCTTCTTCTTTTTTCATCTCTCACTATCTCCCTCTCTCGCCATTTTATCCTTCTCTCTTACTCTCTCTTCGACTCTCTCCCTCCCACTCTTCATATCTCTCTCCCTCTCTCATAATCTCCCCTCTCCCTTCTTCTTTCTCACTTGTCTCTCCCCACTCATTTTCTCTCCCTCTATCTCCCTTTCTCTCCCCTTCCCTCTCTTCTCCCACTCTCTCTTTCTCACCTTTTCTCCCACTCGTTACTTCCTCTCTCCCTCTCTTTTGATCTCTCACTATCTCTCTCACTCTCTCCCTCCCCTCTTTCTCACATTCCCTCCCTCTCTCACTCTCCCTCTCTTTCTCTTCCTCTCCCTCTCTCTCCTCCTTTCTCTCTTTATCTTTTTTCCTCTTTACCTCTCTCTCCCTCCCTCTCCGTCTCTTCTTCTCTATTCCTCCATCTCTCGCTCCTTTATCTTTTGATCAGTCTCCCTCTCCTTTCTTCTCTCTCTTATTCTTTCCTAATCCTTTTTCCTCCCACTCCCTCTTCCACGCTCTCCTTTCTCATTCCCCCTCACTCCCCCATCTCTCTCTCTCCTTCTAATTCTCTTGCTCCCTTATTCTATCTCTCGCTCCTCTCCCTCTCTCTAACATTCACTTTCTCTCCCTCTCTTCCTATCTTTATCACTTATTCTCTTAATCTCTCTCATTCCTCCCCTCTCTCCATCCGTTTCTTTCTTTATTCCCTTTACCCCTTTCGCTCGCTCACCTACTCTCTCATTATCCCCCTATCTCTCTCCATATCTATCCCTCTCTCCTTTACCTCTCTCCCTTTATCTCCCTCCCCCTCTTTGTCTCTCTCCTCTTCCCTCTCCCTCTCCTCATCTCTCTCTTCCATCATTCCTTCTCTATCTCGATCTCTCTCTCCCTTTTTCTCTCTTTCCATCTCTTTCACTCTTTTTGTCCCCCTTCTTTTTTCCCTCTCTCACTCTCTCCCTCCCTCGCTCTTTATCCCTCTTTCTTACTCTCTCCTCCACTTTCTCCCTCCCTCTCTCCATACCTCTCTCCATCTCTCCCTGTCTCCCCTCTCCTTCCTTCCCTCTCACTCTCTCTCCCCTCTCATTTTCTCTACCTCTATCTCCCTTTCTCTCCCTTTCCCTCTCTCTCTCGCTCTCTCTTTCTCACCTTTTCTCCCACTCTCTTACTTCCTCTCTCCCGCTCTTTTGATCTCTCACTATCTCTCCCACTATCTCCCCATCCCTCTTTCCCACTTTCCCTCACTCTCTCACTCTCCCTCTTTCTCTCTCTCCATCTCTTTCGCTCTCTTTGTCCACCTTCTTCCTTTTCCCTCTCTCACTCTTTCCCTCCCTCGCTCTTTATCCCTCTCTCTTACTCTCTCTTCCACTCTCTCCCTCCCACTCTCTATATCTCTCTCCCTCTCTCCCTATCTCCCCTCTCCCTCGTTCCCTCTCACTATCTCTCCCCTCTATTTCCTCTCCCTCTATCTCCCTTTCTCTCCCCTTCCCTCTCTCTCTCGCTCTCTCTTTCTCACCTTTTCTCCCACTCTCTTACTTCCTCCCTCCCTCTCTTTTGATCTCTCACTATCTCTCTCACTCTCTCCCTCCCCTCTTTCTTACATTCCCTCATTCTCTCACTCTCCCTCTCTGCATATCTCTCTCCCTTTCTTTCTTTCCTCTCCCTCTCTCTCCCCTTTCTCTCTTTATCCTTTTTCCTCTCTACCTCTCTTTCCCTCCCTCTCCTTATCTCTCCCTTTATCTCTCCTCCTTTATCCTTCACTCAGCCTCCCTCTCCTTTCATCTCTCTTCTTCTTTCCCACTCTTTTTCCTCCCTTTCCCTATTCCAAGCTCTCTCTTCTCTCATTCCCCCTCACTCCCTCCAGCTCTCTCTCCCCTTCTAATTCTCTCCCTCCCTTATTCTCTCTTCCCCTCTCTCCCTCTCTCTAACCTTCACTTTCTCTCCCTCTTTCCCTCTCTTTATCCCTTCCTCTCTTAATCTCCTCACTCCTCCCCTCTCTCCATCACTCTCTTTCTTTATTCCTTTTACCCCTTTCGCTCAATCTCCTTATCCCTCCTTGTCTTTGTCTCTCTCCCTCCCACTCTCCCACTCTCTCTCTCTCCCTCTTCTAAGCTCTCTTCTCTCTCATTCCCCCTCTACCCCTCCATCTCTCTTTCCCCTTCGATTCTCTCCCTCCCTTGCTCTCTCTCCCCCTGTCTCGCTCTCTATCCTTCATCTCTCTCCCCTTCTCTCCATCTCCCTCTCTCCCTCTCTTAGTCCCTTCTTCTCTTAGTCTCTCACACTCCCTCCCCTCTCCTCATCTCTCTCTTTCTTCATTCCCTTTATCCCTTTCCCCTCACTCACCCACTCTCTCATTATCACCCTATCTCTCTTTATGTCTCTCCCTCTCTCGTTTTCTCTCCCTCTCACCCTTCTTCTCTCTCCCTTCCTTCCCTCTCCCTCTCCTCATCTCTCTCTTCCATCATTCCTTCTCTCTTGATCTCTCTCTCACCCTCTTTCTCTCTCTCTATCTATTTTTTCTCTCTTCCCCTCCTTTCTTTTCCCTTTCCCACTCTCTCCCTTCCTCACTCTCTATCCCTCTCTCATACTCTCTCTGTGACTATCTCCCTCCTTCACTCTCTTTCTCTCTCTCTCCCTCCTTAATTTATCTCTCTAACATGCTCCTAATCTCTCTCTTCCTTCATTCCCTCTCTTCCTCTCTTTTGCTCTCCCTCTCTCACCTAGCCCCTTCTCCTTCTCTACCTTTCTCTCCCTCCCTCCATCTCCCTTTGTCCCTCTCTCTCCCTCTCTCTCCTTCTCCCCTATCCCTCTCACTCCCTCTCTTGTTATCACTTTTCGTTTCTATTATTCTTTCTCACTCTCTCTCCCTTACCCACTCTCACTTCTCCTTCCTTCCTCTCCCACTCTTCCTTTTATCACTCTTTCATTCTCTCTTTCCCTCCCTCTCTCCATATCTCTCTCCCTCTCACCCTATCTCCCTCTCCATCCCACTCTATCACTCTCTCTCCCATCTTATTTTCTCTCCCTCTATCTCCTTTTCTCTCCCTTCCCTCTCTCTCTCACTCTCTCTTTCTCACATTTTCTCCCACTCCCTTACTTCCTCTCTCCCGCTCTTTTGATCTCTCACTATCTCTCCCACTATCTCCCCATCCCTATTTCTAACTTTCCCTCACTCTCTCACTCTCCCTCTTTCTCTCTCTCCATCTCTTTTGCTCTCTTTGTCCCCTTCTTCTTTCTCCCTCTCTCACTCTTTCCCTCCCTCGCTCTTTATCCCTCTCTCTTACTCTCTCTTCCACTCTCTCCCTCCCTCTCTCCATATCTCTCTCCCTCTCTCCCTATCTCCCTTTCCCTCCTTCCCTCTCACTCTCTGTCCCCTCTCATTTTCTCTCCCTCCATCTCCCTTGTTCTCCCCTTCCCTCTCTCTCTCGCTCTCTCTTTCTCACCTCTTCTCCCACCCTTTTACTTCCTCTCTCCCTCTCTTTTGATGTCTCACTATCTCTCTCACTCTCTCCCATCCCCTCTTTCTCACTTTCTCGCACTCTCTCACTCTCCCTCTCTCTATATCTCTCTCCCTCTCTTTCTCTTCCTCTCCCTTCTCTCTCTCTTTCTAATTCTCTCCCTCCCTTATTCTCTCTCCCCCTCTCTTCCTCTCTCTAACATTCACTTTCTCTCCCTCTCTCCCTCTCTTTATCATTTCTTCTCTTAATCTCTCTCATTCCTCCCCTCTCTCCATCTGTCTCTTTCTTTATTCCCTTTACCCTTTTCGCTCGCTCACCTACTCTCTCATTACCCCTTATCTCTCTCCATATCTATCCCTCTTCCCTTTACCTCTCTCCCTTTCTGTCCCTCCCTCTTTATCTCTCTCCTCTTCCCTCTCCCTCTCCTTATCTCTCTCTTCCATCATTCCTTCTCTATCTCGATCTCTCTCTCCCTCTTTCTCTCTTTCCATCTCTTTCACTCTCTTTGTCCCCCTTCTTCTTTTTCCCTCTCTCACTCTCTCCCTCTCCCGCTCTTTATGCCTCTCTCTTCCACTCTCTCCCACTCTCCCTATCTCCCTCTCACTCTCTCTCCCCTCTCATTTTCTCTCCCTCTGTCTCCCTTTCTCTCCCTTCCCTCTCTCTCTCGCTCTCTCTTTCTCACCTTTTCTCCCTCTCTTTTGATCTCTCACTATCTCCCTCACACTCTCCCTCCCCTCTTTCTCACTTTCCCTCACTCTCTCACTCTCCCTCTACATATCTCTCTCCCTCTCTTTCTCTTCCTCTCCCTCTTTCTCTCTTTATCTTTTTTCCTCTTTACTTCTCTCTCCCTCCCTCTCCCTCTCTCCTTATCTCTCCCTCTATCTCTACTCTTTTATCTTTCGATCAATCTCCCTCTCTTCTTCTCTCTCTTCTTCTTTCCCAATCTTTTTTCCTCCCTCTCCCTCTTCCAAGCTCTCTCCTCTCTCATTCCCCCTCACTCCCCCTCACTCCCTCCATCTCTCTCTCTCCTTCTAATTCTCTCCCTCCCTTATTCTCTCTCCCCTCTCTCTCTCTCTCTAACATTCACTTTCTCTCCCTCTCTCCCTCTTTTTATCACTTCTTCTCTTAATCTCTCTCATTCCTCCCCTCTCTCCATATGTCTCTTTCTTTATTCCCTTTCACTCGGTCACCTTTTCTCTCATTATCCCCCTATCTCTCTCCATATCTATCCCTCTCTCCTTTACCTCTCTCCCTTTCTCTCCCTTCCCCTCTTTGTCTCTCTCCTCTTCCTTCTCCCTCTCCTCATCTCTCTCTTCCATCATTCCTTCTCTATCTCAATCTTTCTCTCCCTCTTTCTCTCTCTCCATCTCTTTCGCTCTCTTTGTCCATCTTCTTCTTTTCCCTCTCTCACTCTTTCCCTCCCTCGCTCTTTATCCCTCTCTCTTACTCTCTCTTCCACTCTCTCCCTCCCACTCTCCATATCTCTCTCCCTCTCTCCCTATCTCCCCTCTCCCTCGTTCCCTCTCACTATCTCTCCCCTCTTATTTCCTCTCCCTCTATCTCCCTTTCTCTCCCCTTCCCTCTCTCTCTCGCTCTCTCTTTCTCACCTTTTCTCCCACTCTCTTACTTCCTCTCTCCCTCTCTTTTGATCTCTCACTATCTCTCTCACTCTCTCCCCTCCCTCTTTCTCACATTCCCTCACTCTCTCACTCTCCCTCTCTACATATCTCTCTCCCTCTCTTTCTCTTCCTCTCCCTCTCTCTCCTCTTTTCTATCTTTATCTTTTTTCCTCTTTACCTCTCTCTCGCCTCCCTCTCCGTCTCTTCTTATCTCTCCCTCTATCTCTCGCTCCTTTATCTTTTGATCAGTCTCCCTCTCCTTTCTTCTCTCTCTTATTCTTTCCCAATCCTTTTCCTCCCTCTCCCTCTTCCAAGCTCTCTCCTCTCTCATTCCCCCTCACTCCCCCTCACTCTTCCACTCTCTCTCTCCTTCTAATTCTCGTCCTCCCTTATTCTCTCTCCCCCTCTCCCTCTCTCTAACATTCACTTTCTCTCCCTCTCTTCCTCTCTTTATCACTTCTTCTCTTAATCTCTCTCATTCCTCCCCTCTCTCCATTTGTCTCTTTCTTTATTCCCTTTACCCCTTTCGCTCTCTCACCTACTCTCTCATTATCCCCCTATCTCTCTCCATATCTATCCCTCTCTCCTTTACCTCTCCCCCTTTATCTCCTTCCCCTCTTTGTCTCTCTCCTCTCCCCTCTCCCTCTCCTCATCTCTCTCTTCCATCATTCCTTCTCTATCTCAATCTCTCTCTCCCTTTTCTCTCTTTCCATCTCTTTCACTCTTTTTGTCCCCCTTCTTTTTTCCCTCTCTCACTCTCTCCCTCCCTCGCTCTTTATCCCTCTTTCTTACTCTCTCTTCCACTCTCTCCCTCCCTCTCTCCATATCTCTCTCCATCTCTCCCTGTCTCCACTCTCTTTCCTTCCCTTTCACCCTCTCTCCCTCTTATTTTCTCTACCTCTATCTCCCTTTCTCTCCCTTTCCCTCTCTCTCTCACTCTCTCTTTCTCACCTTTTCTCCCACTCTCTTACTTCCTCTCTCCCGCTCTTTTGATCTCTCACTATCTCTCTCACTATCTCCCCATCCCTCTTTCTCACTTTCCCTCACTCTCTCACTCTCCCTCTTTCTCTCTCTCCATCTCTTTCGCTCTCTTTATCCACCTTCTTCTTTTCCCTCTCTCAATCTTTCCCTCCCTCGCTCTGTATCCCTCTCTCTTACTCTCTCTTCCACTCTCTCCCTCCCACTCTCCATATCTCTCTCCCTCTCTCCCTATCTCCCTCTCCCTCGTTCCCTCTCACTATCTCTCCCCTCTTATTTCCTCTCCCTCTATCTCCCTTTCTCTCCCTTCCTCTCTCTCTCTCTCTCTCTCTTTCTCACCTTTTCTCCCACTCTCTTACTTCCTCTCTCCCTCTCTTTTGATCTCTCACTATCTCTCTCACTCTCTCCCTCCCTCTTTCTCACATTCCCTCACTCTCTCACTCTCCCTCTCTGCATATCTCTCTCCCTCTCTTTCTCTTTCTCTCCCTCTCTCTCCCTTTCTCTCTTTATCCTTTTCCTCTTTACCTCTCTTTCCCTCCCTCTCTCTTTCTCCTTATCTCTCCCTTTATCTCTTCTCCTTTATCTTTCACTCAGCCTCCCTCTCCTTTCATCTCTCTTCTTCTTTCCTACTCTTTTTCCTCCCTCTCCCTCTTCCAAGCTCTCTTCTCTCTTATTCCCCCTCACTCCCTCCATATCTCTCCTTTTCTAATTCTCTCCCTCCTTTATTCTCTCTCCTCCTCTCTCCCTCTCTCTAACCTTCACTTTCTTTCCCTCTCTCCCTCTCTTTATCACTTCTTCTCTTAATCTCTCTCACTCCTCCCCTCTCTCCATCTCTCTCTTTCTTTATTCCCTTTATCCCTTTCGCTCGCTCACCCATCCTCTCATTATCCCCCAATCTCACTCTATATCTATCCCTCTCTCCTTTACCTCTCTCCCTTTCTCTCCCTCCCCCTCTATATCTCTCTCCCTCTCTTTCTCTTCCTCTCCCTCTCTCTCTCTCCTTCTAAATCTCTCCCTCCCTTATTCTCTCTCCCCCTCTCTTCCTCTCTCTAACATTCACTTTCTCTCCCTCTCTCCCTCTCTTTATCATTTCTTCTCTTAATCTCTCTCATTCCTCCCTCTCTCCATCTGTCTCTTTCTTTATTCTATTTACCCTTTTTGCTTGCTCACCTACTCTCTCATTACCCCCTATCTCTCTCCATATCTATCCCTCTTTCCTTTACCTCTCTCCCTTTCTGTCCCTCCCCTCTTTGTCTCTCTCCTCTTCCCTCTCCCTCTCCTCATCTCTCTCTTCCATCATTCCTTCTCTATCTCAATCTCTCTCTCCTTTTTCTCTCTTTCCATTTCTTTCACTCTCTTTGCCCCTTCTTCTTTTTCCCTCTCTCACTATCTCCCTACCTCACTCTTTATCCCTCTCTCTTACTCTCTCTTCCACTCACTCCCTCCCTCTCTCCCTATCTTCTCTCTCCCTTCTTCCCTCTCACTCTCTCTCCCCTCTCATTTTCTCTCCCTCTATATCCCTTTCTCTACCCTTCCCTCTATCTTGCTCTCTCTTTCCCTCCCTCCCTCTATCGTGTTCTCCCTCTCCCCTACTTCCTTTATTTCCCTCTCTTTTTCTCTAGGGAGAAAGGGAGAGGGCGAGATAGGTAGAGAGGGAGAAAGAGAGAAGGAAAGGGAGGAAGAAGGAATGGGAGAGAGAGTCGGGGAGAGAGTAAGAGGTGGGGGAGAGAGAGTGAAAGAGTAAGGGAAGAGAGAGGGATAGAGAGCAAAGGAGGGAGGGAGAGAGAGAAAGGGAGATAGAGGGAGAGTGAGGGAAAGAGAGTGCAAGAGGGATAGAGGGAGAGAGGGAACAAAAGATTGAGAGGGTAAGATGAAGAGGGAGGTAGGGAGGGGGAGAGATAGAGAGATAGATAGAGAGAGGGAGAGTGAGAGAAGGACGAGAGATGAATGAGAGGGAAAGAGTGCATAAGAGGAATGAAAGAGAAAGGGATAGAGAGGGAGAGAGGGAGAGTGAGTGAAAGGGAAAGGGAAGGGGAAACAAGAGAGAGGGAGAGAGGAAATGAGAGATAGAGAGAGGAGAAGGAGAGGGAGAGGGTAGGTGAGGGGAGAGAGAGAGAGGGAGGAAAAAGATGGATAGATGGAGAGCGTGTGAAAGGGAGAGGGAGACAGAGAGGGCGTGAGAGAGTGGGATGGATAGAGAGTGATTGAGAGGGGGAGAGAGAGGAAGAGGAAGAAAGAGGAAGGGAGAGAGATAAAGAGAGGGAATAAGGGATAGAGAGGGAAAAGGTAAGGGAGAGAGAGGAAGAGAAGGATAGAGGATAAGGGAGAGAGAGAGGGAGGACGAAGAGAGTGAGAAGGAGGAAGTGGGCGGGTGGGAGAGTGGCAGAGAGTAGAAGAGAGATATAGAGAGGGAAAGAGGGAGAGGAAGATGGAGGGAGTGAGAGAGAAAGAGAGAGAAGGAGAGGGACGGATAGTGGGAGAGGAAGGGAGGGAGGGTGAGAGCGAGAGAGAAGGGGAGAGGGAGAGGGGTAAGGAGACTAAGAGAGTGGAAAGAGAGGGAGAAAGAGAAAGGAGAGGAAAAGAAAGAAAGATAGGGAGAGGGAGAGAGTAGGAGATGAAGAGGGAGAGAGTAGGAGATGAAGAGAGAGAGAGAGATGGAATGAGGGAAAGGAGCGCAAGAAGGAGAGAGAGAAAGAGGTAAAGAGGGAGTGAGAGGGAGAGAGATGGATGGGAAGGGAGAGGGGAAAAGTGAGGGATGGAGAGGGAGAGAGAGAGAGTAGGGGAGTGAGAGAGAGGGAGAGAGGATAAGAGAGGAGGAGATGGAGAGGGAGGGAGAAAAAGTGAGGAAGAAGGGGAACAAGAGAGAGTGAGAGAGAGATAAGGATATTATGAGAGGGAGAGGGACCGTGGAAGAGCAAGAGAGAGGGAGGGATAGAGGGAGAGAGGAAGAGGGAGAGAGGAAGAGGGACAAAGGCAAAGGAAAAGGGAGAGGGGGCGAGGGAGAGAGAGAAGGTAAGAGAAAGAGGGAGGGAGAAAGGGAGAGTGGGAGAGATAAAAAGAGAGAAGAAAAGAGATTGTGAGAATGTTAGAAACAGGGAGAAGGGGAAAGAGAGAGAGAGCAAGGGAGTGAGGAAAAGAAGAGAGAGGGAGAGAGAGAAGAGGGAGGGAGAGGGAGAAAGAGAGAGGGAGAGAGAGAAAAGAGAGGGAGAGAGATTAGGAGAGAGAGAGGTAAAGAGAGGAAGAGAGAGAGAATAGGTGGAGAGAGAAAGAGAGAAAAAGAGGGATAGAGAGTGGGAGGGAGAGAGAGGGAGGGAGGGAGAGAGGTTAGGGGAGGGGGAGAGTGCTAGAGAGGGGAGAAAGATGGTGCTCAAAGGGAGAGGGAGAGAGAGAAAGAGAAAAGAAGGAGAGAGAGGGAGGGAGAGAGAGGATGAAAATAGAGAGCTAAGGCGGGAGAGATGGAAAGAGACATGGGGTGGGAGAGAGAGGGAGAGGGAGAGGGTGAGGGTGATAGTGGGAGATCGAGTGAGAGGAAAGGAAAGTGATGGAGAGTGGGAGAGAGAGAAAGAGAGAAGAAGAGAAATGAGAGAGAGAGGGAGAAAGATAGAGAGAAATAAGGAGGGAAAGATCGAGAGGGAGAAAGAGAAAGTAAGAGAGAGAAAGAGAGAGAAGGATAGATAGAGGAAGAAGAGAGAGTGGGAGAGCATTAGAGAGAGGGAGAGAGATGAGATAGGGAGAGGTAGATGGAGGGAGAGATGGAGAGAGATTAGAGGAAGAGGGAGTGAGAGGTGGAGATGGAGGGAGAAAAGGATAAATGAATAAGCAAAGGGGGAGAGGAAGAGAGATAGAGAGGAAGAGAGGGACAGATGGAGAGGGAGGGAGAGAAAGAGGGTAAGAGAGAATGGTAAAGAGGAAAAGGAAAGGAAGAGAAGGAAAGAAAGGAAGAAGGAGAGAGGGAGAGAGTAAGAGAGGTAAAGGGACAAAGAGACAGGGATGGAGAAAAGGAGAGGTAGGGAGATAGGGAGAGGGAGAGAGGGAAATAGAGGGAGAGAAAGGGTGATATGGAGAGGGAGAGAGAGAGTAAGAAGGAGAGAGGTAGAAAATGAGAGAGAGATGAAGAGAGAGGTAGAGAGAGAGGGAGAGGGACTAAGTTGAAAAGAAGAGAATGGGAAAGAGACCGAGGGGAGGAGAGAGCAATAGTGAGAGAGAGGGAGTGAGAAGGAAACAAAGGGAGGGAGAGGGAGAGAGAGAGGATGAGAGGGAGTAAAAGGGAGAGGAGGAAGAGGGAGAGAGAGAGGGATCAAGAGGGAGAGCAAGTGAGTGAGATAGAGAGGGAGAGGAAGGGAGACGAAGGAGTGAGAGGGAGAGAGAGAGAGGAAGGGAGACAGAAGGAGTGAGAGGGAGAGAGGGAGAGCGAGAGCGAGAGAGGGGGAGAGATAAAGGAGTAAGGGAGAGCTTGAGAGACAGAGAGTGAGAGAGAGATAGTGGGAGAGTGGGTGAGAGGGAGAGAGTGAGAGATGGAAGGGAAAGAGAGGGAGGGAGAATGAAAGAGGGAGAAGAAGAGAGAGGAAAGAGTGAAAGGAAGGGAGAAAGGGAGGGGAAGGACAAAAAGAGAGAGGGAGAGAGAGAGGAAGGGAGGGAAAGAAACAGAGAAGGAGTGAGAGATGGTGATAGAGGGGTAGAGGGAGAGAGATAGAGAGAGGGAGGGAAAGGGAGAAAGGGAGAGGGGAAGAGGGGGATAAAGAGAGGAGGGAGCGATTAAGGGAGAGTTAGTTGGGAAGAAGAAAGGAGAGAGAGGGAGATAAAAAAGGATAAGGGAAAAGGAGGGAGACAGGGAGCGAGAAAAGGGAAGAGAGGGGTAAAGAAAGGAAGAGAATGAGGGAGAGAGGGAGATGGGGGAGAGAGGGAGATGGATGGAAGGAGAGATTAGGAGAGGGATGGGAAGAAAAGAGAGAGAGAGATTGAGAGAGAGAGAGGAAGAAGGGAGAGAGAAGGGGAGGGAGATAGAGATGGAGCGAGAGGGAGAGATGCAGAGAGGGAGGGAGGGAGGGGGAAGGAGAAGGAGTGGGAGAGAGGGAGGGAAGGGAAGAGTGATAAGGAAGAAAAGGGAGAAGGAGAGATAGAGGGAGATGAAGAGTGATAAAGAAGAAAAGGGAGAGGTAGAGAGAGAGGGAGGGAGGTGGAGTGGGACAGAGAGAAGGAGAGTGAGTGAGAGATGGAGAAAAGGAGGGAGAAAGGGAGAGAGATGTGTCAATTTAGGAGCGCAAGGTCCAACCTTGTTTGAATGGCTCAATTTATTATACTATTGTATTTTTAAAATATTAATGAAAGAAGTCTTTCTATTAATTCTTGTTATTTATACTTTGATAGAATCGGATAGAAGTCTATATGATATGCATTGCATTAATGATTGATCGATTGATGTGAGATGAACATTGATGCATTTAAATTATATCATTAAATTTCCTAAGTCGTAGCATTGTCCGTAATGGACACCGACTATGAGAAATTGGTGGTGCACTTAGATAATTAATATTAGAGAACATATCACTAGACATGACTCACTATGAGAACCCATTTAGTTTAGTCTATAGGAATCTCATACGAAATGGGTACAACTAGTCCTTTGACTTGAAGTCATCCTAGTTATCTCTTTTGAAGATTTATGTACTTTCACACTTATTTCAATTGGCTCAATTAAGAGTCGCATGTCATCAATTCGTTGAGTGCACTAGAAATCTAATGAACATAGATGGATGACTAAGATAGGATATGTCATTCCTTGTATGCTAAAGGAGTTATCACATTGCACTTTGATTAATGTCTACTAATGGAATCTGTGGCCACAGTAGGAGAATACTAGTAGAACATAGTTGGTTTACTTTAGAGCTAAGATATTTGGGAATCGAAGAAAACTTGTGTGACCATAATTGAACGGACTTTAAACCATGTTCAAGATCACACTATGATAAATTAACATAAGGACTAAATTGTACAATAACCATGATTTGAAAGGTAATTATTAATTAATTAATCCTTCTAGATAATTAGGTAGTCATGATGCTTTACTAAGGGCCAATCTCGATTTATGTGTCAAGAGATAAAAAAGGCATCCTTTATTCTTGATACATTCGCAACATATCTAAAAGCCTATTGAGTCATATGTATAAGTTTAAGAATTCACATAATAAAAGAGAAGCATATATTTTGGAAAATCTTTTTAGTTTGAAAGTTATCTCGTTTTGAAAAAAATTTCCTAAAATAGAAAGTTTCTTATTTTAGAAATGAGTTTCCTAATTTGAAAGTCGGTTACCTAAAATTAAAATTATTTTTGTAATTTAGGTTGAAGGGTAATTTGAAAAATTATTTCTAATGTGGGCTTCTTGAAAATACATAACCTAATTTATTTAGATGGTCCAAATTAATTAGGCCAAAATTTTTGGTCAATAGGCTTAATTGAAAGCATATAAGATATTTTGGCGAGAGGATAAACTTGAGCCCTATTGGATAAGGCTCAAGGTTTACAAGGATAAGTTCAAACAAGATCACATATGTAGCAACTCCTTATCCTTGGAGGACAAGGATGCCCCCTATATAAATAAAGGAAGAGAGGTAGTAAGGGTTAAAGGTTAAGTCATACACACACACACGACAATAAAAGAAGAAAAGAGAGAAACATTTCTCTTCCTATAAAGCCCGAGTTGTTGAATCCTTCCCTAAATGCTTGAGTTGCTGGAAAAACCTTAAATAATTTCATTGGAAAGCAAATTAACTATACATAAGGATTGGAGCTAGCACTTTGAGATTTCTATGGCTTCCTTTATGGGTGTTTAAGCTATATGGATTATCAATAGAGGTCGAACAATTGGATTGTTCCCTTTCCACTTGACTATTTTTTATGCTAAAAAAGGTAATCTTACATCAATATTTATATTCATGTTAATATATGATTAGTTGATTCAATGACATAATCTTAGGAACCTTAGGTGGAGGAAATATTTATATTATCCACCTCTAAAGGATGAATGATCCTTAAGAGGGAGGAAAAAAGGGAGAGAGAGAAAAGGAGAGAGAGAGAGAAGGGGAGAGATTGAGAGAGAGGGAGAGGGAGAAAGAAGAAATAGAGAGGGGGAGAGAGAGAGGGAATAGAAGGAAAAAGGATAAAGAGAGAAAGATTTAGAGAGCGGGAAGAGATGAAGAAAGGAAGGGATAGAGAGGGGGAGAGAGAAAAGGAAGAGATAGAGAATGAGAGAGAAGGGAAGAGAGAGTTAGGGAGAGAAGGAGAAGGAGGTATAGAGAGAGAGTGAGAGTGAAAGCGACGGAGGGGTCGGGAGAGGGAGGGGCGAGTGTAGGGAGAGTAAGGGGAGAGAGTGAGAGCGACGGAGGGGTCGAGAGAGGGAGGGGCGAGTGTAGGGAGAGTAAGTGGAGAGAGTGAGAGCGACGGAGGGGTCGGGAGAGGGAGGGGTGAGTGTAGGGAGAGTAAAGGGAGAGAGGGAGAGAGGTAGAGAGAGAAAAGGGATAGAGGGAGGGAGAGAAAGGAAAAGAGAGGGAGAAGAAGCGAGAGGGAGAAGGAGAAAAGGGAGAGAGGGAGAGAGGGGGGAGGGAGAGAGGGAGGGGCAAAGCAAGAGAGGTAGAGAGGTAGAGATAGGGAAATAGAGTGAGGGAAATTAGAGAGGGAGAGAGAAAGAAAGAGAGAGAGGAAGAGGGAGAAGCAAAAGGGGAGAGAGAGGGAGTGAGGTGATCGAAGAAGATGGCGAATGGAGAGAGAGAGGAGAAAGATGGAGAAAGAGGGAGAGGTAGAGGGAGAGGGAGTGAGTTAGAGAGAGAGGGAAAATGAGGGAATGGCAAAAGGAGAAAGGGAGAGAGGGAGAGGGAGAGAGGGAGAAAGAGGGAAAGGAAAAGGGAGACAGGGAGAGAGGGAGAGGGAGAGGAGAAAGATGGAGAAAGAGGGAGAGGAAGAGGGAGTGAGGGAAGGACAGAGGGAGAAAGAGGGAAAGGAAAAGGGAGAAAGGGAGATAGGGAGGGGGAGGGAGAGAGAAAGAGGGAGAGAGAGGGTAAAGGGGAGAGAGGGAGAGAAGGCATGGGAGGAGGATATAGAGGGAGCGAGAGATAAAGAGAGATGAAGAGAGGGAGAAGTAGAAGGAGAGGGGGAGAGGGTGGGAGAGAGGGAGAGAAAAAGAGGGTAAGAGAGAGAAAGGGAGATAGAAAGATAGGGAGGAAGAAAAAGGGAGAGGGATAAAGAGATAGGGAGATAGAAGGACAAATAGAGAGAGGAAAGGAGAAAGAGTAAGTGAGAGATGGATAATGGGAGAGAGAGGAAAAGAGAGAGAGGGAAAGAGGGAGGGAGAGAGAAGGAGAGAGGGAATGAAAGAAGGAGAGATAGAGGGAGAGGGGAAAGAGAGAGAAGAAAAGAGAGAGTGGGGAGAGTAGGGGAGAGAGAGAGTGAAAAGAGGGAGCAAGCGAAGGAGGGAAGAGAGGGAGAGTGCAAGAGAGAGGGAGATTAAGAGAGAGAAATAAAGAGAGAGGGAGAGATGAAGACAAAGGGAGAAAAAGGGAAGGTAAAGAAGGAGTGAGAGGGATGGAAGGAGAGAGAGAGACATAGAGAGAAGAGAAAGGGAGATAAAGAGAGGAAGGGGGAGAGGGAGAGGGTGAGAGAGAGAGGGAGGGGGAGGGAGAGGGAGAGGGAGGGAGAGTAAGAGAGAGTGAAAAGAGGGAGATAGACATAGAGAGGGAGAGGGAGAGAGAGGGAATAAGGTAGAGAAAGGGAGAGAGAAAGAGATAAAGAGAGGGAGACAGGGAGGGAGAAAGAGAGAGTGGGAGAGAGGAAGAGGGAGTGAGTGGGAGATAGAATAAGAGAGGAGAAAGAGAGGGAGATATAAAGGATAGAGAGGGGAGGGAGAGGAAAAGAGGGAGAGAAAGTGAGTCAAAATAGAGAGAGGGAGGGGAGTGAGAGGAAGAGATAGAGGGTGGAAGAGGGTGAGGGAGAGGAAGGGGGAGAGAGAGGAATGTAAAGAGAGGGAGGGGGAGAGTGAGTAGGGGAAAGTGGGAGTGAGAGAGAAGGAGTGGGAGAGCAAATGGGAGAGCGAGGAAGAGAGAGGGGAAGGGAGGGAGAGAATGAGTGAGATTGAGGGGGAGAGAGAGGAAGTGAGATTCATGGGGAGAGAGAGTGAGCATGGGAGAAAGGAGAGTGGTAAGGAGAGAGGGAGGGAGGGAGGGATAGGGAGAGAGCGGGAGGTAGAGAAAAAGAGCAAGTATGAGGAAGAGAGGGAAAGAAAGAAGGAGAGCGAGGGAGAAAGTCAGGAAGAGAGGGAGGTAGGGAGAGGGAAAGGGAAAGACAAATGGAGTGGCGAGAGAAGAGTGAAGGATAAAGAGGAGGGAGGGAAAGAGAGGGAGAGAGGGAGAGGTGAAGAAAGGGAGAGTTGGAGAACAAGAGAGGGAGAGAAAAAAGGTGAGAGAGAAGGGGAGAGATATTGAGTGGGAAAGAGAGTGAGAGAGACGAAGGGGAGGATGAGACGGGGGAGAGAGAAGGTAAGAGAGAGAGGGATGATGAGGGAGAGATAGAGGGAAGAAAGAGAGCGAGGGAAATGGGGAGAGAAAGTGAGTGATTAGGAGGGAGAGAGAGCAAGAAAGGGACAAAGGGGGAGAGAGAGAAAAAAGGTTAGAGAGAGGGAGAGAGAGGAAGAGTGGGAGAAGGAGAGAGGAATAGAGAGGGAGAGAGAGGGAGGAAGGAAGGGAGAGAGATGGAGAGAGGGGTAGAGACTAAGAGAGATAAAGAGAGGGAAAGAGGGAGAGAGGGAGAGAGAGGAAGAGAGGAAGTGAGAAGAAGAGGATAACGGGGTGAGAGGGAGAGAGAGGGAGGGAAAAAGAGAGAGAGAGGGAAGAAGTGAGGGAGAGAGCGATGAGAAGGTAAGATAAAGAGGGAAAGAGAGAGAGGGGCAGCTAAAGAGAGAGGGAGAGAGAGGGAGAGAAGAAGTGAGAGTGGGATGGAGGGAGAGGGAAAGAGAGGGATAGATAAAGGGAGAGAGAGGAAAATAGAAGGAGAGAGAGTATGAGAGAAAGGGAGGGAAGAAGGGAGAGAGAGAGTGAGAGAGAGAGGAAGAGATAGAGGAAAATAGTGGAAGGGCATAAAGGAGGGGGTAAGGGAGAGAGGGAAGAAGAGATAAGAAGAGAGAGAGATGGAGGGAGAGAGATAGGGAGAAAAAGAGAGTGAGAGGGAGAGAGCGAATGGGAGAGAGAGAGAGTGAGAGAGAGAGAGGAGTGGGAGAGGGATAATGCAAGAAAGAGAGTGAAAGAGGGAGGGAGGGAGGGAGGGGGAGGGAGGGAAGGAGAGGCTGAAAGGAAGAGATAAGGAGGTAAAGATGGAGATAGAGAGGGAGCAAGAGAATGAAAGAGAGACAATGAGCGATAGAGGGAGAGAGTGAGAAAGGGAGGGAGAGGGAGAACATAAGGGGAGAGAGGGATAGAGGGATGGGAAGAGAGATTTAGATAGAAAGAGAAAGAGAGAGAGTGAGAGGGAGAGAATGCAAGAGGAAGAAAGTGAGAGATAGGTAAAGAGAGGAAGAGAGAGAAAAAGAGAGAGAGCGAGGGGGAGAGAGAAGGAGAGATGGAGAGAGTGAGAGGAGAGGTGTAAAGAGAAAGGCAAATTGGGAAAGAGAGGGAGAGAGGGAGGGGAAAGGAGAGGGAGAAAGGAGAATGAGTAGGAGGGATGAGAGGGGTAGAGAGAGGAAGAGGGAAAGGGGGTGAGAGAGAGAGGGAGAAAAGGAGAGAAAGAGGGAGAAAGGGTCCATTTCCTTCCCTCATGCTCTTTTCTTTCTTACTTTCTCCTCTCCCTTTCTCTCTATCCCTCTCTCTCCCTTTCATCTCTTCACTCTCTCTCTTCCTCTATCCCTCTCTCCACCTCTCCCTAACTCTCTCTCCCCCTCTCACTCATTCCCTCCCTCTCCCTCACTCTCTCCCTTCCTCTCTCTCTCACACACTCTCATATTTCTCTCTCCCTTCTCTCCCCGTCTCTAATCCACTATCCCTTTTTGTTTACCTCATATCCCTCTTCTCTCTCTCTCACTCTATCTTTCTCTCACTCTCTCCCGTTCACACTATCTCCCTCCCTCCCACTCCCTCTCTCGTCCCCCTTCCACTCCTCTTCCACCCTCCTTTTTCTCCCTCTCTCCTTTTGCTTCCTCTCTCTCTCTTCCTCTTTCTCTCTCTCATCATTCTCTCTCTATCTCTCTCCATCTCTCTTTTAGTCTCTCTCCCCTTCTACCAACCTCTTTCTTCCTCTACCTCTCTCGCTCTCCCTTTCTCCCTCTCTCTCCTTCTCCCTCTCCCATTTTCTCTTTCTCTCTATCTCTCTCCATCTTTCTCTTTCTTTTTCTCTTTATCTCTCTCCATCTCCCTCTTCCTCCATCTACATCTCCCTCACTCTCTCTCTCTCGCTCTCTCCCCTCTCACACTCTCCCTCCCTCTCTCTATCTCTTTCTCCCCCTCTCTCCCTCACTCTCTCCTTTACCCTCTCTCCCTCCCCCATCTCACCCTTTCTATCTATCTTTCTCTCTCCCTCTCCCTCTCCCTCTCTCCTACCCTCCCTCCCTCCCTCTATCCTTTTCTCTATCTTTCCCCTCCTTCCCTCTCTCTCTTTCTCCCTCTTTGCCCTAATCTCCTCTCTCCATCAATTTTTGAATCCCTCTCTCCCACCCTCTCTCACTCTCTCTCCTACTCACTATATGCCCCTTTCACTCTCTAACTCACCTACTCTCTCTCTCCCCTTTCCCTCTCCCTCCCTCTCTCTCCCTCACTCTCATTCTCTCTCCTCCCTTTCTCCCTTGATCTCTCCCCCTTTCTCTCTCTCCCTCTCTCTTTCTCTCTATCTCTCTACCTTTCTCTCTCCCACTCTCCTCACTCTATCCGTCCCTCCCTCTCTATACCATTTTCTCTCTCCCCCTCCCTCTCTATCTCACTCTTCTCTCTCCCTCTCTCTACCTTTCTCTCCCCTTTATGCTTCTATCCGCCTCTCCTTATCTCTCTATCTATCCCACCTTTCCCCTCTTTTTTCTCTTTTTGTCTTTGCTTACTCTCTTCCCCCTCTCTCCCCCTCTTTTTGTCTCTCTATTCCTCTCTCTCCCCCTCCTACCTACCCTCTCTCTCCCCTCATCTTTATTTATCTCTCTTTTTTCCTTCTTTCTCTCCCGCTCTCCCTCTCTCCTCGTTTTCTCCCTACCTCATTCTCTCTATCTCTCCCATTCACACACTCTCTCCTTCTCTCTTTCTTTCCCATTGACCCTCTCTCTCCTTTTCTCTTTTTGTCTCCCTCTCTCTTCCCTCCCTTTCTCTCCTTTCCCTTTCTACTCTCTCCCTCTCTCTCCCTCTCTCTCCCTTTATCTCTATCTCACTCTCTTACTCTCTCTCTCTCTCTCTCTCTCTCTTTGTTCCTATCTTTCTCTCTTACTCTCACCTTCTCATTCCCCCTCCATCTCTCTCTCTCTCACTCCCTCTCTTCCTCCCTTTCTAGTTCTTTCTCTCTCTCTTCTCTCTATGCCTCTCCCTCTCTCTTCCCTTCTCCCTCTCTTTCTCTCTTTCTACTCCTCTCACTCTCTCTTGCTCTTCCTCTCTCTATATGCCTTTCACTCTCTCCGACCCTCCTATTCCCTCTCACACAATCTTTCTCTCCCTCTCTTTCTCTCTCCCTCTCTCCCTCTCTCTAATCTTCTATCCCCATCTCCCTCTCCCTCTCTCCTACTCCCTCACTTCCTCTCTTTTCCTTCTCTCCTTTATCTTTATCTGTCTCTCTTTAACTTTCTCCTAATTACTCCATCTCTCCCCCTCTCTCCCTCTACCTCATCTCTCTCGCTCCCCTTCCTCTCTCTTTCTCTCTCAATCCCTCTCTCCCATTCCCTCCCTCACTCTTTCTCTTTCTCTCCCTCGCTCTCTCTCTCCCTCCCCCTCTCTCTTGCTCCCTCTTTCTCTCCCCCTCTCCCTCTCCCTCTCCTCCAACTCTCTCTCACTCTCTCCCCATTTCTCTCCCTCACTCTTTTTCCTGTCTCCCTCTCTCTACCTTGTTATATCTCTCCTTGTCTCCCCTTCAATCCCTCTCCCTTTATCCCTCTCTGTCTATCTCTCTCCCTCTCTTTCCCCTATCTTTGACCCTTTCTTTCATCTTTCTTTTTCTCTCCCTCTCTCTTAGACTCCATCCCTCTCGATCTCTCCCTTACTCTCTCTTCCTCTTTCCATAACCCTCCCTCTCCCTCCTTTGTCTCTCTCCCTCCGTCCTTACTCTCTATTTCTTTCTCTCCTCCTCCTCTCCCTCTTCCTCTCTCTCCCTTTTCTCTCCCTCTCCTTTTTTCTCCCTTTCTCCATCTCTCTCTCCCCCTCTCTCCCTCTCTCTCCCTCTCTCATCCTCCTTCTCTCTCTTTATCTTTCTCCTTCTCCCTCTCTCTCCCTCTCTCCCCCTCACTCTCTTCTTTCTCTCTCTCTCCCTCTCTCTCCCATTCTCTCGTTTCTCTTTTCCTCTCTTTTTATCTCTCTATCCTTCTCCCTCTCTTTGTCTCTCTACATCTCTTTTAGCTCTCTCTCTCTCTCAATCTATCTCTCTCTCCCTTTTTCTCTCTTTCCTTCTCTACCCTCTCCCACTCTCTTCCCACTCTCTCCCCTCTCTTCCCCTCTATCGTATTCTCTCGTCCCTCACTCTCCTTATGTCTCTCCCCTCTCTCTTCTCTCTTTCTCTATCCCACCCTCCCCCACTCTCTTTTTACTATCTCCCTCTCACTCTCCCCCTCTCTCTATCTCTCTCACTCCCTTTCCATCGCTTTATCTCTATCTCTCCCACTCTTTCCCTCTCCCTCCCTCCCTTCCTCCCTCTCATCCTCTTTCTCTTCTTCTACCTCCCTCTCTCACACTCAGCCTCACTTTTTTCCCCTCTATGTCTCCCCCTCTCTATCTCTATCTCTCTCTATCTTTCTCCCTCTCTCTCTTTCCCCCTCCCTCCCCCTCCCTTAATTCTTTCCTTTCTCCCTCTCTATATCTCCCCTTTCTCTACATCCCTCTCTATATCTCCCCCTTTCTCTACATCCCTCTCTATATCTCCCTCTCACTCTCACCCTCTCTATCTCCGTGACTTCCTTTCCATCTCTTTATCTCTATCTTTACCACTCATGACCTTTCTCCCTCTCTCCCTCCCTCCTTCCTTCTCTCTCTCTCTCTCTCTCTCTCTTTCTTCTCCTATCTCCCTCTCTCTCATCAGCCTCTTTCTTTCCCCTTCTATGTCTCTCCTCTATCTATCTCTTTGTTTTCTCTCCCTCTCTCTCTTTCACTCTCCCCCTCTCTCTATCTCCCTTTCTCCCACTCCTATCCTTCCTCCCTCTCTTGCTTCCTCCTACTCTCTATCTCTCCTCTCTCTCCTCCTCTCCCTCTTCATGTCTCACTCTCGACCCCTCTCATTTTCTCCCCTCTCCATCTTTACCTCTGTCTCTTCCTCCTCCCTTCATTTCTCTCTCCCTCTCTCACTTTCTTTCTCCCTCTCTTTCCCCCTCTCATTCTTTCTCTCTCCCTCTTTCCTTTTTTATCTCCTTTTCTCCCTCACTCCCTCCCTCTCTCTCTCTCTTCCATTCTCTCTTTCCCCTCTCTCTTTCCCAATCCCTTCATTCCTCCCTCTCTCCCTCTCCCTTCATGTCGCTCTCTCTCCCTCATCCTAATCTCTCCCTCATCTCTCTCTCCTTCTCCCTCTCCCTCTCTTTAGCTCTCTCTCCCTTCCTTCCTAATCTACCCCCTTCTCTTCCCCTCTCCCTCACTCTCCCTCTCTCAATCCCTCTCCATCTCTTTTCCCTCCCTCTCTCTTTCCCTCTATCCTTCTCCCTCTATCCCTCCTCCTCTCTCTCCCTTTTTATCTTTTTCTCTCTGTCACTCCATATTAGCATCTCTTTCTACCTCTCTCCCTTTCACTCTCTCTCATTCTTTACCCCTCTCTCTTCCTCTCTCTATCTCCCTCTTCCTCTCACTTCCCTTCTCTCTCATTAAATCTCTCTCCCTCTCTCTATCCCACTCTCCCCTCTTTTTCTCTCCCTCTCCTTATCCCTCCACCTCTCTTTCTTACTATCTCTCTCCTCTTTCTTTCTCTCTCTATCGTTCTCCCTTTTCCCCTTTCTCCCCCTCTATCCCTAACTCTCTCCCCTCTCTCTGTCCCTATCTCTCCCTTCTAGTCTATCTCCCTTTCCCATTCTCTCACTCTTTGTCTCTCTCACTCCCTCATCTTCCTCTCTACCTCTCTCACTTATTATCTCTCTCCTCTTATCTCTTTTCCCTTTTACCTTTCTCTCCCTCACTCCCTCTCCCTCTCACTATCTCTCTCTCACTATCTTTCCACCTCTCTCTTACTATCTTTCCACCTCTCTCCCTCTAACTCACTCCCTCTCTCTCCTCCCTCTCCCTCGCCCACTTTTTCTCCCACTCTCTCATCCTTTCTCTATTTTCCTCTCTCTCTCCCCCTCTTCGTCTCTGCCTCTCTCTCCCTGTTTTTCTCCCACTCTCTCATCCTTTCTCTATTTTCCTCTCTCTATCCTCCTCTTCCTCTCTGCCTCTCTCTCCCTATTTTTCTCCCACTCTCTCATCCTTTCTCTATTTTCCTCTCTCTCTCCCCCTCTTCCTCTATGCCTCTCTCTCTCCCTCTTCCTTACTCTCTCTATAACTCTCCCTCTTCCTTACTCTCTCTCTCTCTCTCTCCTCATTTTTCATCCATTTACTCTCTCTTTCTCCCTTTTTCTCTCCCTCATCTCCCTTCCTCCCTTACTCTCCCTCTCTCTCTTACTTCCTCTCCCTCTCTCCCTCTCTCGTCTCCCTCTTTCTCACCACTCTAGCTCTCTATCCCACCATTCTCCATCAATTTCTCTCCCTCTCCCTTTTTCTATATCTCTCCCTCTCCTCTCTCCCTCTTTATCTCGCTTGCCTTTCCCTCTCTCTTGCTCTCTAGCTCTCTCAACCTCCCTCTAGCTCTGTCTCCCCCTCACTCTCTCTCTTACCCTCTCCCTCTTTTTCTCTCCCTTTACTTCCCTCCCTTACTCCCCCTCCTTCTTTCTCCCTTGCTCCCTCTCCCTCTCTCTCCCTTTCACTATCACTCCCTCTCCCTCTCTCTCCCTTTCACTATCACTCCCTCTCCCTCTCTCTCCCTTTCACTATCACTCCCTCTCCCTCTCTCTCCTCTTTTCGCTCTCTCCCCCTCTCTGCCTCTCCCTCTCACTCTTTTTCTCACACTCTCTCTCCCTATCTCTCTTTTCTTCTTTCTTTCTTCCTTTCCCTCTTTTCCTCTTTCTCTCCCTCTCTCCCCCTCTCAATCTCTCCCTCTCCCTCTTTTTCTCCCTCTCCCTCCCCCATTATCTCTATCTTTCTCCCCTATTTTCATTCCTCAACTCTCTCTCTGCCCTTCTCTGCCCCTCCATCTCCCTTTCTCTCTCTCTCTCTCTCCCTCTCCTTCTCTCTCCTCTTTTCCCTCTCTCCCCCTCTCTCCCTCTCCCTCTTACTTGTTTTTCTCGCACTCTTTCTCCCTATCTCTCTTTTCCTCTTTCTTCCTTTCCCTCTTTTCCTCTTTCTCTCCCTCTCTATCTCTCCCTCTCCCTCCCCCATTATCTCCATCTTTCTCCCCCATTTTCATTCCTCTACTCTATCTCTCTCGCCCTTCTCTCGCCCCTTCATCTCCCTTACTCTCCCTCTCCCTCTCTCTCTCTCCACTCTTCCTTTCTCCTACTCTCTAGCTCTCTATACCCCTTTCTTTCCCTATCTAATTCACTCAGTTCCCTAACCCTATCCCTATTTCTACCTCTCTCCCTCTCCTTTTCTCTCCTTCCCTCTCTTCCTCCCTCCATCTCTCTTACACTATCCTTCTCTCTCTCGCTCTCTCTCCTTTCCTTTAGCACTTTCTCCTCCTCGATCCCTCTCTCCCTCCCTCTCTGTGTCTTTATCCCTCTCTCTCTATCCCTCCCTCCCTCTCCCCTATCACTCTCTCCCTATCTCTCTTCCTTTCTCTCCCTCTCTCTCTCTCCCTCTCTCACTCTCTTCCTCTCTTTATCTCTCATCTTTCTACCTCACTCCCTCTCTCCTCTCTTTCTCTCTCCCTTTCCCCCTCTCTTCCACCCTCCCTACTCTCTCTTTCACTCTCTCACTCTTTCTCTCCCTTTCCATCTATTTATCTCCCTCTCTCTCACTCATGTCCCCTTCCCTCTCTCTCCCCCTCTCTCCCACTCTCATACTTAGCCTCCCTCTTTCCCCTCTTTATCTCCCCCTCTCTCTATCTCTCTCCCTCCCTCTCTCTCTTTCCCTCTCCCCTCTCCCTCCACTCCCTTTCTTTCTCCATTCCTCCCTCCCTTCTTTTCTCCTCTCTCTCTCTCACTCTATCACAATCTTTATCTCTCCCACTCGCCCTCTGTCCCTCTCTTTCCCTCACTCCCTTCCTCTCTCTCACCCTCTTTCTCTCCCTCCTTCTCTTCCGAATCTATCTATCTCTTTCCTGTACTCTTTCTATGTATCTCTTTGTCTCTTCATGTCTCTTTCCCCCACTCTTCCTCTATCCCTCTTTCCCTTTCTCCCCCTCTCTCCCTCATACTCCCTCTTTATCCCATTCTCTCTTAACCTCTCTCTCCTTCTTTCTCTATCTCCCTCTCTATATCCTTTACAATCCCTATTATTCCCTCTCTCTCTTTCTCTACTCCTCCCTCCTTGTCTTTCCCTTATTCTTTACCCTCTCTATCCCCCCTATCTCTCCTTCTTCTTCTATCCCTCCCTATCCCCCTTCTTCTATCCCTCTCTCTCCCTCTTTTTCTATTCCCATCTTTCTCTATCTCCCCTATCCTCTATCACACTCTCTCCCTCTCTCTCTTCTTTTATCCCTTTATCTCTCCCTCTCTCTTCCTCCCTTCCATCTCTCGTTCCTCTCTTTATCTCTCCCTCTCTCTCCCCTTTGCTCTGCCTCCCTCTCTATACCTCTCTAGTCTTTCTCCCATTCTCTCTTTCACTCTATCCCTCTCTCTATCTCCCTCCCTCCTTCTCCCTTCCTCCCACCTTCCCTCCCTCCTTTGCCACTCTATCTCTCCCCCTTCCTCTCTCTTCCCCCTCTCTTTCCCCTTTTTTCCCACTCTACCTCTCTTAATTTCTCTCACTCTCCATCTTTACCTCTCTATGTCCCTCCCTCTCTCTCCCACTTTCTCTTCGCTCTCTACCTCTCTCCTTTTCTCACTCTCTCTCTCCCTCACTCCCCCTCTCACTTCTCCCTCCACATCTCCCTCTCACTCTCTCTTCCTCTTTCTATCCCACTCCCTTCCCTCTTCTCTCTATCCCTCTCCATCTCTTCCTCTTTTTTTCCTTTTCCCTCCCTCTTGCTCTCTCTATCCCTTTCTAATCACTCCCTCTCTCTCCCTCTCCCTCTTGAGCTCTCCCACTCTTTTCCTCTCTCACTCTTTCCCTCTTTTGCTCTTTTTGCCCCTTCCTCTCTCTCCCTTCCTCCCTCTTGCTCCCTCCCTCCCTCTCTCTATCCCTCCCTCTCTCCCTTCCTGTCCCTCTCTCCCCCTCTATCTCTCACTCCCTCTATCCATCTCTCTCTTCTCGCTCTCTCCCTCTCTCTCCCTCCCTCTCTCTTTCCCTCTCTCCCTCTCTTTGTCCCTCTGTCCCTCTCCTTCTCACTTCCTCTTTATGTTCCTCTCATATCTCTTTCTCTATCTCTCACTCCCTCCATCCATCTCTCTCTTCGCTCTCTCCCTCTCTCTTGTTTGATACCTCTCTCTCTCCTTTTCTTAATCCCCTCTCCCTCTTTTTCCCTCTCTCCCTCTCACTCTCTTTCCCTTCCCCTTCTCTCTCCCCATCTCTCTATCCTTAACTTTCTCCCACTCTCTCCCTATCTCTCTCTCTCTTATTCTCTCTCTTTCTCTCCTACTCTCATGCTCTATCTTTCCCTCCCTCTCTCTCACTACCTCACTCTCCCTCTCTACCTCTCTCTCCTCCTCTCTCCCTCCCTCTCTCTCTCTTTCCCTCACACTCTTTCCTTCTCTCTCCCCCTCTCATTATCTCTCTCTTACTCCCTTTCCTCTTTTCTCTCTCCCTCTCTATTTTTCCTCTCTCTCCTCCCTCTCTTCCTCTCTCTTTCTCCCTCTCATTTTTTTCTCTCATACTATTTTTTCCTTTCACTCTTTCCCTCTCCTCCCTCTCCCTCTCTACCCCTTTCTATCTCTTTCTCTCCCTACCTCTCCTTTTCCCTCCCTCTCTCCCTCTCTCTTCCACTACCTACCTCTCTCTCCCCCTTCTCTCTCCCTCTCGTCTCCCTTTCTCCCTTACTCTCCCTCTTTCTCACACCTCTAGCTCTCTATCCCACCATTCTCCATCAATTTCTCTCCCTCTCCTTATCCCTCTCCCTCTTTCTATATCTCTCCCTCTCCCCTCTACCTCTCTATCTCTCTTGTATTATCCCTCTCTCTTACTCTCTAGCTCTCTCAACCTCCCTTTAGCTCTGTCTCCCCCTCACTCTCTCTTGCCCTCTTCCTCTTTTGCTCTCCCTTTACTTCCCTCCCTTACTCCCTCTCCCTCTCTCTCCCTTCCTCCCTCTCCCTCTTTCTCCCTTTCACTATCACTCGCTCTCCCTCTCTCCCTCTCTCCTCCACTAACTCTCTCCTTCTCTCTCCTCTTTCTCTCTCTCCCTCTCTCTCCATCTCCCTCTTACTACTTTTCTCGAACTCTTTCTCCCTATCTCTCTTTTCCTCTTTCTTCCTTTCCCTCTTTTCCTTTTTCTCTCCCTCTCTATCTCTCCCTTTCCCTCTTTTTCTCCCTCTGCCTCCCCCATTATCTCCATCTTTCTTCCCCATTTTCATTCCTCTACTCTCTCTCTCTGCCCTTCTCTCGCCCCTCCATCTCCCTTACTCTCCCTTTCTCTCTCTCCCTCTCCTTCTCTCTCTCCCCACCTGTCCTTTTCTCTTACTCTCTAGCTCTCTATACCCCTTTCTCTCCCCATCTATTTCACTCCCTTCCCTAACCCTCTCCCTATTTCTACCTCTCTACCTCTCCTTTTCTCTCTTTCCCTCCCTTCCTCTCTTCATCTCTCTTACACTATCCTTTTCTCTCTTGCTCTCTCTCTCCTTTCCTCGACACTTTCTCCCCCTTAATCCCTCTCTCCCTCCCTCTCTGTGTCTTTATCCCTCTCTCTCTCCCTCCCTCCCTCTCCCCCATCACTCTCTCCCTCTCTCTCTTCCTTTCTCTCCCTCCCTCTCTCTCCCTCTCTCACTCTCTTCCTCTCTTTATCTCTCATCTTTCTACCTCACTCCCTCTCTCCTCTCTTTCTCTCTCCCTTCCCCCTCTCTCCCACCCTCCCTTACTCTCTCTTTCACTCTCTCACTCTTTCTCTCCATTTCCATCTATTTATCTCCCTCTCTCTCACTCATGCTCTCCCTCCCTCTCTCTCCCTTCCTCTCTCTCCCCCTCTCTCCCACTCTCATACTTAGCCTCCCTCTTTCCCCTCTTTATCTCCCCTCTCTCTATCTCTCTCCCTCCCTCTCTCTCTTCCCCTCCCCCTCTCCCCTCTCCCTCCATCACCCTTTCTTTCTCCCTCCCTCCCTCCCTTCTTTTCTCCTCTCTCTCTCTCACTCTATCCCAATCTTTATCTCTCTCACTTGTCCTCTCTCCCTCTCTTTCCCTCACTCCCTTCCTCTCTCTCCCCCTCTTTCTCTCCCTCCTTCTCTTCTCACTCTGTCTATCTCTTTCCTGTACTCTCTCTATCTATCTCTTTGTCTCTTTATGTCTCTTTCCCCCACTCTTCCTTTATCCCTCTTTTCCTCTCTCCTCCTTTTCCCTCACACTCCCTCTTTATCCCATTCTCTCCGACATATCTCTCCTTCTTTCTCTATCTATCTTTTTCTCTCTCTTCCTCTTTGTATCCCTTACAATCCCTCTTATTCCCTCACTCTCTTTCTCTCCTCCTCCCTCATTGTCTCTCCCCTATTCCTTACCATCTCTCTCCTCCCTGTCTCTCCTTCTTCTTCATCCCTCTCTATCCCCTTTCTTCTTCTATCCCTCTCTCTCCCTCTTTTTCTATTCCTATCTTTCTCTATCTCTCCCTATCCTCTATCACACTCTCTCCCTCTCTCTCTTCTTCTATCCCTTTATCTCTCCCTCTCTCTTCCTCCCTTCCATCTATCTATTGCTCTCTTCATCTCTCCCTCTCTCTCCCTTTTTCTCTGCCTCCCTCTCTATACCTCTCTAGTCTTTCTTCCACTCTCTCTTTCACTCTATCCCTTTCTATCTCCCTTCCTCCTTCTCCCTTCCTCCCACCTTCCCTCCTTCTTTTGTCACTCTGTCTCTCCCCTTCCTCTCCCTTCCTCCCACCTTCCCTCCCTCTTTTGTCACTCTGTCTCTCCCCTTCCTCTCCCTTCCCCCTCTCTTTGCCCCTTTCTCCCACTCTACCTTTCTCAATTTCTCTCACTCTCGATCTTTACCTCCCTATGTCCCTCCCTCTCTGTCCCACTCTCTCTTCACTCTTTCTACCTATCTCTTTTTCTCACTCTCTCTCTCCCTCACTCCCCCTCTCACTTCTTCTCCCTCCATCTTTACCTCTCACTCTCTCTCCCTGTTTCTATCCCACTCCCTTCCCTTTTCTCTCTATCCCTCTCCATCTCTTCCACCTTTTTTCCCTCTCCCTCCCTCTCACTCTCTCTCTCCCTTTCTAATCACTCCCTCTCTCTCCCTCTCCCTCTTGAGCTCTCCCACTCTCTTCCTCTCTCATCTGTCTCACTCTTTTGCTCTCTCTCGCCCCTTCCTTTCTCTCCCTCCCTCCCTCCCTCTCCCTATCTCCCTCTCTCTGTCCCTCCCTCTCTCCCTCCCTGTCCCTCTCTCCCCCTCTATCTCTCACTCCCTCTGTCCATCTCTCTCTTCTCGCTCTCTCCCTCTCCTCCCTCCTTACCTCTTTCCCTCTCTCTCTCTCTGTCCCTCCCTCCCTCTCCTTCTCTCTTCCCCTTTATATTCCTCTCATATCTTTTTTCTCTATCTCTTACTCCCTCTATCCATTTCCCCCTCTCTCCTTCTCTCTCTCACTCTCTTTTGTTCAATACCTCTCTCTCTCTCCCCTTATTGATCCCCCTCTCTCTCCCTCTCACTCTTTTTCCCTCTCTCCCTCTCACTCTTTTCCCTTCCCCTTCTCCCTCCCCATCTCTCTATCCCTAACTTTCTCCCACTCTCTCCCATTCTCTCCCTCTCTTTCTCTCTCACTCTCTTGCTTTATCTTTCCCTCTCTCTCTCACTACCTCACTCTCCCTCTCTACCTCTCTCTCCTCTCTCTCCTTCCCTCTCTCTCTCATTTTCTCTCACTCTCTTTCCTTCTCTCTCCCCCTCTCATTATCTCTCTCTTACTCCCTTTCCTCTCTCCCTCTCTATTTTTCCTCTCTCTCCTCCTCTCTCTCCCTCTCTCCTTGTCCCTCTCTTTTTCTCTCATACTCTTTTTTCCTTTCCCTCTTTTCCTATCCTCCCTCTCCCTCTTTACCCCTTCCTATCTCTTTCTCTCTCTACCTCTCTCTTCCAGTACCTCTCTCTCTCTCTCTCCCACTTCTCTCTCCCTTTATCTCCCTTTCTCCTTTACTCTCCCCCTCTCTCACTCCCTCTCCATCTCTCCCTTTCTCCATTGCCTTCTCTCCTTCTCTCCCTCTCTCTAACTCCTTTTATCTTTCTCCCCCTCTCTCTCCATCTATTTCTCTCTCTCTCCATCTCTCTCCCCCTTTCTACCTCTCTCCCTCTCCATCTCTCTCCCTTTTTCTCCCTCCCTCTCTCCCTTCCCTCTTACGCTCTCCCTCACTCTCTCCTTTATGCTCTCCTTCTCTCTCTCTCCCTCACTCTTTCACACTCTCCCTCTCCTTGTTATTATTCTCTCTTTTTCTCCCTCTATTTTCACTCTCCATCTCTCTCTCCTCTTCCTCTCTCTATCACAATCTCTCTCTCTCCCTCTCTCACTCTCTTTTTCTCTCTATCCCGCTCTCTCCCTTTCTCACTCTCTTTTTCTCCTTTTTTCTCTCTCTCTCTCTTTTTATCCTTCTCTCGGTCTCTCCTCTCATCATCCTCTCTCTCCCTCTCTCCATCACCTTTTGTCTAGTTCTATCTCTCTCTTGCCTTCCCTATCTCCCTCTACCTCTCACTCTCCCCCTCACACACTCTCTCACCCTCTTTATCCCTTTACCTCTCTTTCCCTTTCCCTCTCTACTACCTCCCTCCTTCTCTCACTCTTTATCCCTCTTTATTGCCCTCTCTCTCCTTCTCCCTTTCCCTTTCCCTTTCTTCCAATCTCTCTCTTTCTCTCCCTCTCTTTTCCCCTCTCCCTTTCCTCTCCTTATTCCTCCCCCTCCCCCTCCCCCTCTCCCTCTACCTATCTCTCTCCTTCTCCCTCCTTCTCTCCCTATCTCTCTCCTTTTCCCTCTTTCTCCCTCATCCTCTCTCCCACTCTTCTAGCTCTCTCCTTTACTCTCTCTCCTTCTTCCTCTCTCTACCTCACCTTCTCTTTTATCTCCCCCACTCTCCCTCTCCCTCCCTCCTTATCTCCATTCATCCCTCTCCCTCTCTCTTAATCTTTGCCCCCTCTCTCTCCCTCTCCCTCTCACTCTATCCCTCCCCCTCTCTTCCTCACCGTCCCTCTCTCCCTCTCTCTCTCTTTCCCTTTCTCCTTCTCTCCCTCTCTCTCACCTTCTCTCCCTCTTTCCCTCTCTCTCCTCCACCTTCCTTTTCTCTCTCCATCTATTCCCTTCTTTATCTATTATTCCCTCTCTCCCTTCCTCTCCTTATCTTCTACCCTCTTACTCCCTCGCTTTCTACTTCTCCCTCTCCCTCTCATTCACTCTCCCTCCTCCCTCTCTCTCTCCCTCTCTTCAATGCAATCTCTCCTTCTATCTCTTTTCCTCTCTCACTCCATCCCTCTCTCTCATTCTTTCTCTCTCCCTATCCCTCACTCCTCTCTCATTCCCTCTCCCTCTTCTCACCTCTCTCTTCCTGTATTCCTTTTCACTTTCTCTCCTTCTCTTGCTTTCTCTCCTCCTCTATCTCAATATCTATCCTTCTCTCCCACTCTCTTTTCCCTCTCTCTCATTCTTTCTCCCTCCCCATCTCACTCCCCTCTCTCTCCCTCACTCTCTTTCCCTCTCTTCTCCTCTCTCTCTCCTTTCTCACTCTCTGTCTCTCCCTTTCCCTCTTACCCTCTCCTCTTTCTCTTTCCCTCTTTCTCCCTCCCTCTCCCTCACCTTATCTCTCCCTCTCTCCCTCCCGCTTCCTCTCTCTCTTTCACACACTCTTTATCCCTCTCCCTCTCTCCCTTTCTCTTTCCATTTGCCTTTTCCCTCTTACACTCTTTTCCTCCCTCCCTCTTCTCTCTCCCCCTCTCAACCTCTCTCCCCCCACCCTTACGCCTCCCTCTCCCTCTCTCTAGCTCTCTCACTCTCTTTCTCGCCCTCCCTTCTCTATCAATCTCTCTCTATCTCCTAATATTTTCTCATCTCTCCCTCTCTTTCTCCCTTTATCTCTCTCCCTTTTCCTCCATCTTCCTCTCCCTCACCTTCTCTCCTTATTTTTCTCTCCTTCTCTCTCCTTATCCCTTTCCCTCTCTATATATCCCTCTCTTGACCTCTCTCCTCCCTCGAGTACCCTTTCCATCTCTCCCATTCTCTATCACTATCCCTCCCTCGCTCCCTCCCTCTCGTTTTTCTCCCTCTTCTCTCCCTCCCATGTTCTCTCCCTCTTTCCCCCTTCTCTCTCCCCCTACCTCCATTTTTCCATCTCTCTCTTTTCCACCTCTATCTATCTCTCTCTCTTTGTCTTTACCTCTCTCTCTATCTAACTCTCATTCCCTCTCCCTCTCTACCTCTCTCTCCCTTTCTCTCTCTTCCTTTTTCCCTCTCTATCTCTCTCTCCCTCTCTCCCTCCCTCTCCATCTCTCTTTCTCTCCCTCTCCCTCATCCCCTCCCCTCCATCTCTTTCTCTCTCACTCTCTCACTTCCTCTCCCCCTCTATCTCTCTTTTTCTATCCCTTTCCATCTCTCTCCTTCTCCCTCTCCCTCTTTCTCTCTCTTTCTCTCTCCCTCTCCCTCTCTCTCCCACTCTCTACCTCATTGCCTCCCTCTATCTCTCTCTCCCTCTCTATCACTCTCCTTCTCTCCTCATCTCCGTCTCTCTCTCCCTCTCTCTTCTCCATCCCTCTACCTCTCACCATGTCTCCTCCTCCTTTCTCTCCCTCTCCCTTTTACCTTTCTCTCTCATTTTCCCCCTCTCTTCCTCTCTCTCTCCCCTTATCTCCCTCTCTATCTCTCTACCTTTATCTCTCTCCCTTTTTCTCCGTCTCTATCTCTCCATCCCTCCCTCTCCCTCTCTCTATATCCCTCCCTATAGCTCTCTCTCCATAAGCCTCTTTCACTCTCTCACCTTTTCTTTCGCCTCTCTCACTCTCTCCCTCTCCCATGTTTTGTCCCTCTCCCTCTCCCTCTCCCTCTTTCTCACTCTTCTTCTCTCTCCCTCTCCCTCTCTCCATCTCTCCTTCTCTCTCTCTTAGTCTCCCCTCTCCCTCCCTCTCTCTCTCTCACTCTCCCCCTCTCCCTCTCTATCTCCCTCCCTCGATCTCTCTCTCCCTTCTCTCCTTCTTCTTTGTCTCTCCCTCTCCCTCTCCCTCTCATTCTCTTTCCCTCTCCCTCTCCTATTCTTCCTTTTCTTCTCTCTCACTCTCCCTTTCTCGCTCTCTCACTCCCTTTCTCTCCCTCTCCTTTTCTCCCTCTCTTACTCTCCCTTTCATCCTCTCTCATTTTCTCTCCCCCTCTCCATTTCTCTCCCTCTCTCAATCTCTCTCCCTATCTCTCCCTTTCTTTCTATGTCTCTATCCCTCTCCCTTACTCTCTCTCCTCTACCTTTCTCACTCTTTCTCCTATCGCTCCCTCTTTCCCTCTCTCTCTCTCTTTATCTCTCTCCCATTCCCTCTCTCTCTCCTTCCCCCTCTCTCCCTCTCCCTCTTTCACCCTCTTCCTCTGTCTCCCTTCCTTTATCTCACTTTTGCCCTCCTTTTCTCCCTCTGTCTCTCCCTCTCTTCTCCTTTCTCCTTATTTCTCTCTCACTCTCTCCCCTTCTCCTTATTTTTCTCTCTCCTTGCCTCTCTATCTCACTCTTTGTCACTCGTTATCCCTCTTTTTCCTCCCTCTATCTCTTTACTCCCTCCCTCTCTCCTCTCTTCCTTACCTTCTCTTTCCCTCTCCCCTTTCTCTCTCACACTCTTACCCTCTCTCTTTCTCCCACTCTCCCTTCTTCTCTCTCACCCTCTCTCTCTTACACTCTCTTTTCTTCCCTTCGTCTCCCTCCATCCCTCTCTCCCTCTCGCTCTCTCTTCCTCTCTTTCCCTCTCACACTTTCTTCCTTTCTCTCTCTTCCTCTCCATCTCTCCCTCCCCTAATCGGTTTCTCTCTCTCTCCATCTTTCCCTTCCCTAATCAATTTCTCTCTATCTCTCTCTCCATGTCTCTCACCTTTTCTCTCCTAATCTCTCCTTTTCTATTTCCCTATCTTTCTCTCTCCCACTCTATCTCTTTTTCTCCCTTTCTTTTTATCCCTTTTCTCGTCTCCCTCTCCCTCTCTCTCCCTTTTCTCTCCGTCTTCCTCTCTCTCTCACTCTTTTTACCTCCCTCTCTACGTCTCTCACCCATCTACCCCTCTTCCTCTATCTTTTTCCTCTCTCGATATATCCTTTTCTCTATCTCCCTTTCTTTCTCTTCCTCCTTCTAGCTCTTTATCTCTCTCTATCTCACTACCCCTCACTCTCCCTCTGCCTCCCTCTCTTCCCTTTCTCTCCCTTTCTGTCTCTCCTCTATCACTCCTTCTCTTTCCCTCTCTCTTTCCCTTTTTCTCTATCTCACTCTCATTCACTCCCTCTCTCCCCCTCATCTATCTCCCTTCCTCTCCCTCTCTTCTCTCTCCATCCTCCTCCCTCCCTTTCTCCCTATCTCCTTTTTTATCTTTCTATCTCATGCTATCTCCCTCTCTCTTCCCTTCTTTTACTCTCCCTCTATCCATCCCTCTCTCCCTCTTGCCCTCTCTCCCTTTCCCTTTCTCTCTCTCTCTTTCTCATGCTCTTTTCCTCTCTTTGCCTCTTTTGCTCTCTCCCTCTTTTGTCTCTCCCCATTTCCCTCTTTTCTCCCTTCCTTTCTCCCTCCTTTTCTCTTTCTCCTCTTTCTCGGCTCTCCCTTCCCCCTCTCTCTCTTGCCCTCTCTTACCCCCGATCTCATTCTCTCCCTCTTTTTTTCCTCTTTTCCTTTTCTTCTTTGCTCCTTCTTACCCTCTGTATTTTTCTCTCTCCCTTGCCTTCTCACCCCCTCAATATCCCTTCTTTTCTCTCTATTCCTCTCTCTATGTCTCTTTTTCCCTTTCTCTTAAAATCTTTATTTCTCTACTTGTCCTCCCTCTTTGTCACTCACTCTCTCTTTCTCTCTCTAGAGAGAGGCGGAAGGGAGATTAGAAAGAGAAAAAGTGAGAGAGAGGGAGAGGAAGACATATATAAGGAGAGATTAGGATAAAGAAAATAAGGTAGAAAGGGTAAAGGAGAGGGAGAAAGAAAGGAGGAGAAAGGGAGAGGGAGAGAAGGAGAGAGAGGGAGGGAGAGTGAAAGATAGAGAGAAGTAGAGAGAGGGAGATAGAGAGAAAGATAGGGATAGTGAGAGATAGAGAGGGAGAGAAAGAAAGAGATAATGATAGTGGAAGAGAGATGGATAGGGAAAGAGAGAAGGAGAAAAAGAGGGAGAGAGAAAGAAAGGAAGAAAAAGAGAGAGATAGGGAGGTAGTTAGTAGAAGAGCAAGAGAGGGATGGTGAGTGAGGGAAAGAGAGGTAGAAGTAGAAAAAATGAGAGAGGAGGAGATAGAGGGAGGGAAAGAAAAAGAGAGGGAGGGGAGAGAGGAAGAGATAGAGGAAGAGAGTGGTAGGGAGAGATGAAAGAGGGGGAGGGAGAAAAAGAGAGGAGAAAAGGGATATATATATATATTAGAAGAGAGAAATAGAAAGGGATAAAGAGATAAAGAGAGAGGGAGAGAGATGGGGAGAGAGAAAGAGAGAGAAAGAGAAGGATAGAGAGAGTAAGGGAGAGAGGGAGAGGGAAAGTAAGGGAAGAAGATAGGGATAGAGAGTGAGATAAAGGGGAGAGAGAGTGAGAGAGGTGTAGGAGGGAGAGAGGGGAAGAGAGAGAGAAGAGAGGGAGAGAGAAGGGGAGAGAGACAAGGAGAGAGAGGGGTATATAGAGAAAGAGAGAGAGAGGGGTCGAGAAAGAAAGAAGGGTAGAGAGTGATAAAGAGTGAGAGAGAGGGGTCGAGAGAAAGAGAGAAGGGTAGAGAGTGATAAAGAGTGAGAGAGAGGGAAATGAAGAGAGAAGGAGTATGATAGAGGGAGAGAGGGAGGGAGGGAGAGAATAAAATAAGGAGATAGGGAGAGAGTAAGATGGAGACAGGTGAGTGATGAAGAGTGAAAGAAGAAAGAGAGAGTAGGTGGGAGAGAGTGTGGGGAGAGATAGGGGGAGAGAGATGGAAAAAGAGAGTGAGAGGGAGAGAGGGAGAGTGAGAAGGAGATAAAAAGGGAGAAGAAGATGAAAAGGGAGAGAGAATGAAGAAGAGAGAGGTGAGAGAGGAAAAGAGGGAGAGAGAAGGAGGAGGAGAGGGGTGAGAGGAAAGAGTGAGAGAGAGTGAGAAAGAGAGGGAGAGAGTGGGAGAGCAAGAGAGAGGGAGAGAAAGTGGGAATAAGAGGGAGAGGGAAAGAGAAAAAGGAAGAGAGGGAGAGAGATCAAGAGAGAAGGAGGGATAGAAAGAGAGAGGGAGAGAGAGAAACAAATAGAGAATGTGAGAGAGGATGAGGGAGGAAGAAGGAGAGGGAGGGAGAGAGAGACAAAAGAAGAGAGGGAGAGATAAAAGGATTGAATGGGGAGAGAGAGATAAAAAGGGAGAGCGAGAGAGATAGGTAGAGATAGCGATAAATGTTAAGATGTAGAGAGAGGTTGAGGGAGAAAGAGTGAGAGAAAGAGAGGGAGAGGAAGGGAGAGAGCATAAGGAAGGGGTAGAGAGAAAGAGAGAGGAAGAGAGGGAAGGAGGGATGAGGGAAGGAGAGAGTGAGAAAAGAAGAGAAGGGGAGAGTAGGATAGAGAAGGGGAATGAAGAAGCGAGAGAAGGGGAGAGAGATTAGGAGAGGGTAAAAAGGGGGAGGAGATATATATAGGAAGAAAGAGAGAGGGAGAGAGAGGGAGATGAAGAGAGAGTAAGAGAAAAGGAAGGGGAGAGAGGGGAGAGTGAGAGTTTGAGAGGTAGAGAGGGGAGAGATTGAGAAAGAGAAAGGGAGGGAGAGGGATAGTAGGTGAGAGAGAGAAAAGAGAAAAAGAGAGAAGGAGAGAGAGATGGAGAGTGAGAAAGGGAAGAGAGAGAAAGATAAAGCAAGGGAGGGAGAGAGGGTGGAGAAAAAAGAAGAAGAGAGAGTGGGAGAGAGAGGGAGAGGGAAAGAGAGGGAGACAGAGAGGAAGAGTTAATGAGAGAGTGAGGGGAAGGGAAAGAGAGAGAAATAAGGAGAGAGGGAGAGAGAGGGAGAGAGGGTGAGGGAGAGAGGGCGGGAGACAGGAGGTAGAGGGAGAGGTAAAGCGATAGAGAGAAAGAGTGAGAGACATAAAAGAAGAGAGGGAGAGAGAGGAAGAGTGAGGTTATGAAAGGGAGGGAGAAAAGAGGGAAAGGGGAGAGAGAGAGGGGGAGAGAGATGTAAGGGGAGAGGGATAGAGGGGGATTGGGGAGAAGGAAAAAAGAAGAAAGAAAAGGGAAGAGAGGGAGAGAGAAAGAGGGAGAGATGGAGAGGGAGAGAGAAAGAGGGAGAGATGGAGAGGGAGAGAGGACAAGGGAAAAGAAGAGAGAGCGGGAGAATGAGGTAGATAGAGAGGGAGAGAAGGCAAGGGAAAGAGAAGAAGAGAGAGGTAGATAGAGAGGGAGAGATAAGGAGAGAGAGGGATGGAGAGGGAGAGAGAAAGGAGGGAGATAAGGGGAGAGAGAGGAAGAGAGAAGTAGGAGAGAGTGGATTAAAAGGGATAGAGGGAGAAAGACAAAGGGAAAGGAGAGGGGGAGAGGGAGAGAGCATGAGAGAGAGGAAGAGAGGGAGGTAAAGGGGTACGGAGAAGGAGAGAGGAATGGGAGAGAGAGGGAGAGAGGAATAGAGGAAGCATATAGGGGAGAGAATTATGAAGAGGGATAAAAGAGAGATTAGGGGAGAGATAAAGAGAGGGAGAGCGAGAGGGAGGGAGAGAGAAGAAATAGGAAAGGGAGGGATATAGAGAGAGAGAGTGAGAGAGGGAAAGAGATATAGAAGGGGAGAAAGGGGGAGAGAGATTAGGAGGGAGGGAGAGTGAGAGAGGGAGAGTGAGAGAAGGGCATAGGGGAAAGAATGAAGAAGAGGGAAAAGAGAGAGATTGGGAGAGAGATAAGAGAGGGAGAGGGAGGGAGAGAGAAAAAATAGGAAAGGGATGGATAAAAGGAGAGAAATAGAGAGGGTGAGAGAGAGAGAGGGAAATAAAGATATAGAGAGAGGGAGTGAGAGATGGAAAGAGAGATAGAGGGGGAGAGAGGTAGGGGAGAGAGATTAGGAGGGAGGGAGAGGGAGAGAGGGAGACAAAGAGAGGGAGAAAGAGGGAAAGGTAGAAATAGGTAGAAAGAGATATAAAGAGAGGGATAGAGGGAGGGAAGGAGATTAAGAAAAGGAGGGAGAGAGAAGGGAGGAAGAGAGATTGAGAGAGAAAGGGAGAGAGGGAGGGAGACAAAGAAAGAAAGGGATAAGTAGAGAGGGATAGAGATAAGGAGCAAGAAAAGAAGAGGCATAAAGATAGAGCATGAGAGGAAGAGCGAGAGAGCGAGAGAGGGAGGGGGAGAGAGGGAGATGAAGAGAGAGATATGAAAGGGGAGAGAGAGGGGAGATTGGGAGAGGGAGAGGTAGGGAGAGAGGAAGAGATGGAAGGAAAGAGGGGAAGAGGAAGGGAAGGGGAGATGCGATGAGAAAGGGAGGAGAGAGAGGGAGAACAAGAGAGAAGAAGAGAAAGAGAGAGGGAGAGAGGGAGAGATAGAGTGATTTATTGGGAATAAAAGAGAGAGAAAGAGAGGGATAAAGAAAGGGAGATAGAGAGGGAAAAAAGTGGGGGAGAGAAAAGAGAGAGGGAGATAGAGAGAGAGGGAGAATAAGAGATAAAGAGAGAGAAAGAGAGGGAGAGAGGGAGAGATAGAGAGAGGGAGAGAGAGGGAGAGAAGGAGGGAGAGGAAGAATGAGAGAGAGAGGGTGAAAAAGTGAGGGAGGGGTAGAAAGATGGAGAGATAGAGAGATATATTAAGAGAGAGAAAGAAAGGGATAAAGAGAGGAAGAGAGGGAGAGAGAAGGAGAGAGAGAGGGAGAGGAAGGAGAGAAAGAAAGAGAGGGAGAGGGAAAATAAGGGAGGGAGAAAAGGAGAGAGAACTCAAGAGAAAGGGGAGAGAGAGGGAGAGAAAGTGATAAAGAGGGGAGAGAGGGAGAGAGGGACAAAGAGGGAAAGAGAGGGAGAGAGATAGGGAGAGAGGAAAAGAGAGAGATAGTGAGATAAATGGGAGATAGGGAGAGAGGGAGAGGGAGAGAGAGACAACGAAAGAGATAGAAAGAGAGACGGAGAGAATGGGAGAAAGACAGAGAAAGAGGTAGAGTGAGGGAGAGAGAGAGTGAGGGAGAGAGAGGTAGAGAGGAGGGAGATAATGAAAGAGACAGGTAGGAGGAGAGAAAAAAGAAAAGGAGAGAGAGAGGGAGAGGGAAAGAGAGGGAGAGAGGGTGGGAGAGAGGGAAAGATTAGGAGAGATAGAGAGAGTCAAAGAGAGAGTGAAAGAGTGGGGGAGGTAGAGAGAGGGAGAGAGAGAAGGGAGGAAGAGAGGGGAGAGAGGGTAAGTGATATAGAGAGGGACATAGAGATGGAAGGAGAGAGGTGGAGAGAGGGAGAGATAGGAAGAGAGAGGGAGAGAGAAAGATAGAGAGGGGCTTGAAAGAGATCGAGAGAGAGAGAGAGGGGGATAGAGGGTGGTCAAGAAAGGGAGAGATGGAGAGAGAAACGTAGAGAGGGGGTGACGAAGATCGAGAGAGGGATGGCAATAAAGAGATAAGGAGAGAGGGAGAAAGAGGGAGAGGGTGAGGAGGAAGGGGAGAGAGGGTGAAATAGGGAGAGGGAGAGGGAGAAAGAGAGAGAGAGGTGTTAGTGTAAGTGCCCAAGATCCAATCGTGTTTGGATAGTTTGACTTATTGTAATATTACATTGTTTGTTGTATTAATAATAAGAAGTCTTTACGTTAATCATTATTAGTTATATTTTGAAGGGAATTAGATAAAAATTGATATGATATGCATTGTATTAATGATTAATTAAAAGATGTATGATAAACATTAATGCTCTTAAATGATACCATTAAATTTTCCAACTCATAGCATTGTCAAGAAGCGATATTGACCATATAGGTAAGATTTATGAGTTCTATGCTCTTGCTATAAGATAGTAGTAAGGGATCTCACACCTATTAGTATTGTGATGCCAAAACAAGTACTTAGGAGATTAATAGTAGAGAATATATCACTAAGCTTGACTCGCCATGAGAACCCATTTGGTTTAGTCTATGGAAATCTTAGACGAGATGGGTATAATTGGTCATTTGACTTGAAGTCATCATGGTTATCTCACAAGAGGATTTATGTACTTTCAAACTCATCTTGATGGGCTCAATCAAGAGATGTATGTGGTTGGTTCATTGGGTGCACTAGGAATCTAATGGAGATAGGAGGATGACAAAGATAGGATATTTCATTCTTTATACGTCGAAGGAGTTTCGTATTGCACTTCAATAAATGTCTATTCAAGGGACTTATGGCCATAGGAGGAGAATACTAATAGGGTATAGTTAGTTTACTCTAGAGCTAAGGCATTTAGGAATCAAAGAAAACTTGTATGATCATAATGGAACGGACTATGAACTAAGTTCGAGATCATACTATGATAAATTGACATGAGGACTAAATTGTATGATAACCATGCTTATGAAAATAATTGTTTTCTAAATAGAGGCTAACCATTAGGGCATACATGACATAAAAAAATAAAGATAAAATAGTTCTCTCCCTATAATCATGCCAACTCTCTCCCTCTCCCTTAGAGTTGTTGCAAAATATCTTGAAATAGATTTTTAAAGAGAAAAAAAGAGTCAAAAAAGGGTTAAGCTAGCATTCCGTAACTTCTAATTTCTTCTTGTATGGATGCTTAGACTGCATAGATTATCGGTAGAGGTCGAACACTTGGATGGCATTTTTTTAATATAAAGTCTAAATCGTGGTACAAGAGGTCATCCTTTTACTTACACTTTGCAACAACTTCATCTTGAGAGCCATAGATTGAGGATAAAATTTTATTTTATTCCATACCTCTATAGGATGCATGATCCTTCAAGAGGGAGAGAGGAAGAGATTAGGGAGAGAGAGGTAAAGAGGGAAAGATAGGAAGAGAGAGGAAAAAAGAGAGAGAGAGGGAGGGAGAGTAAAAGATTAAGAGAGAGAGATATGAGGGAGAGAGAGGGAGGGAGGGAGGGAGGGAGTTGAAAGGGTGAGAGAGAGGGAGGAAAGGGAGATAGGGAGAGGGAGAGAGAGATAGAGAGGGAGAGAGGCAGAGGGTGAGAGACATATAGAGTGGGAGAGAGATTAAAAGGGTGAAAGAGAGAGAAAAGGAGAGATGGAGAAGGAGAGAGGGATGGGGAGAAGAGGGAGAGGGAGAGGGATAGAGGGTGGGAGATGGGGATCTAGAGGGAGAAAGAAGAGGACAGAGAGGATGAGACATAGAGGGAGAGGGAAAGTGTGGGATGAAGGTGGAGGGAAAGGAGGAGAGAGTAAGGAACGAGAGGGAGAGAAAAGAGAGAAAAAGGAAGAAAGGTCAAGAGAAAGGGAGTGGGGGAGAAAGGGAGAGAGGGAGGGAGGGAGGGAGAAGGAGAAAAGGAGGGTGGGAGAGGCAATTAGGGACGAAGGAATCTATGGCCATAATAGGAGTTCACCGAGTAGAGCATAGTTGGTTGACTCTAGAGTTAAGGCATTTGAGAGTCCAAGAAAACTTATGTGATCATAATCAAACAGACTATAAACCAAGTTTGAGATCACAATATGATAAATTGATATGAGGATTATATGGTAATCATGCTTATAAAAGATAATTATAGATTAATTAATCCTCTTAATGAATTTGGTAGTTATGCTTGCCTTACTAGAGGCCGATCTTGATTTATGTATCAAGAGAGAAAAGAGGTATCTTTTATTCTTCATACATTGCCAACATATCTAGGGGCTTATTAAGTCATACGGATGAGTTTAAATATTAATATCAAGAAAGAGAAGCAAAGATTTTGGAAAAGGTTTCTAGTTTTGAAAGTTTCCTAAAATAGATAGTTTTCTATTTTAGAAATCGGTTTCTTAATTTGTAAGTCAATTCCAAATTTGAAAGTAAGTTACCTAAAAAGGAAATTAGTTTCCTAATTTAGGGATGAGGCTATTTTTAAATTTTATTTCCTAATGTTGACTTTCTAAAAAATATCCGACTTAATTTATTTGAATAGTCTAAATTAATTAGTAATTAATTAGGCCAAAAGAGTTTGGACCAAAGGCTTAATTTTAAAGCCTACAAGATATGTTGGTGGGAGGATAAATTTAAGCCATTTTGGATAAGGCTTAAGGTTTACAAGAATAAGATCAAACAAGCCCACACATATTGTAAGTCCTTGTCCTTAAAGATGCCACCCCCTATATAAATAAAAGGGAGAGAGGTGACAAGGAGGAGAAAAACACACATGCATATCAAAAAAAGTGAGAAAGTGTTTCTCTCCCCAAATCTTGATAGAAAAAAAATTATGTTTTATATTATACCTTCATAGAATGCATTATCATTTAAGAGAGAGTGTGAGATGGAGAAAAGGAGGGGAAGAGATAAAGAGGGAGAGGGATGGGGTGAGAGAGAGAGGGGAGAGAGAAGGGTGGAGAGAGTGAGGGAGATAGAGAGGGAGAGGGAGATAGACGGGGAGATGAGAAGAAGGGGAGCGAGGGAAAGTGAGAGAAAGAAAGGGAGAGAAAATGGGATAAAGAGAGGATGAGGGAGAGAGTGGGATAGAGAGGAAGAAAGACAGATTGGTAGAGAGAGAGATGAAGAAAGAGAGGGGGAGAGAGAGAGAAAAGAGAGAGGGAGAGAGATTGGTAGAGAGAGGGGGAAGGAGGGCTAAAAAGAGAGAAGGAGAGATAGTGGGAGAGGGGGAGAGAGAGCGAGAGAAAAGGGTAGAGAGCTAGAGTGTGAGAGAGAGAGAGGAGAGAAAATGAGGAGGGAGAGGAAGAGAGATAATGGGGGAGAGAGAGGGAGAGGGAGAGAGAAAAGAGAGAGGTGGATAGAAAGAGAGGGAGAAAGAGTGAGGGAGGGAGGGAGAGACAGGTTAAAAGAGAAAGGAAAAGAGAGCGAGAGAGAGGGAGAGATAGAGAGAGGGAAGAAAGAGAAAAAAGGAGGGAGAGAGGGAGAGAAAAAAGCATGGGAGAGAGAGAGGAAGAGAGAGAAAGGGAGAAAGGGTGATGGAAATAGGGGGAGAGAGAGAGGGAAAGAAGGGGAGAGGGAGAGAGAGAAGGAGTAAGATAGAAATGAGAGCGAGAGAAGGATGGAGAGAGATAAAACGAAAGAAAGAGTTAGATAAGGAGATAGAGTGAGAGAGATATGGGGAGAGAGAGAGAGAAAGGGAGAGTGAAGGAGAGATAGAGAATGAGGGGGAGTGAGAGACATATGGAGAGAGAATGGGAGAGGGAAGGAGAGTGAGAGGAAGAGAGAAGAAAAAGGATAGGGAGGGAGGGAGAAGGAGAGAGATAGAGAGAGAGAGGGGGAGTGAGAGACATAGGGAAAGAGGATGGGAGAGGGAGGGAGAGAGAAGAAAAAGGATAGGGAGGGAGAGAGGGAGAGAGAAGGAGAGGGATGTAGGGATTCAAAGCAACATAAAAAGAATTGATACGGTGAAAATAATATCATATATAAAAATTTTGCTTTGAAATACCACAAGATCCATGCAAAAATAACAAAGTCGAGAGGATAAGATCATTACCTCTTGTAGCATAGATCATGTATCTTGTGTGAGGGATGCTTGAATCACGAGCACAAATATACGAACTACATCTCTCTTGTAATGCGAGATCACATATCTTATATGAGGGATGCCTAAATCATGAGTATAGATTTATGAACTGCACCTTTATTGGTATCCACATGAATACCTCGACCACCAAAACAATTCTAGAATGGAGAGTCGCCATTAAGTCGAATTGCTAGCTATAAGTTATGGTGTTTAAAGGCTAGATCACTCTTCTAGTCAAGGCACCTAGGGTTCCTATCTTTATAGTACTAGGATTTCTATCCCACAATTACATTCATATAAATAAATAGTATGTCTTGGTTGTATTTTATAACAACTAGAATGTGTGAGAGTCATAGTCCCATTAGGAAACTAATTTCCTAACCCTAAGGATAGAGAAAAATATGAGCTGATTATTTTGAAAAATTAATATCCAACGACCTTGGACTTGGACTTTATTAAACCCATTTTATATATCTTAATAGAACTATCGCACTAGTGTAATTGAATACTATAATCCAGAATGTATCATAGTCTCATTAGGAATCTTAACTCGACTAGGAATTCTCATCCAATTAGGACTTCGGTCATGCTGAAATTTTGTGTCACTTATTGTATGTGACCACTATAGGTTCTTATTGTGTTATTAGTGATCTTAAAAAGACAGGCATAGGTGTTTAAAGGCTAGATCACTCTTCTAGTCAAGGCACCTAGGGTTTCTATCTTTATAGTACTAGGATTGCTATCCCACAATTACATTCATATAAATAAATAGTATGTGCTTGGTTGTATTTTATAACAACTAGAATGTGTGAGAGTCATAGTCCCGTTAGGAAACTAATTTCCTAACCCTAAGGATAGAGAAAAATATGAGCTGATTATTTTGAAAAATTAATATCCAACGACCTTAGACTTGGACTTTATTAAACCCATTTTATATATCTTAATAGAACTATCGCACTAGTGTAATTGAATACTATAATCCAGAATGTATCATAGTCTCATTAGGAATCTTAACTCGACTAGGAATTCTCATCCAATTAGGACTTCGGTCATGCTGAAATTTTGTGTCACTTATTGTATGTGACCCTATAGGTTCTTATTGTGTTAGTAGTGATCTTGAAAAGACGAGCACAGAGTGCGGAGCAATCGAATAGGAATTCAGCCTGCTTTTCTCATAATTTAGAATTGCAAATAGTGAGTGGCATCTAGCAATGCATCACTACTAGTTAAGTAAAAGGAATGTTAGTGATTCGACATAACATTATCCATGACATATATTACCATATAGTCTAGTCCCTTTGTCCTAGATGTCTAGATTTAAACATGAGACATGGAATGCGTCATCCTCATATAGTTTAATCTTAGTGTTTCTTGATCCATAAGTTGAATGCTTCAAACAAATGAGATCAATATCTCATATCAATTCATTTGAGCTTGGCCATAGATTTCATTATCTTCCTTAAACAATGGGCCTATAGACATTAGTTTGATTATATAGTTGGGACAAATTCTATCTATATCACTCACATCCCTCTACATGATTCATGGTATATCCAATAACCAACTTTTTAGCCCATCCTGTTACGGATGACATTTGATGGTATGAAAATATATGAATTTTCATATAAGGAACTGTAACGACTTCAAGTCGAAGTACCATGTACACACAATCACAATGAGACCCACTTATGACACTCATATAACGATCCACATGGTGATGTCATGGTAGGTTGGTGTAGTACGTGTTCTCTAACATGCAACCATATGTTAACTTGATATCTCATATCCATAACATATTATTATTAGTCATTACACATACCGAGTCTCAAAGATTTATTGTTTCCCTTTAATATATCCATTATAAAATAATTGACTAGGGACATTTAAGAATAATAATATTCTTGGGACTTTATCATATTCATTTAACAAAATGCAAGAACAAATAAAAATAACAAATAGAATGCCTTGTGTATATATATATATACACACACACACACACACACACACATATATATAATATCATGATAAGTGTATGTTAGTATAATCAAACTATGATTGGCTTCTAAGGCATATGCTAACAAGGCAAAGGGAGGGAGAAAGGGGGAGAAAGAGAGAGGGAGAGAAAGAGGGGGAGGGAGGAAGAGAGAGGAAGAGAGGGGGAGAGAGAGAGAGCAAGAGAGATATAGAAAGAGAGAAACAGAGGTGGAGATAAAAAAGGAGAGGGAGAGAGAGAGAGAAAGAGAGGGAGAGAGAAGAAGAGGAAGAGAGAAGAGAGAAGGTGTAACCCCAGTAAAAAAAATATATAGATATATATATATCAAAATCAATGTGCTGAGGACTATATTCTGCCTGAATTTTATGTGAATTATACATACATATATATATCAAAATCATTGTATTGATCGGTGTACTAATCGAGTGTGTTGAGGACTACATTCGATTGAATTTTTATGTGATTTATTTGAGGACTTTAGAGTGATTTTTGGGTAAAACCTAAAGAATAAAATTTTTTCGTCTATGTGTCTACTAGCTCTCTATAAAATTTAGTGATTTTTATACCTATACATAAAGCGTTATGGCCATTTTAGCGTATGTTGTTCTTGAAGCATCACCGTTGGAATTTTTGGAAAAAGAATGAACAAGGAATTTTTGAGTTTTAAGAAAAGAAATTTCTGAAATTTCATGAAGTAAAATATGTTTATTTACTTGAATCAAGTTAATTAGGGTGTATATTTAACCTAAAATTTTAGTAGACACCTAAGCAATGCATTAAATGAATTAATAGCCAACTCACCCATTTTTGTCTCAAATCGCCACCTCTCTCTCATGACTCACCATTAACTTTCCACTCTTCCAAATTCAATCCAGCCATTTGTACACTTACTTAGACCAAGACTTTAAGCATGTATATATATATATATATATATATATATAGAAAGAGTACAAATGATAAGAAATTTTAGGCAACCGTAGCCACCAAAATTGGGAGAGAAAAACAATAAACAAGAGAGGAAGAGGAAAGGAAAAGAAAACGAAAGAAAAGAAAGAAGGCGAAAGCCTAACCAAGCTTTAGCATATTTAAGCCAAGTAAGTAGGTTCCATTTTTGGTTGATTAATGTCTGAAGTTATTTTTTAAGTTATTTTTTAGTGTTTATTTCATGGGTTTGTAATAATTTTTCTATAGATTGCTATGGTTGTTTGTGTTGGTGTTAGGGCTAGCTAAATTGTAATGGATTTATATGTTTTGTTGTCATGCAAAGCTTGTTTGATAGGTTTAAATGTGTGGAAGGGTTGGAAAGGAAAAAAAGGAAAGAAAAAGGGTACGATAAATCCTTGACGTATGAGCACGTACGTGTCTAAGTTTAATTCAAAGACTGGTCATGTCGGTGTGACACACCTTGCCTAGTTACTCCTATTTGGGTAATAGAGAGTAAATCGAGTTGGGGGCATTATAGAAGGAGAGGGAGAGAAAAGGAGAGAGAGACGGTGAGAGGGATAAAGGGGGAGAGTGAGGGAGAGAGTGAGAAAGACATTAGGAGAGAGTGAGAGAGAGGAGGGAGAGAGGAGGGAGAGAGGGAAAGATGGTAGAGATTGGGAGAGCAAGAAGGAGAAGGAAGAGAGAGGGAGAGATAGAGAGAGAGGGAGATAAATAAAAGAGGAGACGAGAGAGATAAAAATAAGGAGGGAGAGAGAGTGGGAGCAAGAGAGAGAGATAAGGAGGGATAGATGGTGTGAGAGAGGGGGAGAGAGGAAGAACGAGAGAGAGAAAGGGAGAGAATGGAAGGGAGAAAGAGTGATATATAGGAGAGAGGGGGAGGGAGACAGAAATAGATGGAGAGAGAGCAAGAAAGAGAGGGGAGGGAGGGAAAAAGTAAAGGGAAAGAGAAAACGATATAGAGAGAGGGAGAGGGAAAGGGAGAGGGGAAAGAGGAGGGGAGAGGGAGGGAGACAGAAAGGGGGAAAAAGGGATATAGAGATATATAAGAATGAGAGAGAGAGAGGGGGAGGAGATAAGGAGAAAGAGAAGGATATGGATGAAGAGGGAGAGAGGGACAAAGAGACATAGAAAGGGAAAGAGGGACAGAGAGAGGAAGAGAGATAGAGAGGGGGAAGAAGGAAATTGAGGGAGAGAGGGGGTGAGGGAGGGAGAGGGAGAAAGACTGGAGCTGAGCGAGGGAAAAGGAGGGAGAGAGAGAGGGAGAGAAAGAGAGAGAGGGAGAGAGAGATAGAGGGATGAAAGAGAGAGGGGAGAAAGGAGAGAGAGATAGTTATACAAAGGGAGAGAAGGAAAGAGGGAAAGGGAGAGAAAAGATCAAGAGAAAGGGTAAGATAAAGGGACTATAAGAGAGAGAGAGAGATAGCAAGAGCGAGAGCGATAAGGGAGAGAGATATAAAGAGAGATGGAGAGGGGGAGAACGAGGGAGAGAGAAGGAGAGGAAAAGGAAAGGAGAGAGAGGGAAAGAGAGGGAGAGGGAGGGAGAGTGTGTGATAAAGAGAGGGAGAGAGATAAAAATAGAGAGGGCAAGAGGGAGGGAAAAAGAGAAGGAGAGAGGCTAGGGAGGAGAGAGATAGAGGGATAGGGATAAAAGAAGAGAGATATAGAGAGATGAGAGGGGAGAGAGAAAAAGAAGGAAAGGAAAGGAGAGAGAGGGAGGGTGAGAAAGAGTGGGATAGAGAGGGGGAGAGAGAGATAGAAATAGAGAAGGCAAGTGAGAGGGAAAGAGAGAAAGAAAGATAGGGAGAGAGATTGAGGGGGAGAGAGCTTGAAAGAGATGGATAAAGGGTGAGAAAGGGGGAGAGGTAGAGAGAGGGAGGAAGGATAGGTAGAGGGAGGGATAGAGAGTGAATGAGAACAAGAAAGAGAAAAAGAGAGAGGGAAAGTGAGGTATAGGAAAAGAAAGAGAGGGAGAGAGGTAGAGGGAGAGAGAGAAAGAGGGAGGGAGAGAGAGAAGGAGAGAGAAATAAAGTAGAGAGAAAAAGAGAGAGAAAGTGATGTGGAGCAAAAGAAAGGGATAGATAGGATAGGAAAGGAGAAAGAGGGAGAGAGGGGGAGAGAGGAATAGAGAGAGAGGGAATAGGAGAGGCAAAGAGAGTGAGGAAAAAGTAGAGAGAGGGGAGAGAGGAAGGGGGAGAGAAAGAGAGAGCAAGAGGGAAAGAGAGGAAGAGCGAGGGAAGGAGAGAGAGGCGGGTAGGGATAGAGTTAGAGAGGGAGAGAGGACAAGGTAAAGAGAGAGAGGGAGAGTGAAAGAGAAAAGGTGAGAAAGAGAGACAGAGAGAGGGGAGAGAGTAGAAGACTAGGAGAAGGAAAAAGAGGGAGGGAGAGAGGGAGAGATGGGGAGAGAGTAAAAGAGTAGGTGAAGGAAAAAGAAGGAGGGAGCGAGGCGGAGAGAGAAAGGAAGAGAGAGGGGGAGAAAGGGAAATAGGGAGAGAGGGAGAGATAAAAAGAAAGAGAGAGAGTGGAAGAGAGACGGAGAGAGCATGAGAGAGAGGGAGGAAGAGAGAGGAATGGAGAGATATAGAGGGAGAGAGAGAAGCAAAGAGAAATAGAGGGAGAAAGGGTAAGGGAAAAAGAGAAAGAGAGTGAGAGGAGGGATTGGAAGGGATAGAGGAAGAGAGAGGAGAGAGAGTGAGAGAGAGAGAATGGAGAGAGAAAGGAGAGGGAGAGTGGGAGAAAATAGGGAGAGAAAGGGAGATATAGAGAGAGAGATAGAGAGAGAAAAAGAGGTATAGGGAGAAAGGGAGAGGGAGAGAGAAAATAAGGAAGAGTTAGTAAGGGAGAGAGAGAAGGAGAGCAAGAGACGGGGTGAGAGGGAGGAAGGAGGAGAGAGAAAAAAGGAGAGAGGGAGGGAGATAAAGGGTGAGAAAAGTGGAAAGAGAATGGGAGAGAGGAAGAGAGAGGGAGAGAAAAGGAGGGAGAGAAAAGGAGGGAGAGATGAAGGGAGAGGGATAGAGCGAGGGGATAGGGAGATAGGAGGATGAAGGGAGAAAATGAGGGAAAGGGAGGGAGTGGGAGGGAGAAAAAGAGGGAGGGAGTGAGAGAGAGATAAGCGAGAGAGCATAGGAGAGGGTGAGAGGAAGAGGGAGGGAGAGGGAGAGGGAGAGGGAGAGGGAGACAGAGATAATGAAATGGATGGAGAGAGAGGGAAAGGGAAGAGAGGGAGAGGAAGAGGGGAGAGAGGGCGAGAGGGAGACGAGAGGGAGAGGGAGAGGGAAAGAGAGACGGAGGGAGATGAAGAGGGAAGGAGTTAGATAGGGATAAAAAGAATAAGAAATAAGGAGAGGGAGTGAGAAAGAAAGGGAAAAGGGGAGAAAGAGAGGGAGAGGTAGAAAGAGATAATGAAATGGATGGAGAGAGAGGGAAAGGGAAGAGAGGGAGAGGAAGAGGGGAGAGAGGGCGAGAGAGCGGACGGAGGGAGAGGGAGAGGGAAAGAGAGACAGAGGGAGATGAAGAGGGAAGGAGTTAGATAGGGATAAAAAGAATAAGAAATAAGGAGAGGGAGTGAGGGAGAGGGAGAGCAAGAAAGAGAAAAATAGGAGAGTAGGAGAGAGGGAAAGAGGTAGAGAGAGGGAGAGGGATTGTGAGAGAGAGAGAGAAAGGTGGAGGGAGAGAGGGTGAGAGGGAGTGAGGGAGGGGGATTGAGAGAGAGAAAGGGAGGGAGAAAGGTAGAGGGAGATAGGGAGAGAGGGAGAGAAAGAGGGAGGGGGAGAGAGGGATAAAGAGAGAAAAAGTGAGGGATAGGAATGTAAAGGGAGAGAAAAAAGAGGAAAGGAGGGATAGAGAGATGTTTGGAGAGAGAAGGAGAAGGGAGTGAGGGAGCGAGAGAGGGAGGAAGAGAGGAGGAAGGAGAGAGATAGAGGGAGAGAGAGATAGAGGGAGAGGTAGATGGAGAGAGAGATCGAGAGAGATGGAGAAGAAGGAGAGAGAGGGAGTGGGTGAGTGGCAAAGAGAAAGGAAGAGGGAGGAAGAGTAATAGGAAATTGGAGGGAGGGAGAGGAAGAGAGAGAGTGAGAGTAATAGAGAGGGAGAGAGCAAGAGAAAAAGAAGATGGCAAGAAGGAAGAGGGAGAGGGAACGAACAAGAGAGAGAGGGAGGGGAGAGGAGGTAAGAGAGGCGAGAGGGAGTGGTATAGAGATATAAGGAGAGGTTTTGAGAGAGAGGGAGAGGGGACTGAGGAATAGGGAAAGGGGAGAGAGGGAGAGGAGGAAGGAGTTAGTGAGAGGGGGATAAAAAGAGAAAGAAAGAAGGAGAGGCAGAGTAAGAGAGAGAAAAAGGCAATATAGTAGAGAGGGAAAGGGGGAGAGAGGTCAAGAGGGAGAGAGAGGGAGAGAGAAGTAGGGAGAGAGGGTGAGAGGGAGCAAGAGGGGGAGAGAGAGGGAGAGTTGAAGAGAGGAAGATGGGGCAAATAGGGAGAAAAGGAAAGAGGGATAGAGAGAAAGCAAGGAAGAGTGAGGGACGAGTGAGAGAGGGAGAGAAGAAGGGAGGGACAAAGGAAAAAGGAGAGAGGGAGAGGAGTTAGAGAGAGGAAAAGAGGGGGAGAGAGCAAGAGAGGGAGAGGAAGGGAAAGAGAGCAAGTGGAAGGGAGAGAGAGGGAGAGAGGGATTAAGAAAGGGAGAGAGAGTGAGAGGGAGAAGGAAAGGGAGGGAGAGAGGGATGGAGAGAGACAGGGGGAGAAATGGAGTTGGGGAGAGGTTGGGGAGAGATAAGGAGGGAGAGGGAGAGAGAGGGTGAGAGAGTGAGAAAGGAAAAAGGAGGGAGAGTAGTAGGGAGAGGGAGGGAGGGAGACGAGGAGAGGGAGTGAGAGCAACAAAAGGGAGTGGAAGGAAGAGGGAGAGGGGGAGAGAGTTAGTGAGAGGGGTGGGGATATAAGGAGAGGTTTAGAGAGAGAGGAAGAGGGGTCGAGGAAGAGGAAGAGGGAAGAGATGAGAGAGGGAGAGGGAAAGAGGGGAGAAATGGGGAGGGAAATAGAGGGAGAGGGGGAGGGGGATAAAAAAAGAAAGAAAAAGGGAGAGGGAGAGCAAGAGAGAAAAATAGGGAGAGTAGTAGAGAGGGAAAGGGGAGAGAAAGGAAAGGGAGAGAGGGAGGGAGAGTTGGAGAGAGGGTAAGGGAGAGCAAGAGGGGGAGAGGGAGGAAGAGTTGGAGAGAGGGAGAGAGGGAGAGGGGGAAGAGAAGGATAAAAGGAGAGAGGGATAAAGAGAAAGCAAGAAAAAGTGAGGGACAATAAAAGAGGAAGAGGGAGAGGGAAGAGAGGAAGAGGAACGAGAGAGATATGGAGATGTTTAGAGAGAGAGAGGGATGAGGGAGTGAGGAGAGGGAAAGGGACGGGGAAGGAGAAACCAAGAAGGAGAGAGAGGGAGAGGGAGATAAAGGGAGAGGTAGAGAGGGAGAGAGATATGGTGGGACATAGGGAGGGAAAGAGAGGTAGTGAGAGAGGGTAAAGGGGAGAGAGATGGAGAAGGAGATAGTGAAAAGAAGAGGGAGGGAGAGCACTAGGGAGAGGAGGAAGAGAGAGATCAATAGGGAGGGAGGGAGTTAGAGAGGAAAGGAGAGGGAGAGGAAGGGAGGGGAGAATGAAGAGAGAGAGTGAGAGAGAGGAAGGGGTGAGAGAGAGAGAGAGGGAGTAGAGATATAGGGAGAGGTTTAGAAAGAGAAGAAAAGGGTAGCAAGGAAGAGGCGGAGGGAGGGAGAGAGTGAGAAGGAGAGTGTGGGAGAGGGAGAGGGGGAAGAGGTAGGGAAGGGAGAGAAAGAGAGAGACAAAAGGAGATAGAGAAGGATGGAGAGGAAGAGGGTGAGAGAGAAAGAAAGAGGAAAGAAAAAAGAAGGGTAGAGGGAGGGAGGGTGAGGGAAAGATAAAGAGAGATGGAGTGAGAGTGGGAGAGAGGGGAGATGGATGAGAGAGAGAGAGATAGAAAGGAAAAGGGAGATGGAGGGGGAGGTAGAGGGAGGGAGGGAGAGAGAAGGATAGGGAAGGATAGAGAGAAAAAAGAGAGGAAGAATAGGAAAAGTGGAGAGGTAGAGGAAGAAGGGGAGTGAAAGAGAGAAGGAGAGAGAGGGAGGGATAAAATGAGATATAGAAAAGGAGAGTGGGCGAAAGAGAGAAGGAGGGGAGGGGAGAGAGGGATAGAATGTAGGAGAGGGTGAGAGGAAGATAAAGAGAGATCATGAGGGAGAGGGCGAGGGGAAGTTGAGAGAGGGAGAGAAAGAGGGAGAGATAGAGATGAGAGAGATGGGAGAGAAGTAGAGGGTGTGAGAGAGGGATGAAGATAGAGAGGAAAAAGGAGTGAGAGGGAAAGAGGGAGAGAGAGAGATAGGAAGAGAGAGGAAGAAGGAGGGAGGGAGAGGGGGAGAGAGGGATATGAAGAAGGAGAGAGAAGGAAAGGGAAAGAGAGAGGGAAAGGGAGGGAGAGAGAGAGAGGGTAGAAAAGAGTGGGAGAGAAGGAGAGAGAGGGTAGAGGGAAAGAGAGGGTGAAGGAGAAAGAGATAGAGAGACGAGGGAGAGGGAGAGAGGGAGAGAGAAGAAGGGAGGAAGAGCAAGAGCGAAAGTGAGTAAGGGACGGAAGAGAGAGAAGGAGAGAATGAGAGGAGAAAGGGAGAAAGTAAGAGAGAGAGGGAGGAAGGGATGGAGAGAGAGAGGAAGTGAGGGAGAGGGAGAGGGAGGGAGAGGAGTGAGAAAAGGATATAAAAAGAAGGAGAAAGTAGGAGAGAGAGAGAGAGAGGAAAGGATGGAGAGAGAGGAAGTTAGGGAGAGGGAGAAGGAGGGAGAGAGAGGGAGAAAGGGATATAAAGAGAAGGAGAAAGGGAGAGGAAAGGATAGAGAAAAGGAAAGATGGGGATAGGGATTGAAAGATTGAGGGAGAGAGGGAGAATATGAGAGGGAGAGAAGGGAGAGAGGGAGTGGGATAGGGAGAGGGATAGGGGTGGGAGAGGGAAAGAGAGAGGGAGAGGGTGAGGAAAGAAGTGGGAGAGGGAGAGAGAGAGAGAGAGGAAGGAAGTGGGAGAGGGAGGGAGAAAGAAACGAGAAAGAGACGAGTAGGAGAGAAAGAAGGGGACAGAGAGGGAGAGGGAGAGGGAGAGAGGGGAGATGGACATAAAGAGAGGGAAAGGAGGGAGAGGGAGTGAGATAGAGAGAAATAGAGCGAGGAGAGAGAGGAAAAGTGGGAAAAGGAGAAAAAGAGGAAGAGGGAGAGGGAAAGAGTGGGAGAGAGAGATAAAGAGGTAGATGGAGAGCAAGGGATGAGAGAGAGAAAGAAGGATGAAAGGAGAGGGAAGGAGAGAGGGAGAGAAAGGGAGAAGGCGAGAGTGGGTGAGGCACAGAGAGAGAAAGGGGTAAAGAGAGGGGGAGAGCGAGGCATAAGAGGGAGAGCAATGGAGAGGAAAAGAGAGAGGGAAGGAGGGAAGGAGAGAGAAAATAAGAGGTAAGGGGAAAGAGAGAGATATGAAAGGGGAGAGAGATAAAAGGAGAAAGAAGGAGAGAAAAGAACAAAGAGAGAGGGAATGGGAGAGGGATAGAGAAGGGAAGAGTAAGGGATAAGGAAAAAGATGTAAGGAGAGAGAAGGTGAGGGTGAGAGAAGGAGAGAGGGAGATAGACAAAGGAAGGGAAATAAAGAGAGATGAAGAGATAAATAGAGTGGAAGAGAGAGAAGGAGGGAGGGAGAGGGATAAAGAGGTAGATAGGGAGAGGGAGAGGGGGAGAGGAAGTGAGAAAGAGAGAGAGAGAGAAAGGGAGAGGAGGGAGAGTATGATAGAGAGAGGGAGAGAGGGAGAGAGGGAGAGGGAGAGAGTTAAAGGGAAAGAGAAAGAAGGGTTAGAGAGGGAGAGAGAGGGAGAAGGAAGGAGAGAGAGGGACAAAGGGAAAGAGGATGAGAGAGAAGAGGGAGAGATGGAGAGAGAGAGGAATATAGAGAGATAAAAGAAGAGGGAGAGATGGAGAGAGAGAGGAATATAGAGAGATAAAAGAAGAGGGAGAGAGAGATTAAGATAGATAGGGAGAATGAGAGATCGGGAGAGAGATTGAGAGAGGCGGAGGGAGAGATTAGGGGAGGGAGAGAGTGAGTGGGAGAGAGAGGGAGAGAGGAAGAGAGTGAGAGGGAGAGAGGAAGAGAGTGAGGGTAGAGAGGGTGAGAGAGAGGGGAGAGAGAGAGAGAGAGAGAGGTGAAAGTGAGAGAGCAAGAAAGGAAAGGAGAGTATAAGAGAGAGATAGAGATAGAGGGGGAGAGCCAAAAGAGGGAAGGAGACAGAGAGGGGGAAAGAGAGCATAAGAGGGAGGGACGGATAGAGAGAGGGAGAGGTCGGTAAAGAGGAAGAGAGGGAGAAAAAAACAAGGGAGGGAGAAAGAGGGTATGAGAAGGAGGGGAGAGGGATAATGAGAGAAGGAGGGAGCATGAGAGAGAGAGGGGGAGAGAGAGGAAGGGAGAAAGAGGGGGAGAGAGAGGTACGAGAGAGAGGGAGAGACGGAGAAGGGGAGAGAGGGTAAGGGAAGAATGAAAGAGAGAGAAACAAAGAAGAGATAGAGAGGGGAGGGAGGGTGAGAGAGGGGGAGAGAAGAGAAAGAGTGAGAGAGGGAAAGAGTGGGAGAGATATGAGAGAGGGGGATGGAGAGAAAGCATGAGAGAGAACATGACAAACGGAGAAGGGGAGAGAAAGGGTAAGGGAAGAATGAAGGAGAGAGAGGGAGGGATGGTGAGAGAGGGAAAAGAAGAGAGAGGGAGAGAGAGTGAAAGAGAGGGAGGGAGGGAGAAAGAGGAGAGAAAGGGTGAGTGAGGGAGAGAGGGAGAAAAGAGAGAGGGAGAGAGTGAGGGAGATATGGAAAGAGGGGGATGGAGTGAGAGAGAGAAAGCGTGAGAGAGAGCATGACAAAGGGAGAGTTAGGGAGAGGGATAGTAGAGGTTGAGAGGGGAGAGAGATGTAGAGAGAGGAGAGACAAATAGAGAGAATGGGAGAGAGAGAGGGAAGGAGAAAGAGAGGTAGAGTGGAAGAGAGGGAGAGAGGGAGAGCAAAGAGAGGGGAGAGAAGGAGAAGAAGGGGAGAGAGAAAGGGAGAGAGAGGGAGAGAAGGTATATACATATGTTGGAAAGAAGAGATTGAGAGAGTGAGAGAGAGGGAGAAAGGGAGAGAAAAGGAGAGAGGGAGAGATATAAAGGTAGAATAGAGGGAGAGGGAAGCGAGAGAGAGAGGGAAAGGGAGAGAGGGAGAGAAAAGAAGAGCGATATAGGGAGAGGGAAGTGAGAGAGAGAGGGAGAGGGAGAGAGGAGAGAGAGGGAGAGTGATATAAGGGGAAAGAGGGAGAGATTGAGGGGAGAGAGAGAGAGAGAGAGAAGGAAAAAGGGTGAAGGAGAGGAGGAGAGAGATAAAGTGAGAGAAAGGAAGGTAGAGGGGGAGAGGGAGAAAGAGGGAGAGAGAGAAAGAGAGAAAAAGTAGGAGGAAGAGATTATGAGAGAGGAAGAGAGGGAGGAGAGAATGGGAGAGAGAGAGAAAGAGAGGGGAAAGGAAGAGAGAGGAGAGAGGGTAAGGGGGAGAGAGAGGGAAGAAAAGAAGAGATAGAGAGAGAGATAGGGGGAGGTAAAGAAAAGGGAAGAAGGAGATAGGGAGGGAGAGAGAGGGGGAGAGAGGGAGGTAGAGAGGGGAAGAGGGAAATGGTGAGAAAAAGAGGAAGAGTGCTAAAGAGAGGTGGAAAGGGAGAAAGTGAGGGAGATGGAAAGGGAGAGAGGCTAAAAAGGTGAGAGATTGAGAGGAATAGAGATAAAGATAGAAAGAGAAAGAGGGAGAGATTGGGTGAGAGAGATGGAGAGAGGTAGAGATTAGGCGAGAGAGATGGAGAGAGGGAGAGATAGAGAGGGAGAGAGGGAGGGAGGAGGGAGAGAGGAAGGGAGAAGAGGGAGAGAGGAAGGGAGAGGAGGGAGAGAGGGAAAGAGAGAGAATGAGATAAAATAGAGAGAAAGAGTGGGAGGGAGTGAGAAAGAGAGGGAGGGTGAGAGAGGGAGAGATGGGGAGAGAGTGGAAGAAAGAGAGGGAGAGAGAGAAATAGAGTTAACGAGGGAGAGTGGGAGTGAAAGAGGGAGTGAGAGAGATAGAGAGTGTGAGGGAGAGGGAGAAAGGGAGAGACGAGAAAGAGAGAGAGATAGGGGAGAGACCAACGAGAGAGGGAGAGAGGGATAGAAAATAAGAGAGACATAGAGTGGTATTAAAATTAGGAAGGGAGAGAGAGGGAGAGAGAGACAGAGAGAAAGAGAGAGGGAGAGAGAGAGTGAAAGAGAAAGGGAGGCAAAGTAAGGGGTAGAGGGAGAAGGAGGAAGAGAGGGAAAGAAAAAGAGAGAAAGATAGAGAGAGGTAGAGAGAGAGGAGAGTGGGAGAGTGGAGAGAGTGAGAGGGAGGGAGTGAGAGATGGGGAGAGAGTTAGAGAGGAAGGGTTGAGAGGGAGAGAGTATGAAAGAGAAAGAAAGCGAACGAGGGAGAGAGAGAGAGAAGGGAGAGAGAGCGTAAGAGGGGAAGAGGTAGAGAGAGATAGAGAATGAGAGGAAGTAGATTGGGAGGGAGAGAGGGAGAGAGAGTGAGGGAGAGGATGGAAGAGGGAGAGGAATAGAGAAAGAGAGGAATAATAAGAGTGTGAGAGAGAGTGGGAGGCGAGAGGGTGGAAGAGGGAAAGGGAGAGAGAAGGAAAGGAATAGTAAGAGTGTGAGAGCGAGTAGGAGCGAGAGAGAATGGGAGAGTGAAAGAGAGAAAGATCGAGAAAGGGGGAGAGAGATATAGATGGAGAGAGGAATAGATTGAGAGAGAGGGAAAAAGATAGAGAGAATGGAATAGGAAGAGAGGAGAAGAGAAGAGACAAAGAGAACAAGATGGAATGAGAGGGGAGAGAGATATGTAGTGGGAGAGAGAAGGAGAGAAAGACAGGATGGAGAGGGAGGGAAAGAGCGATAAAAGGAGGGAGATATATATAAGAAGAGAAAGAGATAGTGTAACCCCCATGAAATCCTTAATATTATATATATATATATATATATATATATATATATATATATATATATGTATGGGCTAGAATATTCAAATAAGTGAAGGTGCCATTTGAGTATAAGAATATATATAAGAAGAGAAAGAGATTGTGTATGTGTGCCATTTGAGTATTTTGGGATGACAACATGCTAGGTGTTTAGGTGAGGATTTGTGGAATGAAATTTTTGGAAAATTACACCATAAGAAATTAATGCTTGAAATGTATGATTTGTGTTAAATTAAAGCCATTTTGCTTGAGATTGATGATTTAATTGGTAGAGGAATCAAGTAGGCAAAATCGGTGTTCTTGAGAATTCGGTTCTATTCAATTTTTGTGTGGCCTGTTCAAGGACCTTAGGTTGATTTATGGGTGAAGCTTAAAGTATAAAATTTGTTGATATATATTGTAAATACCCCTCTATAAAATATTTTTCTTATTAGGATTATATATAAAAAGTTATGCCGATTTTAGTACATATTGTTCTAGATGAACTAATATCGGACAAATTCGATCAAAAAATTCAAAATTATGTTATTACTCATGTGTTAGGTATTTTAGTATAATTTTTGGATATGTTTTGAATTAATATATCTAGTTTCTAATATAAAAATTATAGGATTTAATTATGCCCGAAGTGGGACATTGTCGCTTGATCAAAGGTTGCCCTATAATGCATCTTCTACAAATAGATTTGAGGTGTATGTGTATGATCTGGAACTAAACTAGCTTAAGGGACTTTGTTACTAGAACCAAATTAGTTTGAAGACTTAGCTAGCCTAATTATCCAGTTGGTTGACCACTAGACATCTAAGAACCTTAATTAAATCCTTGGAAGCCAACTCTCCCCTAAACCCAATCAAACCTACCACTTGTCCCATGACTCACCCAATTGCTTTTTAATTTGTTAAATTGATTTGAGACACTTGTAAACTTAATTTATGGGAAAGAAAAGCAAGTATATATATGTTAGTCAAATGGGAAGATGGCTAAAAATTTTAGGCAAAACCCGTAGTCATCAAAAGAAAGAGAGAAAAACCAATTGAAAGAAAGGGAGAGAAAGACACGACAAAAAGGAAAGAAAGAAAAAGGGAGCGAGATAAGGAAATTCTTAATCAACCTAACAAAGTAAGTGGGTTACCTTTTTATTTTTTTATACCATTTATTTGATCTTTATGTAATTGGCTAAACTTATGTTTAGGTTGTGATATGTTATTGTGTTTTGTTGTGTTGGTTGGCTTGCCTTGCGATTGTTTATTGTTATTGTTGGTTGTGTTGGTTGCTTCCAAAGATTAGAAAGCCTAGTATATAGCAAGATTTATGTTTTGGTGGATATGAATAATGGAATTGGGTTTGAACGAAACTTTGTAGATTAATTTAGTATTGATATGGACTTAGAAAAAGTAAAATAGGGAAGAAAAAAGGAGTTTTAGGGTTTTCTTGAGCAAACTTTCAGCCAAGAATGAGAGAAGTGGGATTCTTTAGACACCTAAGATCTTAAACTTCTAATGGGAACAAATTAGTTTGAATAGCTATGTTAAACGAAAGGAAATTTTATCACACATCAAAGACAACTTCTTACCAAATTTAGGGACCATTTGGCCCAAACTTGAGAAAATGGGGTTTTAGGTTCCCTTGTATGAATTTGATAATTAATGGTTCATCTAGACTCAAATAGATAGAAAATGGAAAGTAGAAAGGTAAACCTACAAAAAGGAATCGAAACCTAGACCTAAGGACTAAGTTCGGCCTAAAAGTATTAAAGACAAACTAGAATGGAAAACCCTACCATAACATATTAAAAATCGATCCAAATGCTAATAACTATACAATTCGAGGGTGGAATTATTTAATCATAAGATTTGCTAGAGGAAAAAAAGGGGAAGTGCTCACATGCATAATTAGATCCATAATTCAACAAATACCGACCATCATTGTTAACTCTAACAAGATGAATATTGTGATGAATGGTATGAGAATACCCAAAATCCCGTGTGGGTTGGACATATGAAAGTGTATGAAACTAAGTCCGGTATGGGTTAGATATCGAGAATGAATTAATAGTATAAAGTTAGAGGCCATGATACATTGAATACGGTAAATGTGATCACGTGCATCATGTGCATTAGGGGTGGATTGATGAAATGGGTAATAGCAAGAAAGCATGTGCGTGCTCTATTACTAACTCCGTTGAGCGAGGGATAGTTTTGCTAACCGTGTGCTACAACAAGGGATAATTCTATTGCAAGCAATAGGTGATAATGAGATCACTAAGAGAGAGTAATAGAGCGAGTAGGTGATAACATGATCATCGAGAGATAGAACGCACGGACTTGGTAATACATAGGGTACCCGGATAAAATGGATGGGAAATAAGGGAAACGAACATCATTGCATGTCACATGCATCACCCCACTTATTGAGCTTTAGCTCACCTCATTGTTATTTTCATGTTATGATAGGAAAGAGTCAAAGTAGTAAGGATGCTCGTTGGATACTCCAAAAAGGCTCATGTGTGACACAAGCATACGAAGTTTATTTTGATTATAATTTTTAATTTGGGGTATTGGTAGACATTTTGATGGTATTGTAAATAAAATTTTTGTAATCTCTTCCACTATATTTTTTAGTTGTGAAAATTGTATTGTATGCATTTTGTTATATGATAAGTCCTTAATGTATGAACATGTACGTGTTTAGGGTTAAGTCGGGAATTGGTCATGTCGGTGTGATGCGCTCCTCGCATAGCCACTCCTTTTAGGTAATTAGCGAGTCGGATAGGGAAGGGATGCCATAGGATGGTATCGAGCTTTGGTTTAATAGGTCGAGTGGTGTCTTAAGTGTCGAGTGAGCCCGAGGACCGAGTGCACTCTTCGATGGTAAAAGGTCGATTCATTATTTTTATTCGATTAAATAAATGTTTATCATTATTGTACTGTTTTTGAATTAGTATTGATCACAAAATTGAAAATAATGATGATTGTAATTATTTTCATTGTACATGCCATATGTACGACGTGTTCCCTAAGTCGTTAGGACCCGCGGACAGAGGGCCTCTCTAGCCACTTATTGGGTGGAACTAAATAACCTCACCATGATGACAGATTAGGATATAGTGACTCATGTCACTAGAGTACATGATTTGATTCAATAGATAGTATTTCCTAACGAGCACATTTGAGTAGTACCGTATCCTAGATTTTATAAGGATTACCATATTCTTGAATCCATTATCGAGGTACCAATACTTGCTTGGATGAAGTCCGGATGAGTGAAATAGATCCCAATTCCTATCAAAACTTGATCCGAGCTTTCCTACCGAGTGCAAGTTATATGAACCCTTACCCAACTCATGTATAATTGGGGTCTACCTATATGTATTGGTCGTGAGATAGCACTTACCGCATTGATCGATGCTATAGATCGGTGGCGAGTAGATGGTGCCTTTCCATGACATGTTCGATACATTAATATGTCACGTTAGACGTACAACAAGGAAGACATAATATGCAACATAGTAGCTTCCATACGATTTTTGATGTAGATGGAAGAATCTTTTTGGTTGTCGATATGTACAAAAACCCTTAGGAGGGGAAGTGCTTGTAAATACCTATTTTTTATGAAGGGCTTAATATATATGCTAAATATGTATAATCTCGTGCATACTTGGATGATTTGCATTATATGTTGATTTCAATAACCAAAACTAACTTAAGCATAACATGGCATGTACAAACTCAAAGCATGCCAAGAAAGGATCCAAGCACGAGCGAGGAGGTGAAGGGACCTCCAATGATCATAATCGAAATCAACAAGACACTTTAAATCATATGATGGACATGATGTAGCAAAAAACAACAAGCAATGTAACAAAAGTAACAAGACCATATAGAGCAAATGAGATAGCTCCTACCTATACATCAACGACCTCTACCTCCACTCGCCTCCGCATAGGAATGATGCGATGAAGAGGTTTTACAAAATGAATCCTAAAAAATTCATCGGGGTAGTTAACCTAATGATAGTGGAGGAATGGATTACGTCCTTAGAAGTGATATTCGAATACTTACAATTTACCAACAATGAGTGAGTATTGTGTGCCATCTTTATGCCGACCAAGGATGCTCGCACATAGTGGGAGAGGACACGACCGATAGTAGATGTGCCTACCTTAACTTATGAAGGATTTAAGAAAGTCTTTTACAATAAATACTTTACTACAAATGTGAGGGCTAAGAAAGTTCAAGATTTCCTAGAACTAAAGCAAGATGGGATGTCCGTAGGTGAATATGTACGAAGATTTGAACAAAGATATCAATTCATCCCATTCATTACGGGGGATGACAACTTGAAGAAGAATCAATTTTTAACCGGCGAGAATCGAACAGTTCGAAGCATGGTATGAATGTCTATCGCCAACACTTTTTTGGAAATGGTAGATAAAGATGTTAGCAGACGAGGATCCGAAGGAAATTACGAAGGAAGTCTAGTGGAGGAGGAAATCATTTCGATCCAAAGCCTCTTCCTCCGGACCATAAAGGCAAATTTCATCTAGAAATTTTAATTGAAGTAGTGGTCCGGGAAATGCACGGGCTACCGGACCATCCCCATATGCCCCGAGGCCACTATCAAGGAATCGGCCGAGGCTAATGGTGGGTAACCAATCTCGATGCAATAAATGTGGGAGATTCCACATGGAGGAGTGTTGACCGGATTTGAGGACTTGTTATGTTTGTCACAAGCAAGGGCATATAGCCTCTAACTATCCTCGGATAAAGAAAGCGAGGATCGGGAAGAGTATTTGCACGGGTTTATACAATGATCCAAGAGGAGGTCGACAAGAGGGATACGGTAGTAATTTATTGTAATGTCTCAATCCTTGGCTTAATTACTTATACTTTGATTGATTTTGATGCTACACATTCATTTATGTCAAAACCAATAATAGAAAGCCTAGGTGTGAAACCCGAGACATTTGCAATAAGATACCCGATAGTAGTCCCTTCTAGAGAATTTATAGAGTCGACGAGCCTAGTCAAGCAATGTCCGAGTATAGATGAGGATAGGCATTTGAAGGCTGATTTGATCATATTGGACCTCCAAGACTTTGATTTAATTCTAGGCATGGATTAGTTAACAAGGCATGGTGCCATCATCTATTATCGAGGGAGGAGAGTAGTTTTTGATTTAGAGATCAACCGTTAGAGTTTAAGGCCGATACGAAGCTTTGAGCCATACTAGTCATCTCGGCCATAAAGACTCGAATAATGCTAGAAAAAGGGTGTACGGGGTATCTAGCACACATGGTGGGCGACGGAGTTGAGCGAAATTCAAAGCGAGGAGGATATAGAAGTCATGCAAGAGTATTTGGATGTATTTTTAGAATGTTTGTCTATGTTGCCACCAAAAAGGGAGATAGAATTTAAGATTGATCTAGAGTTGAACACGACTCCCATTGCTAAGACTCCCTATAGAATGGCCCATGTTGAGTTGAAAGAGCTAAAGATGCAACCACAGGACTTACCGGATAACGGATTCATACACCCTAGTTCCTCACCTTAGGGAGCTCTAGTATTGTTCATGAAAAAGAAGGATGATAGTCTAAGGCTATGCATCGACCGTCGAGAATTGAATCGGATGATGATTAAAAATAAATACTTGTTACCCCAAATTGAGGATCTATTCGATCAATTACAAGATGTAATAGTGTTCTCCAAGATAGACCTACAATGAAGGTATCACCAACCGAGGGTCGGATTAGAGGATGTGAAGAAAACGACATTTAAGATGAGATACGACCATTATGAGTTCCTAGTGATGTCGTTTGGATTGACTAACACCCCAACCGTCTTTATGGACTTGATGAATTGAGTGTTCAAGGGATTCCTAGATAAATTTATCATTGTATTCATTAATGATATTCTGATTTATTCTCAAAGTAAGGAGGAACATGGAGAGCATCTAAAAACTACCTTGTAGACACTAAAAGAGCGAGCAGCTATATGCCAAATTTAAGAAATGTGAATTTTGGCTAGAACATGTAGCTTTTCTAAGTCACGTGGTGACGAAAGAATGTATAGTAGTGGATTAGAAGAAAATAAAGGTTGTCCAAACTGGCCTACTTTAAAGAACGTGGTGGAGGTGCGAAGCTTCTTAGGGCTAGCCGACTATTATCGGAGATTTATGGAGGACTTCTCTAAGATAGCTAGGCCTCTTACGAACTTGATGAAAAAGAGTGTTAAGTTCTAGTGGATGAATGCTTCGAGGAGAGCTTCCAAGAGCTAAAACAAAGGTTAGTCATAGCCTTAATGGTAACCATTTTGTTTGAGACTAGAAATTTCATGGTGTATAGTGACGCTTCTAAGAACGAGCTAGGAGCGAGTGTTGATGCAAAATGGGAAAGTAGTAGCCTATGCATCACGACAATCGAAGGAATATGAATGGAATTATCGGACACATGATTTGGAATTAGCGACGGTAGTCTTTGCCTTAAAAATCCGGAGACATTATTTATATAGGGTAAAGTGTGAAATATATACGGATCATAAAAGCTTATGATATATCTTCGCACAAAAGGAGCTGAACATGAGACAAAGAAGGTGGTTTAGAGTCGGTGAAGGACTATGATTGTATAATCAATTATCACCCAAGAAAAGCTAATGTCATTGCCGACGCTTTAAGTAGAAATCAATAGCAACGATATAGGCAATCTAACCACCGATAGTGATAGATCTACAACAGCTAGAACTTGAGATAATTCCAATAGGTCATGAGAGAATGTTATCGGCTTTAGTAGTCCAGCGGACTCTATAGGAAAGAATTCAAATGAGGCGAGTAAATGGATGAAAAGCTGAATGAATTAAAGAAAAACATAAAGGCCGAGAAGGAAGAAATACTGAAAGAAGCACACACAACTCCCTGTTCAATACATTTGGGAAGCATGAAGATGTACTAGGACTTCTAAAAAAGTTACTAGTGGCTTGGAATGAAGAAAGACGTAGCTAATTTTATGGCAAAGTGTCAAGTCTTACAACAAGTAAAGGCAGAACACCAAAGACCCTCAAGAATGTTAAAACCATTGGCAATTCCAAAATAGAAGTGGGAGCATGTAACTATGGATTTCATTATGGGATTGCGAAGATTGGAAAAGGGCTCGATACTATTTGGGTGATCTTGGATAGGCTAACCAAACTAGCGCACTTTCTGCAGATCAAAACCACCTATAATCTAAACCAATACACCTAGTTGTACCTAGATGAAATTGTAAGACTACATGGGATTTTAAACTCAATGGTGTCGGATCGAGATCTTAGATTCACCTTCGTATTTTGGAAGAGTACGTACAATGCCATATGCATGAAGTTAAACTTCGAGCATAGCTTATCATCTATAAACTAAAGGCCAATCTGAACGAGTGATTCAAATACTTGAAGACATGTTGCAAGCATGCGTTATGGAGAAGTCCAAAAAATGAGAGAAATACGTACGTTTAGCTAAATTTCCATATAACAATAGCCACCAAGCTTCAATTAGGATGGGTCTTTATGAACCTTTGTATGGGTGGCGATGTAGATCTCTTATGCATTGGATGAAGTAGGAGAAAGAAAGTTACTAGGACTAGAGCTAGTGCAATAGACAATGAAAGTGGTGGATAAAATCTATCAATGAATGAAAATGGCCCAAAGCGAGATAGAAGAGCTATGCGCAGACGAGGAGGAGGAAGGATCTAGCATTTACGGTCGGTGATTATGTTTTTTTAAGAGTTTCATCGATGAAAGGTGTACTTGCGATTTAGAAAGAAAGGAAAATTGAGTGCTCGATATATCGTACCATTCAAAATCCTAAATCGAATAGGCGATAAGGCTTATCACCTATTACTACCACCATCCTTAGTAGGAGTATATAATGTGTTCCATGTGTGTATGCTAAGAAATCGCATTGGAGAGCCTAGTTAGATTTTGGAGATAGAAGCGCCAAAACTAACCTCGGACTTAACCTATAAGGAAAGTTCGGTTTATATTCTTGATAGATAAGTTAGATAACTAAGGAATAAGGAGATTGATGTAGTTAAAGTCTTATGGGAGAAGCACAATTTAGAGGAAGTCACGTGGTAGCGAGAAGAAGAAATGTGAAATAAATACTCGAAACTATTCGAATAAGCCAATTTTATGGATGAAATTTCTTTTAAGGGGAGAGAAGTTAACCACCATGAAAATCCTTAATTATATATAGATGGGCTGAAATATTCAAATAAGTGAAGGTGTGATTGTGTATGTGTGCCATTTGACTATCTTGGGATGACAACATGCTAGGTGTTTAGGTGAGGATTTATGGAATGAAATTTTGGAAAATTAGACCATAAGAAATTAATTCCTAAAATGTATTATTTTTGTTTAATTAAAGCGATTTTTCTTGAGATTGATGGTTTAAGCTGGTAGAGGAATCAAGTAGGCAAAATTAGTGTTCTTGAGAATTCGGTTCTGTCTCGGATTTTGTGTGGCTCGTTCAAGGAATTTAGGTTGATTTCTAAATGAAGCTTAAAGAATAAATTTTTTTGATATATGTCTTAAATAACCCTCTGTAAAATATTTTGCTTACTAGGTTTATATATAAAAAGGTATGCCTATTTTAGTACATACTTGTTTTGGATGAACTACTACTTGGACATATTGAGTTGAAAAATTCAAACTTATATTATTACTCGTGTGTTTGGTATTTTAGCCTAATTTTTGGATATGTTTTGAATTAATATATATAGTTTCTAATATAAAAATTATAGGATTGAATTGTGTCCAGAAGTGGGACGTTTACGCTTGATAAGAGGCTTCCCTGTAATGCATCTTCTACAAATAGATTTGAGGTGTATTTGTCCGTGCGGAACTAAAATAGCTTAAGGAACTTTGTCACTGAAACCAAATTAGTTTGAAGACTTAGTTAGCCTAATTATCCAATTGGTTGAACATTAGACACCTGATCACCTTAATTAAGTGCTTGGAAGCCAACTCACCCCTAAACCCAATCAAACCCGCTGACTTGTCCCAATTGCTTTTTATTTTGTTAAATTGATTTGAGACACTCGGTAACCATAATTTATGGGAAAAAAAGCAAGTATATATGCTAGTAAAATGGGAATATGTCCAAAAATTTTAGGCAAAACCCGTAGCCATCAAAAGAAAGAGAGAAAAACCAATTGAAAGAAAGGGAGAGAAAGACACGGCAAAAAAGAGAGAAAGACACGGCAAAATGGAAAAGGGAGGAGCTAAGGAAATTCTTAATCAACCTAACAAAGTAAGTGGGTTACCTTTTTATTTGTTTACTATTTATTTGATCTTTATGTAATTGGCTAAACTTGTGTTTAGGTTGTGATATATTGTTGTGTTTGATTATGTTGGTTGGCTTGCCTTCCAATTGTTTATTGTTATGGTTGGTTGTGTTGGTTGCTTCCAAGGCTTAGAAAGCCTTGTATATAGCTAGATTTATGTTTTGATGGATATGAATGGTGGATTTAGGTTTGATCAAAATTTGGTAGATTAATTTAGGATTGATATGGACTTAGACAAAGTAAAATAGGAAGGAAGAAAAAATGGAACATTAGGGTTTTTCATGAGCAAAATTTTGACCAAGAATGAGAGAAATGGGATTCTTTGGACACCTAAGATCTTAAACTTCTAATGGGAAAAAATTAGTTTTGAATAGCAATGTTAAACAAAAAGGAAATTTTCTTTAACATCAAAGACAACTTCTTGACAAATTTAGGGACCATTCAGCCCAAACTTGAGAAAATGGGGTTTTGGGTTCCCTTGTATGTATTTAATAATTAATGGTTCATCTAGGCTCAAATAGCTAAAAAATGGAAAGTAGAAAGGTAAACCTACAAAATGGAACCGAAACCTGGACCTAAGGACTAAGCTTGGCCTAAAAGTATTAAAGACGAACTAGAATGGAAAAATCCTACCATAACAAATTAAAAATCGGTCCAAATGCTAATAACTATGCAAGTCAAAGGTGGAATATTTAATGATCACATTTGCTAGAGGAGAAAAAAGCGGAAGTACTTGCGTGCATAATTAGATTCGTAACTCAACAAATACCAACGAGTCGATGTTAACTCTAACGAGGTGAATGTGATGAATGGTATGAAAATAGTCGAAGCACTATAAGGGTTGGACCTACAAAAGTGTATGAAACCAAGTCCTATATGGGTTAGATATCGAGAATGAATTAATAGTATAAAGGTTAGAGGCCATAGTACGTTTAATATGGTAAACGAAGGATAATTCCATTAACCATTTGCTACATTAAGGGATAATTCTGTTGCAAGTAGTAGGTGATAATGAGATCGTTGAGAGAGAGTAACGGAAGCGATAGGTGATAACATGATCATCAAGAGATAGAATGCATAAACTTGCTAATACCTAGGGTACCACGATAAAATGGATGGGAAACAAGGGAAACAGAACATCATTGCATATCACGTGCACATCCCACTTACTAAGCTTCGACTCACCTCGTTGTTATTTTCATGTTATGATAGGAAAGAGTCAAAGTAGTAAGGATGCTACCAAATCCTCCAAAAAGGCTCATGCATAACACAAACATACCGAAGTTTATCTTGATTATAATTTTTAGGTTGGGGTATTGATAGACATTTTGATGGTATTGTAGATAAAATTTTTATAATCTCTTTCACTATATTTGTTAGTGTTATGAAAATTGTATTGTACGCATTTCATTATATGATAAGTCCTTAATGTATGAGCACGTACGTGTTTGGCGTTAAGTCAAGAATTGGTCTTGTCGGTGTGACGCGCTCCTCACCTAGACACTCCTTTTGGGTAATTAGCGAGTGGGCCGGGAGGGGCGCCACGGATAGAGTGAGTGAGAGAGAGAAAGAGAGGGAAAGAAACATAAAGCGAGAAGAGATAAGAGAGAGAGATAGAGAGAGGAAGAGAGGGAGAGATAAGGGAGAGAGAGGAGAGATAAGGGAGAGAGAGAAAGAGAGGCGAGAGAAGGAGAGATAAAGAAAGAGGGAGAAGGACCGGGAGAGAGGGGAGGTGGGAGAGGAGAGAAAGCGAGAGGGAGAGGGAGAGAGGTGAGAGAGAGATTTAGAGAGAGAAAGAGAGGGAGAGAGGAAGAGTGGGGCACGAAGAGGGAGAGGGAGATGGAGGGATAGAGGGGAGAGAGGATTTGGAGAGAGATAAAGAAAGAGAGCTAGAGGGAGATGGAGGGAGAGATGAGGGAGAGAGGGGAGAGAGGAGGGAGAGAGGGGAGAGAGGAGGGAGAGGGAGAGTGAGATAGGGAGAGGGAGGGAGAGAGGGCGAAAGAGAGAGAATGAGTGAAGGGTTGAGAAAGAGGGAGATAGATGGTGAGAGAAAAGAGACGAGGAGGGGGAGAGAGAGAAAGAGAGAGGGTAGGAGAGAGGAGTGAGGGAGAGGGAGAGAGAGAAAGAATGGGAGAGAGCATGAGGAGAGAGAAAGAAGGAGAAGGAGGGAAAGAGAAAGGAGACGAGAGGGAGGGAGAGGGAGAGAGAGACGAGAGAGAGGGTGAGAGAGAGAAGGAGAGAGATATAGAGAGAGTGAGAAAGAGAGCGAGTGGGAGAGTGGGAGATTGGGAGTGATGGAGGGAGAAAGAGGAAGAGAGAGATAGGAAGAGAGAGGAAAAGAGAGGTGAGAGGTAGAGAGAGGTAGAGGGGAGGGAGGGAGAGGGAAGGAGGGTGAGAGAGAGATGAGGAGAAGAGGGAGAGGTAGAGGGAGATATTAATAAAGAGAGGGAGAGGGAGAGAGAGAGATCAAGAGAGAGAAAAGGAGAGGGAGTGGGAAAGGGAGAGAAAAAGAGGGAGAGATAGAGGGAGATAAATGGAAAGACCAAAAGAGGGAGACGAGGATCGAGAGAAAGAGAAGGAGAGAGTGGGAGAGGGAGAGAGAAGGAAAGAGAGGGTGTGAGAGAGAGGGAGAGGGAGACGGAGTAGGAGAGGGAGAGAGGAAGGGAGAAGGAGAGTGATAGATAAGGAGCAAAAAAGAGGAAAAGGGAGAGAGGGAGTGGGAGAGAGAGGGAGAGGGAGAGAGGAAAGGAGAGGGAGAGAGGGAGAGAAAGAGATAAAGAAAGAAAAAGAAAGAGGAAGAGGTAGATAGAGAGTGAAGGGGGAGGGGGAGAGAGAGATGGAGAGAGAGAGGAGAGAGAAAAAGGGAGAGAGAGTTGAAAGAGAGAGAGGGAGAGAGGTAGAGGGGTAAAGAGGAGAAAAAGGAGAAAGAGAGGGAGAGAGGGAGATAGAGAGGGAGAGAGAGAGAAAGGGGGAGGGGGAGAGAGGGATAGAGGAAGAGAGAGGGGAAGAGAGAGGAGAAAGTGAGAGAGTGCGAGAGAGGAGATAGTAAGAGAGAGAGAGAGAGGGAGAGAGAGAGAGAGGGGGAGAGAGCGTGGGGGGATAGAAAGGAAGAGAGAGGTATGGAGGAAGAGACGGAGGCTCTCCATTCTCTCCCTCTCTTCTTATTTGTCCCTCTCTGTCTCTCCCTTTCCCATCTATCCCCCTTTCTCTCTCCTCTCTCTAACCTTCTCTCTCCCTCTCTCTCTTTCCTTCTTTCTTCCCCTTTTCCCTCTCTCTCCCTACCTCTTTCTTTATCTCTATCTGTCTCTCCCTTTCTCCTACTTTCTCTTCCTTCTTCTCTCTCCCACTTTGCCTACGTCTATCTCCTCTTTTCCTTTCTCTCTCTTGATCCCTATCCCTCTCCCCTCTCTCCCTCCCTCCCTCCCTCTCCCTCTTTCTCTCTCTCCCCTTCTTTCTCTCTCTTTTTATATCTCTATCTCTCTCTCACTCTCCTTTCCTTCCTCACTCTTTTTCTCTATCTCATTGTCTCCCTCTTTCCATCTTTCTTACTCCCTCTCTCTCTACCTCTCTCTCCCTCTTTGTCCCCTTATACCACCTGCCCTCTCTCTTGATCTTCATTTATCTTTACTCTCCCTCCCTCCCTCTCCCTCTCTCCCTTAACCTTTTTCTCTCTCTATCTCCCCATATCTCTCTCTCCCTTCCTTTCCATCTCCTCTCCTCTATCGCTCTTTCTCTTTATCTTCCCACATCGCTCTCATTTCCTCTCCATCTCCCTCTCTCCATTTCTCTCATTCTCTCTCTTCCCCTCTCTCTCCCTCTCACACTCTCTCCTCTTCTTTCCTTCTCATATTCTCTCTCCCTCCCTCTCACTCTCTATATCTTCCTCCCTAACACTTTCTTGCCTTATTCTCTCTCTCCCCTTTTTTCCTCTTTCCTTCTATCCTTTTCTCTCCCCCTCTCTCTCCCTCATTGTCTCTCACTCCCTTTGTTTCTCCCTCCCATTTTCTCCTCTCTATCTCGCTCCCCCTCTCTCTCCTTTTCTCCCTCTCTCAATCTCTCTCTATTTCTTTCCTTCTACCTCTATCACTTTTTCTCTCTCTCTCCCTAGCTCTCTCCTCTCACTCCTCTCTCCCTATCTCTCATCTCTCTCTCTAGCTCTCTCCTCTCACTCCTCTCTCCCTATCTCTCATCTCTCTCCCTCTCTACCTCTCTCCCACCCTCCCTCTCTCTCTGTCCCTCTCTCTTCCTCTCTCTCACCCTATCTACCTCTCTTTCTCACCTCTCTCTCCTTTTCCCTTTCTCTCTCCCTCTCCTTCACTCTCTCTATCTTTTACACTTTTTTCACTAGCCCTTCATCTCTCCCAATCTCCCTCTCTCTCCATCTGTCTCCCAATCTCTCTCCTTTTCTTTCCCTCTCACTCCACCCTAACACTCTCTCCTATTCTCTCCCCATCTCTACCTCTCTATCCCCATCCGCCTCTCTCCCTTTGTCTCTCCCCAACACTCTCCCTCTCTCCCCCTCTCACCTTATCTCTCATCTCTCTCCCCTTCCTTGTTCTTTCTCCCTTTCTCTATCAAACCCTTTCTCTCGCTCCTTCCCTCACTCTTTTTCCTTCTTTCCCTCTCTCTCTCCCATCTCCCTCCCTCTCTCACTCTTCCCCCTCTCAATCTTCCTACTCTTTCTCTTTTCCTCTCTCACCCTCTCTCACTCTCCCTCGCTTTTTCTCTCTACCCCACTATATCTCTTCATCTCTTCCTACCTCTCTATCTCCCTTCTTCCCTTTTCCCTATTTGTCTTTCTCTTACTCTCTCTTTCTCTCTCTATTTTCCCTATCTGTCTCTCTCTTTTTCTTTCTCTCTTTCTCTCACTCTCTCCCTCTCCCTCTCTCCCTCTCCCTCTCCCTCTCCCTCTCGCTTTCTCCCTCTTTCACTCCTCTCTCACTCTCATTCTCTCTTTCTCTTCTTTCTCTCCTCCTCTCTCTTCCTCTCTCCCTCTTTCTCTCCCTATCTCATTCACCCTTTCTCCCCCACTCTCTCTTTCTCTCTCTCCCTCCCTCTCCCTCCCCCATCCCCATCCCCTTGCCATCTCCATCTCTCTCCCCCTATCTACCCCTCTCACCGACTCTCTCTCCCTCTTCTTTTCTCTTAATCTCTACATTCTCTCTCCCCCTCTCCACTCTCTCTATTTTTCTCTCCCTCTATCTATCTCTCTTACCCTTTCCTTTTCTCTCCCTCTCTCTCACTCTCTCCCCCTTCCTTCCTCTCTCTATCTCTCTCCCTCTTTTTATCCCATTCTTGCCCTCTCTAGCCCTCTCTCCCCATTTGTCCCCCTCTCTCTCCCCTTTCCCTTTCTCTCTCTCTCTCCCCCTTCCTATCTCTCCTCTCTTTTTTTCATCTCTCCCTCTCTCTCTTTCCCTCTCCCTCCTCTCTCTCTCCCTCTCTAACCCCCTCCTCTCTCTTCCCCTCTATCCTCTCTCTTTTTATCCATCCGGCTCCTATTTCCCTCCTTTCACTCCCTCTTTTACTCTCCCTCCCTCTCTATCTCTCTTCCCCACTTAGTATCTCCCTCTATCCCTCTCTCGCACCCTCTTTTATCTCACTCCCTCTCTCCTCTCTCTCCCTCTCTCACACTCTATATCTCTCTTGTTCTATCTCCTCTCTCTCCTTCTTTGTCCCTTTTATCTTACTTTACCCTTCTCTCTCACCCTCTTTCTTCCTTCCTATCTCCCTCTCTCTATCTCTATCTCTCTCCCTCTCTCTCCTCTCTCCCACTCCCTTTGTCCCCTTCTCTTTTCTCTATCACTCTCTATCCCTCTCTCTTGACCTTTCTCTTGCTCTCTCTCTCTCTCTCCCTCACTCTATCCCTCTTTTTCTCCATCTCTCTCCCACATTTCCTCCCTCTCTCTCCCTCCCTTTTTCTCTCCCCTCTCCCTTCTCTCTTTCTCTCTCTCCTCTCCCTCTCCTTATCCATTTCACCCTTCCTCCCATCTCCCACTCTCTCTCTCTCTCTCTTTTCTCTCTCTCCCTATCCCTCTATCTCTCCATCTCTCTCCCCCTTGCCCCCTCCCTTACTTTCTCTCTCTTACTCTTAATCTCTCTATCCTTCCTCCTTTACTCCCTCTCCCTAACTATCCACCTTCTCTCCCTCTCTCTCCCTCCCTCTCTCTCCCACTTCCTCTCTATTTATCTCTCTCACTCTCTCTAATCTCTCTCCAACTCTCTATCCCTCGCCCTTCCTCTCTCACTCTCCTTCTCTCTATCCCATTCTCACCCTCTCTCGCCCTTTCTCCTTCTCTCCCTCCCTCTCTCCCTTTCTTTCTCTCTCTCTCTCCCTTTTTATCACTCTCCCCTATTTCCCTCCCCCTTTCTCTACCCCTCTCTCTTCCTTTTTTCCCACTCTCTCTATCCCACTCCTTCTCCCACCTCCTCACTTTCTCTCTCGCTCCCTCTCGCTCTTTATCTCTCTTCTTCTCTCCCTATCTGTCCCCTCCCCTTGTTTGTCACCCTCTCTTCCTGTCTCTTCCTCTCCCTTACTCTTCTCTTTTTCTCTCTAGCTCTCACCCTCCCTTCCCTAATCTCTCAATCTCTCTCCCTCTCTCTATTTTCTCTCTATCCCTCACTTTTCCTCTCTCTCACTCTGTCTATCCCTCTCTCCCTCTCTATCCCTCTCTCTCTCATTCTTTCTCCCTCCCTCTTAGTCTCTTTTATCTCTCTCTCTCTCCCCCTTTGCTTCTCTCTCTCCCTCTCTCCCTCCCTCTCTATCCTTTACTCTCTCCCTCTCTTTCTCTCCCTCTATCTCCCTCCTTCTCTCTCCCTCCCTCTTTCGTCCTCTCTCTCATTCCCTTATTCTCTCCCTCTCTCTTTTTGTTTCTCACCTTCTTTCTCTCTCCTTCTCTCACTTTCTCTATCTCCCTCTCTCACTCTCCCTCTCTCCTCTCGCTCCGTTTCTCACTTTCTCTCTATCTCAATTGTAGAGAAAAAGGAGAGAAAAACGATAATGGAACGAGAGGAAGAGAAAAGGAAAAGAAAAAGAAAGAAAAAAGAAAAGAAAGAAGGGGAAAGCCTAACCAACCTTTAGGAAATTCAAGCGGAGTAAGTAAGTTCCATTTTTGGTGGATTAATGTTTTAAGTTATTTTTTTTACTGTTTATTTCATGGGTTTGTAATAATTTTCAATCGTTTACTATGGTTGTTTGTGTTGGTGTTAGGGCTTACTAAATTGTGATGGATTTATGTGTTTTCGTTGTGATGCAAAGCTTGTTTGATGTGTTTAAATGTGTGGATGGTTTTGAAAGGAAAAGGAAAGAAAAAGGGTATGGACCGAATGGATTGAAGTTAAACTAGGTTTGGTAAGCTTAACTTGGAAAAGAAAAGAAATACACTTCTATAATTTCCTAGGTTAAAACCATTAAGCCAAATGGGAAAAATTGAAAAAGAATGGATCTTTGTGCGGTCATTAAGGGTCTAGAATATCATGGTAACCCAATTAGTTATGGATTAATTGTTTACGAGTGGAAATGAATTCGGTAGATATACAAGGCAATCCATGACTACCTTAAAACTCAATCGGTCCAACTAAAAAGGAAAAATAGGGTTTTGGATTTCATTAGGTAAATTGGATACTTGGACGGATAAATTTGGTTTCCTTTGTGAACCTTAAGGTTTAGATTTCCTTGGTAACTTTTAAGTATGATCCGAGGTGCCTCTAGCTCCCTTACCGATTACTTAAAAGGTGTGACTGGGTGCACCACAATTTAGAGACCGAAGTCTCAAATTTAATCCCATACATATATACAATGTATTGAATATCATTACAAAAATTATAAAATATAATTTACAAGCAAAGGTAGATCCTATAATTTTCGTGTCACACATAAGCCTTTTTTTAGAGGAACCGACATGACTTCATTTTCGGCATTATTATTGCCCCTTTCTTTCATGGCATGAAATAAATACGGAATGAGCCAAAGCTTAGTAATTAGGGTGATGCACATGATATGCAATGATTTCCTAACTTCCCTCCACTTGGACTCATCAAATTTTATTTTCAGGTACCCTAGTTATTAGTAAGTCTACTCTATATTTAACTAGGTGAATCGCAACTCACCTTCTACTACAACGAAAGTATCCCTCGTTGTAGCCATTGTTAGAAGGAATCCATCATCTAATAGTGTAGGCACACGGCTTAGAGTACGCATATAGTTGGACTGCTAATACCCCTTTTCTCCAGTAGGTTACCAAACCTATACAATTTTCATTCAATTCGGTTACCAAACCTCATCATTTTCAACTCAATGATTTTTCTCAATTTAATCCATTCCCATATGCATATGATACATGTGATGTATCATGATTCACATTCCACCAAGTCATTGGTACTAAACTCGTCGATTCCGTGCCATTGAGTTTACACAAGGAATTCAAAACCCATCTAATAGGGTTAATCCATTTAATGTATCATGAATCACATTCCATACCTCATAGGCACCAAACTATTTATGTCCATACCATTTTAGAAATTCAATCCACACTTGGGTCTTCATCAATATTTTCATGGTATGATCCAACTTGACCATTTTAGCACCAAGGTCCACTAAGTGTTCTTAGGATATCCAAGTCTATTTATTTTCATCCAAACTCTTTTTTTTAGTCGAAGCCCATTTATTTTAATTTAATTCCATTTTATTTTAATCCCAGTGCCATTTATTTTCAATCCAAGCCCAAGTCTATTTATTTTAATCCAATTCCATTTTGTTTTAATCCAATCCCATTTTTATTCTAACTCATGTCCATTAATTGTAATCCAAATCCCTTTTTATTTTAGTCTAAGCCCACTTTGTTCTATACCAAGTCCATGTGTTTTATTCTAAGTCCACTTTATTTTAAATCCGAGCCCAATCATACATAACTTCCAAACCCATATGGTTATATTAGGGTGGCTTAGGTGTCTAACTAAATACTTAGGCTAACTAAACACGTTAACTAATCAAGTTTAAGTACTTAACTCATTTCTTCTAATTAAATTCAAAAATCCCTCTCCCTAAACTCAAAATTTTTCTTTGTACCAAATCGGCCATAACAATTTATATATAGATCTCAATATTATGAAATTTTATAGAGAGCTAGTAGAAACATAGAGGCAACACTTTTATTCTTTGATTTTTATCCAAAAAGCACTCTAAGATCCCTAAATAAATCACAAAAAGTTTGAAACTAAAAATTTCTAGCATGTGGTACATCCAAATGATCTGTACTAAATCGGCCATACCTCTTTATATATAGATCTACAAATCATGAAATTTTACAGAGAGCTAGTAGACACATAGATGAACAACTTTTGTTCTTTGAGTTTTACCAATAAATTACTCTACGATCCCTAAATAAATCACACAAAGTTTGAAATTTTCCATCCCTAAAATTTGAAAAAGTCTCTTTTAAAATTTTTAAAACACATTTCTCATCACATATAGTTATCACCAAACCAACCCATCACACATGTATAACCATCCATCATCATACATATACATGGCATACTTACACATTCTAACCTAAAGTTTATCGTGAAATAAACATCCAACATTCAAAGTAAATCCATCATCAAAACATCATCAATCCATCACCAAACATCAAATTTTTAACATCAACGCAAACTACCATAACCACATATTACATGGCTTAAAACAAAAACCCATAAATCAAACATGTAAAAGAGAACTTAAATCATAAATAAAACTAAAATGAAACTAAAAGAAACCTACTTACAATGATGTGTGTTTGGTTAAGATTTCTTAGCTTTTCTTTTTCCTTTCTTCTTCCTTTCTTTCCTTTCCTTTTCTCCTTTCTTTCTTCCCTTTCTTTTTCTGCTTTCTTTCCCTCAAACTCACGTTTTTCTCTCCTCTTTTTGAAGGGGACGAATTTTTGGCTAAAAAGAATGGCAAGGTTTCATCTTTTCATCCAATTTTAATACTACACTTTTCCTTTTTATTTGTTTTATGTTTAATATGCCAAGTGTCTAATTTTTGTGGTAAGAGAGGTCAATTGGTGGAGAAAAAAAGAGACAAGTTGGAGTGTTTAACCTTCCAAAATTAAGTGAGGAAGTACAATGGAAGTATTGTGAAAGATTTTATGTCAAATCACTAACTAAAGGGAGAACTAAAAGGTAATTAAGCTAACCAACTTCCTAACCTTATTTGGTTCATAAAATTCAACTATGACTCTTAAGTGGGACATATTTTTCACCTACATGGTCTTTTTAAATATACATTATGGAAAAATAAATAATGATTAATTAAATTCCAAAGAAAGTATTCCTATGAACAATTCCAAAAACCTTAAATATTTTCACACCATAAATATAAAAGAAATGGCACATAATTTATGCCCACATAATCATGGATATTTCAAGAGATATTTGGGCTCGAGAATTAAATTTCGAGTTGCCAAAATTAAATTTTATTATTTTTTATTTTTTAAAACCCAAGCATCTTAAACTCACCAAACACAAGCATGACACAAAAATCATAATTGCAACTTAGTAGATGTAGATAAAATTATTTTTGTATGTGTAGCTACGTTAAGCAAGTTCACGGGAGTTACATTTCTCCTCTACTTAAAAGAAATTTCATCCTCGAAATTGGTTTATACAAATAGCTCTAGGTATTTCTTTTTCATTTCCTCTTCTAGTTCCCAAGTCATTTATTCGAGGTCATGATTCTCCTATAAAACTTTAACTAGGCCAATGTCTTTATTCCTTAGGTGTCTAAGTTGACGATCAAGAATCTAGATTGGTCTTTCCTCATATCTTAAGTCCGGGGTCAAGCTCGGTGGCACCGCCTCCGGTACCTAATTAAGCTCTCCGATATATTTTCTTAACATGGATACATGAAAGACATCATGTGCTCTCGACAAGGTTGACGATAGCAATAGGCGGTATGCCTTATCACCTACGCGATCAAGTATCTCAAACGGTCCAATATAGCGAGGACTCAATTTGCCTTTTGTCCTAAATTGCAGTATGCCTTTCATCGAGGAAACCCTTAAGAAGACTTAATCACCCACTACAAACTCCATATCTCTTCTTCTTTGATTGGTATAGCTTTTTTATCAACATTGAGCTATTTCATCCATTGGAAAATCTTAGCCACCACCCCGGTCGTTTGTTGCACCAATTCTAGGCCCAATAGCTTCCTCTCCCCTACTTCATCCCGGTGTATTGGGGATCTACATCTTCATCCATACAAAGCCTCATAAGGAGCCATCTTGATGGACATTTGATAGCTATTATTATAGGTAGACTTCGTAAGGTGTACGTACTTCTCCCATTATATCATGTCTTTAAGTATTTGAATGACCCGTTTCGATTGTCCGTTAGTTTACGGATGGTAAGTCGTGCTAATGTTTATGGATTGTGAATCTAGGATCTCGATCTAACACGATTGAGATCGAAACTCCATGTAGTTCACGATTTCATCAAGATATAATGAGGCGTACTAGCTTAGGCTATAAGTGGTCCTCACTGGAAGGAAGTGTGTTGATTTGGTTAGCTCTGTCCAGAATCACTCAAATAGCATCCGACTCCTTTTATGACCTTGGTAATCCCATAACAAAGTCAATAGTGATGTGCTCCCATTTCCATTCCGGAATTGCTCGTGGTTGTAACATTCCCGTAGGTCGTTGATGTTCTACCTTCACTTGTTGATTGGTATAACACCTCTCCACATAGTTCACCATGTATTTCTTCATTCCCAACCACCAATAACTCTTTCTTAAATCTTGATACATTTTAGTGCTTCCTAAATGTATCGAGTACGGAGATACATGTGCCTCTCTTAATATGTCGTTCTTGAAATGCGCTATCGCGAGAACATATAATCTTTCTCCGAACCTAACCACTCCCATTCCATCTACTATAAAGTCGGACTCCTTTCTAGCCTCTACACTTTTCTTTCATTCCTTTAGCCTTTCGTCCGTTTATTGCCCAGCTTGAATTCTTTCTTGTAGCGTCGACTCGGACTAATGAGGCCGACATAACGCTCCTATAGCCCATTTTTGGAAGCATCGGTGTAAACTATAAAGTTTCGATCCTCGGATGGAATTGTTAGTACTCGGGGTCGTGACTAACATTCATTTCAACTCTTGAAAGCTCTTCTCACAAGCATCCGTCCATTCGAACATAATGCTCTTCTTCATCAAGTTAGTCGGGGGCCTTGCTATTTTAGCAAAGTCTTCAACAAATTGCCAATACTAACCGAGTTAAGCCTAAGAAACGTCACACCTCCGACACATTTTCTAGAGTAGGCCAATTTTGAATCGCATCTATCTTCTTTAGGTCCATGGCTATGCCTTCCTTCATCACCACGTGGCCTAGAAATGTTACTTGTTCCAACCAAAACTCACACTTTGGAAATTTTGCATATAGTTCTCTGCTCCCATAGTGTTTGCAAAGTAGCTCGTAAATGCCTCTTATGCTCTTCTTCACTCCTAGAATAAACTAGGATGTCATCAATTAAAATGATGATGAATTGATCAAAAAATTCCATAAAGACTCAATTCATCGGGTCCATAAAAATGGCTAGGGCGTTAATCTATTCGAATGCCATCTTTTTTACATCTTCTAACCATACCCTCGATTGGTGATACCTCGACTACAAATCAATTTTAGAGAACACTATTGTGCCTCGTAATCGATCGAACAAATCATCTATTTGGGGTAACGGATACTTGTTTTTTATCATCACCCAATTTAACTCTCGATAACCAATACATAGTCTCCGGCTCCCCTCCTTTTTCTTCACCAATAATATTGGAGCTCCTCGAGGTGAGGAACTAGGGCGTATAAATCCCTTATCCGAGTAAGTCCTATAACTATGTCTTCAACTCTTTCAACTTGACCGGGGCCATTCGATAGGGAGTCTTCAAAATTGGGGTCGTGCTCGGCTCTAGGTCGATCTCAAATTCTATCTCTCTCTCGGTAGCATCTTTATCAACTTTTTGAGAAATACATCTAAAAATTCTCGGACCACTTCGATCTCTTCTATTTTTGACTTTTTCTTCACTTGGTGATCTATCACGTATGTTAAGTATCCCGGAAAGCCTTTTCCTAGCATCTTTCGAGCCTTTAAAGCCAAGATGGTCGATACATCTTGAAAATTTAAATCGACTTTAAACTCTAATTGTTGATTTCCAAGTAAGTCAAAAGTTACTTGTCTACCTCGATAGTCTATCGTGGCACCATGCCTCATCGACCAATCCATTACCAAGATCAAATCAAAATCTTGGAGGTCTAACACTATTAAATCAGCCTCTAGGATCCTATCATGAATCCGTACTAGACACTCCTTTACTATACTCGTTGACTCCATAAATTCTTCGAAGGGACAACTATAAGATACCTTACAACTAATGTCTCGGGTTTGAAACCTAGGCTTTTGACTAATTTTTTGACATGAAAGAATGAGTAGCACCATAATTAATCAAACATAAGTAACCAAGCCAAGGAGTGAGACATTACCATAAATCACCCCCACATCCCTTTGATTAGCCTCCCCTTACATCATCGTATACACCCGAGCTAGTACCCTTTTAGGTCCTCGCTTCGCAGTTGGGGGTAGTTGTATGATACGTGTCATGGCCTATGATAGATATAGCATGTCCTCACATCCAGCCAACACTCTCCGAGTGTGAAACCTCCCACACTTATTGCATCGAGGTGGAGTACTCATATCTATCTTGAATGATTATTCAATAGTGGCCTTGATGTATATGTTACTTGGTCTAACCGTTTTTGTATTGCTTGGGCCACCACTTCTAGTGATCCTCTTAGGTGGACCCTTTCTCACTGGTCTAGATGAAGAGGCTCTAAATTTAAATGCTTTCCTCTTTTCTTGTATCTCCCTTGCTATTTCTTTTTGATCTTCGTCCGCCGAGCATGGCCTTGTCTACCATCTCCGGAAAGGTCTAGGCGATTGACATCCGTACATACTCTAAACCTTTAGGTTTAACCCTCATAGGAATCGATTCTTACGTACGTTCTCATCCCTCGCTATGAAATGGACAAACCTACACCCTTGTTCAAACTTTCATATATACTCGCTCACGGTCATACCATCCTACTTCGGCTCTAGGAATTCCTAGAGTTTCTTAGCTTTCATGCCCACTATAAAGTATTTATTGTAAAAATATCCTTAAATATTTCCCAAGTAGAATGAGGCACGTCTATCGTTATTCGAATGCTCTCCCAGTAGGTGTGATCGTCTTTAGTCGGCATCAAGATTGCACACAACATTCGCTCATTATTAGTGAATTGTAGATACTCAAAGATCACTTTCGGTGACTTCATTCATTCCTTCGCTATCATTAGGTTAACACCCTCGGTAAACTCTTGGGGTTCATCTTTTGAAATCTTTCTACTATGTCTTTTCTATGTTGAGGCAAAGGGAGAGGTTGTTGATGCATAGCCTTGAGCTATCTTCTTTGCTCCGCATGGGTCCGTTGTTGCTCATGCATTGCTTATTGCTATTGTTGCATTATGTCTATTAGATGATTCAACATGTCTTGCGTATTCTCATTGTTTACACCAAAGGTCTTTTCTCCTCCTACTCGTATGGGATTTCATCTTGAAATTCTTTGACTTTGTACATGTCTAGTTACATTCAAGTTAGTTTTAGTATCAAAAACCTTAATGTCATACATCACACAATAGGGATAAGGCAAGGATATATAGATAACAAAGATCTCAAAAGGTGTATAGGGCACTAGGTCGTATGATACATTTCCTAGATACACATCTACTCCGTCTAATTACCAATCAATAAAGTGAGCACCACATGGAAAAGAGGCCTTGACTCTCTACCAATCTATAGTGCCAATCGATGTATCCTGTGCAATCTCGTGAGCTAAAGGCAAGGGTAGACCATAGTTACAAATCAACCTTGTGTAGGTCCACCTAACTTGTATCGGCGGGGAGGCTTATATCACATTGCGATAAGAATATTGCTTTATTATGCTCTCCCTCACAATATCTAGTTACTTGTTGGTCTCGTGGCTATAGAGTCCAATGCGGGGTCGATATCGGAGACCTAGTATTACGGTATAAATCATAGGAAGCATCGGCGAACACTATTCACTAAATCAAGTCATGGACTTGGAGCACATGGGCTACCATATCCCGGTCCGAGGCCATGGTGAGGTCGTTTAGTTCAACCTAATATGAAGTGAGAGCAACCCATCGTTGGCAAGTCCTAGGGACTTGTGGTAGATGATACACATTCGACATCTACAAGGTCAAGACTTACCATTAACCATCTTTTCAAGCGGTAGTTATATGATATAAACCACACAATAAACATTCACATTCATTAAAAACCATGAAGTTGAATTCACTTATTGAGTAGCGCACCGATCCTCGAGCTCATGTGACACTTAAGTTTCCACCCGAATAACTAAACCAAAGCTCGATACCACCTCTAAGCCGCCCTTAGCTCCCTTGTCGATTACCTAAAAGGCATACTAGGTGCACCACGGTTTAGAGACCAAAGTCTCAAATTTAATCCTATACACATACACAATGTACGGAATATCATTACGAAATTACAAAATATAATTTATAAGAAAAGGTAGATCCTATACTTTTCGTGTCACATATGAGCCTTTTTCTAGGAGGAACCGGCAACTTCATTTTTAATATTATTATTGCCTCTACCTATCATGGCATCAAAAAATAAAGAGTGAGCCAAAGCTCAATAGGTTAGGTGATGCACGTGATATGCAATGATCTCCCGACTTCTCTCCACTTCAACTAATCAAATTTATTTTCGGGTACCACGGTTATTAGCAAGTCTACTCTATATTTAATCTAGGTGAACCGCCACTCATCTTTTACTATAACAAAATTATCCCTCGTTGTAGCCACTATTAGCGGGAATCCATCGTCTAACAGTGCGAGGCACATAGCTTAGAGTATGCACATAGTTGGACCACTAATACCCCTTTCTTTCGGTAGGTTACCAAACCTATCCAATTTCTATTCGATTCGATTACCAAACCTCATCATTTTCAACTCAATTGTTTTTCTCAATTTAATCCATTCCCATATGCATATGATGCACTGTGATGTATCATGAATCACATTCCACCAAGTCATTAGTACTAAACTCGTCGATTTGGTACCATTGAGTTCACACAAAGGAATTCAAGACCCGTCTAATAAGGTTAATCCATTTCATGTATCATGAACCACATTCCATACCTCATAGACACCAAACTATTTATGTCCATACTATTTTAGAAATTCAATCCACACTTTGGTCTTCATCAATATTTTCATGGTATGATCCATCTTGACCATTTTAGTACCAAGGTCCACTAAGTGTTCTTAGGATATCCAAGTCCATTTATTTTCATCCAAACTCATTTTTTTTTAGTCCAAGCCCATTTATTTTAATCAAAGCCCAAGTCTATTTATTTTAATTTAATTCCATTTTATTTTAATCCAAGCGCACTCTATTTAGTCCAAGCCCATTTATTTTTAATCCAAGCCCAAGTTCACTTGTTTTAATCCAATTCCATTTTTTTATCCAAGCCCATTTTTATTCTAACTCAAGTCCATTAATTGTAATCCAAACCCCTTTTTATTTTAATCCAAGCCCATTTTGTTTTAGACCAAGTCCATGTGTTTTATTCTAAGTCTACTTTATTTTAAATCCAAGCCCAATTATACATATCTTCCAAACCCATATGGTTATATTAGGGTGGCTTAGGTGTCTAACTAAATACTTAGGCTAACTAAACATGTTAACTAATCAAGTTTAAGAACCTAAACTCATTTCTTCCCATTTAATTCGGAAATTCCTCTACCTAAACTCAAAATTTTTCTTTGTACCAAATCGACCATAACTCTTTATATATAGATCTAAATATTATGAAATGTTATAGAGAGCTAGTTGACACATAGAGGAAACACTTTTATTCTTTGATTTTTATCCAAAAAGTACTCTAAGATTCCTAAATAAATCACACAAAGTTCGAAACTAAAATTTTTCAGAATGTGGTACATTCAAATGATTTGTACTAAATTGGCCATACCTCTTTATATATAGATCTGAAAATCATAAACTTTTATAGAGTGCTAGTAGACACATAGATGAACAACTTTTTTGCTTTGAGTTTTACCCATAAAGTACTCTACAATCCCTAAATAAATCACACAATGTTTGAAATTTTCCATCCCTAAAATTTAAAACACATTTCTCATCACATATAGTTATCACCAAACCAACCCATCACACATGTATAACCATCTATCATCATACATATATATGGCATACTTACACATTCTAACCTAAAGTTTACCATGAAATACACATCCAACATTCAAAGTAAATGCATCATCAAAACATTATAAATCCATCATCGAACATCAAATTTTTAACATCAACACAAACTACCATAACCACATATTACATGGCTTAAAACAAAAACCCATAAATAAAACATGTAAAAGAGAACTTAAAGCATAAATAAAACTAAAATGAAACCAAAAGAAACCTACATACAATTATGTGTGTTTGGTTAAGATTTCTTAGCCTTTTTCTTCTCTTTCTCCTTCCTTTCTTTCCTTTCCTTTTCTCTCTTTCTTCCCTTTCTTTTTATCCTTTCTTTCCCTCAAACTCAAGTTTTTCTCTCCTCTTTTTGAAGGGGATGAATTTTTGGCTAAAAAGAATGGCAAGGTTTCATCTTTTCATCCAATTTTAATACTACACTTTTCCTTTTTATTTGTTTTATGTTTAATATGCCAAATGTCCAATTTTTGTGGTAAGAGAGGTCAATTGATGGAGACAAAAACAGAGACAAGTTGGAGTGTTTAACCTTCCAAAATTAAGTGAGCAAGTACAATGAAAGTATTGTGAAAGATTTTATGTCAAATCACTAACTAAAAAGAGAACTAAAAGGTAATTAAACTAACCAACTTCCTAACCTTATTTGGTTCATAAAATTCGACCATGACTCTTAAGTGGGATATATTTTTCACTTGCATGGTCATTTTAAATATACATTATGGAAAAATAAATAATGGTTAATTAAATTCCAAAGTATTCCTATGAACAATTCCATAAACCTTAAATATTTTCACACCACAAATATAAAAGAAATGGCACATAATTTATGCCCACATAATCATGGATATTTCAAGAGATATTTTGGCTTGGGAATTAAATTTTGATATGCCAAAATTATTATTTTTTTCATTTTTTTAAACCCAAGCATCTTAAACTCACCAAAAATAAACATGACACAAAAATCATGATTACAACTTACTAGATGTAGATAAAATTATTTCCATACGTATAGCTACGTTAAGCAAGTTCACGGGAGTTACATATGATTTTCTAAGTTAGTATAAAAAAAGTACCTAGAAATGGAAAAACAATTCCTTGCTTATTTCGGGACACATTCGGCATAGACCCATACATTTTAGGGATTTAGGTTCTCACCTTCCGAATTTATAACTAAGGGTTGAAGTACATTTAAACAAACATAAAATGAAATATTGAAGGGGCGGCGACCCATGGAAAAACCAAAAAGGTACCTAGACTCATTATGAGTCAACTTTGATCACTAAGATTAAAGATTTGGATTAAACACAATTTTAGCTTAACTATGTCATACATACATCCTTAGGATTAATCGTCTTGTAAACTAAGTAATACATTGAAAATCCGAGCCTAGACTTGCAAGGTACACAAGATGGGAAAACTCAAAAGTACAAAGTAGATTTATGCAATGGCTACTATTAATGAATGAAATTCGTATTCTTGTTTTGAATACTTTGAATGGTACATGAAACATCCGTGAAGTCCCGAGTGTGCGTCGGACACGAAAATGGTCTAAGAAGAAAATGTTGATAGCATAATTAGTTGAATGTGTTAAAGATAATACCATGTGCATCACATGCATTCGGGGGTGATATGAAATCGAGAAAAATCATTGAGTCATGAGATAATACGGTTTGGTAATCGAACCGAATGGAATGGGTAATAGCGTGAAACTATGTGCATGCTCTATTACTAACACCATCAAGCAAGGGATAATTTTGTTAACCGTGTGCTATAATAAGGAGTAATTTCGTTGTGAGCGGTAGGTGATAATGGGATCATTAAGAGAGAGTAATAGAGCGAGTAGGTGATAATACGATTATCGAGAAATGAAACACATAGTCTTGCTAATACACAGGGTACCCAGATTAAAATTGATGGGTAGGATGGGAAACATAACTACATTACATATCACGTGCATCACCCTACTTACTAAGCTTCAGCTCACCTCATTGTTGTTTTCATGTTATGAAAGGAATGAGTCAAAGTAGTTAGGATACTACTAGGTCCTCCGAAAAGGCTCACGTATGACATGAATGTACCAAAATTTCTTTTGATCGTAATTTTGAGGTTGGGTTATCAATAAACATTTTGATAGTATTGTAACTAAACTTTGTAATTGCTTCCATTGTATTGCTAATATTATGTATATTATCTTGTACGTATTTCATTGTATAATAAGTGCTTAATGTATATGAGCACATACGTGCTTAAGGTCAAATTGGAAATTCATCATGTCGGCATGATGTGCCTCACCTAGCCACTCCTTTGAGGTAATTAGCAAGTGGGCCGGGGAGAGGGTGTCATATGATGGTATTAGAGCTATGGTTTAGTTAATTGGGTAGAACCTCAAGTGTCACCCGAACCCGAGGATCGGTGTGCTACTCGATGGGTAAAAATTTAATTCCTAATTTTATTAAATGTGTATGATTATTATTATGTGATTTTCATGCTTGGTATATAATTGTGTTCTAGAATGTTAATATTGGTAATTATTATTGTTGTAGATGCCATATTTATTTCGTACACCCTATGCTACTAGGATGCGCTAACAATGGGCCACCTTAACTAACTACTAGGTTGAACTAAATAACCTAACTATGACCCTCGATCGGGATATAGTAAGGCACGTTACTCGGGTACATGACTTGATTTAGTGAATAACATTCATCGATGCTTCTTTTCGGTAGTAGCACAATATGGATTTCCTATGATCGACTATACATTGGACGCTTTTACCGAGAGATCGGCTATTGCTCGACGAGGTTGAGGAAGGGCTAATAGGTCGATTTTGTTATCGAGATTTGGTCCGAGCCTTCCTTTCGGAATAGGTTAGGCGGACCCATACCCCATTGATGTATAGCTAGGGTCTACCATTGCCCCTTGCTCATGAGATAGTACGTATTGCATTGGATGATGGTATTGGCTGGTGGAGGGTCGAGCACTCCTTCTCGCGATGCGTCCTATATGTTTGTTAGAAATAATAGATAGTAATGCAATCATGTGATGTAATACTAGTGGTGTATTTCCTAATGTAAATAAGTATACTTTTGATTGTAAATAGGAGCAAAACAAAATGTCTATATATATATATATATGTATAAGGTAGAAGTGTTTGTAAATATCTATTATGCACAAAATGCTTCATATATATAAATATCTAAAATTTTACATGTAAGTGGATGCTTTACATTATATATATTGTTTTTCATACCAAAACTAACACGAGCATAACATGGCATGTACAAAGTTCAAGCTTGCCAAGAACGGAGCTAGCATGAGCGATAGGTGAAGGGACCTCCAATGATAATAACGAGAATCAACTAGACGCTTTAAGCCGCATGATGGACATGATGTAGCAACAACAACAAGCATTATGACAATAGCAACGGGACCGGGCGGAGCAAATGAGACGACTCTTAGCGATGCATCAACGACCTCTACCTTCGCTACCCTAGCATAGGAATGACGCGAGTGGAGAGGTTTCATAAGATGAGTCCTTAGGAATTCTCCGAGGGTGTTAACCTAATGATAGCGAGAGGAATGGGTTAAGTCCTTAGAAGCGATATTTGAATACTTGCAATTTACCAACGAAGAGCAAGTATCGTGTGTCATTTTTATGCTAACGTAGGATGCCCACACATGGTGGGAGAGTACACAATTGATAGTGGACCTACCTACCTTAACTTAGGAAGGATTTAAAGAGGTCTTCTACAATAAGTACTTTACAAAAGACATGAGGGTAAAGAAAATTCAATAATTCCTCGAATTAAAGCAAGATGGAATATCCATAAGTGAATACATATGGAGATTTGACCAAGGATGTCGATTCATCCCATTGATTATAGGGGACGACTACTTGAAGAAGAATCGATTTTTAATAGGATCGAGCCTAAGTGTTCGAAGCATGATACGAATGTCTAATGCCAATACTTTTTCGAAATTGTAGATAAAGCAATGCTTGGTAGACAAAGATTAAAAAGAAATTGCAAAGAAAGTTTAGCGATGGAGGCAATCATTTTGACCGGAGCCTCTTCCTCTAGGCCACAAAGATGAACTTTGCCTAAAGGTATCAATCGAATTGGTGGTCTAGGAAATGCACTAGGCTGCAGACCATCACCTTATGCCCCGAGGCCAATAATGGGTAATCAATCTCGATGCAACAAATGTGGAAGATTCCAAATGGGGGAGTGTTAATCAAATTTGAGGGTCCGTTACGTTTGTCATAAGCAAGGGCACATAGCCTCTAACTATCCTCGGACATAGAAACCGGGATCGAGAAAAGTACTCGCATGGGTTTATACAATGACCTAGTAGGAGGCTAATAAGAGGGACACAAAATTAATATGCGGTAATGTCTACATCCTTCGCTTGATCGCTTATGTTTTAATTGATTTTGGTGCCATACATTTATTCATATAAAAAATATTAGTAGAAAGCCTAGGTGTGAAAGTCGAGAAATTGGTAATAGGATACCTAATAGCGAGTCCTTTTTAGAGAATTTATGTCTAGTCCGGATTAAAGATAGGAGTTTGGAGGTTGATTTCATCGTATTGGACCTTTGGGATTTTGATTTGATTTTTAGAATGGATTGGTTAATGAGGCATGGTGCCACCATTGATTGTCGAAGGAGGAGAGTAGTTTTTGATCTACATGGAGATCGGTAGTTAGAGTTTAAGGTTAATATGAAGTTTCGAGCCATGTTGGCCATCTTGACCATAAAGGCTCGAAGAATGCTAAAAAAGGGTGTACGGGGTAAGTAGCACACGTGGTGGATAGCCGGGTAGAGCGAAAGTTGAAGCCGGATGATATAAAAATCGTACGAGAGTATCCGGACATATTTCTAAAAAATTTAACTACATTGCCACCGAGAGGGAGATAGAATTTGAGATTGAGCTAGAGCCGGGCATGACTTCGATTTTTTAGACTCGCTATAGAATGACCCCGATTGAATTGAAAGAGTTAAAGGTGTAGCTACGGGACTTACTGAATAAGGGATTTATACACCCTAGTTCCTCACCTTTGGTAAGTTATTATAAAAAGGAATTGACCTAGAAATGGAAAAACAATTCCTTGCTCACTTAAGGACACATTCAGCCTAGACCCATAAATTTTAGGGATTTAGGTTCTTACCTTCCAACTTTATAACTAAGGATTAAAGTACATTTAAAAAAACGTAAAATGAAATATTGAAGGGGTGGTGACCCAAGGAAAAACCAAAAAGGGACCTAGACCCATTATGAGTCAACTTCGACTACTAAGATTAAAGGTTCGGATTAAACACAATTTTAGCTTAAGTATGTCATACATACATCCTTAGGATTAACTAGTCTTTTAAACTAAGTAATACATCAAAAATCTAAGCCTAGACTTGTAAGGTACATGAGAAGGGAAAACTTGAAAGTACGAAGTATATTTATGCAATGAATGCTACCAATGAATGAAATTCGCATTCTTGTTTTGAATACTTTGAATGGTACATGAAACATCTATGAAGTGCCAAGTGTGCATCGAACACGGGAATGGTCTAAGAAAAAAATGTGGATAGCATAATTAGTTGAATGTGTTAAACATAATACCATATGCATCACGTGCATTTAGTGGTGATATGAAATCAAGAAAAATCATTGAGTCATAAGATAATGCGGTTTGGTAACCAAACTAAATGGAATGGGTAACGACATTAAACCCTGTACTTGCTCTATTACTAACATTGTTAAGTGAGGGATAATTCCACTAACCATGTGCTACAATGAGGGATATTTCATTATGAGTAGTAGGTGATAAAGGGATCACCGAGAGAGAGTAATAGAGCAATAGGTGATAACACAATCATCAAGAGATAGAATGCATAGTCTTGCTAATACCTAGGGTACCCGGATTAAAATGGATGGGTAGAATAGGAAATAGAACTACATTGTATATCACGTGCATCACCCTACTTACTAAGCTTCGACTCACCCCATTGTTGTTTTCATGTTATGACAAGAATGAGTCAAAGTAGTCAACATGCTATCGAATCCTCCAAAAAGGCTCACATATGACACAAATGTACCAAAATTTCTTTTGACTATAATTTTGAGGTTGGGGTATCGATAAATATTTTGATAGTATTCTAACTAAACTTTGTTATTGCTTCCACTATATTGCTAATTTTATGTAAATTATCTTGTATGCATTTCACTTTATAATAAGTCCTTAATATATGAGCACATACATGCTTAAGGTCAAATTAGAAGCTGGTCATGTCGGCATGACACACCTCACCTAGCCACTCCTTTTAGGTAATTGGCAAGTGGGTCGGGGAGGGGTGTCACAACATCTCTCCCTCTCCCTCTCTATCTTTATCTTTTGTCTCACTCTCCCTCTTTCTCTTTCACTCTCTCCCTGTCTCTATCTCCCCTTATCCCTTTCCCTCCCTCACTACCTCTCTCTCCCTCCCCCTCTCTCTTACCCTCTCCTTCCCTCCCTCTCTCTGTCCCCCTATCTATCCCTTACTTTTTCTCTCCCTCTCTCTCCCCCTCCTTTCTCTCTCTTTCTCTCCTACTCTCTCTCTCCTTTTCTCTATCTCTTTTTATCTCCCTCCTTATCTCTCTCTCCCCTTTTTTCTCTCCTATTTTCTCCCAGTCTCTCTCACCTTCTCTCTATCTCTCTCTTTCCCTTTCCTTCTCTCTCTATCTCTCTATTTATCACCCACTCTACCTCTTATTTCCACTCTCTTACCCTCCTTCCTCTATCTTGCCCTCTCTTTCTTACCCTCTTTCTCCCTCTCTCTCTCCCTCTCTCTCCCTTTCTCTCTACCTTCCTTTATCCTCTCTCTCACTCTCTCCCTCTCACTTTCCCCCTATTCCATTGTCTTTCCCTCTCTCCCTCTCTCTTTACTTTTTTCTCCACCCTTCTCTTTCCCTCTCCCTTTCTATCTCTATCTCTTTTATCTCTCTCTCTCTTTCATTATCTCCCTCTATCCCTCTCCCTCCCTCACTTCCCTTCTCTCTCCCTCTCTCGGTCCCTCCCTCTCCCTTACCCACTCCCTCCCTCCCTTCCCTCTCTCTCCCCCTCTCTATCCCTTGCCCTCCCTCCCTCCCTCTCTCTCTCTCCACTCTCCCTCTCTCTAAATCTCCTCCTCTCTCTCTCTTGCTCCCTCTCTCTCTCTTGCTCCCTCTCTCCCTCTCTCCATATCTCCTCCTCTCTCCCTTCCTCTCTCCCCCACTCTTTCCTTATTTGCCTTCCTCTCTCTATCTCTCCCATTATCTCTCTCCTTCTCTCCCTCTCTCCTTCCCTCTATCCCTCTCTCCTTCCCTCTCCCCCACTCTCTCCTCTCTCCTCCATTTCTCCCCACTCTCTCCTCCATCTCTCTCTTCCTCATTATCTCTCTCTGTCTCCCCTCTCTTTCTCTCTTTCCCTTTCCTTGCCACTCTCTCTCCTCCTCTCTTTTCATTCCTCTCCCTTGCCACTCTTTCTCCTCCTCTCTCTTTATCCTTATCCCTTTCTATCTTTTCTCTGTCCCTTTTTCCCTCTCTCCCTCCCCCTCTCCCATTTTTTGTCTCCCCCTCTTTGCCTCTCTTTATCTCTTCATCTCTCCCTCTCACCCATTCTATTTTCTCCCTTTCTTTCTCTCCCTCTCTCCCCTCTCTCTCTTCCTCTTCCCCTCTTTCTCTCTCCTTCTCTCTATCCTTTCTATCTTTCCGCCTCTTTCCATTTCTCTCTATCCCTCTTTCTATCTCCATCTCTCTCCCTCTCTATCCATCTCTCTTACTCTCTCCCCTAATCTCTCCCCCCTCTCTCCCTCTAATGTCTCCCTCCCCCTCTTTATCCATTTCTTTCTCTTCCTTTTCTTGTCTCTTCCTCTCATACTCTCTCCCTCTCTACCTATCTCCCTCTCCCTCTCTCTTCCTATCTCCTTTTGCTTCTCCTTTTTCCTCTCTCTACCTCCCTCTCCCTCTCTCTCTCCATCTCTCCCTCTGTCTTTATGTCTTTTGCTCGCTTTCTCTCTCTTTATTTGTATATCTATCTCTCTGCCTTCTTTTCCCTCTCTCTCACTCTCCCTCCCCCTCTCTCCCCCTCCCTCACCCTCCTCCCTATCTCTTGTTCCCCCTCTATCAATCTCTCCCACTTACTTTTCCTTTCTCTCCCTTTCTATCTCTTTCCTAATATCAATCTCTCTTTTGCCCTCTCCATTTCACTCCTTCTCTACCCCCTCTTTGTTGCTCAATCTCTCCCTCTCTCTCACTCACTCATCCTCTATCCCCTTGTCTCCTTCACTCCCTCTTCTCTCCGTTCCTCTCTCCCTCTCTTTCTGTCTCTACTTTTCTCGTCCCTAACTCTCTGTCCCTCTCACTCCTTTTCATCCTCTCTCTCCCACTCTCCCTCTCTCCTTGACTCTGCCCCTCACTCTATCTATCTCTCCTTAGTTCTCACTCCTTTTCTCTCTCTCTCCCACTCTTTCTTTCCCTCTCCCTCTCTAACTCTATTCCCCTATCTCTTTCTCTCCCTCACTCTATCTTTCCCTCTCTCTCTCCCTTTTTTTCTCCCTATCTCTACATCTTTCTTTCCTTATCTCTCTCTTCCTCTCCCTCTCTTTCCCTCTCACTCCCTCTCTCCCTTTCCCCCTCTCCTTCCTCTCCCTCTCTCTCTCCATCTCTCTCCCTCTCTTCCTCTGTCTATCTCTCCCCCTTTTGCTTATTCTACATCTCTCCCTCTTTCTCTCTTTTGCTCAATCTCTTTGTTCTCCCCTCCCTCACTTTCCCTCTCCCTTTCTCTCTCTCTCTCCTTCTCTCTCTATTTCTCTTCCCCTCTATCTCTCTCCCTCTTCCCCTCTCCCTCCCTCTCTCCCCCTCTCCCTCTTCCTTCCTCCTTTCTCTCCCTCTTTATTTCCCTCTCTCTCTCTCTCCACTCTTTCCCTCCATCTCCCTCTCTTTTTCGTACTCTCTCCCCCTCCTTCTCTCTCATACCTCTTTCCCTCACTTCCTCTTCTCTATCTCTCTCTCCCTTTCACTCTCTCTCCCTCTCTCCGTCACTTCCCCTTCTCTATCTCTCTCTCCCTTTCACTCTCTCCCTCTCTCTCCCTCCTCTCTCTCCCACTCTCTCCCTCTCTCTATCTCCTTCTCTCTATCTCTCTCCTTCCCTCTACCTCCTATTCTCTCTCTCTTCTTTTCTCTCTTCCTCTCTCTCTCCCCCCTCTCTTCTCTCCTTTTCTCTCCTTTTCTCTCTATCTCTCTATCTCTCCTAATATGTTCCTATCTCTACCTCCCTCTCTCTCTCACACTCTTTCTATCTCACCTCTCTATCTCTACATACCCTTCCCTTCCTCTCTTTATATATCTACCTTTCACTATCTCTTTCCCTCTCTCTCCCTCTCCCTTTCTCTCCCTATCTCCTTTTATCTCTCTCTCCCTATATATCCCTCCCTTTCTCTTTCATCCTCTTTCCCTTTCTGTCTCCTATCCCTCTCTTTCCTTTTCCTTTTCTCTCCCGTTTTTCTCTCACTCTGTCTCTCCCTCTCTCTCCATCTTCCTCTCACTCTCACTTTCTCTCTCTTTGTCTCTCCATCTTTCCCTTCCTCTCTGCCCTCCCTGCTCTCTTCCACTCCCTCTCTCTCACCTCCTTCTCTCCTTATCTCCCTTATTATCCCCCTCTCTCATTTTATCTCTCCCTCTTTTTTGTTACCTTTTTTTCTCTCCCCTCTATCATGCTTTTCCTTCCTTAATTTCTCCCTTAGCCTCTCCTACCCTCTCTCCCTCTCTCCCTAATATCTCTATTGCTTTCTCTCTCTCTCTTCCACTTTCCCACTCTCTCTCACCAACTCTATTTCCTTCCCTCCTTCCCTCTCTGTCGCTCCTTCTCCCTTCCTCCTTCTCCTTGTCCTTCTCTCCCTTCTCTCTCCCTCTTTCTCTCTTTCTCTTTTTACTCTCCCTATATATCTTTCTCTCTCCCTCTCTCTCCCTTTCTCCTTCCCTCTCTTCCTCTCTTTTACCTTCTCGCCCTCTCTTCTTTCTACCTCTCCCTTTTTCTCTCCCACTCTTTCTTTCTCTCTCACTCTCTCCCTCACTCTCTCTTCCTCTCCCCTTTCCCTACCTCACTCTCATTCTCCTTCTCTCCCTCCCTCCCTCCCCCTCCCTCTATCTCTTTTCCTCCCCCTCCCTCACTCTCTCTCTCCCCTATCTCTCCCATTCTCTCCCCCTATCTCTCATTCCCTCTCTTACCATCACCATTCTCTCTCTCCCCCTCTCTCACCCCTTATCGCTCCTTATCGTTCGCTCTCTCCCTTTCTTTCTCCTTCTTTCCTTCCCTATCTCTCTCATCCTCTTTATTGCTCTCTCTCTCTCCCACTTCCTCTCTCTCTCTCCCTCTCTCTCTCTCCCTCCTTTTCCCTTCCCACTCTAGCCTTACTCTCTCTCCCTCCCCATCTCTTTCCCTCTCTCCCTTTTCCTCTCTATCTATCCCTTTCCCTCTCTTTCCCTTCCTCTCTACCACCTTATTTCTCCCTTTCGTCCCTGTCCCCTTCCCGACTCTCTACCTCTCTTTCCCACTCTTTCCCTTTCTATTTCCCTATCTCTTTATCTCTCCCTCTATCATTCATTATCTCTTACTCTCTCCCTCTTTGACTCTCGATCTCTCCCTGTCTCTCCCTATCTCTCCTACTCTTTATCTCTTTCACTCTCCCTCTCTCTCCTCTCTCCTCTCTCCTCCTCCCTCTTTCCCTCTCCCTATCCCTCCCTCTCCCTCTATGTATCTCTCTCTCTATCTTTCACCCTCTCTATCTCTCCCTCCCTCTCACTCCCACTCCTTCTCTCATTCTTTCTTTCTATCTTCACCTTACTCGCTCTCTCGCCCTTCTTACCCTAAACCCGCCCCTTTTGGCCTATCTCCCTCTCGCTCTCCCTCGTCTCCTTATGTCTCTCTCCCTCTCTCTCTCCCCCTTCCTCTCTCACCCTCTTTCTCCCTTCCCCTCTCCCTCTCTCTTTATGTCTCTCGCCCTTTCTCTCTCTCCCTTTCGCTCTCACCCTCACCCTTTCTCTCCTTCCCCCTCTCTCCCTTACCCTTGCTCCCTTAAGTGCTCTCCCTCCGTATCTCTCCTCTCTCTCTCTCTCTCTCTATCACCATCTTTCCCTCTACCTACCTCTCTCTCCCTCCTCTCCCTCTTTCCCTCTCTCTCCCTCTTTCCCTCTCTCTCCCTCTCTTTCTCTCCCTTCTCTCTCCTAATCTCCACCCTCGAACTCTCTTTGTCTCTCTCTTGCCCTCTCTCTCTCTCACTCTCCCTCTCCCAAACTCTCTTTCTATCTCTCTACTTATTCCTCTCTCCTAAAATCTCCCTCTTTTCCTCTCTTACTCTCTCCCTCTCTATCTCTCTTCCTCTCCCTCTCTCTCCCACTCGCCCCTCTCTTACCCCGTCTCTTTGTCTCCCTCCCTCTATCTCCCTCTTCCCTCCCTCCCACTCTCCTCCCTCTCTTTTTCTTTCTCTCCCTCTATCTCTCTCTCCCTTCCTCTCTTTCCTTCTCCCATTATCTCCCTCTATTTCTCTCCATCTCTCTCTTATTATCTCTCTCCCTTTTTTCTCCTTTTCCCTCTCTCTCTCCTTCTCTTTCCCCTACACTCTCTCCGTATCCTTCTCTCTCTCCTCGTACCTCTCCCTCTCTCCTTCTCACCCTCTTTTTCTCACTCTCCCTATATACATCTCTTTTTCACCCTTTCCCTCGCTTTCTCTCCCTATCTGTCCCTTCCTCTCTGTCTCTTTCCTCATCTCTCGCCCTTCTCATCCCCTTCGGTCTCCTTCCTTCTCTATGTCTGCCTTTACCCCCTCTATTCCCCCCTCTCTATCCCTCTCTCCTTTCCTATTTTTGTCTCTCTCTCTCTCACCTTCTCTATTTCTCTCCCTTTATCTCTCCCTCTCTATTTCTCTATCTCTCCCTTTCTCTCCCTTTCTCTCTCCCTTTCTCTTCGCCTCTTTCTTATTCCTCTCTCCCTATCTTTGTCTCCCTCTCTTTTCCTCTCTTCGCTCTCTCTCCCAATTCCTTTCTCTCTCTCTCTCTCTCCTTTTGTATCCGTTTCCCTCTCACTCGCCCCCTTCCCTCCCTCCCTTTCCCCATCTCCCCCTCTCCGCCTATCTCCCTACCTTCTTCTCTCCATCTACCTCTTTCTCCTTCTCTATCTCCCTTTCTCGCTCTACCCCTATCTCTCCCCACATCCCTCTCTCTCTCTTCCTCTCTTCACCCCCTCCTCGGCCCACTTTCTAAATACCCAAACGGAGTGGCTAGGCAAGGAGCGCGTCATGCTCGACATGACCAATTTCCAAATTAACCTCAAACACATATGTGCTCATACATTAAGGACTTATCATACAATGAAACACATTAAAAAAAATTTACATAATATTAGCAATACGAGTGGAAGAAATTATAAAATTTATTTACAATACTATTAAATTGTTTATCGACACCCTAACCCAAAAATTATAGTTAAAAGAAATTTCGATACACTTGTGTCATACGTGAGCCTTTTTGGAGGACTCGGTAGCATCCCTACTACTTTGACTCGTTCCTATCATAACATGAAAACAACAATGGGGCGAGTCGAAGCTCATTAAGTAGGGTGATGCATGTGATATGCAATGAAGTTACGTTTTCCATTCTACCCATCCATTTTAGTTCGGGTATCCTAAGTATTAGCAAGATCGTGCGTTCCATATCTCGGTGATCATATTATCACCTATTGCTCTATTACTCTCTCTTAGTGGTCTCATTATCACTTACTTGCTCATAACAAAATTATCCCTCCTTGTAGCACATGGTTAATGGAATTATCCCTCGCTTAACGGTGTTAGTAATAAAGCATGCACATGGTTTCATGTTGTTTCCCATTCCATTCAATTCGGTTACCAAACTGCATTATCTCATGACTCAATGATTTTTTCTCAATTTCATACCACCCTCGAATGCACATGATGCACATGGTATTATGTTTAACACATTCAACTAATTACGCTATCGGCATTTTCTTCTTAGTCCATTCTCGTGTCCCGATGCACACTCGGGACTTCACAAGTGTTTCATGTACCATTCAAAGTATTCGAAATGAGAACACAAATCCCATTCATTGGTATCATTCATTGCATAAATCTACTTCATACTTATGAGTTTTTCTTCTCATGTACCTAGCAAGTCTAGGCTCGAATTTTCATTGTATTACTTAGTTTACAAGATCGGTTAATCCTAAGGGTTCATATGTGACATACTTAAGCTAAACTCTTGTTTAATCCAAACTTTTAATCTTAGTAGTCGAGGTTGACTCATAATGGGTCTATGTCTTAATCTCAATTTTTTCTTGAATTCTCTTTTTCCATTACTCCATTTATATGTCGTATAATAATTGGTCTCTATTTGGGTTCACCTTTAATTCTTGATCTCTAATTACACAAAAGGATTCATTGTTCATCATTTTCTTTTCTAGGTCGATTGGTCCCAAAATGAGAAAGAAATTGTTTTTCCCTTTCTAGGTCAATTCCTTTTATACTAACTTGCTAATAACTTACCAAACCATACTTTAGAAGGGTTACTAAGGAGATCTAAACCTTAAGGTCCACAAAAAAGAAAAAAAAAAACCAAATTTAGCCATAAAATATCCAATTTACCTAATGAAGTCCAAGACCCTATTCTTCTTTTAGTTAGGTTTGAATGGGTTGTTAAGATGGCCATGGACTGCCTTTTATGTCCGAGTGAGTTTATTTCCACCCTAAACTATTAACCAATTCCTAATTGAGTTACCATGATATTCTAGGCCCTTAATTTTCCCAAAAGATCCATTATTTCCCAATTTTCCCTACTTGGCCGAATGGTTTTAACATAGGGTAACAATAGAAGTGCATTCCTTTCCTTTTCAAGTCATGCTCACCAAATCTAGTTTGGCTCTAACCAATTCGCTCCATATCCTTTTCCTTTGTTTTTCTGTCCAAACCATCCACACATTTAAACACATCATACAAACTTTGCATCATAACACAAACACATAGATCCATCATAATTTGCCAAACCCTAACACCAACATAAATAACCATAGCAAACAATTGAAAATTATTACAAACCCATGAAATAAACACTAAAAAAAATAACTTAAGACATAAAATAACTATAAATGGAACCTACTTACTTTGCTTGGATTTCTTGAAGGTGTTTTAGGCTTTCCCCTTCTTTCTTTTCTTTCTTCTTTCTTTTTCTTTTCCTTTCCTCTTCGTCTGTTTCCTTATCGTTTTTCTCTCCCTTTTGTGTAGCTATGGGCTGCCTAAAATTTTCTTCCATTCTCACTTAGTCTATATATATAAATGCTTAAAATCTTAGTATATTTAAGTGTACAAATGTCTTAATTTAATTTGGGAGAGTGAAAAGCTATTGGTGAGTTAAGAGAGAGAGAGTGGCGGGTTTGATGGGTTTAGGGTGAGTTGGCCTTAATTCATTAATTAAGGGGGCTTATGTGTCCTAACTAATTGGTTAGACTAACTAAACACTCTAACTAATCCAGTTTAAGTAACTAAACATCCCTCCCTCTCATAATGTTTTTGAAAATTTCTCACCTTAAACTCGAATTCCTTCCCCTAAAAATATTCCGAGTAGTGATGCCTCTAAAGTAGTATGTACTAAAATGGCCATAACTCTTTATAAATAAATCCAAAAATCACTAAATGTTACAAAGAGATAGTAGACAAATAGATGAACAATCTGTTATTCTTAAGTGTTACCCAAAAACCACATTAAAGTCCTCAAATAAATCACACAAAATTCGGACGAGAATATAGTCCTTAAAACATTGATTTTGCATATTTGATTTCTTTAATAATTAAACCATTAATCTCAAACATAATAACTTTAATTTAATATATATCACACATTTCAAGCATTAATTTCTCATGGTGTAATGAGAATTATACTTACACTTAATATATGCATATATATAAATATTCTAATACGTATCACCTTACGATTAAGGATTTTTATGGGGATTACACTCTCTCTCTTTATCTCCGTATCTTCCTGTCTCTCTCCCACCCTCTCCCTCTCTCTCTCTCACACTTTCTATCCCTCTCGCTCTCTCTTTCTATCTCCCTCCCTACCTTCCTCTCTCCATCTACCTCTTTCTCTTTCTCTATCTCCCTTTCCTACTCTACCCCCCTCTCCCCACCTCCCTCTCTCTCTTTCTCCCTATCTCTCCTTCTCCCCCTCTCTCTGTCTCTTTTTTAGCTCTCCCTCCTTCCCTCTCCCTCTCTCCCTTATCCACTCTCCCTCTCTCTCCCTCTCCCTATCTCTTTCCCCCTTTCTCTTTTTCTTTTTCTCTCTCCTCTCTCTTTCTCCCTCTCCACCTCTCTCTCTCTCTTTTTCTCTCTTCCTATCTCTCTCACTCCCTCCCTCCCTTCCTCCTAATAGCTCTCTCTCTCCCACTCCCTCTCCCTCTCCATCACATTTTTCCCTCTCTCCCTCTCTCTCCCCTTCTCCATCTCTCTCTTTTCCTCTCTCCCTCTCTCTCTTCCTCTCTATTCCTCTCTCACTCCTCACTCATTCTCCCTCTTTCCCTCTTTATATCTTCTCTCTCATAACCCTTTTCTCCCTGTCTCCCTTAGTCTCCCACCATCCCTCTCTCTCCCTCTATGCCTCTCCTAATCTCTCCTTTCCTCCCTCTCTTTCACTCTCTCCCTCTCCCTTTATCTCCCTCTCTCCTCTTCCCTTCCCTTTTCTCCCTCCTCTCCCCCTCACTCTCTCTATCTCTTCATCTCTCAATCTTTCCCTCTCTCTATCTCTCTATGGCTTTCTCATCCTCTTTCCCCTTTTCTCTCTCCCTCTTTAAAACTCTCACTCCCTCTATCTCTTCCATTCGCTCCCTCTCTCCCTCTCTTTCCCTCTCTCCCTCCTCCTCTATCTCTCTCGTTCTCTCTCTCCATCTCCCTACCTATCTCTCTCACATTCTCCCTCTCCCTCTTCCTCTCTCTCCCCCATGTCCCTCTTTATCTCTCTCTTTATCTATCTCTTTCCTTCTCTCCTTCCCTTACTCTCTCCCCCCTCTCCCTCTATCTCTCTCTTACTCTACCTCCTTCTCCCTCAACCTCTCTTCCTCTCTCTCTCTCCCTCTCTCTTCCCTCCCTCCCCTTATCTCCTACTTTACCTCCTCCCTCTCTATTGCACTCTCCCCCTCTCTCCCTTTCCACTCTCTCTTTCCTTCACTCGTCCTCTCTCTCTCCCTTTTTCTCTCTCACTCCACTTACTCACCAAGTCTCTCTCCCTCCCTCCATCCCGTAAGCTTTCTCTCTCCCCCTCTCTCTTTTTTCTCTCCCTCTATTTCTCTCTCCCCCCTCCATCCCTCCCATCTCTCTCACTCTCTCTCCCTCTCTCCCTCCCTCTCTCACTCTCTCCCTGTCTCGATTTCTCTTCCCTACTCCCTCTCCCTCTCAATCTCTACTCTTTCCCTTCCTCTTTTCCCTCAACTCCCCTTCTCCCTCTCCCTTTCTCAATCTCTCCCCTTTCTCTCTATCCCTCCCCTTCTACTTATCTCCCCCACTCTCCCTCTATCCCTCACTCTTCATCCCTTTCTCATCCTCTCTTAGTCTCCCTCTCTCTCACCCTTCTATCCCTCTCCCCATCTCCCTCTCTTTACCTCCTCTTATCTCTTTCCCTCTCTCCCTCTTCCATGATATCACTCTCTCCCTCTCTCTCACCCATTCTCTGTCACCTTTTCTCCTCCCTCCCTCCCATTCTCCCTCCCTCCCTCTATTCTCCCTATCTCTCTTTCTCCCTCCATCCCTTTCATTCTCCTTATCTCTCTTTCTCCGTCTCTCCTTCTTTCTCCCTATCTCTCACCTCACTTTTTCTCTCTCGACTCTCTCCCTCCCACTCCCTTCCCTCTTTCCCTTCCTCTTTCTCTCGCTCCCTCTCCCTCTCTCTCATTTTCTATCCCTCTTTTGCTCCCTCTCCTTACCTCCCTCTCTCCATCTACCTCTTTCTCCTTATCTATCTCCCTTTCCTACTCTACCCCTCTCTCTCCCCACCTCTCCCTCTCTCTTCCTCTCTCCCACCCTCTATGTTACTCATTCCCCCTCTCCATACCTTTTCCCTCCATCCATATCTCTTCTCTACCTCCCTCTCTCCTTCTCTCCCTATCTCTCTCCACTCTCTCCCCTCGCCCATAATTCCTAACTTGTTTCCCTCTCCTTCTTCCTCTCTCCCTCTTTGTCACTTTCTCTCTCCCACTTTTCTTTCTTGATCTTCCTCCATTTCCCACTCCCTCCCTCTCTGCCTCTTTCTCCCTTCCTCCCTCCCTCCCTCTCCCTCTCTCTCCCTTCCTCCCTCCCTCTCCCTCTTTCTCTCCTATCTCCTCTCTCCCTCTTCCTCTCTTTCTCTATCACTCTCCTTCTCTCTCCCTCATTTCCCTCTCTCCCTCTCTTCCTTCCTCTCTCCCCCTCTCCTTCTCTCCCTCCCCCTCAATCACTCCCCCATCTCCCCCTCATCTCTCACTCTCCCTTTATCTTTCTCCCTCGATCCCTCTCTCTCTCCCCCTCCACCCCCTCTCTCTCTCACTCTCTTTCTCTCTTTTCCTCTCTCGACTCACTCTCTCCCTCCCTATCTTTCATTCCTTTCTTGTCTCCCCTCCCTCTCTCTCATATGCTCTCTCACACCCTACTCTCTTCCTCTCTCTCCCCCTCTCCCTCTCCATCTCCCTCTCACTCTTCATCTCTCTTCTCTCTCCTCCTCTCTCTATCCCTTTTACTCTCTCCCTTGATCTTTCCCTCTCTCTTTCTTTACCTCTCTCACTCTCTCTACCTCACTCTCTATCTCTCTCTCTTTCTCTTTCTTCCTCTCTTTACCTCTCTCCCTCTTTCCCTCTCTTTCTCTCTCATTCTTTTTTCTCTCCCTCTCTGCCCTCTCCCTCCCTCTCTATCTCTCTCCTTCTCTCTCCATCTCCCTTTTCACATCTCTCCCACTCTCCATCTTCATCTTTCTCTCTTTCTTACTCTCCAACAATCTCTCTCTCCTCATTTGTATTTCTCCTTCTCTCTATGTCTTCCTCTCCCTCTCTCTATCTCTTCCTCTCCCTCTCCCTCTCCACCTCCCTCTCCCTCTCCCTCTCTTCTACTCTCTTCCTCTCTCATCTCTTCCTCCCCCAATCTCCCTCTCTCCTTCTCTCTCTCCCTCTCCCCCTCTCTCTTCTTTCCTCTCTCCTCATCTCTCTCTTCCCCCTCTCTCCTTCTCCCTCCCTCACTCACCAAGTCCCCCTCTCTCCATCCCTTTAGCACTCTCCCCCTCTTCCTCTCTCTCTTTCTCTCCCCTTCTATCCTCTATTTTTCTCTCTATCTTTATCTCTATCACTCTCTCTCTCTCCTTCTCTCCCTCTCTCTCACTCTCTCCTTCTCCCTCACTATCCTCGCTCCCTTTCTATCTCCACTCTCTCCCTCTTTCTCTCTCCCTCCCACCTCCCTCTCCCTCTCTTTATCTCTCTCCTTTTCTCCCTCCCTCCTCTCCTTCTATCTATCTCTCCCTCTTCCCCCTCCATCCCTCTCCCCTATCCCTTTTACTCCTCCTCTCTCTCTATCACTCATTCTCCTTGTCTTTCATTCTCCCACTTGCTCTTACTCGCCCTCTCCTACTCTCTCCCTCTCTCACCTCTCCTCTTCTCCCCACTCTCCCTCCCTACCTCTCTCCCTCTCTCCTCTCTCCACTCTCCTCTTTCCCTCTCCCACTCTCCCTTCCTCTCTCTCTCCTCCTCTCCCTCTTTCACCTTCTCTCTCTCACTCTCTCTCATTCTCCCACTATTGTTTCCTCCCACTAGCTCTTTCTCTCCCACCCTTTCCTTTTCCCTCTCCCCATTTTCTCCCCCTTACCTCTCTCTATCTCTCTCTTTCTCTCCCTCTGTCCATCTCAATCTCTCTATCTCTCTCTCCCTCTCTCTTCCCTCTCTCTCTCACTCTCTCTACCCCTCTCTCACTCTTTTTATCTCTCCCTCACTTCTTGCATTCCTCTCTCCCTTTACCCCTCTCTCACTCCTTTTATCTCTCCCTCCCTTCTTGTATTCCTCTCTCCCTTTACCCCTATCTTTCTCTCTCTTTCATACTCTCTCCTTCTCTCTCGCCCTTTTCTTCCCTCTTTTCCTCTCTCCCCCTCTTACTCTCCCTCCATCTACCTCTCTCTCATGCTTTCTCTCTCTCTCTCTCACCCTTCCCTACCCTCTCTCCCTCTCCCTCCCTCTCACTCTCACCCTCCCTCCTCTCTCTCCCTTTCTCCCTCTTCCTCTTTCTTGCTCTCTCTCCCACTCCCTCCCTCTCCCATTCCACCTATCCCTCTCTCACTCTCCTCTCTCTCCCTTTCCCTCCCTCCCTCCCTCATCCTATGTTCTCTCTCCTTCTCTCTCACCTACATCTCTCTATTTCACTCCCCTTTCTCTCCCTCCCTCTCTCCCCATTCTTCTTCTTTCCCTCTTTTTACCACTCTTCCCCTCTTTCTCCTTCTCTCCTCTCTCCCTTCCCCTCTTACCCTCCCTCCTATTCTCTCGGTCTCCCTCTCCCTTCCTTTCTTCACCCTTTCTCTCTCGACCACTCTTGCCCCTCTCCCTCTCTCCCTCCTCTTCTCTCCTACGCTCTCTCCCTCTCCTTCTCTCCCTCTTTCCCTCTCTCTCCCCCTCTCCTCATCTCTCCCATTCTCTCCCTTCTCACTCTCACTCTTTCTCTCCCACTTCCAACCTTCTCACTCTCACTTTTTCTCTCCCACTCCCAACCTTCTCACTCTCACTCTCTCTCTCTCTCCCTTCTTCTCCCTCTCTCATTCTCCCTCTCCCACTCCCCTTCCTTTTTCCATCTTCCTCTCTCTCACTCTCTCCCCCTTCCACACTCTCTCCCTTTCCCTCTCCCTCTCCCTCTCTTCCCTCTCCCACTCCAACGTACTCTTTTCCCCCTCTTCCTCTCTATCTCACCCTCTCTCCTTCTATTTCTCTTTACCTCTCTCACTCCTTCCCTCCCTCCCTCCCTCTCTCTCGATCTCTATCTCATTATTTTTCTCCTCTATCTCTCTCCCTCTCTTCCCCTTTTTCCCTCTCTCTTTTTCCCTCTCTATTTTTGTTTCTCTATCCATCTCCATCTCTCTTCCTCCTTCCCCGTCTCTACTCCTCCCATCCTCCTCTAACTTTCCCCCTCTCCCTCTCCCTCGATCTCCCTCTTTCACGCTCTGTTTCCTCCTATTCTAATACTCTCTCTCCCTCCTCCCTCTCTCTCCATCTTTCTATCTTCCTCCCTCCATCCCTCTTACCCTTACTCTCTCCCACTATCTTTCTCCCTATGCCTCCCTCTCTGTCTCTCCCCCTATTTATTCCTCTCTTTCTCTCCCTCTCTCTCGTTCTTCCTCTCTCTCCCTATCCCTTTCTCCCTTTCTTCTCTTTCTCTCCCTCACCCCCTCTCCGGCCTTCCCTCTCCCTCTTTCCTTCTCTCTCCCTTTCCATGCCCCTTTTCCCTTTCCCTTTCTCTCTCTCCCTCTCTCTCTCACCCTTTCTTTTCTACTCTTTCTTACCCTTCTCCCTCTCCTCCTTATCTCTCTCTATCCCTCTCTTCCCCCTCTCTCACTCTCGATCACTCAATCTATCCTCTCTCTTCCCCTCTCTCCCTTCTTCCACTTTCTCTCCCTACCTCTATCCCACTCTTCATCTCTCCCTCTCTCTCCCCTCTCTTCTTCGCTCTCCATCCCTCTCTCTTTCACTCCCTCTATCCCACCTCTCTCTCCCTCCCTCTCCCTCTCATCTTCCTCCCTCTCTCTGTCTCCCTCTCTCCTTCTCTTCCTCTCTCCCTATCTATCCCCCTCTATCCCTCTCTCTCTCCATTTCTCCCTTTCTCTCTCTCCTTCCTCTCTCTACCTCTCTTATCTCTCCTTCTCCCCATCTTTCCCTCTTTCTCTCTCCTTCTCTCTCCCTTTCCCTCTCTCCCTTTCACTCTCCCTACGTCTCTCTCCCTCTTCCTCTCCCATTCCCTCTCTCTCCTTATATCCCTTTCTCTCCCTCTCTCTCTCTCACTTTTTCCTTATTGTTCACATGAGCTATATATGAAGGCTTTGGAAATGTGACATTGATATAGGGGATATCAATCTTCTCTTCGTTTGAGTCACGCCCCTCAATATGAGCCATTCTTTTTCTCATTTCTACTTTACCATCCACCGATAGTCTTTTCTAGATCGCTTGAAGCTTAACCCAAAGGGGTGGTCTCCGTATCTTGACTTCATGTAGATCCCTACATCCGATAAGTCACCACTCACCTCAAATAGATGTGTTCCACATTTTAGCATGTACTTAGTTGATATTTTCACAACTTCTAACAGTTTTGGCCTTCTCATTTATGAATTCTCTAAGACTAATTCTACATCGACCACCTCGAAGCCATGTAAATCCCCAATACATGGCCCCTACTATCTCAATAAATAGGATCTGAAACATTTTGAATCACCATCATCGCTTCCTCGCTCTTTATGATAACCGAGGCTCTCACTAGCTATGTATTTTAATCATTGGTGTAGCAAAGATGTAACTACACCAATATAATGAATCTAAGGCCTTCCTAGCGAGTATGGTATAGGTAAGCTAGATATCAATTACTTGCATGGTAGTTTGGAATTGATGAGATCTAATGCCAAATCTATGTCTATGTCACTAGTGACCTATCAAAGCATACTATCATATGCACATGTCATCTTACTTGTCCTCACATGAGAAGGATCAATTGGTAGGTGATCTAACACACATTTAGGTAGCACGTTAAATGCGGATCCATTATCAATCAACACTTTTGCTACTTGTGTAGTCCTTGCACTTAACGGTAATGTCTAAGGCTTTATTATGCCTACTGCCCTAATGTCCTAACTCATCATATATGAAATACAAGTAGCTAGTTACCTATACTCTACCCACTAGATGTTCTATTGATTTGGAGGTGATATCGTACGGAACATACACCTCATTCGGAACCTTCTAAAGTGCGTTACGATGAGGCTCTCAACCGAGTATTAAAGCCAATAGGGAGATGTGAATAGGGGTCTTGTTTAATTGCTCCACCATACTATACTCGCTATGTTTCATAAGTTTCAAGAATTACATCGGTTCTTCTTCCTTCATAGGCTTGCTTACTACGTAAATCAAGGGAGTAGTCTTGACTTCCTTCCCCTTCGTTTCCCTTAATTCTTCGGAGTAAAGCATCTCCTTAATTGTGTAACTCCTCCTATATCAACTATCCCACAGAAGAGATCTTCATCACAAAACTTGATCCATCGACTAGAGGAGAGTGCCTATATTTACAAGGGGTGGCTCGATAATTAGCATTCATAGAAACATGAGCCTTCAATATCGGCTTCATAGGATTGGTTCCATTCACCTCATATTTGACTAATTCGATTTCTTATTTTTGAAACATGAGGTCACCACTAGTTCTGTCTCTTTCTTCTCTATCCTTAAGGTCCCTAAAGTCAACATGGTTTGAATTTCTTAGTGAAACTCATGATAATCATTGACATCGTGCCCCCTCACTTTATGGAATTTGCAAAATCGATCAACATAGGTGGAAGCCTAAGATTTGGTAGGCTTCTTATCAAAACCATTAGCCTTCAATATGTCAAATAGCCTAGACATAGATATTTTCATAGCTGATCTTTTTTAGCATATTTCACATTTCCTACTAATAGTATGTTTACCCTTCCTGTAGCATGATTTGGGAGAGGGTTAGAGTTGGTATTCGGGGCATTTAAGGAATTCTTGAATGCTATCGAGCCTTGATTGATCGAAATTTATACCCTCTTCTTAATGCTCACACAATTTTCAATATTATGACCATTAGCCTCACTTATGGTTGTCATAGACTTCATTAGATTTATACCAATAGGGAAGTAGCGAGTTGAAGTGGTGGGAGTATCACATGGGCTATCCGACCAATAGCTATGAGATGTTTCAAGAGATCACCGAGGGATATAGGAAGTGATGGTAATATATTGTTAAATTGCCCCCTAGTAATGTTTGTTAGGAAATTTTGATTTGGTCTTAGTTGGTTTGTGAATAGTTGTGGGTTTTGGTAGTTTGTTTGAGGTTGGTGTTAGGGTAGGGCATGTGCTTAGGTAGTTTGGTATGGGTTGTGTGGCATTTGATATTAGTGAAAAGTTGATGTTTGGGTGGTCGGTTCGGCTACATTGGTTGGGAAAGCACTTATAGGGATTGCAAACTAGGTGTTTGGGTTGGCTATATTACTATGGGAGGTGAATTGGTTGCCATTTCCCCATGACTTGTTCCATCTTCCTATATGATTAATAGAAGACTCTTCAATCCGGTGCACCTCAAAGTCTCTCCTCCTACCAAAGTTACTTTCCTTATATCCAGATTCATAAAGGTTGGCTATCCTTCCCGACTTGATAGCTTGTTTAATCCAATCGGTTGTTGATACTATTTCAATCAAATTATTCGAGTCGTTACTCAATAAATAATCATAGTATGGGGCCTTGAAAGTGTTAACAAAAAGGATAACCAATTCTATCTCTAGAAGGGGCGGATGAATGCGAGATACTTGTTTCTCACCATCTTTGAGCATATTCATTGATCAATTTTTTTGAGCCCTTTTACGTAGCCTATAAGCTCGATCTATCCGGTATTATCTCCAAGTTAAATTTTTATTGCCTTATGAACACATCCACCAAATCCTTCTACTTTTGGATCTTAAACTAATCCGAGTCAATAAACTAGTTAAGGGCGGACCCATTGAGGCTCTCGGGAAAGAAATGGATCGGCGGCTTTTTGTCATATGACAACTCGGTTATTTTATTCAAATAAATCCTTAAGTAAGCCTTAGGGCACTGGCTCCCAATGTACTTGGTAAACTCGAAGCACCTTAAACTTCTTAGGAATCATTACATTTGGCATTAGACACTTATCGATGTTGAGGAGAGGATTATACATGTCTACACCATCTATAGCACTTAAATGCTCCTCAATAGTTATGAGCTTCTCTATTTCCAATCTTGAAGCCATCTTCTCCTTAGCCAACTCTTTAGTGATAAAATCAAGAGTGGCCATCATCAATGCTTGGCCGACCTAAGGCAACACCAAGGTAGGTCCCGAAGGACGAGAGGCAAAATCATATGCACCTCCTACCATCCGATGTTTAGCATGATTAGCGGTATCAATAGGCTCCCTATGGGGCATGCTAAAAGGTGTGTTGGAATAGTAGTTTGAGTGATCGATGATGCCATGGTAGTGAACACTTCGGGGATGCCCATGGCTAGCCGACTTCTCTTCGGACGGTGACTTCTAGTATCATGTAATTTTGCTAACTTTGTTTTAGCGGGTAGCAAGACTAGTAATCTCTTCCTCTAGCATCTTCACCTCCCTTTGGTGGTTCTGCTCGAGTAGAGCCCTTTCTTCAATCTCCATCCTCTTTCTTGCTCTAGTGTGGTGGGTGCACGAGGGAAGTATAGTTTCGATAGATCAACCTATGTTTCTGTTCAAAATGAGATTAGATATGGAATAACCTTCACTTAGAGGGTGATAAAAGGAGTTTTTTATTGCTTAAGATTGTTTTGAATTGGTTTAAAAGTGAATGATGGTTTCACCGGTAACCATTAAGACTTCCCTGGAGATTGTACTTTATGGTCGATTGATTTAGAGAAGAGATCTCATCGGTAACCCTTCACCTTGTTTTTTATACGAGTGAATCATGTTTTCAAAGGAACGATCTCATCATAGATGTTCTCAAATCTAGGGAGATCACTCTCTTGTAGGTGTTTTATCCGAAATAAGTCATTTCTTATCCAAGGATCAAAGGCATTCGAGTAGGGATTGACAAATTCAATGTCCTTGTTATCATTAACGGTATTGTCAATAGATTATCACATCCTTTGAGAGGAAAGAAATATCATCCATAAGAAAAAGCCATAACTTTTATTGATCAAAAATGGAAAATCCAAGTGAAATTTATTCCGTTCATAGTACATGCGAAAAAATAATGAATGTCCTAAAAGAGAAAGAATTACAAGAAAACATCTAGGTGATGCATCACACACTAAAGACCCTTCCTCGTCCGGCCACTTCAAACAACAAGTCATCACATCTATTTAAGTATATCATGAATGATTGGCGGGGGTTATGTACTATGCCTTCGTAGACCTTTCTACTCAAATTTCACGGAGCTATCACCTCTCGAGTAACCACATTAGCTTGATTAGTCATCTTGATCGGACTTTCATTACGTTCGTCACATATCTATAATAGGTGGTTATGTATGTTGGAAAAATATATGGATTTTATGTGCTTGGTCTACCTCCAACTGTTGGTTATCTCTTTCCAATGAAGTAATTCTCTTTCGCGCCTCTTTAAGTTGCTTTACCAATTCTTTCTTGTTGTCACATTCCTCCTTAAGAGACTTTACCAAATCAACATTCTTCTTCTAAAGCTCTTCTACCTTAGTTTTCTTGACACCTAGATCATCGTTAAATTGATCATATTATCGCTATAGATCATTAAAGTTGAGGGACGTTGAAGATAACTCTATTTGGAATTAGCATCGGAGGGTTTTCTAATTATCCTCTTCGACTACTATGTCTTGCCATGTTTGAAGTTCCGCCTCCACTCCCTCATCTTATTCTTAACACTTTTTCTTTTCTTGTTTTCTTTGACTAACTTATTTGCTATGGTGGGAGGAACGCTACATGTGAGAGAGGGTAGTGGGAGGTTGGCGGCTAGGTATTTTTGGAGGAGGTGAACAATAGCTACCTCTTTTTAGGGGGAAAGGGGTGTTTTTATACTAGGTTTTTAGGTTTTTATGGCTAAAATCCATTTTGTTCCCTCATTTAGTAATCCATTTTATTTTGCTTCTCTTCTCAATCCTTTTTAATTGTACCCCCAATTGTATTTTTTTACACCCTTTTCTTTTTTTCTTCTTTATTTTTTATTTATTTCTCTCTCTTTATCTTCTCTCTTTTTTTGGAAAAAACATTAAGTGCTAACATTCTCACTCCCTCTCTCCATATCTCTCCCTCTCTCCCTCCCTCCCCTCTCTCCCTCCCTCCCCCTCTTTATCCCTTTCCCCCTTCTTCTCTCCCTCACTCCCTCACTCTCTCATTCCCATCTCTCTTCCTATCTCTCTTTATCTCCCTCTCTCCCTTTTATTTGTTTATCACCCTCTCTCTCTCCCCCTACCACTTACTCCTCCCACTCTCTCTCCCTCCCTCCATCTCTCTCTCCCTCCCTCTCCCCTTCTTTCTCCATCTCTCTCTTACTTCCTCACCCCTCTCCTCTCTCTATCTCCCTCTCCCTCTCTATTTTCCTCTCTCTCTCCTTCTCCCTCTCCCTCTCTCTCCTTTTCCATCTTTCATCCCCTCTCTCTCCCTCTCTCTCCCTTTCCATCTCTCACCTCTTCCCTCTCCCTCTCTCCCCATTTCCCTCCCTCTCTTCCACTCTCCCTCTTTCTTTTCCCTCTCCCTCTCTCCCCCATCCCACTATCTCTCTCTCCCTCTCTCCATCTCCCCTCTCTTTCCCACTCTCCCTCTTTTTCGTTTCCCTCTCGGTCTCTCTCCCCATCTCTCTCACTCCATCTCTCTTTCTCTCTCCCTCCCATTCCCTCTCATTTATCTCTCTTACTCATTCTCCCTCTCTCCCTCCTTTTCCCTCTCTCTCCCTCTCTTCCTTTCCTCACTTCTCTTTCCCTCTCTCCCTCTCTCTTCATTTCCCCCTCTTTCTCTCCCCTCTCCCTCTCTCTCCTCCACTCTCCCCCTCTCTCCCTCTCTTCTACCCTCCTTATGTTTCTCTCTAACCCCTTTCTCCCTCACTCTCTCCCTCATAATCTCTCATCCCCTCTTTGTCTCTCTATCTAGATCTCTCCCTCTCTCTCACTCTTCTCCTTTATCTCTCTCTCTTTATCCCTCCTTCTCTCTCCATCCCTCCCTCTTTCTCTCTCTTTCTCCATCTTGTCTCTTTTTCACTATCTCTCCCTCTCCCTCTCACTCTTTATCTCTCCCTCACTCTCACCTGTACTCTCTCCTTCCGTCCCTCGACCCATTCATTCTCCCTCTCCCTATTTCTCTCTCCTCCCTCTCCCACTCTCTCCTTCTCCCTCCCTTTCGCCCCTTCCCTCTCTCCTTCTCTCTCTTCCTACCCTCTCCCTTTTCTCTACCCCTTTCTCTCCTCATTCCCTCCCTCCCTTCCTCCCTCTCTTGTTCCTCTTTATTTTCTCACAATCTCTCTCCCTCTCTCTCCCCCTCTCCTACCGTCACTTTCCCTCTCTCTTTCCCCCTCTCTCCCTCTTAATTTCTCCTTCCATGTCTCTCTATCTAGTGCTCTCTTTCGCTCTCTCTATCTCTCTTCCTCTCTCTCACTTTCCCTCTCTCTTTCTCTCCCTCTCTCCCTCTTAATTTCCCCTTCCATCTCTCTCTATCTAGTGCTCTCTTTCCCTTTCTTCTATTTCTCTCCCTTTCTCTCACTCTCCTTCGTCTCTCCCTCCTTCTCTATCTATCCCTCTCTCTCTTTCCTCTTCCTCCTCCTCTCTTTTTCTCACTCTCTCTCCCTTCCCCCTCTCTCCCTCCCTCTCCCTCTCTCCTTCTCCCTCTCCCTCTCCCTCTCTATATCTCCCTCACTCTTACCCACTCTCTCCCTCCATCTCTCCCCCTCGCTCCCTCTCCCTCTCCCTTTCTATATATCTCCCTCCCTCCCTCTCTCTCTCCCTCACACTCTGTCCCTCTCTCTATATCTCTCTCCTTTTCTCTGTCTCACTCTTTTACTCCCTCTCTCGACTTCTTTTCCCTCTCTCTCTCTCTCTCTCCCTATCTCTCCCCTAATCTCCCTCCAACTTTTCCTTCCTCATTCTCTTACTCCCACTTTTGCCTTTCTCTCTTCTTCTATCTTACTCTCTCTATCTTCTTCGTATCTCCCTCTGCTTTCTCTCTCTCACTCTCCTTCCTCCTTTTTATCTCTCCTACACTCTCTCTCTCTCTCTTATCCCTCTTCCTCTCACTCTCCCTCTCCTACTTCCCCTCACTCCCTCACCCTTCCTTTTTCTCTCCCTCTATCTCCCTCCCTCTCTCCTCCTTTCCTTACCCCTCTCTACCTTTATCACTCCCTTTCTCTCCCTCCCTCTCCCTCTTCTTTCCCCCTCTGTCCCCCTTTCTTCCTCCTCTTCTCTCCCTATACCCTCCTTTCCTTTCCCTCTTTCTTTCTCTCTCTCCCCCTCCCTCTCTCCCTCCTTCCCTCAACCTCTTTCACTTCCTTCATCTCTCCCTGTTTCTCCCCCTCTCTCCCTCCCTCCCTCCCTTTCCTTCTCTCTCGCTCCTTCTCTCTCCACCCTCTCTCTTTTTCTTTCTATTTCTCTTTGTCTCTCTCCCTCTCTCCCTCTCTCTCTCCTTCTCTCTCACTCTATCACCCTCTCTCGCTCTATTCCTATCTCTCTCTCTCTCCCCTCATTCACCCTCTCTCTCTCTCACCCTCTCCCTCTCTATCCCACTCTTCCTCTCTCCTTCTCCACCTCTCTCTCCCACCCTCTCTCCTTATCTCTCCATCTCTCTTTCTCCCTCTCTCACTCTCCCTCTGCCTCTCTCACTCTCTTTCTTTCTCTTTTCCTTTCCCTCTCTCGCTCCTTCACCCTTTCTCCATCTTTCTCACTCTCTCCGACCCTTTTACTCACTCTCTCCTTATCTCTCTCCCTCTCTCTTCTTCCTTCCTCCCTTTCCTTTTATCTCCTATTCTCCCTCTCTCCCTCTCTCTCCCTCTCAACCTCTTCCTATCTTTCTCCCTCTCATTCTTTTTCTTGTTCCCCCTCTTTATCCCTCATTCTCCCTCTCTCGCCCTCCCTCCCTCGGCCTCCCTCCCTCGGCCTCACTCCTTATCTCCCTTTCTTTCTCAATCTCCTTCCCTTTCCCTTCTTCTTTCTTGCCCTCTCTCTCTATCTCTCTCTCTCTCACTCAAGCTCCCTCACTTTTTCCCTTCCTTCCTCCCTCTCTATCTTCCCCCCTTCCTCCCTCTTTTCCTCACCCTTTCCCTCTCTACCGATCTCCCTCTCTTCAATCTTTCCCCTTCCACCCTCCCTCTTTCCCTTCCTCTCCCTCTCCCTTTCCCTTCCCTTGCTCTCTCTTTCTATCTATTTCCCTCCCCGCCTCACTCTCTCCATCTCTCTCTCTCTTACTCTCTTCCTTCATCCCTCTCTCTCTCTCTCTCTCCTTTCTCTATCTCTCTTTTTCTCTCTCTCATCTCTTTCATTCTTTACCTTTCTCCTTCTATCTCCCCTCTCTCACCTTCTCTATCCCTCCCTCTCTCCCTTTCTCTCTCTCCCAATATCCCTTCCCTTTCTACCTCTCTCTCTCTCAATTTCTCTACCTCTTCCTTTTTATCCCTCTCCTTCGTCTCACTCTCTTTGCCTTTTTCTCTATCTCTCTCTCCCTCTCTCCCCCTCTCTCCCACCTCTTTCCCTCTCCCATATTCTCTCCCTCTCTCTTTCTCCCTCTCCCTCTCACTCTCCCTCTCTTGCTCCCTCTCACTCCCTCACCCTTCCTTTTTTCTCTCTCTCTATCTCCCTCCCTCTCTCCCCATGTCCATCTCCCTCTCTCCCTCTTGTTCTCCCCTCATACTCTCCTTTCCTTTCCCTCTCTCTTTCAATCTCTATCCCTTCCTCTCTCCCTCACCCTACCGCTCTCTCACTCCCTCTATCTCTTCATCTCTTTCCCCCTCTCTCCCTCTCTCTCTCTCCCCTCCCTCTATTTCTCTCTCACCCTCTCTTTTTCTCTCTTTCTCTTTGTTTTTCTCCATGTCTCTCCTTCTCCCTCTCTAACTCTCTATCACCCTCTCTCACTCTCTTCCTCTCTCTCTCTCTCTCCTTCATTTGCCCTTTCTCTCATACTTTCTCTTTCTATCCCATTCTCCCTCTCTCCCTCTCTACCTCTCTCTCCCACCCTCTCTGCCTCTCTCTATCTCTATCCATCTCTCTTTCTCCCTTTCTCCCTCTCCTTCAATCTCCCTCTCCCTCCCTCTCTTTCTTTCTCTTTCCCTTTCTCTCTCCCTCTCCCTACCGCTCTTTCTTTCTCTTTCCCTTTCTCTCTCCCTCTCCTTTACCCACTCTCCATCTTTCTCATTCTCTAGCGCTCTCACTCCCTCTCTCCCTCATCTCTCTCTCTCCTTCTCCCTTCCTCCTTCTCCTTCAATCTCCCAATCTTCCTCTATCCCTTTTAACCTCTTTCTCCTTTCATCCCTCTCACTCCTTTTCTCGTTATCCCTCTCTATCTCCTATTCTCCCTCTCTCTTTCCTTTTTTCTCTCTTCCTTTACCTCTTTCTCTCATTTTCTCCCTCTTTCCCTCTCTCACACTCTCTCTCTCGCTCTCCCTCCTCGTATCTCTCCCTGTCTCTATCCATTTTACTATCTCCCTCTATCCCTCTCAATCATTCCCTCTCCTACCCTCTCTCTTCCCCCTTTGCCTCCCTCCCTCCCTTCCTCTCCCTTTCCCTTCTTCTCTATTTCATTCCCTCTTTCTCTTCCTCTCACTTCTTCTCTCCACCTCTCTATTTTTTCCTCTCCCGTTATGTCTCTCCATGTTCCTCCTTCAATCTTTATCTCTCCCACATTCTATCCCCCTCTTTCTCCCTTCATTTCCCTCATTTTTCTCCATCTTCGTCTCTCTATCCCTCTTTCTCTCCCTCTCCCTCCTTTTGCCTCTCCATCTTTTGCCTCCTACTCCCTCTCCATGCCTCATTATCTACTAATTTCTCTCTGTCTCTCATTTTCTCTCACTCTTTATCTCTCTCATTGCCTCCTACTCCCTCTCCTTCCATCCCTCTCCTAATGTCTCTCCCTTTGAATCTCTCACTCTCTTTTACTCTCTCCCTTTTCCCTCCCTCTCTTTCTCTCTTTTCCTTTTTCTCTCTCCTTATCTATCTCCCCCTCTCTCTCTATTTATCTATTTCCCCCTCTCTCTCTCCCTCTTCCCCTCTCTCATATTCTCTCTCTTTCTCCTTCCTTCTCCCTCTCTCTATCACCCTTTCTCCCCCTCTTTCTCTCTCTCCTTCTCTTTTTCTCAATCTACCTCTCTCTCTCCCACTCTCTATCTCCCTGTTCTCACCCTCTTTACTCCCTCTCTCTTTCTCTCCTCGATTATCTATGCCTTCCTCTACTCTCTTTCTCCCTTTCACCTTCTCCCCTTTCTCTCTCTCTCTTTATCTCCTTTTCTCCCTCTCTTCCTTTCTCCCTCTCTCCTTCTTCCCTCTCTCACTCCCCGTTCCACTTCATTTAACCCTATCCCTCCCTCTTTATCTCTCTCCATCCCTCTCCCTATCTCTCCTACTATCTCTCTCCCTCTCTCCATCCCTCCCTCTCCCTCTCTCCATCCCTCCCTCTCCCTCTCTCTATCCCTCCCTCCCTTCCTCCCTCTCTCTCCCCCACTCTCTCCCTCTCCTTCTCTTTCCCTTTCTTGATCTCCTTACATCTCTCCCTCTTTCTTTCACTCCCACTTTCTTTCCCCTCTTTTCTCTCTCTTTCCCTCCCTCTATCTCTTTTTTCTCCCTCTTTCTCACTCTCTCTCCCTTCCATCTCTCTCACTCTCTCCCACCTCTATTTTTATCGCAATCCCTCTCTCTCTCACCCTTTTTCCCTCACACTCTCTCCCTCTCTCTCCATCTGCCATTCTTCACCTCTTTTCCTCGCCCTCTCTCCCTCTTTCTCCCTCTCATCCTTTCTCTCCCCCTCTCTCCCTCCCTACCTCCCTCTCTCTTTTTAATTTTTCATCTCTTTGTCTCCATATCTCCCTCTCTTTCCCTCTATCACTCCCTCTCCCTCTCTTTTATCTCATTTTAGCTCTATCTATCTCATTTCCTCTCTCCCCTTCACCTTCTATATTTGTCTCCTCCTTAATCTCTCCCTCCCTCCCTCTCTCTCTTCTATCTCTCTTTTTCTCCCACTCTCTATCTCCCTCCTTCTCCCTCTTCTCCTCTCTCCTTGCCCTCTTTCTTCCTCTCCCTCCCTCCCTCTCCTTTCCTCCCTCTCTCTCACTCTTTCCCTCCCTTTCTTCTTCTCTCTCACCCTCTACCTACCCCCTTCCCCTCCTTCCCTTTTCTCTCTCTTTATATCTCTCCCTATTTCCCTCTTCCTCTATCTCAATCTCTTCCACTCCTCCTCTCTCCCCCTCTCCCTCTCCCACCCTCTTTTCCTTTCTCCCTCTCTTCCTTCCTCTCTCCCTCTCTCTCACTCCCTTTTCTCTTCCTCTCCCTCCCTCTTCCTCTTTCCATCCCTTTTTATCCTCCTTTCTCCCTCTCCCTTTGTCTTTACCTCTTCCTCCTTCTCCTTCTCCTTCTTTTTCTACCTCTCCCTCTCTTTCTCTTGCTCTCTATCCCTTCTTCTCTCTCTTTCTCCCTCTCTCTCTCACTCTCCATCCCACTTTCCCTCTCTCTTCCTCCTCTTCCCCTTTCCCTCTTCTCACTCTCTCCCTCTCCCTCTCCCTTTCTCCCTCCGGCCCTTCATTCTCCTTCTTTCTTATACCTCTTTCTCCCTTTCTCCCACTCTCCCTCTCTCACTCTCTCCCCCCTCTCACTCCTTGTTTCCTTATCTCTCTCCCTCGCCTCTTCCTTCCTCCTTCTTACTCCCTATCTCCCTCTGTCTCTTATTCTCCCTTTCTCCCTCTCTCTCCTTCTCACACTCTCCACCTTTCCCCCTTAACCTCTCTCTTTGTCCTTTTTCTCTATCCACTTTTCCTCTTCTCTCTCTTTTTGGACCCTCTCTCTTTCTCTCTTCCTCTTTCTCTCTGTCTCTCCCACTCCCTCCCCTCTCCCTCCCTCTCCCTCTCTCCCTCCCTTTCCTATCTCTCCCTCTCTCTCCCTTCTTTTCTCTTTATTTCTCTCTACCTCTCTCTTCCCTTCCCTCCCTTCTCTCTCTTTTTTGATCTCTCTCTCCCACTCTCCCTCTCTCATTCCCTCTCCTACTCTTCCTCTCTCTCACCCACTATCCCTCTCTCTCATTCTCCCTCTCTCTCCCCTTTTCCTCTCCCTCTCCCTCTCTCCCACCCTCTTCCTCTCCCTTCCTCTCCCATGCCCTCTCCCCTATGCTCTCCCTTTCTTTGTCTCACTCCCCCACTCTCTCTCACTTCGATCTCTCTCTCACCCCTCTCTCCCTCTCTCTCTTTCTCTTTTCCCTCTCTATCACCCTATTTTCCCCTTCCTTCTTCTCCCCCTCTCTATACTTCTCCCTCTTCTACCTCTCTCTTTCTCTCTCCTTCTCTCTCCTTCTCCCTCTTCCTCATCATCTTTCCCTATCTTTCCCTCCTTTTGCTTCTCCATCTCCCTCTCTCTCTCCCTAACTCTCCCCCTCCTTTTACCTCTCATTCTATCTTCCTCTCTCCCCCTCACTTCCTCTCTCCCTTTCCCTCTCACCCCGTCTCCCTCTCTCTTTCTCTCTCTTATTATCTCTCATCTCCCTCTCCCTTCTCTTTCTCTCTCTCACTCTTCTTCTCTCTCATTCCCTCTCTCCCTCCCTCTCACCCTCCCTATCTCTTTCCCTCCCACTCTCTCTTTGTCTCTCTTCCCTTCTCTCTCCTTCTCTCCCACCCCTCTTCTCTCTCCCTCTTTCTTTTTTTTCTATTTCTATCTCTCTCCCTCTCTCTCCATCTCTTCCTTTCACTCTTCCTCCACCATCCCTCTCTATCTCTCTATCTCCCACTCTCTTTCCCTCTTTTTCTCCCTTCCTCTCTCTTCCTCTCTCTTTCTCCTCCTCTCTCTCTCTTTCTCCCTTTGTCTCTCTTCCTCTCTCCCCTTCTCTCCTTTTCTCTTTCCCTATCCCTCTTTTCTCCCTCGCTCTCCCCCTCTCTCTCCCTCTCCCACTCCAACTCTTCCTCTCCTTCTCCCTCTCTTTCTCTTACTCATCTCTTTCTATTTCTCTCCCTTTCTCTCTCCCTTTTGCTCACCCACCCTCCCTCCCTCTCTCGCTCTCCCTCTATCTCCCATTCTCCCTTTATCCCTCTCCCTCTCAACCTCTCTTTCCTTTTCTCCTCCTCTCTTTTTTTCTCCCCTCCCCTCTCTCTTCCTAACTCTCTCTTTCTTTCTCCCACTCTCCCTCTCTCTCTATGCCTCTATCTCTTTCTATCTCTCTCCCTCTCTCTTTGACTCTTCCACTCCCTCTCTCTCTTTCTCCCTATTTCTTATCTAATTTCCCTCTGTCGCTCTCTCCCTTTCACTCTCCCTTCCTCTTTCCCTCTCTCACTTCCTCCCTCTTTATCCTTTTTTATCTCCATGTCCCTTCCTCTCTCTCTTCTCTCTCTCTCTTACTCTCTTCCTCTCTTTCCTCCCTTCTTACCTCTCTCTCCCCACTCCTTTCCTCTTCCTCTCTCTTTAACTCTCTCTTATTCTCCCTTTACCCCTCCTTCTCTCTCTCACTCACTCATTCTACCTCTATCTTCCTCCCTCCTTTCTTCTCCCCCTCTCTCTCTCACTCCCTCTCATTCTTCTTTCCCTTCCCTCTCTCTCACTCACTCACTCCTTCTCTCTCATATTCTCCCTTTCTCTCTTCTATCCTCCATCTTCCCTTTTTACTCTCCTTCCTTCTCTCCTTCTCTTCTTCTATCCTTCTCCTTCTTTTTCTATCCCTCTCTCACTATATCTCTCTCCCTCTCCCTCTCTCTCTCTCTCACTTTCTCCCTCTCTCCCCCTCTTTCCTTCTCTCTCTCCCTTCCTCCCACCCTCTCTCTTTTCCTCCCACCCTCTCTCTCATCTCCTTCCTCTCTCCCACTATTTCTCTCTCCTTTTCAATATCTTTCTCTCTCTCCTTATGTCTCTCCCATTCTGCTTTCCTCTTTCTCTCCCTTTCGCTTTGCTTCTCCCTTTCTCTCCCTCCCTCTCTTTCTCTTTCTCCCACTATCCCCTTTCTACCTTTGTCTCTCTGCCTCTCTCTCCCCCTCTCTCTCCTTCTCTCCCTCTCTCTCCCTTTCTCTATATTTATCCCTCTCTATCTCTCTCTTATTCTTTCCCTCTAACTCTCTCTTCTTCTCTCTTCCTCTCTCCCCCTCTTTCCCTACTCTCTCTCACTCTCCATCTCTCTAGATCTCTCTCTTTCTCCCTCCTCCCACCCCTTCTCTCTCCATGTCTCTTTAACTCTCTCCTTCTCGCTCTCTCCCCTCTTCCTCTCCCTCCCTCCCTCCTATCTCTTTCTCCCTCCCTCCCTCTCCCTCTCTCTCCCTTTTTATCTCTCTCTCCTCTCCCTTCCTCCCTCCTCTATACTCATTTCTCTCCTGCCTCTCCCTTACCCTATCTTTCACTCTCCCTCCCTCCCTCTCACTATCCTATTACCACCCTCCCCTCTCTCTTTCTCACTCTCTATCTCTCTCTTCCTCTTTTTTCTTACTCTGTCCATCCCTCTCTCCTATATCTCTCTCCCTCTCTTAAAATCTCTCTCTCCTAAACTCCCTCTATCCCCTCCCACTCCTTCCTCCCTTTAGACCTCATTTCTATCTCCCTCTCCCTCTCCCCTACCTTCGCTCCCACTCTCCCTCTATCTCTCTCCCTCTCCTTCCTTCCTATCTCTCATTCCCTCCCTCCTTCTTTCCCTCTCTTCCTTTCTCTCACTCTCTTATTCCCTCCCTCTCCATCTCTCACTCTCTCCCTTTGTCTCTTTATCTCTCTCCCCCTCTCTTTTTCTTTATCTCTATCACCTCTCACTTCCTTTTCAATTCTCTCTCCCTCCTCTCTCCTTTCTTCCTTTGTCTCCCTCCTCCTTCTCTCGATCTTTTTCTCCTTTACCTCCCTTCCTTTTGCTCTCTCCCTCCCACTCTCTCCCCCTCTCCTTTATCTCTTTCACTTCTTCAATACCTCTTTCCCTCTCATTCTCTCACTCCCCTCTCCTTCCCCCTCTCATTTCCTCTCTACCCTCTCCTTCACTCTCTCCCTCCCTTTCTACTCTCTCTCTCCCTCTCTCTCCCTCCTTCTCCCTCTCCTTCTCTATCTCTTTTTCTTTCTACCCTCTCATTTTCTTTCTACCCTCTCATTCCCTCTCTCCCTCTCTCTCTCTCTACCTCTCTCTCCCTCTATCTACCTCACTCTCTTTTCTCTCTTTCCCTTTCCCTACCTCTCGTATTCTCTCTCCCCCTCTATCCATCTCTCCTCCTCTCTTTACTCCTCTCTCTCACTCCTTCCCTTTTGCTCCTCCTACCTCCCTCATTCTCTCTCCCTCACTCTCCCTCTCTATCCCCTTCACTCTCTCCTACCCTCCCTCTCTCCCTCGTCTCTCCTCATTTACCTCTCCCTCCCTCTCTATCTCTGTCTCTCTAAGCCTTTTATTTCTACCTCTCTTCCCCCTCTTTCTCTCTCTCAACCTCTCTCCCTCCCTCTCTCCCTCTCCCTCCCCTCCGTCTCGCTCTCTTACTCTCTCCCTCTGTGTCTCTATCTCTCTTCCCCTCTCTTTTTCTTTATCTCTATCACCTCTCACTTCCTTTTCCCATCTCTCTCCCTCCTCTCTCCCTTCTTCCTTTATCTCTCTTCTCCTCTTTTCCCTCCTCCTTCTCTCGATCTTTTCTTCTTTACCTCCCTTCCTCTCGCTCTCTTCCTCCCACTCTCTCTCCTCCCTTTATCTCTTTCACTCCTTCGGTCCCTCTTTCCTCTCATTCCTTCACTCCCCTTCTCCTTCCTCCCTCTCCCTTCCTCTCTCTACCCTCTCCCTCACTCTCTCCCTCCCTTTCTACCCTCTCTCTCCCACCTCCTTCTCCCTCTCCTTCTCCATCGCTCTTTTCTCTCCCCTACCTATGTTGCCATTTCCCTCTCGTTCCCTCTCTCCCTCTGTCTCCCTCTATCTACGTCACTCTCCCTCTCTCTTTCCCTCTCTCCCTCTCTCTCCATCCCTCTCTCCCTCTATCTACCTCACTCTTTTTCTCTCTTTCTCTTTACCTACCTCTTGTATTCTCTCTCCCTCACTCTCCCTCTTTATCCCTTTCACTCTCTCCTACCCTCCCTCTCTCCCTCTTTACCTCTCCCTCCCTCTCTATCCTTATCTCTCTAACCCTCTTATTTCTACCTCTCTCCCCCTCTTTCTCTCTCTCAACCTCTCTCCCTCCCTCTTCCTCTCCCTCCCTCTTCTCTCTCTCTCTTCCTCCATCCCTCCCTCCGCCTTCTCTCCCTCCTATTCTCCCTCTCCCTCCATCTCTTTCTCTCCATCTCTATCTCTATCCCTATCTTTCCCTCAACCTATCTCTCCCACTACCTCTCCTTCTCTCAACCTCTCTCTTTATCTCCTCCTCTATCTCTTTCTCACTTCCTCTATATCCCTCCCTCTCTCTCTCTCTCTCCCTCTCCCTCCCTCCCTCACTCAACCTCTTTCCCCATTTACTTTTTTCTCTTTCTCTCACATCCTCTCTCTTTTGACCCCTTTCTCCTTATCTCTCCCTCTCCCTCCCTCCCTCTATCTCTATCTCTCTCTATCTTTTCCTATCCTCTCCCTCTCCCTACCTCTCACTCTCTCTATTTCTCTTTCCCTCTCCATCTCTCTCTTCCTTTTCGTCTTTCACCCTCTCTCTCTCCCCTTCTCCCCCATCTTTTTTCTCTTTCTCCAACCATTCTATCTTTCTCATTATTTCTCCCTCTCCCTCACCATATCTATCCCACTCTCCATCGATCTCTCTTCCTCTCCCTCTCCATCTACATTATGTTAATGTCGCAATAATGATTTTATAGCTTTATTTCCACTCTTCCAATTACGGTTGCATGATCTCTCCCTAACACATCCATAAGATGCTTTCCCTTCAATGCCATTCAGTATAAAAGAATCTAGATAATAACATAATATCCATAAAGCAATAAATAAATCTATATAGCAAGGCAATAATAGTGTAGCTGCTTACATCTAATACACGTTACGCTCCGATAACGATTTTCAATAGCAATAAGATGGGTGGATTTCCATTAAAATCACCTACATGATTTGATTTCCCTCCTCATCTAGCTATTGAATAAAGCTCTATGGATGTTCAGCTAAGTATGCATCATTGTTCAAAGATTACAACACGTCATAATCTACTCGACCTAGATAGCCACCTATCAAGATATTCCTTTTGCAACAAGGTAGCTCTCCTTCATTAATGAGGAGCACGCTTGCATTTTCTCATCCCTAAAACTTAACAAGGCTACTACATTGTTCAATATTACACCGATTCTAAAATTTTTTAGAGGATGCCTAACTTTGATTGATATAAGAAAACATAAAAAGAAAATTGGCGAGTTGCATATGGAACCCATCATAGGGTTATTAGATCCAAGAGATGTGATGCTATGACTATGCTCTAAAGTAGACACAATCACAATACTAGCAAAGGAAGGTCATAAAATTTAGAACTCAATTTATAAAAGTTTTCAATGGAACCTGGATTTTGAATTTTGAAAAGAAAACCCTATAGTTGCTACTTGGGTTCAGCTACCACATCTCCCTCTCACATTCTTTACGCCATCAAACTTGAAGAGGATAGGAGAATGTTTAGGCTACTACCTTTGAGTAGATGCAAAAACTTGCTCCTTGACCCATCCAATGCTTGTTGGAATTTGTATTGAGGTAGACATTGCTAAATACCTTCCAACGTGGATTTGGATTAGTTCAAAGGAGAATGGATTTTAGGAGAAGATGGAGTATGAAGGTAACCTTTCCTACTTGCTCAAAGTGTGGATTGATAGGGGATCATCAAAAGGCTTGTTGAAAAGTGGCTTTACATCTACGTATAACCCCTTCTTCTAAGATACTAATGCAATAGCAACCACTATCCCAAAATAGGGACATTGTTAGAGGTAAAAACGTTTGGATTTAGGTTAATAAATAGCAACCACATAAAAAGACTAAAGCTTTAGTTGTTGACCACTAGTCTTAATTAAGATGTACACGGGGATGGTCCTATTGTTACTATTGGGAAACTTTCAAAAAATGCTTGGAAAAGGTGAGTTAGGTTCATGTAGGGTCCTCTAGTGGATAGAATCTATTAGATGATCAAATTGTACTCTAGTTGATTGAATCTCCTATGACTCCTACTCCCTAAGTCGATATGGAACTTGAGATAGGTTAAACACAAGGAGAGAGAGAGAGAGAGGGCTTGGGAGAGAGAAGGAGTGAAAGAGAGAGAGGAAAGGAGGGAAGACAAAAGGGAGAGGGAGGGAGAGAGAAGGATAATGAAGGGAAGCAAGAGAGACGAGAGAGAGCTAGAGGGAGATAGAGAGGGAGAGGAATGAAGAGAGGGAGAGAGCAACGAAGGGAGCAAGATGGAGAGGGAGAGAGAGGGAGAGAGTGTAAGGTAGAAAGTGAGAGAGAGAGAAAAAAGGAAGAAGGGAAAGAGAAAGGGGAGAGAGAGACAGAGGAAGAGGGAGAGCAAAGGAAGGGAGAAAGAGGAAGATGGAGAGATAGAGAGAGGGTGAAGAAGAGGGCGAGGGAGAGAAAGAGAGAAAGTACAAGGAAAGAGAGAGGGGGAGACGAGGGAGAGATAGAGAGGATAAAGAGGGGACAGGGAGAGAGAGGGAGAGAAGAAGAGATAGAGAGTAAGAGAAGGAGAAACAGAAAGAAGGAGAGAGGGATAGAGGGAGAGAGAAAGTGAGAGAGGGAGAAAGAGGGAGAGAAAGGAAAGCGAGAGACAGATAGAGGGAGAGAGGGAGAGAGAGGGGAGAGGGAGAGTGAAAAGGAGAAGGAGAAAGAAGGAGTGTGAGAGAGAGACATAGAGAGAGAGAAAGGAAGAGGGAGAGAGAGGGAGTATAAGAGGGAGAGAGAGAGAGAGGGAAAGAGATAGGGTAAGAGAGAGTGAGGGAAGGAGAAAAAGAGAGTGGGAGAGGGAGAAAGGGAGGGAAAGGGAAAGAAAGAGTATAAGAAAAAGGAAGAGAGAACGAGGGAGGGGTGAGAAAGAGAGAGAGTTAGAAGGAGGGATATAGAGAAAGGGAGAAAGAGAGAGAGAGAGAGAGAGCTAGAGGAGGGATATAGAGAGAGAGAGAGCAAAAGAGAGGTAGAGAGAGTGAGAGGGAATGAGAAAAGGAGAGAGAGAGAGATAGAGAGGTAGACAGAGATGGAGATAGAGGAATAGAGTGAAAAAGAGAGGGAAAACAGAAAAGAGGGAGGAGGGAGGGAGGTAGAGAGAGATGGAGAGAGGGAAGAGAGAGAAAAAGAGAGGGAAAATAAGAAAGGGAGAGAGGGAGGGAGATAGAGAGGTAAAGGGAGAAGAAGAGAGAGGAAGAGAGAAAAGAAGAGAGAGGAATAGAGAGAAGAAGAGAGGGAGAAAGGGAGGGGTGAGAGGCAACGAGAGGTGAGGGAGAGAGGGAGGGGTGAGAGGCAACGAGAGGTGAGGTAGACGGGGATAAAGAGGGAAGGGTGTGAGGGAGAGAGAGAGAGAGGAGTGGGATAGAGATGGCGAGAGAAGGAGAAAGAAAGAGGGAGGAGGAGAAGGGAGAGAGTGAGAGAGGGAAAGAGATAGAGCGAGGGGTGGAAAGAGAGAGGGAGAGAGAGGGAGGGAGAGAGAAAGAGAGGGAGGGAGAGATTGAGGGAGAGAGATAGCAAAGAAGAGCGGTGGAGATAGAGAAGGAGAGAAAAGGGAGAGGAGAGAGAGGTGAAGGGAGAGAGAGTAAGAGAGAGAGGATGGAGAAAGAGAGAGGTAGAGAGATAGGAAGAGGGAGAGAGAGGGAAGGAGAGGAATAGAGAGATATAGAGGGAGAGGGAGAGAGGGATAGAGAGGGAGATGAAAAAGAGAGAAGGGAGGGAGAGAGAAATATGGAAAAGGATAGGGAGAGAGCGAGAAAGGGGGAATGAAAGAGAGGGGGAGAGAGAGGGAGATGAAAAGAGATTAAAAGAGAGGGAGAGAGAGAGGGAGATGAAAAGAGATTAAAAGAGAGGGGGAAAGGAGAGGGAAAGAAACAAGAAGTGGAAGAGAGAGAGAGGAAAGAGAGAGGGAGGGAGAGAGTGGAAGGAAGAGATAGGTAGAGAGGGAGAGAGCAAGAGAGGGGAATAGAGGGAAAGAAGGAAGGGGAGAGTGGGAGAGAGAGAGAAAGAGCAAGAATTGGAGAGAGAAAGGGAAAGAGAGGGAGAGAGGGAAAGGGGAGATGAGAGAGAGGGGTAGGGAAGGATTGAGAGAGGGAGAGGGAAAAGGAGAGGGAGAGAGAGTTAGAGAGAGAGGGCGAGTAGGGGGTAGGGAGAGAGGGAGTGAGAGAGAGTGTGAAACAAAGGGGGAAGCAAAGGGAAGGGAGATAGTGGGAGAGAGAGGAATGGAAAGAGAGAGACAAAGAGGGATAGAAGAGGATGAGCAAGAAGCGAGAGAAAGAGAGAGGGAGAGAGAGAGGATAGGGGAAGAAAGAGATAGAGAGAATTAGAGAGAGAGATGGAGAGAGAAGGATAGAGAGAGAGGGAGAGAGGGGCAGAGAGAGAGGAAAAGAGAGTGTAAAAGAGAGGTTGAGAAGGAGAGAGTAAGCGAGAGAAAGAGCAAGAGTGTGAGAGGGAGAGGAGAGAAAGAAAAGTGAGAGGAAAAGGGGAGAGCAGGGAGGTAGGGAGAGAGGGAGAGCGAAATAGGGGGAGGGAGAGAGAGAGAGGGAGAGAGAAAAGGATGGAGGAAGAGAGAGGGAGAGGTAGAGAGAGGGAGAGAGGGGGATACCAAGAATGAGGGAAAAAGGAGAGATAGAGTGAAAAAGAGAGAAAGGGGGAGATATATAGAGAGAGGGAAGAGAGAAATAGAGAAAAAGGGGAGTGAGAGAGAGAAAGAGAGCTAAAGGAAAATAGATACACGAAGAAGGAGAAAGAGAAAGTAGGAGAGAGCGGGTAAAGATAGAGGAAGAGGGATAGAAGGAGAGGGGGAGGGAGAAGGAAAGAGGGAGGGAGGGAGGGAGGGAGGGGAGAGAGAGGGAGAGAGATGGAGGGAGGAGAGAGGGAGAGATAAAGAGTGAGAGAGTGAGGGAAAGGGAGAGAGATAGAATGGGAGAAGGAGGTGGGAGAGGGAGAGAGACATAGAGAGGAGGAGGACTGAGGGAGAGGGAGAGAGTGCGAGAGAAAGTGAGAGAGATAGAAAAAGAGAGGTAGAGAGAAAGAGGGTAAGAGATAGAGTGAGAGAAAGAGAGAGGGGGAGTGTGAGAGGGAGAGTAGGAGAGAGAGAAAGGGATAGCGAAAGAGAGAGGGGGAGTGTGAGAGGGAGAGTGAAAGAGAGTGCAAAAGGGAGAGAGGGTGATGGAGAGAGAGGGAGAAAGAATAAGAGAGAGGGGGAGAGAAAGAAAGAGAGAGAGATAGAACTAAAAGAGGATATAGAGAGAGAGAGGGAGAGAGTGGGATATAGAATAAAAGGGACTTAAAGGGAAAAAGGGAAGGGAGAGAGAGGGGGAGGTAGAAAGAGGGAGAGAGGGAGAGTGAGAGAGTGAGAGAATGAGAGTAAGGGAGTGAGGGAGGAAAAGAGATAGAGTGAAAGAGAGAAAGGAAGAGAGAGCGAAAGAGAGGAAGGGAGGGAGAGAGAAAAGGGCCGGGAGAGAAAGTTATAGAGGGAGGGATAGAGAAACAAGGGGAGAGAGATAGAGAGAAAGAGAGGGAAAGAGATGGAGAGAAAAAGAGAAAGTAGATGGAGAGAGAGGGATGAAGGATCATGCATCCTATAGAGGTGCAAAATAAACAAAAAAAAAATTTCCTCCATGTAAAGGGCCCAAGATCATGTCGTTGATTCAACTAACTATATATATATACATGAATTAAAGAAATAAATAGAGAATTACTCGTAGCGAGTATAGATGTAAATTCTTTAGCGAGAAAAACTATCCAAGTATCTAGCCTCTATTGATGATCCATGTAGTCTAAGCATCTATAATGAAGCACTCAAAATTGGTAGAGTGTTACTCCACCATTTCTAATTTATGTAGTGTTTCTTGTAGAAATCTAATCCGAGCAATTTTATGACAACATAAAGAGATGAGAGATAAGATGGTGGTGTCCTTTTTATTTTTCTTTGTTAGTCGAGTTTTGTCTTTAAAAAATCTATCTCCTTTATGTCGTACCTCTCCTCTAATTTGTAGGGGAGAGTTTCCTTATCCTCCAAGGACAAGGAGAGGGACGATAAATAAGTCCTAACTAGACTTATGGTTGTTGTTTCTAATCCTCTAATTATGGTTATTTATTTCCAAATTTTAAACCAACTTCTAAAATAGGAAACCGATTCTAAAATAGAAAAATTTTCATTTTATAAAACTTGCATTTAAGGAAACTTTATATTTTAGCAAGTTTTCCATTTTTGGAAACCTTTTCCAAAATAGAAAACTTTCAAAATTGAAAAATTTTTCCAATATCTTTGCTTCTTTTTAATCACATAAATGCTTAAACTTATGTGTGTAACGTAATAGGCTTCTAGATATATTGGCAATGTATCAAGAACAAAACACTCCTTTTTTATCTCTTGATATATAAATCAAGATTGTCCTTTAGTAAGGCATCATGACTACTAGATTAGCTTCTAGCAAGGTATCATGACTTCCCAATTCTCTAAGAGGATTAATTAATTCATTATCACTTGTTCATGAGTATGGTTACCATAAAATTCAATCCGCATGTCAACTTATCTTAGTGTGTTCCCGAACTTGGTTATAAGTCTTGTTTGATTATGTTCACATAAGGTTTTTTTATTTCAAAATGTCTTAGCACTTAGAGTAAACCAATTAAGCTTTATTGGTGTACTCGTATCGTTGCCATATATTTCTCAAGTAGACATTCATCGAAGTATAATGTGATAAGCTGCTTTAACATGCTATCTTAATCATACACCTATTTCCATTAGATTCCTAGTGCACCCAACAAATCAACCACGTGCAATACTTTACGGGTCCATCGAAACGAGTGTCTAAGGACTAGTTATACCCATCTCGTATGAGATTCTCATAGACTAAACCAAATGGGGTCTCACTGCAAGTTAAGTCTAGTGATATATTCTCTAACATAAACCACCTAAGTGTTTTCTTTGGCATCATCATGTGAATATGTGTGAGATCTCATACTTCTATCATATAGCATGAGCATAGCACTCACAAGTCTATCCGTATATAGTCAATGTCCATTCTTGACAATGCTATGACTTGGGACGTTTAATGATATCATTTATATGCATTAGTGTTTGTCTCACATCTTTTAATGAATCACTATTACAAATGCATATCATAAGGACTTCTATCTAATTCTACTATATTAATAAACATAGAACATAAGAATTAACAAAAAGAATATGTTTATTATTAAAATAAATGATGCAATAATACAATAACTCAAACCCATCCAAACATAATTAGATCTTAGGCACTCTGCACTAATAATCTTCCACTTATATTAGAGCCAACAAGCCATGTCCCTTATGCCCAATGATAGAGTAAGAGTCTCATATTTCGGTTGTGATAAAGGCTTAGTCAAGGGGTTAGCTATGTTATCATCGGTATGGACTTTTTCCATTCTTATGTTGCCATGATCGATAATCTCTCTAATCGGATGGTAGCATCACACTACATGCTTGGATAATTTATTAGAACTTAGTTCCTTTGCTTATGTTGTAGCTTCATTATTTTCACGAGTACAATACTATTGGATAAACAATGTTAGGAACCACTTGTAGTCCAAAAAAAAATTTATTAAACCAAACAACCTCCTTAGTTGTTTCGTGATAGTAATATATTTAGCCTCGGTTATAGAGTTAGTCACTATTTCTTACTTTGAACTTTTTCAACTAACAACTCTATCATTCAACTGAAAAATGAATTCTTATTGATACTTAAAGTCATCATGGTTAGATTAAAAACTAGCATTTGTGAACCCTTTCATTATTAGTTCATCCCTCGCATGCACTAGGAAGGCATCCTTAGTTCTTTGTAAGTACTTTAGAATGCTTTGCATAGCAATCCATGTTTTTCACCTAGATCAGCTAGATATCTACTATATATACTCAAAGCAAATGAGACATCAAATCACATACATAACATTGCATACATGATAGATCATATGGCTAACATGTAAGGAATGTGACTCATCCATTTTCTTTCATTTTGTGTGTTACGACACTCAACCTAGGAAAGTTTTATGTCATGTGACATTGGAATACGTCCTCTCTTGGATTTTTCCATACCAAACCTCTTTAGTATTTCATCAATATATGTCCTTTGAGAGAGAGAGAGCTAACATTCTTCGTAATCGATCTCTATACATCTTGATTCCAATAATGTAAGTTGCCTCTCCCATGTCTTTTTTGGAGAAATTCTTAGATAACCAATCTTTTATAGATTGCAAGATGGTCATATTATTGCCAATAAGTAGTATATCATCTACATATAGCACAACAAAAACAATTGAGCTCCAACTAACCTTCTTGTACACACAATGTTCATCTTTGTTTTGTGAAAAATCAAACTCTTTGATTGTTTCATCAAAACATTGATTCCAACTCCTAGATGCTTGCTTAAGTCCATAAATAGACCTTTGCAATTTATAAATCTAATTTGCATGTCGTTGGTGACAAAACCATTTGGTTGTGTCATGTACACATCCTTATTCAATTTTCCATTAAAGAAAGCAATTTTGACATCCATTTATCATATCTCATAATGGTGATATGTAATGATTGCGAGCATAATCAAAATGAATTTAATCATTGCTATTGGTGAAAAAGTTTCATCATAATCAACACCTTAATTTTGACAATACCCTTTTGCCACTAGTTTGGCTTTGTACATATGTATGGATCCATCCATGTCGATCGTATCCATCCATGTTGATCTTTCTTTTAAAGACTCACTTACACCTAATAGATTTAACACCTTCGAGGGGATTAACTAAAATCCATACTTTTTTCGTGAATGGATTTCATTTCGATTTCATGGCCTTATGCCTTTTTTATGAGTCAACGTCTAACATTACTTCTTCATAGGTACTAAGTTCATCATCTCATATGACTGACATATCTCCATGTGTTGAGACTAGAAGGCCATATCTTTGTGGCTCTTAATGAATCCTTTTAGACTTATAAAGTTCTTATGTAATGGTTTTTGGATGGTTACAAGGCTTTATAACTTTTCTAATTGGGGTTCCTCTAGTGGAATATCAATTTATGAGTCGTCTCAAATCTCATCGAGTTCAACCTTCCTCCCACTTGTTTTAGCATCTATAAATTCCTTCTCAAGGAAAACAACATGCCTAGCTACAAACACTTTTTTTCTTATGGTTGGTAAAATTAATATCCATTTATCTCTTTCGGATATCCATAAATTTATGTTTTTACTGATTTGGGCTCAAGCTTGTCTTTGTCTAAATGTTTGACATATGTTTTATAGCCCTAAATCTTAAGGAAAGACAAATTTGCTTTCCTTTCCATAACTTATATGGAGTCGATCAACGGACTTTGTTGAAACCACTGTTCAAAATAAATGTCACGATAAGGAATGCGTTTCCCAAAATGCAATTAGGATATTAGTTTGACTCATCATGAACCGGACCATATCTAATAGTGTTCGATTCCTCTTTTTGGACACACCATTCATTTGTCGTGTCCCGAGTGGAGTCCATTATGAGAGAATCTCATTCTCTTTTAAATGATCTAAAAATTTAGTACTTAAGTATTCTCCACCTTGATCTAATTGAAGTGTCGTAATACTTTTGCCTGTTTATTTCTCAACTTCAAACCTAAACTCTTTGAACTTTCCAAATGCTTCGATTTATGTAACATGAGATGCACATAACTAAAACATGATCGATCATTGATAAAGGTTATGAAATAATCATATCCTTCTCTAGTTTTGATGGACATGAGCCTACATACATCACTATATATGAGGCCTAACAAATCAACAACTTTTTTACCTTTTTCACTAAAAAGAGATTTTGTTATTTAGCCAAGCAAATAAAAGATTCATAGATATCATAAGATTCATAATCAAATGATTCTAAATATCTATTTTTATGTAATTTGGATATATGATTTTTGCTTATATGGCTAAGTCAACAATGCCACGGATAGGTTTTATTTAGATCATTAGTTTTGAGTCTCTTCATATTTGTGTTATAGATAGGTGTGTCTATGTTTAGAACATATAAATGGTTATTCACATTAGCATTTCCATATAAAATATCATCTTTATACAAGAAACAACTTTTGTTCTTAAATAAAAATGGAAAGCCATCTTGGTCCAAACAAGAAATAAAAATAATATTCTTAGTTATACTAGGAATATAATAACAATTTCTTAGTATAAGCATAAGTCCCGATGGGAGTGCCAACTCATAGGTGCCTATCACTAATAGTACAACTCTTAAACCATTACTCACACATAGGTTAACATCACCAAAACTAGTTTTTCTAACCTCCTTTAGTCCATTTAAATTTGTGAAAATGTGTGCGCCATATCTAGTACCAAATACCCATGAAGTGAGACTAGAAGTAGGAAAGTTTACTTCAATAACATGAATACTTAAGGTACTATTAGAACTCTTCTTTTGCACCCCTTGATGGTACTTCTTATCATCTATCGCATAGAGCATTTTTCTATATTTGAGGACATCTCTCATATTCATTTTTTAGTCAAGAAAGTTTGTGCCATTTAAGGCATTACTTTCATTAATTATTGATCTCATCGATGCATTACTAGTCATACTTGTGCAACAACCTTGACGGGATAGAAAACGTACGGTTTGGTTAATTAAATTGTATGAAATAAAACAAAGCATAAATCAAGGAAGTAAAATCTATGTTTGCTCCCACTATTTTCATTAAGTCATATAACCTTCAATATAAGATTCAAAATTTATTTGTTTATTATTTTCTTAGTGGGTTAGGATCCTATCCTCTAAAATGTATTGACCTTGAGTTCTCTTAATAAGCCATACATGAAGGATTTGGTAGGTAACTCTTTACCAATAACATCTAGTGTAATTCCTAATCTCATTAGCTTAAAAACTTTTTATCTTATCACATCTTATGTGAATATCAATCCTTGCCTACAAGTTTATTAGACCTTGAGTTATCTCAACAAACTCAACAACTCATTTAAGTTAAACCCAACATTCATGGATATCGTATGGCCCATGATTTTTTTCCTCGAGGAAAAAATGACCTTGAGTTTTCTCAACAAGCCAATAATAACCAAGGGAGTTCCCTCTTCATAATGGTGAAAGGTAATTAACTTAATATTTTATTTGAAGGATTTTAATTTTGTTGATCTCATCCTAGCATGCATACTAATAAATAATCACATTATTCCTAACATGCATACTAATATTAATTGCATAATATATATACATCTCATACATGGCACAAAAAGACTAGTGAATGGTAATGGATCTCTAATACTAGCCCTCTCGAGCCACAAGGAGACTAGTAGGTCAAATTCATAGGTGAAAAATCATTGTAAATTCTTCAAGAATGTCTTCATTCCTTGGCATCTTGTCCTTGCATCTATTCTAATTCGAATCTTCTACTTTTACATTTATTTGAATAACAAACCTCGAGTTACATTTGAAGAGAGTAAGATGAGAAGAGAAATACAATAGAGCATAAGAAAAGGCAAGACATGCAAGTCCTATTTATCCAAAAACTATAAACATTCAATCCATAAAACTAGGTCAACTCATCCATACCATTTACCCACACTTCAATCACATTGCTACATGGCATATTAAAGAAACACATTTTATTCATAAAATAATTATAAATCTATGTTTTTTATCATTTTATAAACCGATTAAAATTTTCCTAAATTTGAATTTTAAAACTTTTCTAGCCTTTTTCCCACTTTGGGCCCATGGACTTTTGGGCCTCGATGGCCCACGGGCTTATATGCCCAAGCCCTCAACTTGGCATGCTCATGTGCACCTACCCACGGCCAACAACTTGGCATACGAGCACATAGCCGGTGGCCTCGTATGCTTAGCACCGTGAGCCGACATGACCTCTACACCTCTCACACACATGCCTAGCCTATTAGTCTAGTATGCAATGCACGTGGGCACTTGACCTATGCACCTCACTCACGAGTGTCTAGCCTATTGGCCTAGCACACCTCACACATGAGTTCCTAGCCTATGCGTGTTGTGCATGGACTAGCATAGAACACCCGGCCTAGACACCTCATGTCTCACCTGCACACCTAGCATACGACTTGTAAGTGATGTTTTTTTTGTGCTCGTGAGCTTTAACGTCCAACATCGGTCTCGCTCACCTCACTATATTTAACCCAAATTTTAGTTTTAAATTAATATAAAATACCAAAAATACTAGATTTATAATTAGGCATAGTTAATTTATGTGGTTAATTATAATTAACATAACATACAATCAAAGATTCAATAGAGGCCACGATACTAATTAAAGGATCATGTATCCTATTGAGGTGCGAAATAAATAAAAAATTTTCCTTCATCTAAAGGGCTTAAGATCATGTTGTTGAATGAACTAACTATATATATACATGAATAGAGAATTACCTCTTATAGCGCGATTTAAATTCTTTAGCGAGAAAAGCCATCCAAGTGTCTAGCCTCTATGGATGATTCCCGTAGTCCATGCACCCACAAAGAAGCACTTAGAATTGGTATAATGCTAGCTCCACCTTTTTTTATTTATGTAGTATTTCCTATAAAAATCTAATCTAGGTATTTTTATTACAACCTAAAGAGATGAGAGAGGAGATGGTGTGCTAGGGTTCGGGAGAAAATAATTTTCTCCTGGCTTTTTGTTTTAAAGTCTGTGTGTCCTTTTTATTTTTCTTTGTTGGTCAAATTTTCTCTCCAAAAAATTTATCTCCTTTATGCCGCATCTCTCCTCCAATTTATAGGGAAAGATTTACCTTGTCCTCCAAGGATAAAGAGAGAGGCAACAAATAAGTCCTAATTGGACTTATGGTTGTTGCTTCCTAATTCTCTAAGGATTAGGAGTTATTTTACATATGAACTTTTGATCTTTATGTTTTAAGAATTCATCCTTAGCTAATAAGTTTGACGTTTATCCTCCCCGCAAAAATATCTTAAGGCTTTTTATGAAACCTTTTGGGCCAAAACCATTTTGCTCTATTAATTTATTTGGACTATCCAAATAAATAATCTTAGATAATTTTAGACGAGTCCATATTAGGAAATAATTTTTCAAAATACCCTTTAACCTAAATTAGGAAACTCATTTCCATTTTAGGTTATTTATTTCAAAAATGGAACCAACTTCCAAATTAGGAAACTGATTTCTAAAATAAAAAACTTTCCATTTTAGGAAACTTTCTTTTAAGAAAACTTTCATTTTAAGAAACGTTTCATTTTTAGAAACCTTTTTCAAAGAGACTTTCAAAATTGAAAACTTTTTCAATATCTTTACTTCTTTTTAATCATGTGAATGCTTAAACTTATGCGTGTGACTCAATAGGCTCATAGATATGTTGGTAATGTATTAAGAACAAACGACTCCTCTTTTATCTCTTGATACATAAATCAAGATTGGCATCCAACAAGGCATGATAACTTTTCAATTCTCTAGAAGGAGTAATTAATCCATTATTACCCTTCATGGCCATGATGACCATATAATTCATTCCTCGGGTCAACTTATCATATTGTGATCTCAAATTTGGTTTTAAGTCCGGTTTGATTATGATCACACAAGTTGTCTTTGATTCCCAAATGTCATAGCTTTTAGAGTCAACCAAATATGCTTTATTGGTGTACTCCTACTATGGCCACATGTTTCTCGTTAGACATTAATTGAAGTGCAATATGATAATTCCTATAGTATAGAAGGAATGACATCTCCTTTCTTAGTCATACACCTATTTCCATTAGATCATAGTGCTCCCAACGAATTGCTCACGTACAACCCATCAAAACAAGTGTCAAACTGCATAAATCCTTTACCGAGGTAATTGTGATGACTTCAACTCTAAAGACCAATTGTACCCATGTTGTATGAGATTCCCATAGACTTAACCAAATACATTCTCATGGTGAGTCAAGTCTAGTGATATGTTCTCTAACATAAATCACTTAAGTGCTTGTTTTGGCATCAACATGCCAATAGGTGTGAGATCCCCTATTGCTATCATATAGCATGAGCATAGCACTCACAAGTCTATCCGTATATAGTTAATGCCCATTCTTGACAATGCTATAACATGGGATATTTAATGATATCATTTATATATGTTAGTGTTTGTCTCATATCTTTCGATCAATCACTATTACAAATGCATATCATAAGGACTTGTATCTAATTCTACTAAATTAATAAACATAAAATATAAAAATTGAGAAAAAGACTTCTTTTATTATTATTAAAATAAATAATGTAATCATACAATGACTCAAGTCCATCCAAACATGATCGAATCTTGGGCACCTACACTAATAAGAGGAAGGAAGAAAGGTCGAGAGAGTGAGTGAGAGAGAGAGGGAGTGAGAAAGGAGAGAGAGAGAGATTGATAGGGAGAGATTGAAGGGAGAGAAGAGAGAGAGAGGGAGGGAGAGGGGGAGAGTAGAGAAGAGAGAGGGAGAGGGAGGGAGAGGGGAGAGTAAAGAAGAGGGGAAGGGATAAAGGGTAAGGAAGAAAGGGATAGAGAAAGAAAGAGGGAGGGAGAGAAAAAGAGGGAAAAAGAGAGAAAGTAAGAGAGGGATAAAGGGAGAATAAGGGGAGAAGAGCAAGAGGGAGAGATAGAGAGAGGGAGAGGAAGGATGGAGTGAGGAGGGAACGATGGAGAGAGGGAGAGAGGGGAAGAGGGAGAGAGAAAGGCGAGTTAGAGATAAAGTGGGAGGGAAAAGAGAGGGAAAGGGAGAATGAGGGAGAGATAGAGGAGGAGAAAGTGTGAGAGATAGGTAAAGGGGAAGGGGGAGAGAGTAACTTAGATAGAGAGAGCGATAGAGAGAATAAGAAAGACAGAGGTGGTAGAGATGGAAAGGAGAGTAAGAGAGAGGGAGGGAGGGAGAGAGATAGGCGAGAGAGAGGGAGGGAGAAAGAAGATAATGGGAGAGAGAGGGAGTTAAAGGGAAGGAGTGGGATATAAATATATTAGAGGAGAGGGAGAAAGTGAGGGACAAAGAGGGAGAGAGAGGGAAAGGGAGAGGGGGATAAAAATAGTGAGTACGAGAGAGAGATAGGGAAAGAGTGATAGAGAGAGGGAGAGAAAGAGAAAGAGAGAGATATGGTGGGGGAGAGAGGGAGAGAGAGAGATAGAGGGATTAAGGGAGAGAGGGAGGGAGGAAAAGAGGGGAGGGAGCAATAAGGAGAGAGAAGAGAGGGATAGAGGGATTAAGGGAGAGAGAGGCAGAGAAAGAGGGGATAAGGAGAGAGAGAGAGAAAGGGAGAAGGAGAGAGGGAGGTATGAAGGGGAGAGAGGGGGAGAGAGGGGGAGAGGTAGAGCAAGTGAGAGAGAGGGATGAAGGAAGAGAGGGAGAGAAATGGAAAAGGGGAGAGAGGGTGAGTGAGAGTGAAGAAAAAAGAGAGGGAGAGAGATAATGAGAGAGGAAGAGAGAAGTACTAAAAGAGAGGAAGGGGGAGAAATAGAGAGGGAGAGGGAGAGGGAGCGAGAGAAGAAGAGAGGAAGAGGAAAAGGGAGAGGGAGAGAGGGAGAAGGAGGGAGGGAGGGAGAAAGAGAGTAAGAGAAGGGAGAGAGAAGTTAGAGAGCGAGAGAGCGAGAAAGCGAGAGAGAGGGATAGACAAAGAGGGAAAGGGAGATGGATAGAGAGGGAGAGGGAGAGATTCAGAGAGGTACAATAAGAGAGGTAGATAGGGAGAGAGAGGGAGAGTGAGAGAGGGGAGAGAGAAAGGGAGTGACGAAGAGAAGGAGAGGGGGAGAAAGAAGGACTAAGAGAGAGAAGAAGATATGGGGAGAGAGGAGAGTGAGAGAGGGAGACAATGGAAGAGCGAGGAAGAGGATAGAGGGGAGAGAGCTAGGGAGAGAGAGTGGGAGGGAAGGAAAGAGTGAGAGAGAGATAGAAAGGGGAAGATGGAGAGAGGTAGAGAGAGGGAGAGAGAGAAAGGGAAAGGGAGAGGGAGAGAGAGTGAGGGTGAGTTAGAGAGAGGTAAATAGAGAAAGATATAGGAGAGAGAGTGAGAGCAACGAGAGGGTGAAAGAGAGAGGGAGAGTGAGAGAGATAGGGAAAGGGCAAAGGAGAAAGAGAAATAAAGGGTGAGCAAGAAAGAGAAATGGTGGGAGAGGGAGAAGGGGAGAGAGGTTGAGGGAGAGATAAGGAAGGAGAGGGAGAGAGAGAAGGAGAGAGGTAGGGAGAGGGAGGGAGAAGAAGAAGGAGAGAGATAGATGAAGAGAGGAGGCAAGGAGAAGAGAGGGAGGCGGGGACAAGTGGAGAAAAGGAGAGAGATAGATGAAGAGAGGAGGCAAGGAGAAGAGAGGGAGGCGGGGACAAGTGGAGAGAAGGAGAGAGATAGATGGAGAGAGAGGGCAAGGAGAAGAGAGGGAGGCGGGGACAAGTGGAGAGAAGGAGAGATGGAGAGATGGAGAGAGAGAGGAGCAAGAGAATTAGAGAGGGATAGATAAGGAGAGAGGGAGTGTGAGAAGGAAAGAGATAGAACGAGTGAGGTAGAGAGAGAAGGAGAGGGGGAGAGTGAAAGAAAGAGAGTGAGTAAGAGGGAAGGAGAGAGGAAAAGTAGGAGAGGGAGAAAAGGGAAAGAAGGAGGAGAGATAAAGAGAAGGAGAGCATGGAAGAGGGATAGAGAAAGAACGAGAGAGAAAAAATGAGGGGGAGATAAAGGAAGAGCAAGAGAGGGAGAGGGATAGAGAGGGAGAAAGAGGAAGGAAGAGTGAGAGAGAGAAAAAGAAAAAGAAGGAGGGAGAGCAGGGAGAGAGAGAAGGAGAGTTAGAGGGAGAGAAAGAGTTATAGCAAAAGAGAGAGAGGGAGAGGGAGAGGGAGAGGGAGAGAGAGAGTGAGAGAACGAGAGAGGGAGAGGGAGAGAAAAAGGGGAGAGGGAGAGAGTAGGAGAGAAAGAGAAAGAGAGAAGCGAGAAAGAGGGAGAGGGATAGCAAGAGAGTTAGTGAGATGGGGAGATAGAGAAGTCAAGAAGGAGAGAGAGGGAGAGAGGGAAAGTGAGTGAGCTAGAGTGAGGAAGAGAGGCAAGAAGAGGGAGTGTGACGCCCATCCTTGGCCCACTTGCTAAATACCCAAAAGGAGTGACTAGCCAAGGAGTGCGTCACGTTCACACAACCAATTTCTTTATTAACCTCAAAAACATATGTGCTCATACATTAAGGACTTATTATACATGAAACATGTATAAGACAATGTACATAATATTAGCACTACGAGTGGAAGAAATTACAAAATTTATTTAAAATACTATCAAACTGTTTATCGACACCCCAACCCCAAAGGTATTAGCAAGCTTAGTAAGTATGGTGATGCACATGATATGCAATAAAGTTCGTTTCCTAGTCTCCCTATCCATTTTAATCCGGGTATCCTAGGTATTAGCAAGATAATGCGTTCCATCTCTCGATGATCATATTATCACCTACTTGCTTTATTACTCTCTCGGTGATCTCATTATCACTTACCGCTCATAGCAAAATTATCCCTCATTTTAGCACACGGTTAGTGAAATTATCTCTTGCTTAACGGTGTTAGTAATAGAGCATGCATATGGTTTCATGTTGTTACCCATTCCATTCAATTCGGTTACCAAACCACATTATCTCACGACTCAATGATTTTTCTCAATATCATACAACCCCCGAATGCACATGATGCACATGGTATTATCTTTAACACATTTAACTAATTACGCTATCAACATTTTATTACGAGGCCATTCCTGTGTGTTGATGCACACTAGGGACTTCATAAGTGTTTTATGTACCATTTAAAGTATTCGAAATGAGAGCACAAATCTCATTCATTGGTATCACTCATTGCTTAAATCTACTTCGTACCTATGATTTTTCCTTCTCGTGTACTTAGCAAGTCTAGGCTTGGATTTTTGATGTATTACTTATTTTATAAGATCGGTTAATCTTAAGGATTCATGTGTGACATACATAAGCTAATCTCTCGTTTAATTTGAACTCTGTAATCTTAGTAGTCGAGGTTACCTCATAATGGGTCTAGGTCTTAATCTTGATTTTTCTTGAATTCTCTTTTTTCATTACTCCATTTATATGTCTAATAATAATTGGTCTCTATTTGAATTCACTTTTAATTCTTGATCTCTAATTACACAAAAGGATTCATTTTAATCGTTTTGTTTTCTTGGTCGATTGGTCCCAAAATGAGCAAGAAATTGTTTTTCCCTTTCTAGGTCAATTCCTTCTATACTAACTTGCCAATAACTTACCAAACCATACTTTAGAAGGGTTACCAAGGAGATCTAAACCTTAAGGTCCATAAAAGAAACCAAATTTAGCCATCAAATATCCAATTTACCTAATGAAGTCTAAAACCCGATTTTTCTTTTAGTTAGGCCGAATGGGTTTGTTAAGATGGCCATGGATTGCCTTTTATGTCTAGTTAATTTATTTCCACCCTAAACTATTAACCCATTCCTGATTGAGTTACCATGACATTATAGGCCCTTAATTTCCCTAAAAGATCCACTCTTTTCTAAGTTTCCCCACTTGGCCAAATTGTCTTAACCTAGGGCAACTATAGAAGTGCATTCCTCTTTCCTAAGTCATGCTCACCAAATCTAGTTTGGCTCTAACCAATTCGGTCCATACCCTTTTCTTTTGTTTTTCTTTCCAAACCATCCACACATTTAAACACATCAAACAAACTTTGCATCACAACACAAACACATAATCCATCACAATTTTCCAAACCCTAACACGAACACAAAAAACCATAGCAAACCATTGAAAATTATTACAAACCCATGAAATAAACACTTCAAAAAAATAACTTAAGACATAAAATAAATATAAATGGAAACTACTTACTTTGATTGAATTAGCCAAAGGTTGTTTAGGATTTCCCCTTCTTTCTTTTCTTTCTTCTTTCTTTTTCTTTTCCTTTCCTCTTGCTCTCTTTCCTTGCTATTTTTCTCTCCCTTACGTGTAGCTACGAGTCGCCTAAAATTTTCTTCCATTATCACTTAGTCTATATATATATATATATGCTTAAAAATCTTGGTATAATTAAGTGTACAAATTTCTTAATTTAATTTGGGTGAGTGGAAAGCTATTGGTGAGTCATGAGATAGAGAGTGGCGAGGTTTGATGGGTTTAAGGTGAGCGAGCCTTAAGTCATTAATTAAGGTGGATTATAAGTCCTAACTAATTGGTTAGACTAACTAAACACTCTAACTAATCTAGTTCAATTAACTAAACATCCCTCCCTCTCATAATTGTTTTGGAAATTCCTCACCTTAAACTCGGAATTCCTTCCCCAAAAATATTCCAATAGTGATGCCTCTAAAGTAATCTATACTAAAATGGGCATAACTCTTTATACATAGATCTAAAAATCACTAAATTTTATAGAGACCTAGTAGACATATAGATAAAAAACTTTTATTCTTATGTTTTACCCATAAATCACTCTAAAGTTCTCAAATAAATGACACAAAATTCGGACAGAATATAGTCCTCAAAAGATTGATTTTGCATATTTGATTTCTTTAATAATTAAACCATTAATATAAAGCACAATAACTTTAATTTAACATAATCACACTTTTCGAGCATTAATTTCTCATGGTGTTATGAGAATTATACTTACACTTAATATACTGCATATATATAAATATTCTAATATGTATCGCTTTATAGTTAAGGATTTTTACGGAGGTTATAATTCTCTCTTCCTTAAAAGAAATTTCGTCCTCAAAATTGACTCATACAAATAGTTACGGGTATTTGTCTCTCATTTGTTCTTCCGAGTACCCAAGTCATTTCCTCAAAGTCATGATTTTCCCATAAAACGTTAACTAAACTAATCTCCTTATTCCTTAGTTGTCTAACCTACCTATCGAGGATCTAAACCGAGTCTTTCCTTATAGGTTAAGTTTGGCGTCGAGTTTGGCCACTCTGTCTCCAAAATTTGGCTAGGCTCTCCAACACACTTTCTTAGCATAGACACATGAAACACATTATGTGCTCCTGCTAAGGATGGCGGTAGCATCGGGCGATAGGCCTTATAGCTTACTCGTTCTAGTATTTCAAATGGTCCAATGTGATGCGAACTTAACTTCTCCTTTTTTCTAAATTATAGTACACCCTTCATTTGGAAACTTTTAAGAATGCATAGTCATCAACTATAAACTCTAGATCCTTCCTCCGCTTATTGATGTAGCTTTCTATCTATTCCGAGCTATTTTCATCCATTAATGGATCTTATCCACTACTTCGGTCGTTTGCTTGCACCAACTCGGTCCGAACAACTTCCTTTCCCCTATCTCATCCCCATGCATGGGTGATCTACACCGCCGCCCATACAAGGCTTCATAGGGAGCCATCCCAATTAAACCTTGGTAACTAGTTATACGCAAATTCAGCTAAGCATATGTATTTCTCCCATTTTCCAAACCAATCCAAAATGCATGCTTCTAATATATCTTTGAGGAATTGGATTCCTCGCTCGAATTGTCAATTGATTTACGGATGATATGTGGTGCTAAAGTTTAGCTTTGTCCCCACGACCTTGTGTAGACTCTTCCAAAATGTAGATGTGAACCTAGGATCTCGATCGACACAATTGAGATCGAGAATCCCATGTAGTTTACAATTTCATCAAGATACAACTGGGATACTTGGTTCGGATTATTGGTGGTTTTGATAAAAAAAATGCACTAATTTGGTCAATCTATCATTATCACCCAAATGGCATCCTACCCCCTTTTCGATCTTGGCAATCCCATGACAAAATCTATAGTTATACTCCCATTTCCATTCCGGAATTGCCAATGGTTTTAACATTCCTATGGGTCTTTGGTATTCTGTCTTCACTTATTGATAAATTTAACACCTTACCACAAAATTAGACACATCTTTCTTCATTCCAAACCACCAATAACCTTTTCATAGGTCCCGGTACATCTTTGTGCTTCTCGGGTGTATTGAATAGGGAGTTGAGTGCGCTTCTTTTAATCTCTCTTCCTTCACATCCTCCATTGAGGGAACACATAACATCCCTTTAAATCTAATTACACCTTTGTCATCCACCACAAAATCGATTCCTTCTCTGCCTCTATGTTTTTCTTCAATTCATTCAGTTTTTCATCCGTTTCGTTGCCCCATCTAAATTCTTTCTGCGAGTCGACTAGACTAATAAAGGCGATAAAATATTCTCATGCCCCATTAGAATTGTCTTCAAGTCCAACTTTTGTAGGTCTCTCTCTATCGACGATTGGATTACTTACATCATTGCTATCGATTTTCTACTTAAAGCATCGATAACAACGTTAGCTTTGCTTAGGTGATAATTGATTATATAGTCATAACCCTTCGCCGACTCTAACCACCTTCTTTATCTCATGTTCAACTCCTTTTGTATGAAGATATATCATAAGCTTTTATGATTCGTATATATCTCACACTTGGCCCCATATAAATAGTGTCTCTAGATTTTTATGGCAAAGACTACCGTTGTTAGTTTTAGATCATGCGTTGGATAATTTCGTTTATATTCCTTCAATTGTTGCAACGCATAGGTGACTACCTTCCCATTCTACATCAACACTCGCTCTTAGCCCATTCTTAGAAGCATCATTGTTAACCATGAAATCTCCATCTTCGGATGGGATAGTTAGCACTAGGGTCGTGACTAACCTTTGCTTCAATTCTTGGAAGCTTTTCTCACGAGCATCCATCCATTGGAACTTAATGCTCTTTTCATCAAATTAGTAGGAGGCCTAGCTATTATAGAGAAGCCCTCCATAAATCTTCGATAGTAACCAGCTAACCTAAAAAGCTTCGTACCTCCATCATGTTCTTTAATATAGGCCGGTTCCGGATAGCCTCTACCCTCTTTGGATCTGCCGTTATGCCTTCTTTTTCACCATGTGACATAGAAAAGCTACATGCTCTAGCAAAAATTTACATTTCTTGAATTTAATGTATAACCGGTGCTCCCTTAACGTTTGTAAGGTGGCTCTTAGATGCCCCCTATGCTCCTTCTTACTTCGAGAGTAAACCGGGATATCACCGATGAATACAATGATAAACTTATCCGGGCATTCTTTAAAGACTCGATTCATCAAGTTGATGAAAGCAGTTGGGGTGTTAGTCAATCCAAATGGCATTACTAGGAATTTGTAGTGGCCATATCTTGTCTTGAACGACTTCTATATCATCCGGCTTCGACTTTCGCTTTATCTAGCTATCCCCTATGTGTGGTAGATACCCCATACATCCTTTTCCCGACATTCTTCGAGCTTTTATGGTTGAGTTAATCGGTATGGCTCGAAACTTCATACAAGCCTTAAACTCTAATAGTCGATCTCTAAGAAGATCAAAAATTACTCTCCTTCCTTAAAAATCAATGGTGGCATGATGCCTCCTTAACCAATCCATTCCTAGAATGAAATCAAAATTTTAGAGATCCAATATGATCAAATCGGCCTCCAAACTCCTATCCTTAATTTGGACTAGACATTGCTTGACTAGGCTCGTTGATTCCATAAATTCTTCGAAACGGATTGCTATTAGATAAGCTATTGCCAATGTCTTAGGTTTTACCCCTAGGATTTCTACTAATGTTTTCGATATGAATGAATATATGGCACAGAATCAATTAAAACACAAGCAATTAATCCATTCCTCCGCTATCATTGGGTTAACACCCTCAAAAAATTCATGAGGACTCATCTAATTAAACCTCACCATCATGTCATTTCTATCTTTGCGGTGGTAGAGGTGGAGACTATTGATGCATAGATAGAAGTCTGTCTCATTTGCTCTGCATGGTCTTATTGTTGTTGTTGCATTGCTTGTTGTTCTTTGCTACATCATGTCCATCATACAACTTAAAACCTCCTATTGATTTCTATATTGACCATTGGAGGTCCCTTCACCTCTTGCTCGTGTTGGCTCATTTCTTGGCATGCTTAAACTTTGTACATGCCATGTTATACCCATGTTAGTTTTGGTATTAAAAACAATATATATTGTAAATCATCCATTTATACACAAAATTATAAATATTTATATATCAAGCATTTTGTAAACAATAGGTATTTACAAGCACTTTTACCTTCTAAATGCTTTTTTTAATGCTCTATTTACAACCAAAAGTGTACTTATTTACATCAAGAAATACACAACAAGTACTACATCACATGATAGCGTTACTATCTATCATGTCCAACCAACATATCGAACGCATTGTGGGAAGGAGTGCTTGACCTTCCACCAATCAATAACATCATCCGATGCAATGCATACTATCTCGCGAGTAAGGGGCAATGGTAAACCCTAGCTATACATTAATCGGGTATGGGTTTGCCTAACATATATCGAAAGAAAGGCTCGAACCAAATCTAGATAACAAAATCCACATATTAGCCTTTCCCCAACCTCATCGAGCAACAATCGATCTCTCGATAAAAGAGTCTCGTGTAGAGTCATTCATAGAAAATCCATACTTGTGGTACTACTAGAAAGAAGGATCGGTGAATGTTATTCACTAAATCAAGTCATGCATTCGACTTATATGGGCTATAAGCAATTAAGCCAAGGATGTAGAGATTATCACATATTATTGCCGTATCCCTCTTGTCGGCCTCATCCGGGGTCATTATATAAACCCATGTAGGTACTCTTCTCGGTCTTGGTTTCTATGTCTAAGGACTATTAGAAGCTATGTGACCTTGCTTGTGACAAACATAACGGACCCTCAAATCTAGTTGGCACTCCCCCATATGAAATCTTTCATCTTTATTTCACCGAGATCGATTACCCATTATTGGCCTCGGTTGATTCCTTGATAGTGGCCTCAAGGCATAAGATGATGGCACGGTAGCTTGTGCATTCTTTGGACCACTAACTAAGTTAAGTTTAAATTTATAGGCAATGCTCATCTTTGTAGTTTGAAGGAAGAGGCTGCGAGTTGAAATAATTGCCTCCTTTGCTCAACTTCCTTTGTAATTTCCTTCGATCTTTATCCGCCAACATTGCTTTATCTATCATTTATGAAAAAGTGTTAGCGATAGACATTCATACCATGCTTCGAACACTTGAGTTCAACCCTATTAAAAATTGATTCTTCTTCGAGTTATCATCCCACAATGAATGGGATGAATCGACATCCTTGCTCAAATCTCCATACGTATTTACCTACGGACACTCCATCTTACTTTAGCTCGAGGAATTCTTGAATTTTCTTATCCCTCACATCCGTCATAAAGTATTTATTATAGAAGACATCCTTAAATTCTTCCCATGTTAAGGTAGGCAAGTCCACTTGTCAATTGTGTTCTCTCCCACCATATGCGGGAATCCTTCATCAACATAAAAGTGGCACATGATACTCACTCATTATTGGTAAATTACAAGTATTCGAATATCACTTCTAACGAATTAATCCATTCCTTCGCTATCATTGGGTTAACACCCTCGAAAAATTCACGAGGACTCATCTTATGAAACCTCTCTATCGCATCATTCCTATGCTAGGGTGGCGGAGGTGGAGACTACCGATGCATAGGTAGGAGGCTGTCTCGTTTGCTCTACATGGTCTTTTTCTTTGTTGTTTCATTGCTTGTTGTTGTTGCTTGCATCATGTCTATCATACAACTTAAAGTGTCCTGTTGATTTCTATAATGATCATTGGAGGTCCCTTCTCCTCCCGCTTGTGTTAGCTCCTTTCTTAGCATGCTTGAACTTTATACATGCCATGTTATACCCATGTTAGTTTTGGTATTAAAAATAATATATATACTATAAATCATCCACTTATGTGCAAAATTATAAATATTTATATATCAAGTATTTCGTACACAATAGGTATATACAAGCACTTTTACCTTTTAAAAGCTTTTTTTAATGCTCTATTTACAATCAAAAGTATACTTATTTGCATCAAGAAATACACAACAAGTACTACATCGTATGATAGCGTTACTATCTATCATGTCCAGCCAACATATCGGACGCATCGTGGGAAGGAGTGCTCGACCCTCCATTAGTCAATAAGATCATCCGATGCAATGCATACTATTTTATGAGGAAGGGGCAATGGTAAACCCCAGCTATACATCTACGGGTATGGTTTTGCCTAACCTATATTGGAAGGAAGGCTCGAACCAAGTCTCGATAACAAAATCGACCTATTAAACCTTCCCTAACCTCATTGAGCAACAAGCTGATCTCTCGATAAAAGAGTCCAACATAGAGTTAGTCGTAGGAAATCCATACTGTGGTACTACTAGAAAGAAGCATCGGTGAATGTTATTCACTAAATCAAGTCATACATCCGAGTTATGTGGGCTGCTATATCCTAATCTAGGGTCATAGTTAGGCTATTTAGTTTAACTCAATAGGTGGCTATGGCGGCCCGTTGTTGGTGCATCCTACGGCACGGGGTGTAGAAAATAAATATGGCATCTATAACAACAATAATTACTAGAATTAATATTTCTAGAACACAATTATATGCCCGCATAAAAATCATATAATAATCATTCACATTAAAAAAAATCGGAAATCAAATTGTTACTCGTCTAGTAGCACATCGGTCCTTGGGCTCAAATGACACTTAAGATTTTACCCGATTAACTAAACCATAGCTCGATACCACTCGTGACACCCCCTCCCCGACCCACTTGTTAAATACCCACAAGGAGTGACTAGGCAAGGAGCGCGTAATGCCGACATAACCAATTTCTAAATTAACCTCAAACACTTGTGCTCATACACTAAGGACTTATCATAGATGAAACACATACAAGACAATATACATAATATTAGCAATGCGAGTAGAAGAAATTACAAAAATTATTTACAATACTATAAAGCTGTTTATCGGCACCCTAACCCAAAAATTATAGTCAAAAGAAATTATGGTACACTTGTGTCACATGTGAGCCTTTTTGGAGGACACGGTAGCATCCCTACTACTTTCACTCATTCCTGTCATAACGTGAAAACAACAATGGGGGAGCCAAAGTTCAATAAGTAGGGTGATGCATGTGATATGTAATAAAGTTATGTTTCCCAATCTACCCATCTATTTTAATCCCGGTACCACTAGGTAATAGCAAGACCATGCGTTCCATCTCTTGGTGATCGCGTTATCACCTACTTGCTCTATTACTCTCTCTCGGTGATCTCATTATCACGTATCGCTCACAACGAAATTATCCCTCCTTGTAGCACACGGTTAGCGGAATTATCCCTTGCTTAACGGTGTTAGCAATAGAGCATGCACATGGTTTCATGCTGTTACCCATTCCATTCAATTCGGTTACCAAACCGCATTATCTCATGACTCGAATGATTTTTCTCAATTTTATACAACCCCCGAATGCACATGATGCACATGATATTATGTTTAACACATTCAACTAATTATGCTATCACCATTTTCTTCTCGAGTCCATTCCTGTGTGTCGATGCACACTAGGGACTTCACAAGTGTTTCATGTACCATTCAAAGTATTTGAAATGAGAACACAAATCCCATTCATTGGTATCATTCATTGCATAAATCTACTTCATACCTACGAGTTTTCTTCTCATGCACCTAGCAAGTCTAGGCTCGGATTTTTGATGTATTACTTAGTTTATAAGATTGGTTAATCCCGAGGATTCATGTGTGACATACTTAAGCTAATCTCTTGTTTAGTCCGAACCTATAATCTTAGTAGTCGAGGTTACCTCATAATGGGTCTAGGTCTTAATCTTGATTTTTCTTGAATTCTCTTTTTTCATTTATATCTCTAATAATAATTGGTCTCTATTTGAGTTCACTTTTAATTCTTGATCTTTAATTACACAAAAGGATTCATTGTTAATCATTTTCTTTTCTAGGTCGATTGGTCCCAAAATGAGCAAGAAATTGTTTTTCCTTTTCTAGGTCAATTCCTTTCATACTAACTTGCCAATAACTTACCAAACCATACTTTAGAAGGGTTACCAAGGAGATCTAAACCTTAAGATCCACAAAAGAAACCAAATTTAGCCATCAAATATCCAATTTACCTAATGAAGTCTAAAACCCTATTTTTCTTTTAGTTAGGCCGAATGGGTTGTTAAGATGGCCATGGATTGCCTTTTATGTCTAGTTAATTTATTTGCACCCTAAACTATTAACCCATTCCTAATTGAGTTACCATGATATTATAGGTCCTTAATTTCTCCAAAAGATCCACTCTTTCCTAAGTTTCCCCACTTGGCCGAATAGTTTTAACCTAGGGCAACTCTAGAAGTGCATTCCTCTTTCCTAAGTCATGCCCACCAAATCTAGTTTGGCTCTAACCAATTTGATCCGTACCCTTTTCTTTTGTTTTTCTTTTCAAATCATCCAGACATTTAAACACATCAAACAAACTTTGCATCAAAACAAAAACACATAGATCCATCACAATTTGCCAAAACCTAACACCAACACAAACAACCATAGCAAACCATTGAAAATTATTACAAACCCATCTAATAAACACTTAAAAAAAAACTTAAGGCATAAATTAACTATAAATGGAACCTACTTACTTTGCTTGAATTTCCTAAAGGTTGTTTAGGCTTTCCCCTTCTTTCTTTTCTTTTTTCTTTCTTTTTTTTTCCTTGCCTCTTCCTCTCTTTCCTTACAATTTTTCTCTTCCTTTTGTGTAGCTACGGGCTGCCTAAAATTTTCTTCCATTCTTACTTAGTCTATATATATATACATGCCTAAAATCATAGTATAATTAAGTGTACAAATCTCTTAATTTAATTTGGAAGAGTGGAAAGCTATTGGTGAGTCAAAGGAGAGAGAGTGGTGGGTTTGATGGGTTTAGGGTAAGTCGGCCTTTATTCATTAATTAAGGAGGCTTGTGTGTCCTAACTAATTTGTTAGACTAACTAAACACTCTAAATAATCTATTTCAAGTAAATAAACATCGCGCTCTCTCATAATGTTTTTGGAAATTCCTCACCTTAAACTTGGAATTCCTTTCCCCAAAAATATTCCGAGTAGTGATGCCTTTAAACCGATCTGTACTAAAATGGTCATTACTCTTTATACATAGATCTAAAAATCACTATAGTTTATAGAGAGCTATAAGAAACATAGATAAAAAAATTTTATTCTAAGTTTTACCTAGAAATAAATCTAAAGTTCTGAAATAAATCGCACAAAATTCGGATAGAACATAGTCCTCAAAACACTAATTTTGCATATTTGATTTTTTTAATAATTAAACCATTAATCTCAAGCAAAATAACTTTAATTTAACATAAATCATAAATTTCAAGCATTAATTTCTCATGTCTGTAATGAGAATTATACTTACACTTAATATATGCATATATATAAATATTCTAATATGTATCCTTTTATAGTTAAGGATTTTTACAGGGGTTACAATTCTTCCTTCCTTAAAAGAAATTTCATCCTCAAAATTGACTCATACAAATAATTCAGGTATTTTTCTCTCATTTCTTCTTCCCATTCCCAAGTCATTTCCTTAAGGTCATGATTTTTCCATAAAACTTTAACTAGACTAATCTCCTTATTCCTTAGTTGTCTAACTTGCCTATCGAGAATGCGAAACGGTCTTTCCTCATAGGTTAAGTCTTGGTTCACGTTTGGCGGCTCTATCTCTAAAATTCAGCTAGGCTCTCCAATGCACTTTCTTAGCAAAGACACATGAAACACATTATGCACTACTACTAAGGATTGCGGTAACATTAGGCGATAGGCTTTATCGCCTACTCAATCCGAGTATTTCAAATGGTTCAATGTATCACAAATTTAACTTTCCCTTTTTCCCAAATCGTAGTATACCCTTCATCGGTAAAATTTTTAAGAATACATAGTAATCGACTATAAACTCCGGATCCTTCCTCTTCTTATCGGCATAGCTTTTACGTCTACTCTAAGTTGTTTTCATCCATTGGCGAATCTTATCCACAACTTAAGTCATTTGCTTTGCGATAGCTCTTGTCCTAACAACTTCCTTTCCCCTATCTCATCCCAATGCATGAGAGTCTACACCACCGACCATACAAGGCTTCATAGGGAGCCATCCTAATTGAAGCTTGGTAACTATTGTTATATACAATTTCAGCTAAGCGTATGTATTTCTCCTATTTTTTGGACCAATCCAAAACGCATTCTTGCAACATATCTTTGAGAATTTGAATTAATAGCTCGGATTGTCTATCAATTTGAGGAGGATATACGATGCTAAAGTTTAGCTTTATCCCCATGCCTTATATAGACTCTTTCAAAATGCGGATGTGAACCTAGGATCTCGATTTGACATAATTGAGATCGGAATCCCATGTAGTCTTACAATTTTATCAAGATACAACTAGGCGTACTAGTGTAGATTATAGGTGGTTTTGATCAAAAGAAAGTGCGCCGATTTGGTCAATCTATCGATGATCACACAAATGGCGTTCGGCCCCCATTCCAAGGCAATCCCATGCTGAAATCCATAGTTACATACTCCCACTTTCATTCCGAAATTGCCAATGATCTTAACATTCCAATGGGTCTTTGGTGTTACGCATTCATCTATTGATAAATTTGACACCTTACCTAAAAGTAGCTATATTTTCTTCATTCCATGCCACCAATAACTTTATCGTAGGTCTTGGTACATCTTTGTGCTTCTCGGTGTATTGAATAAGGAGTTGAGTGCACTTCTTTTAATATCTCTTCCTTCACATCCTCCATCGAGGGAACACATAACCTCCCTTTAAATCTAATTACACCTTTGTCATCCACTAAAAAATTGAATTCCTTCTTTACCTCTATGTTTTTCTTCAATTCATTTAGTTTTTCATCCGTTTCTTGCCCCATCCGAATTCTTTCTTCCGGGGTCGACTAGACTAATAAAGTCGATAAAATATTCTCACGCCCCATCCAAACATCTCTAAGTCTAGATTTTGCGGGTCTCTCACTATCGATGATCTGGATTACCCACATCATTGCTACTGATTTTCTACTTAAAGCATTGGTAATAATGTTAGCTTTGCTCAGGTGATAATTGATTATATAGTCATAATCCTTCACCGACTCTAACCACCTTTGTCTCATGTTCGGCTCCTTTTGTGTGAAGATATATCATAAGCTTTTATGATCCGTGTACATCTCACACTTGGCCCCATATAAATAGTGTCTCTAGATTTTTAAGGCAAAGATTATCGCCGTTAGTTCTCGATCATGCGTCGGATAATTTTGTTCATATTCCTTCATTTTTTGTGACTCATAGGCGACTACCTTCCCATTATGCATCAACATCGCTCCTAGCCCATTCTTGGAAGCATCATTGTAAACCACGAAATCTCCATCTTCGGATGGGATAGTTAGCACTACGGCTATGACTAACCTTCGCTTTAATTCTTGGAAGCTTTTCTCATAGGTATTCGTCCATTGGAACTTAATGCTCTTTTTCGTCAAATTAGTAAGAAGCGTATCTATCTTAGAGAAGCCATCTATAAATCTTCGATAGTAATTGACTAGCCCTAAGAAGCTTCGTACCTCCATCACGTTCTTTAAGGTAGGCCGGTTCGGATAGCCTTTACCTTCTTTAGATCTACCGCTATGCCTTCTTTTGTCACCACATGACCTAGAAAAGCTACTCGCTCTAGCTAAAATTCACATTTCTTGAATTTGGCATATAGTTATCGCTCCCTTAGCATCCGTAAGGTGGCTTTTAAATACCCCTTATGCTCCTCCTTACTGCGAGAGTAAACCAAGATATCATCGATGAATACGATGATAAACTTGTCTAGGCATTCTTTAAAGACTTGATTCATCAAGTCCGTGAAAGCGGCTAGGGCGTTAGTCAATCCAAATGGCATTACTAGGAATTCGTAGTGGCCATATCTTGTCTCGAATGCCGTCTTCTTCACATCCTCCGATTTTATCCTCGGTTAGTGGTATCTCGATTACATATCTATTTTAGAGAACACCGTCACACCTTATAATTAATCGAACAAATCATCAATCCGAGGTAATAGGTACTTATTTTTAATTATCACCCGAGTTCAATTCGCGATAGTTAATGCATATCCATAAACTACTATCCTTTTTCATGAACAATACTTGAGCTCCCCAAGTCGAGGAACTAGGGCGTATAAATCCCTTATCTAGTAAGTCTTGTAGCTGCACCTTTAACTTTTTCAATTCAACTTGGGCCATTTTACAAGGATTCCTAGAAATCGAGTCACGCTTAGCTCCAGCTCAATCTCAAATTCTATCTCCCTTTACGGTGGCAACGTAGTCAAATTTTTTGAAATACATCCAAATACTATCGCATGACTTCTATATCATTTGGCTTTGACTTTTATTGTACACGGTTATCCACTATGAGTGCTAGATACCCCGTACATCCTTTTCTTAGCATTCTTCGAGCCTTTATGGCCAAGATGATTGGTATGGCTCAAAACTTCATATCAACCATTAACTCTAACAAGCTGATCTCCACGTAGATCAAAAACTACTCTCGTCCCTCAATAATTAATGGTGGCACCATGCCTAGCTAACCAATCCATTCTCAAAATTAAATAAAAATCTTAGAGGTATAATACGATCAAATTAGCCTCCAAACTCCTATCCTTAATTCGGACTAGATACTGCTTGACGAAGCTCGTTGACTCTATAAATTCTCGGGAAGGGACTCGCTATTAGATAGCCTATTGCCAATGTCTTAGGTTTCACACCTAGGCTTTCTACTAATGTTTTTGATATGAATGAATGTGTGGCACCGGAATCAATTAAAACACAAGCAATGAAGCCAAGGATGTAGAGATTACTATATATTACTATCATGTCCCTTTTGTCGGCCTCCTCTTGGGTCATTGTATAAACCCATGTAGGTACTCTTCTCGATCCTAGTTTCTATGTCCGAGGACGGCTAAAGGCTATGTGTCCTTACTTGTGAAAGACATAACGGACCCTTAAATCTGGTTGGCACTCCCCCATGTGGAATCTTTGACATTTATCGCATCGAGATTGATTACCGTTGTTGGCCTCGATTGATTCCACGATAGTGGCCTCGAGGCATGAGGTGATGGTCTAGTAGCTCGTGCATTTCCTGGACCATTAGTTCGGTTGAAATTTCTAGGCAAAGCTCGTCTTTGTGGTATGGAGGAAGAGGCTCGGGGTCGAAATGATTATCTCCTCTGCTGAACTTCCTTTGCAATTTCGTGTTGATCTTCATACTGCCAACATTGCTTTATCTACCATTTTTGAAAAGTGTTGGTGGTAGATATTCGTACCATGCTTCGAACCTATTGGCTTAGCCCTATTAAAAGCCGATTCTTCTTTAAGTTATCATCTACTGCAATGAATAGAATGAATCAACATCCTTACTTAAATCTCCATATGTATTCATGTATGGACACTCTATCTTGCGTTAGCTCGAGGAATTCTTGAATTTTCTTAGCCCTAACATCTACCGTAAAGTATTTATTATAGAAGACCTCCTTAAATTCTTCCCAAGTTAAGTTAGGTAGGTCCACTATCAATCGTGCACTCTCCTACCACGTGCGGGCATCCTTCGTCGGCATAAAAATGGCATACGATACTCGCTCCTTATTGGTAAATTATAAGTATTCAAGTATTGCTTCTAACAACTTAATCTATTCCTCCACTATCATTGGGTTAACACCCCCAAAAATTCTTGAGGTCTTATTTACAAAACATCTTCGTCTGCGTCATTCCTATGCTTTAGTGGCGAGAGGTGGAGGCTATTGATGCATAGCTTGAAGTCTGTCTCATTTGCTCTGTATGGACTTATTGCTATTGTTGCATTGCTTTTTATTGTTGCTGCATCATGTCCATCATGTGACTTAAAGCATCCTATTGATTTTTGTTATGATCCTTGGAGGTCCCTTCACCTTCTGCTCGTGTTGGCTCCTTTCTTAGCATGCTTAGACTTTGTACATGCCATGTTATACACATGTTAGTTTTGATATTAAAAACAATATATACTATAAATCATCCACTTGTGTGCGAAATTATGGATATTTATATATAAATCATTTCATACACAATAGGTATTTACAAGCACTTCTACCTTATAAAAGTTTTTTTAATGCTCTATTTACAATCAAAAGTGTACTACATTGCATGATAGTGTTACTATCTATCATGTCCAACCAGTATATGGGACACATCGTGGGAAGGAGTGCTCGGCCCTCCACCGGTTAATAACATCATGCGATGCAATACATACTATCTCACGAGCAAGGGGCAATGGTAGACCCTAGTTGTATATCAACCTGCTACGGGTCCGCCTAACCTATATCAAATGGAAGGCTCGGACCAAATCTCGATAACAAAATCAACTATCGACACTTCCCTAATCTTATCGAGCAATAGTTGACTCTTGATAAAAGATTCCGGCATAAAGTCGGTCGTAGGAAATTTATACTACGGTACTACTGGAAAGAAGCATCGGCGAATGTTATTCATCGAATTAGGTCATGCACCCGAGTGACGTGGGCTACTATATCCCGATGCGGGGTCATAGTCAAGCTATTTAGTCTAGCCCGGTAGGTAGCTAGGGTGGCTCGTTATTGGTACATCCTAGCGAGTGCGGGGTGTTCAAAATAAATATGGCATCTACAACAACAATAATTACCGGTATTAATCTTTCTAAAACAAAATTATATACATATATGAAAATCATAAAATAATCATTCACATTAAAAAAAATCAAAAATCAAATTGTTACTTGTTGAGTAGCACACTTGGTCCTCAAGCTCGGGTGACACTTAAGGTTTTGCCTAATTAACTAAACCATAGCTCGATACAACCCCGTGACACCCCCTCCCAACCCACTTGCTAAAAACCCAAAAGGAGTGGCTAGGCAAGGAGTGCATCACGCCGACACGACCAATTTACAAATTTACCTCAAACATATATGTGCTCATATATTAAGGACTTATCATACATGAAACACGTATAAGTCAATGTAGAGAATATTAACAATATAGTGAAAGAAATTAAAAAATTTATTTACAATACTATCAAACTGTTTATCGACACCCTGACCCTAAAATTACGGTAAAAGAAGTTACGGTACACTTGTATCACACGTGAGCCTTTTTGGAGGACCCGGTAGCATCCCTACTACTTTGATTCATTCCTATCATTACATGAAAACAACAATGAGGTGAGCCAAGCTTAGTAAGTAGGGTGATGTATGTGATATGCAATAAAGAGTCTACCCATCCATTTTAATCCAAGTACCTTAGGTATTAGTAAGACCAGTGCATTCCATCTCTTGATGATCATATTATCACCTACTTCTCTATTACTCTCTCTCGGTGATCTCATTTTCACATACTGCTCATAATGGAATTATCCCTCATTGTAGCACACGGTTAGTGCAATTATCCCTTGCTTAAAGGTATTAGTGATAGAGCACACACACGGGTTCATGCTATTACCCATTCCATTCAATTCGGTTACCAAAGCTGCATTATCTCATGACTCAATGATTTTTCTCAATTTCATACCACCCTTGATGCACGTGATGCAAATGATATTATGTTTAAGACTTTCAACTAATTACGCTATCAGCATTTTCTTCTCATTCCATTCTTGTGTGCCGACACACACTCGGGACTTCATAAGTGTTTCATGTACCATTCAAAGTATTAAAACGAGAACACAAATCCCATTCATTGGTATCATTCATTGCATAAATCTACTTCGTACTTACAAGTTTGCCTTCTCGTGTACCTAGCAAGTTTAGGCTTGAATTTTCAATGTACTACATAGTTTAGAAGACTGATTAATCCTAAGGATTTATGTATGGTATACTTAAGCTAATCTCTTGTTTAATCCAACCCTTTAATCTTAGTAGTCGAGGTTGACTCATAATGAGTCTAGGTCTCAATCTTGGTTTTTCTTGAATTCTCTTTTTCCATTTACTTCATTTATATGTCTTATAATAATTGGTCTCCATTTGAGTTCACTTTTAATTCTTGATCTCTAATTACACAAAAGGATTCGTTGTTAATAATTTTCTTTTCTAGGTCGATTGGTTCCAAAATGAGCAAGAAATTTTTTTCCCTTTCTAGGTCAATTCCTTTTATACTAACTTGACAATACCTTACCAAACCATACTTTAGAAGGGTTACCAAGGAGATCTAAACCTTAAGGTCCACAAAAGAAACCAAATTTAGTCATAAAATATCCAATTTACCAAATGAAGCACGAAACCCTATTTTTCTTTTAGTTAGGCCGAATGGGTTGTTAAGATGGCTATGGATTGCCTTTTATGTTTAGCGAATTTATTTCCACCCTAAACTATTAACCCATTCCTAATTGAGTTACCATGAATTTCTAGGCCCTTAATTTTCCCAAAAGATCCACTCTTTCCCAATTTTCCCCACTTGGCTGAATGGTTTTAACCTAGGGCAACTCTAGAAGTGCATTCCTTTCCTTTTCAAGTAATGCTCACCAAATCTAGTTTGGCTCTAACCAATTCGGTCCATACCCTTTTCTTTTGTTTTTCTTTTTAAACCATCCACACATTTAAACACATCAAACAAACTTTGCATCATAACACAAACACATAGATCTATCATAATTTGCCAAACCCTAACGCCAACACAAACAACCATAGCAAACATTGAAAATTATTACAAACCCATACAATAAACACTTAAAAAAGATAACTTAAGACATAAAGTAACTATAAATGGAACCTACTTACTTTGCTTGAATTTTCTAAAGGTTGTTTAGGCTTTCCCCTTCTTTCTTTTCTTTCTTCTTTCTTTTTCTTTTCCTTTTCTCTTCCTCTCTTTCCTTACCATTTTCTCTCCCTTTTGTGTAGCTATGGGCTGCCTAAAATTTTCTTCCATTCCCACTTAGTCTATATATATATATACACATGCTTAAAATCTTAGTATAATTAAGTGTACAAATTTCTTAATTTAATTTGGGAGAGTGGAAAGCTATTGGTGAGTCAAGAGAGATAGAGTGGCGGGTTTGATGGGTTTAGGGTGAGCTAGCCTTAGTTCATTAATGAAGGGGGCTTATGTGTCATAACTAATTGCTTAGACTAACTAGACACTCTAACTAATCTATTTCAAGTAACTAAACATCCCTCCCTCTAATAATTTGTTAGGAAATTCCTCACCTTAAACTCGAAATTCCTTCCCTTAAAAATATTCTAACAAGTGATGCTCTAAAGCGAGTATTTACTAAAATGGCCATAACTCTTTATACATAGATCTAAAAATCCCTAAATGTTATAGAGAGCTAGTAAACACATACATAAACAACTTTTATGCTTTATGTTTTACCTAGAAATCACTCTAAATACCTCAAATAAATCACACAAAATTCGGATAGAATATAATCCTCAAAACACCGATTTTGCATATTTGATTTATTTAATAATTAAACCATTAATCTCAAGAACAATAACTTTAATTTAACATAAATCACACATTTTAAGCATTAATTTCTCATGCCATATTGAGAATTATACTTATGCTTAATATATGCATATATACATATATATATATAAATATTCTAATACGTATTTCTCTACAGTTAAGGAGTTTTATGAGGGCTATAGGGAGAAAGAGAGAAAAGAGCATAAAGGAAAGAGCAAAAGAGAGTCAGCATGAGAGAATAGGGGAGAGAGAAAAGGGGAGAGAGAAGGGAAAGGGAGATTGGGAGGGAGGGAAGGAGGAAGCGAGAGAGGGAGAGAGCGAAAGAGCTAGAGATAAGGTAGATAAAGAGGAAAAGTCGGGGGAGAGAGAGTTAGATGGAGGAGGAAGAGAGACGAAAAAAGGAAGAAAGAGTTAGAAAATAGAAGAGGGAGAGAGGGAAGAGAGCGAAGAGAGAGAGAGAGAGGGAGAGGGATAGAGATAAAGTGAGGACGGAGAGAAAGAAAAAGAAGGAAGGAGAGAGAGCATGGCAAGAGAGAGCTAGAGGGAGTGTGAGAGAATAAATGGAGAGGGAGAGAGAAGGAGGGAGTAAGAGAGACTAGGAGAGAGTAAGAGAAAAAGAGAGGGAGAAGGAGGGAGAGAGAGGGAGAGAGAGTGAGATAGAGAGATAGAGATAGAGTGAGACAGAGGGAGAGAAAGAGAGGGGGAGAAAAAGAGGGTATGGGAAGGAAAGAGTAGGAGAGAGAGGGAAATAGAGAGCGAGAGGGGGATAGAGAGAGGAACGAGATATAGGGAAGGAGAGAGAGAGCATGAAAGAGAAAGAAGAGACTGGGAGAGAGGGAGAAAGGGGAGAGGGAGAGGGAGAGAAGGGTAGAAGGGGACAAGGGGAGAGAGAGGGAGAGAGGAGGAGAGAGGGTGAGAGAGAGGGAGAGGGAGAGAGGAGGGAGAGGGAGAGAGTAGGAGAGGGGGTGAGAGAGAGGGAGAGGGAGAGAGAGGGAGAGAGGAGGAGAGAGAGTGAGAGAGAGGGAGAGGGAGAGGGAGAGAGAGGGAGAGAGGGAGAAAGAGGGAGAGAGGGAGAGGGAGAGGGAAAGTGAGTAGGAGAGGGAGAAAGCAAAAGAGAGGGAGAGAGAGATGAAGAGAAGGGAGAGAGGGGGAAAAAGTGAGAGTTAGAGAGCAAGGAAGGGAGAGAGAGGGAGAGGGAGCAAGGGAGAGGGAGATGGGGAGAGAGGAGACGGGGAGAGATTGAGAGAGGGAGAGGAGCAAGAAAGAGGGAGAAGGAGATACATAGAGTGGGAGTGAGAGGGAAAGAGAGGGAGATGGAGGGAGATAAAGGGAGAGGAAGAGAGAAAAAGAGGGAGAAAGTAGGAGAAGGATAGTGAGATAGAGGGAGAAGGATAGTGAGATAGAGGGAGAGAGAGGAAGATAGAGGGAGAGGGAGAGGGAGAGAGAGGGAGAAATATAGAGAGGGAGAGGGAGGGATGGAGAGTGAGAGATGTAAAAAGGGAGAAAGAGAGAGAGGGAGGGAGAGAAGGAGAGTGAAAGGGAGAGAAGGAGCCGGACTAAGGGAAAGAGTGCGAAAGAGTGAGAGAGGGAGAGGGCAAGAGAGGGAGAGAGGAAGAGGTAGAAGGAGGAGAGAGAGAGGGATAGGAAAGGACTAAGGGATAGATGAAGAGTGAGACAAAGACCGAGATGGTAAGAGAGATAGAGAGGGAGAGAGAGGTAGAGAAGGAGAGGGGGAAAGAGGGAGAGTGAGTGACCTAGAGTGAGGAGGAGAGAGAGAAAAAACATGAGAGAGAGATTGAGGGAGAGTGAGTTAGAGAGTGTGGGGGAGAGAGAGAAAGAGCATGAGAGAGAGATTGAGGGAGAGTGAGTTAAAGAGTGTGTGGGAGAGAGAAGGAGAGGAAGAATGAGTGAGAGACTATGTGGGAGAGAGAAGGAGAGGAAGAATGAGTGAGAGAGTGTGTGGGAGAGAGAAGGATAGGGAGAGCGAGGGAGGGAGGGAGAGAGAGCAAGAGAGAAGGGAAGATAGAGAGGAAAAGTGAGAGGAAGAGAGACCTAGAGAGAAGGAGAGAGAGAGGGAGAGGGAGAGAGAGTGAAAGTGATTGAGAGAGAGAGAGAGAGAATGAGAGATAGAAAAAAAGAGAAGGTGATATGCGAGAAAGTGAGAGAGGGAGAGGGAGAGAGCTAGAGGGAGTGTGAGATAATAAAGGGAGAGGGAGAAGGAAAGAGAGAGGGAGAGGAAGGGGAGGGAGGGGGAAGGGAAAAAGAGGGAGAGAGAGTGAGATTGAGAGAGAGATGGAGATAGAGGAGAGTGAGAGGGGAATAGACTAAGAGAGGAGGGATAGTGAGGGAGAGTGATAGGGAGATAGGGAGCTAGAGGGAAGAATAGAGAGAGGGAGGGAGAGAGAGGGAGAATGGGTCGGAAGGGAAGAGGGAGAGAGAGGGTTAGAGAGAGAAAAGGGAGAGAGAGAGAAAAGGAAGGATAGAGAGAAAGAGAGAGATATATAGAGAAAGGAGATAGAAAAAGGAGAGAGAGTATTGAAGAGGGGAGAGAAGGAGGAAACAAGAGATGAAGAGAAAGAGCAAAAGAGGGAGAGAGAGGAAGAGAGAGAAAGGTAGAGATGGAGAGGGAGAGGGAGCATAGAGAGAGGGAGAGAGGGAGATAGAGTGAGAATGAATAGGAGAGAGGGAGAAAGAGGGAGAGAGAGGGAGAGAGGGGAAGAGAGAGTTAGCAAGGGAGAGGAAGAGAGAGTTAGCAAGGGAGAGAGGGAGAGGGAGAGGGAAAGGGGAAGAGAGAGTGAAAGAGGTAGGGTGAGAGAAGGAAATAGGGAGAAGGAGAGAGAAAGAGAGAGTGAGTGAGAGAAACGGGAGAGAGATAGTGAGAAACAAGAGGAGAGAGGAAGGTAGGAGAGAGAGCTAATGAAGGGAGATGGAGAGAGGGAGAGAGAGGTAGAGAGAGGGACGGGGAAAAAGGTAGAGAGAAAGAGGGAAAAAGATTGAGAGGGAGAGCAAGGGAGTCATAGTGAGAAGGAGAGAGAGAATGAGGGAGGAAGAGAGAAAGATAAAGTGAGGGGGAGAGAGAGTGAAGGAAAGATAGAGAGAGAAAAAGGGAGAGGGTTGGGTAGGAGAGAGGGAGAGAGAGGGAGAAACAAAGAGAGAGGAGGAGAGAATGAGAGAGAGTGAGAGTGGGAGAAAGGGAGGTAAGGAACGATAAAGCAAGAGAGAGTATAATGATAGAGGGAGAGAGGGGAGGGGGTAAGAAATAGCGAGAGTGAGAGAAAGAGAGGGAGAGAGTAAGGAAGCAAGAACAAGAGAGAAAGAGGGAGAGAGTGGGAGAGCAAGGGAAAGAGGGGGAGAGAGGGAGAGAAGGAGAAAAAAAGAGAGTGGGAAAGAGAAAGAGGAAGGGAGAGTAAGGGACGAGAGGACGAAGAGGGGGTGAAGAGAGAGAGGGGGAGATGGAGAAGGAGGGAGGGAGGGAGGGAGAGATAAAGAGGAGGGTGAGAGTTGGAGAGAGGGAGACATAAAGAGGGAGAAAGAGAGGAAGAGAGAGGTAGAGGGGAGAGGGAGTGGGAGAGAGAGGGAGAAGGAGAGAGAAGAGGGAGAAAGTGAAGGGGAAAGAGGGAAAAAATAGATAAAGAGGAAAGAAAGAAAGAAAGAGAGGGAGGGAGAGAAAAAGAGAGAGGGAGAGAGAGGGTGAGATAGAGAGACAAGGAGAGAGGGAGAGAGGCGAGGAGGAGGGAGAGAGGGGAAGAGGGAGAGGGAGAAAGAGAGGGAGAGGAGGGAGAGAAGGAGGGGGAGAGAGATAGAATGAGAGAAGGAGAGAGCGAATGAGAGGGAGAGAGGAAAGGAGAGAGGGAGGGGGAGAGAGAAAGGAAAGGAGAAAGGGAGGGGGAGAGAGAGAGAGGGAGAAAGAGAGAAGGAAAGATCGAGGGAGGGAGGGAGAGAGAGGGAGGAAGGGTGAGATGAATAGATGGATAGAATGAGAAGGAGAGAAAGAGACAGAGAGAGAGGAGAGTGAGAGAGCTAGAGTAAGGGGAGAGAGAGAAAGAGGGAGAGGGAGAGAAAGAGTATGAGAGTGAGCGAGAGAGAGTGGGGCAGAGAGAAAGAAAGGGAGAGGGGAGGGGGAGGGAGGGAGGGAGGTAGGGAAGGAGGGAGAGAGAGCGAGCAAGAAGGAGAGATAGGGAGGAAAAGGGAGCTAGAGGGAGGGGTGAGAAGGAGGAAAAAAGGAAGAGAGTTAAAGAGTAGGAGAGAGAGAGTGAGAGTGATCGAGAAAGAGAGGTAGAGTTAAAAGAAGAGAGAGAAAGAAGGAGAGGGAGATGGGTAGAAAGTGAGAGAGCTAGAGGGATAGAGAGGTAAAATGAGAGAGGGGAGAAAGATCGAGGGGGAGAGAGAGAGCTAAAGAGAGTGTGAGAGAATAAAAGGAGAGGGATAAAGAAAGAGAGAGGGAGAGAGAGAGAGAAAGAGAGAGGGAGAAAGGGAGAGAGAGGGAGAGAGAGTTAGATTGAGAGAGAGATAGAGATTGGCGGAGAGTAAGAAGGAAAGAGATTGAAAGACGAGGGATAAAGAGGGGGAGAGAGGGAGGGTAGGAGATAGAGAGCTAGAGGGAGGGATAAAGAGAGGGAGGGAAGGATAAAGAGATGGAGGGAGAGAGCATGAGAGAGAAAGAGAGAGGGGGAGAAAGGGTTAGAAGGGGAGTGGGAGAGAAAGAGGGTTAGAGAGAGGGATAGAGAGAGAATGAAGGATCATGCATCCTATGGGAATAAATAAAAAATTTTCTTCATCTAAGGGCCCAAAATCATGCCATTGAATCTACTAATCATACATATATGAATAATAAGCTAAAAGTAAAGGATTATCTCTTATAGCGCAAATCTAAATTCCTTTTCTTTGATTAGCCATCCAAGTGTCCGACCTCTATTGATGATCCATACAACCCAAGTATCCATAAAAAAGAACTTAAGATTAATGGGATGCTAGCTCCACCTTTTCTGATTTTGTATTTCCTCTAGAAATTAATCTTGAAAAATTTTATGACAACTTTAAAAGAGAAGGAAAGAATGTTTATTACTAGAGTTTAGGAGAAAACTATTTTCTCCTTTTTTCTCTCTTGGTCGTGTGCCCTAGATGAATTTTTGGGCTGGCCAAATTTTTCCTTCCCTTTTTCTTATCTTAGCTGAATTTTTCCTCTCCCTCATATATATTTATAGGAGAATTTCCTTGTCCACCAAGGATAAGGAAAGTGGCGACTTTGAGTCCATAAAGGACTCTAGGTTGTTTCTTCCTTATCCTCCAAGGATGAAGAGTTGTTTTATATGTGAACTATTTGAATATTATCTTTAAAACATTCAACCTTATTCAATAAGGTTGATGTTTATCCTCCCATAAAAATTATCTTTAAGATTTTTAATTAAATCTAATGGCTAAAATTATTTTAGCCCAATTAATTTATTTGGACTATCCAAATAAATATTCTTAGATTATTTTGGCGGGGTCCACATTAGGAAATAATTCCTAAAATACCCATTAACCTAAATTGGAAACTCCTTTCCTTTTAGGTTCTTTGTTTCCAAAATTTGAAACTAACTTCCAAATTAGGAAACTAATTTCTAAAATAGAAAAATTTTTCCAATATCTTTTCTTCTCATTTGTAATGTGAATGCTTAAACTTATGCATGTGACTCAATAGGCTCCTAGATATGTTGGCAATGTATTAAGAAGAAAAGACTCCTCTTTAATCTCTTGATACATAAATCAAGATTAGCCTCTTGCAAGGCATCATGACTATCTAATTCTCTAGGAGGATTAGTTAATCCATTATTACCTTTTATAAGCATGGTTACCATACAATTCATTCCTCATGTCAACTTATCATAGTGTGATCTCAAACTTGATTATTAGTTTGTTCGATTATGATCACACAAGTTTTCTTCGATTCCTAAATATCTTAGCTCTTAGAGTAAACCAACTATACTCTATTGGTGTACTCCTATTATGGCCATAGATTTCTAGAGCAGACATTTATCAAAGTGTAAAGTGATAACTCCTTTAGCATACAAGGAATGACATGTCCTATCTTAGTCATACAACTATCTCTATCGGATTCCTAGTGCACCTAATGAATTACCAACATGTAACCCATTAGTGGGTCCATCGAAACGAGTGTCAAAGTGCATAAGTCCTCCAATGAGATAACAATGATGACTTTAAGTCTAAGGACCATTTGTACCCATCTCATATGAGATTTTCATAGACTAAAACCAAATGGGTTCTCATGGCAAGTCAAGTATAGTGATATGTTCTCTAACATAAATCACCTAAGTGCTTGCTTTAACATCACCATGCCTATAGGTGTGAGATCTCCTACTCGCTTTCATATAGCATGAGCATAGCACTTACAAGTCTATCCGTATATTATCAATTCCATTCTCAACAATGTTATGACTTAGGAAATTTAATGATATCATTTTGTGTATTTTTGTTTGTCTCACATCTTTCGATCAATCACTATTCCAAATGCATATGATAAGGAATTCTATCTAACTCTATTGTATTTATCAACATGTAAACATAAAAATTAATAAAGTGACTTCTTCATTAAATGATGCAATAATACATTAACTTGGGCCCATCCAAACATGATTGCATTTTGGGCACCAACACTAACGAGAGAGCGAAAGAGAGGGAGGGAGGGAGAAAAGTAGAAGGAGAGAGGTAGAGAGAGGAGGGAGAGATGAATAGGAGAGAGAGTAAGGAGGAAGAGGGTCGAGAGGGGAGAGAAAAAGGGAGAAAACAAGAGATGGAGAGAGGGAGCTAGGGAGGGAGGGAGAGGAAGAGAGAAAGAGAGGGAGAGATAGAGAGGGAGAGCGAGCAATGAAGAGGGGAAGAGAGGGAAATAGAGTGAGAGTGAGGGAAAAAGTAAGAGAGAGGGAGAGAGGGGGCGAGATAGAGTGGGAGAACCGAGAGACAGTTATAAAAGAGAGAGGGAGAGGGATTGAGAAAAGAAAGAGATAGAGATAGAGTGAGAAAGGGAGAAAGGAAGAGAGAGTGAGTGAGTGGGAGGGGAAGGGAGATAGTGAGAGAAAGGGGTGAGAGAGGGAGGTTGGAGAAAGAGTTACATAGAGGGAGATGGAGAGATCAAGAGAGAGGTGGAGAGAGGGAAAGAGAAAGTTGTAGAGAGAAAGAGGGATAGAGAGATAGAGAGAGGAAAAGCCAAGGGGAAGCATAGTGAGACGGAGAGAGGGATAGTAAGGGGAGAGAGAGAATGAGAGAGGAAGAGAGAGGGAGAAAGTGAAGGGGAGTGAGAGAGCAAAAGAGAGAGAGTAAAAGAGAGAGTGAGATAAAGATAAAGAGGGGGAGAAGGGGCAAGGAGGAGGGAGAGAGGGGGAAAGAAGGAGTGAGAATGGGAGAAAAAGAGGTAGGGAAGGAGAGAGAAGGAGAGTGCATGAGTGAGAGAGGAGAAAGATTAAGAGGGAGAGAGGGAGAGAGAGTGAGAGAAAGAGAGGAAGAGAGTGAGGGAGGGAGAATGAGAGAGAGAGTGGGAGAGAGTGGGGGAGCAAAGGTGATAAGGGGAGAGAGCGAAGGAGGGGGAGAAGAAGCAAGAAGGAGAGAGGGAGAGAGGGATGGAGAGAAAGAAGGGGAGGGAGAGATAGAGAGGGAGAGGGAGAGTTAAGAGAGGAAGATAGAGAGAGGGAGAAAGAGAAAGAGAGAGGGCAAGAGAGGGAGAGGGACAGAGGGAGAGAAATGGAGAAAATGGAGAGAGAGGGCAAGAATGAAAGAAAAGGGTAGAGAGTGAAAGAGGGAGGGAGATAGAGTTAAAGAATGAGATAGAGAGACAGGAAGAAAGGTAGGGATGAAGGGAGGGAGAGATGAGAGCGAGAGGGAGAGAAAGGAAGAGGAATAGGGAGAGAAAAAAGGAGGGAGAGAAGGAGGGAGAGAGAGAGAGTGAGGGAGGGAGAGGGAGAGAGATAAGGGATAGAGTGAGAGAGGGGAAGAGAGAGGAAGAGAGGGAGGGACGAAGGAGAGATGGGGTGAGAGAGGGAGAGAGAGAGAGGGGGAGAGAGAGGGAGAGAGTGGGAGAGGAAGAGAAGAGGGAGAAAAAGGGAGAGGGAAAGAGTGACGGAGGAAGGGAGAGAGGAAGGGAAGGTGAGATTGATAGAGGGACAGCGAGAGAATAAGAGGGAGAGAGGAAGAGAAAGAGAGAGAAGGAAAGAGTGAGATGGAGAGAGAGGGAGCTAGAGTGAGGGGGAGAGAGAGGAAGAGGGAGAGGGAGAGGAAGAGCATGAGAGTGAGAGAGAGTGAGTGAGAGATAGTGAAGGAGAGAGAAAGAGAGGGAAAGGGAGAGGAAGGGAGATAGAGCAATGAAGAATGAGAGATATAGAGGAAGAGTGAGAGGAAGAGAAAGCCAAAGGGAGGGGAGAGGGAGAGGAAAAAAGGAAGATAGTTAGAGATTAGGAGAGAGAGGGAGAGAGAGTGAGAGTAATTTAGAGAGAGAGGGAGAGATAGAAGGAGAGAGAGAGAAGAGGAAGGAGAGAGAGCTAGGGGGAGTGTGAGAGAATAAAAGGAAAGGGTGGTAGAAAGAGAAAGGGAGAGAGATATAGAAAGAGAGAGAGAGAGGAAGGGAGGGAGGGAAAACGAAAGAGCAAGGGAGAGAGGAGGGATATAGAGAGAGGGAAAGAGGGAAAGATGCTAAGAGAAGAGGGATAAAAAGGGAGAGAGAGGGAGAGAGTGGGAGAGAAAGAGCTAGAGTGAAAGGCATAGAGAGGGAGGGATATGAAAAGGGAGAGAGAGGGAGGGAAAAAATGGGAGAAAGGATTAGAAGAGAAGAGGGAGAGAGAGAGGGAGAAAGAGGGTTAGAGAGAGGGAGAGAAAGGGAGAGAAGGAGGAAGGGATAGAGGGAGGGAGATAGAGAGATGGGGGAGAGAGAAGTGGGAGAGAGTAAGGAAGAGGGGGTAGAGAGGAGATAGAGAGGGAGAAAATGAGAGATGGAGAGAGAGAATAAGGGAGAGAGAGAGAAAGAGATAGGAAGAGGTAGAGAAGGAGAGGGAACGATAGAGAGGGAGATGGAGTGAGAGTGAGGGGGAGAGAGAGGGAAAGAGGGAGAGAAAGGGAGATGGAGTGAGAGTGAGTGGGAGAGAGAGGGAAAGAGGGAGAAAGAGTGAGAGAAGCAAGGAGAGTTAGCAAGGGAGAGAGGGAGAGGGAGAGAGAAGGAGGAGAGAGAGTGAGAGAGGCGGATAGGGAAAGTGAGAGAGGAAGAGAGAGTGAGTGAAAGAGAGGGAAAGAAAGATAGTTAAATAGATGGGGGAGAGAAGGGGAGGTGGGTGAGAGTGCTACATAAAAGGAGATGGAGAGAGAGAGAAAGCTAAAAAGAGGGAGAGAGAAAGAGGTAGGGAGAAAGAGGGAAAATGATATGGAGAGAGGGAGTGTTAGGGAGAGGCATAGTGAGAAGGAGAGAGAGAGTAAGGGGGAGAGAGCGAGAGAGAGAGAATGAGGGAGAAAGATAGAGGGAGAAAGTGAAAGGGAGAGAGCAAAAGAGTGAAAGAAGGGAAAAAGGGAGGGAGGAGAAAGGAGGAGGGAGGGAGAGAGAGCATGAGTGACAAAGGGAGAGAGGGAGAGAAAGTGTGAGAAAGAGAGGGATAGAGTGAGGGAGGGAGAATGGGGGAGAGAGGGAGAGAGTGGGAGAGCAAGGGAAAGACCGAGAGAAGGAGGAATGGAGAGAAGGAGAGAGAAGAAGAGTGGGAAAGAGGAGAGAGGGAGAGCAAGGGAGAGAAGAGGGACATAGGGATGGAGAGAGGGATAGAGAGAGATGGAGAGGAAGAGAGGGAGGGAGAGATGGAGAGGGAGAGTGAGAGCTAGAGAGAAAGTGGGAGAGAGAGGGAGAGAAGGAGGGAGAGAGGGAGAGAAAGGGAGAGGGAGAGAGGGGGAGAGAGGAAGAGAAAGAATGAGAGGGTGGGAGAGAGAATAAAAGATGGAGACAAAGATAAAAAGGAAGAGAGTGTGAGATAGAGAGACAAGGAGAGATGCAAGGAGGAAGGGAAAAGGTGAGAGAGATGGAGAGAAGGAGAGGTAAAGCGGTAAAGGTAGAGAGGGAGAGTGAGAAAGAGAGAGAGGTAGAGAGAGTGAGAGGGATAGAGAGGGAGAGAGGAAAAATGAGAGTGGTAGAGAGAGAGAGGGTAAGGGAGAGGAGAGAAGGAGAGAGTGAGAGAGAAAGGGAGAAAGAGAGAGGAAGAAAAAGAGAGTGAAAGAAGGAGAGAGAGAAGAAGAAGAGGAGAGAAGAGGGAAAGGTAGAGAGACGGATTGAGATAGAGAGGGAGAGAGTGTGAGAGAGGGATAAAAGGAGAGTAATAGATGAAAAGAGGGAAATAAAGGGAGGGAGGGAGGGAGAGAGGGAGAGAGAATAGGAGAAAGTGGGTGAGAGAGAGAGAAAGAGGGAAATGGTGATAGGGAGGGAGAGCGAGAGGGGGAGAGAGAGAGCTAGAGGGAGGGATAGAGAGAGAGAGGGAGAAAGAGGTAGGGAGAGAGGAGAGAGGAGAGAGTGAGAGAGGGAGAAGAGGAGAGAGAGTACATGGGTTAGATAGGGAGAGACCGAGGGAAAGGGAGAAAGAGAGACTAAGGGGAGAGGGAGAGATAGAGGGAGGGAAGAGTGAAAGAGCTAGAGTAAGGGGGAGAAAGAGAGAAAGAGGGAGAGGAATAAAAAAAAGTGATATAGATAGAGAGAGAGCATGAGAGAGTGGGATAAAGAAAGGAAAAGGGAGTGAAGAGAGGGAGAGAGTGAGGAGGAAGGGAGGGAGAGAGAAGCTAGAGAGAGATGAAGGGAGAGGGAGTGGGAGAAAAAGGTAGAAAAAGATAGAGAGAGAGGGAATGAGGGAGAGAAGGAGAGAAAGAGGGAAAGAGGGAGAGTAGGAGAGAGAGGGAGAGGGAGAGAGAGGGAGAGGGAGAAGGGAAGAGAGAGATAAAGGGAGGGAGGGAGAGAGGGATAAAAGAGGGGGAAAGGATAAAGGGAGAGAGATAGAGAGAGGGAGAGGAAGACAAAGGTAGAGGAAGAGGAAGAGGAAGGAAGGGAGGGTGGAGGATGAAGAGAGAGGGAGAGAGGGAGAGGGAGAGAGATAGAGAAGGAAAAATAAAGGAGTAAAGCTAGCAAAATAGAGAAGGGGAGAGAATTAAAGGCAAAGAGAGAGAGGAAGAGAGAAGGCTAGAGGATGGTCGAGAGAGGGAAAGAGTGAGAGAGAGAGAAGCAGAGAAGGGAAAGGGTAAGAGAGGGGGAGAGAGGTAGAACTTGAAAAATTTAGAGTGGGAGAGAGAAAAAAGAAGAGAGAGGTAAATAGAGAGAGATAGAAGCAAAAGAAAGGGAGAAGGAAGAGACGAGAGAGAGGGAGCAAGAGAAGGAAGGGGAGAGAGGTAATGAGAGAGAGCTAAAGGGGGAGGAGAGGGAGAGAGTGGGAGAGATAGAGGGGGAGAGAGGTAGAGGAAGAGATTGGGAGAGAGGTAGAAAAGGGAAGAGAGATAGCACAACAGAGAAAGAAATGGAGAGATATAGAGGGAGAGAGAGGGTATGAGAGCTAGAGGTAGTGAGGAAGAGGGAGTGGGAGAGAAGGAGAGGGAGAGAGAGGGGAGAGTAAGTGATAATAGGAGAGGGAGAGGGGGTGAGAGAGCAAGAGTAAGGGAATAAGGGATTAAGAGTGAGTGAGAGAGAGAGATATTAAGGAAGAGAGGAGGGTAGAGAGTGAGAAAGCAAGGGAGATAGAGAGGGAAAAGGGAAAGAGAGGGAGAGATTGAGAGGTAAAGAGGGAGAGAGTGATGGAGAGGAAGAAAGAGAGAGGGAAAGAGAGAAAGAGACAAAGAGAGAGGGTGATAGAGAAGGGTATAGAGAGGGAGAGGGGGAGAAAGAGGTAGAAGCGAGTGCTGTGAGGGAGTGACAAAGAGGGAGAGAGGGAGTAGGAGAGAAGGAGAGGGAGATTCACGAAGAATGAGAGAGGGTGAGAAGGAGAGGGAGAATGAGTTAGAATGGGAGAGAAAGAGAGTGAGGGAGAGAGGGGGAGCGATAGAGAGAGAGGAAAATATGGCGGGAAGGGAGAAAGAGTAGAGCGAGAGAGAGGAAGAGATGGAGAGCGGGATAGAGGGAGAAAAAGAGCCAGAGAGGAAGAGGAAGAGAGATGAGAGAGAGAAAGTGTCGGAGAGAGAGGAGGGAGGGGGAAAGAGAGGGAGATAGTGAGAGGGAAGGATGAGGAAAGAGAGGGAGAGAGAGAGATAGGGAGAAAGAGAGGGAGAGAGGATGAGAGAGGTTCAAATAGAGAGAGGAAGAGAAAGGTAGAGAGGGAGAGCTAAGGATCGAGAGAGGGTGAGAGAGGAAGAGAGGGGGAGGGAGAGAAGAATAGATAGAGTAAGAAATTTAGAGAAGGAGAGAGATAGGGAGATATGGGAAGAGAGAGGGAGAGAGATAGAGATAGAGAGATAGGAGGAAAGAGGGGGAGAAAGTGAAGGAGAGAGAGGGAGAGGAAGAGGAGATAATGAGAGGGAGAGAGAAAGAGAGAGGGAGAGAGAGGGAGTGGAGAAAGAGAAAACACATAGAAAGAGAGAGAGGGAGAGGGAGAAGGAGAGGGATAAAGGGGGAGAGAGAAGGAAAAGGAGAGAGTGAGTGAGTAGGGAAGTGGGAAAGTGAGAGGGTGAGAGAGACAGAGTGAGGGAGAGAGATAAAAAGAGACGGGAATATAGAGAGGTAGTTAGGGAGAGAAAGAGTGAGAGAGTGAGTGAGAGGGATAAAGGTAAAGAGACATGAGGGGAGGGAGAGGGAGAGGGAGAGGGAGGGAGGGAGGGAGGGAGGGGGATCAAGAAAGAGTGGGAAGGAGAGAGGGAGGAGGGGAGGGAGAGGGGAGAGTGGGAGAGATAGAGAGAAAGATAGGGAGTGAGAGAGTAAAAGAGAGAGAGGGAGTGTAAGGGGGAGAGAGGAAGGGAGATAGAGTGAGAGAAGGTAAGAGGGAGAGAGCAAAGGAGAGAGAGAGTAAGAGAGAGAGAGGGAGTGTAAGGGGGAGAGAGGAAGGGATATAGAGAGAGAAGGTAAGAGGGAGAGAGCGAAGGAGAGAGAGAGGGAGGGGGAGAAGGGAAGGGAGAGAATGGAAGAGGGATAAAGAAGGGCGAGAGGAAGAGAGAAAGAGAGGGAGATGGGGAGAGAGAGAGGGAGAGAGACCCAAGAGAGAGCGAGATAGAATAGGAGAGAAAGAGAGAGGGAAGGGGAGAAAATAGGAGAGAGAGAGGGAGAGAGGGGGAGAGAGGGGGAGAGGGAGAGAGAAGGAGAGAGATAAAGGGATAGAGAGAGAGGGGGAAGAGAGAGAGGGACTAGTAATGAGAGAGGGCAAGAGAGAGAGTGGGAAAGAGATCTAGAGAGGGAGAGTGGGAGATAAAGAGAGATGGAGAGAAAGAAGGAGTGAGATAGAGAAGCAGTGAATGAGAATGAAGGAGGAAGAGAAAGGGAGAGAAAGGGAGAGAGAGATGGAGACAAAAGGGGGAAAGAGAGAGGGATAAATGAAAAAAGAGATGAAGAGGGGGAGATAGTAAGAGAGAAAGGTAGAGAGACAAAGAGAGATAGAGAGGGAGAGATCGGGAAGGGAGAGCAAGAGGTGAGGGAGAGAGAGAGAGAAAGAGGGCGAGAGACGGAGAGAGTGAGAGAAAGGGAGAGAAGAGAGAGGGAGAGAGAGAGAGGGAAAGAAGGAGTGATGTGAACTTCATGTATAAAGATGAGAGACCCAAACATCTTTATCACTGGACAACCCTAAGAATGCTTCCAATTAGGTTATAATAAGCAAAACCCAACCTATTGCCTATAAGGAGGAAAAAACCCAAGCTATATTGTAATGGAGTGAAAACACCATATGCTATGGAGGATGATAATTTCAAAGATACAACAGCGGTTGCAAACCTTGATAAGTCGATTTAGTTCTCAAAAGGGCAAAGGAAGAAAATCTTTTCAAATTTATTAACTCTTAAAATTACCGTGCTACTTGAAACAAAACAAAACTAGCCTTTAAATAGGCTAAACATACAACTCCTAACTTTAAAAGGACTCTACACTTCCTTGCCACCTATAGAGAACATGGAAAAACCCTAATGGATTTATAAAAACAATATGACTTAGAATGTTAAGCCCAAATCTAACTTAATTAATTAATTCTAATTATAATTAAGCTAGATATAAAAAAATAGGCCCAATATGATTTAAGGAGTCCAATCTTGGACTTAGATCAAATTGACAAGTGTTGGATTCTCCTCCTCTCTTAAGATGATGTAACAAAGCTCCCTAGACCCATGGAGACCTTCATTAAGCTTCTTAGCCCTCGTTCATGTCATTAGACCATCTTTAATTTTTAATGCATCAAATCTTAGACTTACAAACTCACCATCTTAGACCTCCTTGAAGATGCCACCTTACTAGTCCATTTGGCTTCTTGGTTTCCATCAATACAGACCTTGAGTTTCTTTATTCTCATCATTTCCACTTTCCTTAAAAAGGTTCATCCTTGAATCTTCATGCTCATCATACTTCCTTGGTTAGAGAATATTCATCCTCCAATCTTGTAATAAAAAAATATCAAAAGCATATGCATGTACCTGACTCGCCAAATACGAATAAATAATTAGCAAAAAAAATTCAAGTTTGATTTTGTTGTCATTCGTCTCTTTTGGAAAGACAAATTAATATATGGTATACTCTATTAAACATCCCCAATCTTCTAATTGTCTTCCTACTCTTGCATGGTTATAAGATTATCAAACTCATTCTTTTTTTTTTCTTCTTATTGTTTTACCAAGTCTTTAATGAGTATAGACTCTTCTTGTTTAATACTCTCCATCGTCTCCTTGAACATTATCTCTCTTAAATTAAGATTGAATTTGGATGCCTCAGCCTTAGGCTTGTAATCACCCTTGGTTAACTCTTTATTGGGAGCATCTTAGTCATCATCATGATTGAAAATTTTAGTCTCTCAATATCCATAAAATCAACGAGTAGCATAGTCATCGTTATGATTGATAGTTTGAGTGCTCTCAACTTTTTCTCTCTCAATCTCTTTTTTCACACTCATTTGGTCCTCATAAAATTTCTTAGGTAACAATGGAATAACTGTTTTTTCCCCCATTTTCAATGAATATTTATTGCTAAACTCATCATATGTCACTTTTCTTATAACTTGCCAAGGTTTTTCTAGCAAAATATGACCCGCACTTATCGGCATGACATCACACAAAACCTCATCCTTATATCTCCCAATAGAAAAAGACACTATCACTTGTTTGTTTACCTTGACTTCTCCACACTCATTTACCCATTATAATGTATATGGTCTAGGATGTTCAATTACCAAAAACTCAAGTTTTCAACTAACTCAAGACTAAGCAACATTGAGACAACCACTCCCATCTATTATCAAATGATAGAACTTATTATTGACATGACATTGGGTTTGAAAAATATTACCTCTCCATGCCTCCTCCTCACATTTCACTTATGTGCTTAAAGCATGCATAGTTCTAAAAACTCACCATAAACATCATCGTCTATAATTACTTCACCCATTCCCTCGGGCTTTTTATCTTTTGACATGTTTAAACCTATATAAAAGTCGTTAGTAATAAAAATTCCTCATAAACATTCCCTCATAGTTTCACTTAAATTGATGACACTCAACGCTCATGTTTGCTCTATTTTAGGCTTTTTATTTTAATATGCTCACACTCTCTAGCCTTTTACCACTCTAACTCACTCCTTTGGCTCTTTTGCAAATTAATCTAGACCACACAAGAACTAGCCAATTGCAAGTGACTCAATAACTTCACTTTCCAAGGATCGGATTTTGGACGATTTGGAACAAGGAATTTACAAGCCAATTCAAACAAGGATTTTAAGTTTTTGGACACTAAGAATGACATTCGAACTAACTTAAATTGAATTTAAACAATACAATAACAAATGAGACATAACAAGATAGAAATGAAATAGATCGGACTTTCTTTCTTTTTTAATCAAAACTCGATTAAATTTGGACTAAAAAAAATTAACTATAAAGACATAAAATAAAACGAAAGATAATGAAAAAGAACTCGATTCATATCGAAAATGAAGCTAACTTTAAATCAAAATTTCTCTTTTTTTTTTTTTTTGAGGTATATAAGACTCAGTTTATCAAGCATAGGAACACGAGACTCAAATAAGAAAAGCTATGACAGAATAACAAGGAAGATGAAATAAAGAAAACAAGATAAACATGAAATAGAAGGTGTAAGGAATATGCATAACCAACGTGACTTTGCATAACCTAGGCTTTGATACCAACTAATGTGAGAATCAAATAAGAGTCCTAAACACCTTTGTCACTAGACAACCCCAAAAATGCATCCAATTAGGTTATAATAAGCGAAACTTGACCCGTTGCCTATAAGGAGGCAAGAATCGAAGTTATGTTGCAATGGAGTGAAAAACACCACACCTTACAAAGTATGATAAGTTCGGAGATGCCACAAGGGTTGCAATCCTTGATAAGTCAGATTTAGTTCTTAAAAAAAAAAGAAAGGAATCCTCTCAAATTTATTAACTCTCAAAATTATTATGTTACTTGAAACAAAACTAAACTAGCCTTTAAATAGGTTGAACACACCACTCGTAACCCTAAAAGGACTCTACGCGTCCTTGCTATCTAAGGATAATAGAAATAAATTCTAATGGATTTAAAAGAATACAAAAATAATAAGGCTTAAAACATTGAGCTCAAATCCAACTTAATTAATTAATTCTAATCATAATTAAGCTATATATAAAAAAAAGGATCAATATGATTTAAGGATTCCAATCTTGGACTTGGATCAGCTTGACAAGTCTTGGATTCTCCTCCTCTCTTAAGATGATGCCACAATGCTCCTTTGGCCCCTTGAAAGTTCATTCCGCTCAACACTCTTAAATTATCCTATGGAGAGCTCTTTTAAGCTTTTAAGTTCTTGCACGCATCATTAGACCATCTTTAATTTGTAATGGATCGGATATTAGACTTGCAAACTAGCTATCTTAGATCTCCTCGAAGATACCACCTTACTCGGTCCATTTGGCTTCTTGGTTTCCAATAATACAACCTTGACTTTCTTTATTCTCATTATTGTTAAGCAAGCTAGATATAATGAAATAAGCTTTGTAATCCTATGAAAATTCTTAATTATATAAAAATACATACCAGAATATTCATAAATCTCTATATTAAGTTTGGGTGTAATTTATGTGACATTTTAATATTTTATGGTGTTAATATATTTGGTGTTTAAGTAAGTGTTTATGGGAATAAATTTCGGGTAACTTAGTTAGTTAGCAATTATTTCCCTTAACACTCCTTTAGAATATGCTATGTAAGTGAGAAAAAAATTACCTAAACATTAGGAGAATGCCAAAATTTGGGGAAATACCGAATTTCTTGAACCAAATTCCTCTAGAATTACTTTTATTCTCACTACCCATCTTTTAGTTACAAATTAACACCTAAGCTTCCAAACTTTTCCATTACTTTAAACCTCACCTCCTTTGACATACAAACCCACCACCTAGCTTTCCAAAACCTTCAACCAATTTACACCCTATAAGTTTGACTTATGACACTTGTCATTCTTGTTATGTTAATTAATGAAGGAAGAAAGTTAGATATATATATATATATATATATATATATATATATATATATATATATATATAAGAGATAAATGGTTGGCCACTCTTTAGAAAATTTTAGCTCACTAAAAAGAGAGGAAACCGAATTGGAAGAGGGAAAAAGGAGAAAAGAAAAAGAGGAAAGAAAGAAAGAAGGAAGGAGAAGAAAAGATTAAAGGATTTTCTAGCAAACTTGAACTAAGTAGGTTTTGTTTCATGCCATAAAGTCTATTTCTTGGTGTTTAAATTATGTGATTGACTTGAGCTATTGATTATGTTGTTATGGGTTGTTTGAATTGGTATTGTGTTTGTTGGTTTGACATGCATCTAATTGTTGGTATGGTGTACATGTGAATTATTGGCATGTGTATTCATAAAGTTTTGTGTATGTTCAAGTATTGTTGTTGAGTTTGGCTAGGAAATGAATGGGCTTGGCCAAAATTTAGTTGGAGTAAATTATGGTTGATGTGGACTTGGAAGAAACAATTTAGAACAAGGTAGAGAATGAGTTCCTAAGGTTTTCCCTAAGGAAACCTATTTGGCCTAAATACTAAAATGGGAAAGGTTTTGATATTTTCATTGAATTAATTTCCTAAAACTTAATTGTAGCCAAATATGTATGGATTAGTAGTTAAGGATGAAAAGAAAGTTCACATCAATCAAACCAAATTTTTTTGAAATCCCCGAGTCACATCGACCTAAACCTTAATTTTTAGGATTAGAATTCCACTCATCCAAATCTAGAATTGATGCTTCAAATGTACTTAAATAAGTATAATTTAAATAAGTATAATTTGAAGCATAGAAAGGTGAAAATTCAAGAAAATTTGAAATTAGGACCTAAAATTTGAAGAGCCAATTTTGGCCAATAGGGCTAAAATTCGCGTTAGAAGAGAAATTACACCTTTAGTATGTTTTAATTTAATCATTAAGACTAATGTTAATGTAAGCTAAATGGTAGGATGGAATTTGGGTTAAAACCCATTAATTATATGAAAGAAGTTACTTACGTACGAAGTGAAGTTATGGATTGATTAATACTAAATGGTGGTCATTGATTTCCTTGGGTGAATATTGGTATGATATGTGACATATGTATACATATGAAATCCTATATGCGATCGGTTTTCAAGAGTTGTTCGAGACTCGTAGGGTTTGGTACCCATTGAATGGATGAATTCAATAAATAAAACATCATATGCATCATATGCATTTAGGTGTGGATTGAATTACGAGAAATCATTTGATTGAGAATTGATAAGGTTTGGTAACCGAACTCGGGTTAAATGGGTATTAGTAATAAAGTTGTATGCATGCTCTATTACTTCAATACACTATTAGATGATGGATAATCTAGCTAACCGTGTGCTGCAATGAGAGATAATTCCATTGTTAGTAGCAGGTGATTTAGCAATCATCGAGATATGAAACTAGAGCAAACTTGCTTATACCTAGGGTACTCGAACTAAAATTAATGGGTAAAGGTAGAAAAATAGGAAAGCATTGCATATCATGTGCGTCACCCTACTTACCGAGCTTTGATGCATTCTATTGTTGTAATTGTCCGGTGTAACGGTAAGGTTAAAGATGGTTCGATCGAGGATGTCGTCGGTTCTCACTAAAAAAGGGCTCATGTGTTACACAAAAATATAGGAATCTCTTTGGATTATAGATAAGGGATAAGGTGTCTATTTGTGAGTAAATGGCATCTTAGATATTTTTTAATTCTTATAGCTATATTTATTAATGTTATGTAAATTTTATTATATGCACTTCATTACTTAATATTTTGTTTATTTATGAAAACGTACATATAAGGATTAGTCGGGAATTTCGATCATATCGGTGTAACAAACCTAGCCACTCTGATTTGGGTAATAGTAAAGGATCTAGGGGCATTACAAGGTGGTACAAAGCCTTTGTTTAGTTTAAGTGTCACATGAGCTCGAGGACCGGTGCACTACTCAAAAAGTAAAATCCAATTCTTTGTCTCTAGTACATATGTGTGTTTAGTGTGTGCTTTTATATAGTATCTTGCCATTTCTTAGAAATATTGTTGATTATAAATGCTATTATTATAGATGTCATACATGTACTGCGTTCCCTTAGCTATTAGGAACCGCCGACAAAGGGCCACCCTAGCCGCTTATTGGGCTAAACTAAATTGCCTTACCGTGACATCGGAATAGGACCTACTCGGTGCATGTTATTAGGTTAACTCATTTGATTTAATGAATAATGTTTGTTGAAGCCTCATTTGGTCGGTATCATAGTGTGGATTTTATGAGGACGGCATTACCTCAAACTCTTTTATCGAGGGGCCAACAATTATTGGATGAGGTTTAGAAAAGTAAGGCAAATCGAAATTCTTATCGAAACTTTATTCGAGCCTTTTTACCGACTCGAGTTATGTGGACCCTCACTAGATTAAAGTATAATCGGGGTCTACCTTTATGTCTTGCTAGTGTGATAGTACATTCCGAATCAGCTTGATGTCATTGATTAGTGGAGAGTAGAGTATTCCTTTTCCTACCAAGTTCGATATGTTAATCTTTCGCATTAGACGTACTACAAGAAAAAAAGTATCGTATAGTGTAATAACTTTATGTGCCTTTTGGTGTGAATAGGAGTGGCTTTTGATTGTCAATATGGCATAGAAACCTTTAGATGTAAATCTGCTTGTCAATGTGAATGCATGTTTTGTATGATATGCTCATATATATAATAAATGTTTATGTAATTTTATATGTACATGAATTTCATAAATTATGCATTGCATGTGATAAGGAAAGGATTTTGATACCAAAACTAGCCCGAACGTAATGTGATATGTACAAAGTCAAACCATGCCAAGGAAAAATCCTATACAAGCGAGGAGAGAAGGGACCTCTAGAAATGATAAGGATAATCAACAAGAAGCTTCGAATCGTATGATATAAATAATGCAAGCAACAACAACAATCAATGCAACAACAACAAGCAAACCTATGAGGAGCAAATGAGGCATCTCCTAGCTATGCAACAACGACCTCCACCTCAAGCATAGGAATGACGTGGTGGAAAGATTTCTAAAAATGAATCCCTAAGAGTTTGCCGAGGGTGTTAATTTAATAGTAGTCGAGGAATGAATCAAATCCTTATAGGTGATATTTGAGTATTTGTAATTCACCATTAATTAGCGAGTATCATGTGCTATTTTTATGCCGACTCGGAGACACCCACACATGGTGGAAAAGTGCATAGTTAATGGTAGACTTACCTACTTTAAATTGGGAAGGGTTTAAGGAAGTTTTCTACAATAAATACTTCATCGCGGATGTGACAACTAGGAAGACTCGAAGTTCTTGGAATTGAAATAGGATAGGATGTTTGTGGGTGAATATGTGTGAAGATTCGAACAAGGATGTAGATTTCTCCCACTCATTATAGAGGATGAAAATTTGAAAAAGAATCGATTCTTAGTAGGGCTAGACCCGAGAGTTTAGAGTATGATTCGGATATCGATCGCTAACACTTTTCTAGAAATGGTAAATAAGGTAATTTTAGGGGATGAAGATGAAAAGGAAATTGTAAAGGAAGTATAACACAAGAGGCAAGTATTTAACTTAGGAGCCTCATTGTCCGAGCTACTTAGGCGAGCCCTAGCTAGGAATTTTAATTGAGGTGATGGTCAAGGAAATGCACGAGCCAATAGACCAACACCGTACATTCCAAAGCCACCGTTGGGTAATCAACCACGATCAATGATAGGTAACCAACCTCGATGCAATAAATATGGGAGGTTCAATATAGGAGAGTGCCGAACAAACTTGAGGACTTGTTATATTTGTCACAAGCAAGGGCACGTATCCTACAACTACCCTCAAGTGCAAACACCGAGCTCGAAAAGGGTACCGCTCGAATTTACACGATGACACAGGACGAGGCCAACGAGTAGGGATGCGATGATGATTTAAAACCAAAAGATATAGAAGTTGTGTGGGAATATTTAGACATATTCCTAGAAAACTTGATTAAGTTACCATTAGAGGGAGATATAGAATTTTAAATTGAACTAGAGTTGGGTATGATTCCAATTTCTAAGACTCCCTATAGGTCGGCTCCAGCTAGAGTTGGAAGAGTTAAAGGTGCAATTACGGGATTTACTAGATAAGGGATTTATATGCCCTAGTTCCTCATCCCGTGGAGCTTTAGTACTATTTGTAGAGAAGAAGGATTGTAGCTCGAGGCTATGTATTAACTATCGAGAGTTAAACCGAGTGACAATCAAGAATAGGTATTTTTTGCCTCGAATTAATGATTTCTTTGATCAATTACAAAGCGCAACCGTGTTTTCCAAGATAGACCTACAATCGAGGTATTACTAGTTAAGGATAAGTCGGAAGATGTAAAGAAAATGGTGTTTGGAATGAGATACGGTCACTATGAGTTTATAGTAATGCCATTTGAGCTAACTAATACCCCAACTACTTTTATGGACTTGATGAATCGAGTCTTTAAGGACTCTTAGATAAGTTTATCATCATGTTCATTGATGATATTCTAGTTTATTCTCGAAGTGAGGAGGAACATAAAGGGCATTTAAGAGCTACTTTGCGGATGCTAAAGGAGTAGTAGTTGTATGTAAAATTCTAGAAGTGTTAGTTTTGGCTGGAACAAGTAGCTTTTCTAGGCCACGTGGTAACAAAGGAAGGCGGGACCCAAAGAAGATAGAAGCTATCCAAAATTGGCGTACCTTAAAGAATGTGGCAGAGCTATGAAGTTCTTAGGTTTGCTTGGTTATTATCGAAGATTTGTTGAGGACTTCTTGAAGATAGCTATGCCCCTTACTAAATTGATGAGGAAGAGTGTTAAGTTTCAATGGATGAATGCTTATGAAAAAAGTTTTCAAGAGCTGAAAGAAAAGTTAGTCACGACCCTAGTGCTAACCATTTCATTCGAAGATGGAAATTGCGTGGTGTATAGTGATGCTTCCAAGAGTCGATTGGGAGCGATGCCGATGCAAAAAGGAAAGGTAGTGGCCTATGCTTCACGAAAATTGAAAGAGTATGAATGAAATTATCCCATGCATGATCCGGAATTAGGCATAGTAATCTTTGCCTTAAAAATTTAGAGACATTATTTATGTGGAGCAAAGTGTGAGATATATACGGATCATAAAAGTTTACGATATATCTTCACATAGAAGGAATCAAATATGAGCAAAGGAGGTGGTTAAAATTGGTGAAAGACTATGATTGCATAATCAACTATCGATCAAGAAAAGCTAATGTCATTGTCGATGCTTTAAGTAAAAAATCCATGGTAGCGATGCGGACAATTCGAGTTGCCAATATTAAGGGATTTACAAATATAGGAGTTAGAGATAATCCTAACAAGCCACAAAAGTACCTTGTCATCCCCGTTAGTCCAGCCAACCCTGCAAGAACAAGTTCAAACGTGCCCACAAATGGATGAAAGGTTGATGGGATTGAAGAAAATTATATAGACAGGAAAGAAAAAAGATTTTGTTATTGATAATAAAGGGGTAGTTAGATTTAAGGGAAGCCTATATGTCCCATCGGTGAAAAATTTAAAGGAAGAGATACTAAAAGAGGCACACGTAACCCCATACTCAATACATCTAGGGGGTATAAAAATGTATCGTGACTTGAGTCAATATTATTGGTGGCCAAGAATGAAGAAAGATGTGGATAATTATGTGGCAAGTTGTCCGATATGTCAAGAAGTGAAATTGAAACATCAAAGACCCTCATGAACATTAAAACCACTAGCAATTCTATAATGGAAGTGGGAGCATATAGCTATGGATTTTGTTATGGGCTTGCCAAGATCCGAGAAGGGGCGATTCCATCCGGGTAATTATGGATAGGTTGACTAAATCGGTGCATTTTCTCCCAATCGGGACTACTTACAGCCTAAACCAGGTACGCCAAAATGTATATTGACAAAATTGTAAGGTTGCATGGGATTCGGTCTCAATTGTATCGGATCGAGATCCTAGATTTACTTTAGCATTCTTAAAGGGATTACACGAGCCATAGGTATAACCTTAAACTTTAGCACGGTTTACCATCCACGGATCGACGGATAATCCGAACGGGTCATTCGGATTCTCAAAGAAATGTTGTAAGTGTTCGTTCTAGATTGGTCCAGGAAATGAGAAAAATATTTACGACTAGTGAATTTTGCATATAAAAATAGCTATCAATCGTTAATTGGGATGGCTCCTTATGAAGCCTTATGTGGACGACGATGTAGATCCATAGTACGTTGGGATGAAATAGGGGAAAAAATTTGTTAAGGCCGGAATCGGTACAACAAATGGTTGAGGTAGTAAATAAAATCCACCAACGGATGAAAATGGTTCAAAGTAGACGGAAGAGCTATGTCGATAAAAGGAGGAGGGATTTGGAATTTGTAGTTGGTGATTATGCATTCTTAAAGGTTGCACCAATGAAATGTGTATTGCAATTTGGAAAGAAGGGGAAGTTAAGTCCACGATACATTAGATCATTCGAGATACTTGATTGGTTAAGTGATAAGGAATATCATCTATTGCTACCGCCCTTGCTATCAAGAGTTCATAATGTATTTCATGTGTCCATGTTAAGAAAATGCATTGGAGAGCTTGGCCGAGTCTTAGAGACGACACCGCCAAAACCTAACCATAAATTTAATATATGAGGAAAGACCAATCCAGATTACGGATCGACAAGTCAAACAACTAAGGAACAAGGAAATTGCTTAGTCAAGGTTCTATGTGAAAATCACAACCTCGAAGAGTTGACGTGGGAACGAGAGGAATAAATGAAAGATAAATACCTAGAATTGTTCGAATGAGTCAATTTCAAGGATAAAATTTCTTTTAAGGAGGGGAGAAATGTAACCTTGTGAAAATTCTTAATCATATAAAAATACATATCGGAATATTCATATATCTCTATATTAAGTGTGGGTGTAATTTATGTGACATTTTAATATTTTATGGTGTTAATGTATCTGGAGTTTAAGTATTTATGGGAATAAATTTCAAGTAACTTAGTTAGTTAGCTATTATTTCCCTTAACACTCATTTAGAATATGCTATGTAAGTGAAAAAAAAATTACCTAAACATTAGGAGAATGTCAAAATTTGGGGAAATGTCGAATTTCTTAAACCAAATTCCTCTAGAATTACTTTTATTCTCATTAACCATCTTTTAGTTACAAATTAAAACCTAAGCTTCCAAACTTTTCCATTACTTTACACCTCACCTCCTTCAAATCCACCACCTAGCTTTCCAAAACCTTCCACCACTTTACACCTTATAAGTTTAACTTAAGACACTTGTCATTCTTGTTATGTTAATTAATGAAGAAAGTTATATATATATATATATATATATATATATATATATATATAAAAGAGAGAGCTAAATGGTCAAACACTCTTTAGAAAATTTTAGCTCACTAAAAAGAGAGGAAACCAAAATGGGAGAGGGAAAAATAAGAAAAGAAAAAGAGGAAAGAAAGAAAGAAGGAAGAAAAAGAAAAGACTAATGGATTTTCTAGCAAACTTAAACTAAGTAAGTAGGTTTTGTTTCATGCCATAAAGTCTATTTCTAGGTGTTTAAATTATGTCATTGACTTGAGCTATTGATTATGTTGTTATGGTTTGCTTGAGTTGGCATTGTATTTGTTGGTTTGACATGCATCTAATTGTTGTTATGGTGTATATGATAAATTATTGGTATGTGTATTCATAAAGTTTCGTGTATTTTTAAGTATTGTTATTGGGTTTGGTTAGGAAATGAATGGGCTTGGCTGAAATTTAGTTGGAGTAAATTATGGTTGATTTGGACTTGGAAGAAACAATTTAGGACAAGGTAGAGAATGAGTTTCTAAGGTTTTCGCTAAGGAAACCTATTCGGCCTACATGCTAAAATGGGCAAGGTTTTGATATATTCATGTAATTAATGTCCTAAAACTTAATTTTAACCAATTATGTATGGATTAGTAGGTAAGGATGAAAAGAAACTTCACATCAATCGAAGAAAATTTCTTGAAATCCCAAAGTCACAATCGGTCTCAACCTTAATTTTTAGGATTTGAATTCCACTCATCTAACTCTAGAATTGATGCTTGAAGTGTACTTAAATAAGTATAATTTAAAGCATAGAAAGATGAAACTTCAAGAAAATTTGAAATTAGGACCTAAAATTTCAAGAGCCAATTTTGGCCAATAGGGCTAAAATTCGAGGTTAGAAGAGAAATTGCACCTTTTGTATGTTTTTATTTAATCATTAGGACTAATGTTAATGTAATCTAAGTGGTAGGACGGAATCAGGTTAAAACCCATTAATTATATGAAGGAAGGTACTTACACATGAAGTGAAGTTATGGATTGAGTAATACTAAATGGTGGTAATTGATTTCCTTGGGTGAATATTGTGTATGATGTGTGACATACATATAGCTATGAAATCCTATGTGTGGAATGGATTTCAAGAGTAGTTAGAGATTATAGGGTTTGGTACCCATTGATTGGATGAATACAAGTAAATAAAATATCATGTGCATCATATGCGTTCGAGGGTGGGTTGAATGGAGAGAAATCATTTGATTGAGAATTGATGAGGTTTGGTAACCGAACTGGATTAAATGGGTATTAGCAATGAAGCTATATGCGTGCTCTATTACTTGATTACACCATTAGGCAATGGATAATCCCACTAACCATGTGCTACAATGAGAGATAATTCCATTGTTAGCCTTAGGTGATTTGGAAATCACTAAGAGATGAAACTAGAGTGGACTTGCTAATACCTAGGGTACTCGAACTAAAATTGATAGGTGAAGGCGGATAAATAGAAAAGCATTGCATATCAAGTGTATCATCCTACTTATTGAGCTTTGGCTCATTCTATTGTTATAATTGTGTGGTGTAACAGTTAAGGGTAAAGATAGTTTGATCGAGGATGCTACTAGTTCTCACTAAAAAGGGCTCATGTGTTATGCAAAAATATCGAAATCTCTTTTGATTGTAGATAACTGGATACGGTGTCTATTTATGAGTAAATGGCACCTTAGATATTTTATAATTCTTGTAGCTATATTTATTAATGTTATGTAAATTTTATTGTACACGCTTCATTTCTTAATATTTTTTTTACTTATGAAAATGTACATATAGGGATTAGTTGGGATTTTGGGTCATATTAGCGTGACGAACCTAGCCACTCCTATTTGGGTAACGATAAGGGAGTCAGGGGCGTTACGGACTCAATGTGATTTAAGGAGTCTAATCTTGGACTTGGATTAGATTGACAAATCTTGGATTCCCTCTTCTCTTAAGATGGTGCCACAATGCTCCCTTGGCCCCTCGGAAGTGCATTCTTCCCAACACTCTTGAATCAAGCCATGAAGAGCTTGTTTAAGCTTCTTAGTCCTCCTTTGCATCATTAGATCATCTTTCATTTGTAATGGATCAAATCTTGGACTTCCAAACTCGCCATCTTGGACCTCCCTTGGAGATGCCACCTTATCGGTCCATTTGGCTTCTTGGTTTCCATCAATGCGACCTTGACTTTCTTTTATTCTCATCGGGGAGTAAGAAGGATATGGAAGAGAGAGTGAGAGGGATAGTGAGAGGGATAAAGAGAGAGAAAGAGGGAGAGAGAAGGAGAGAGGGAGAGAGGTGGAGAGAGAAAAGAGATAGAGAGGGAGAGAGACATATAGAAAGGGAGAGAGGGAGAGAGAGGAAGAGAAGGAGAGAGAGTGAGTAAGAGAGAAAGAAAGGGAGAGGGAGACAAAGATAAAAGGCAAGGGAATAGAGAAAGGTAAAGAGGGAGAGAGAGTGAGAGGTGGGAGATAGAGACTAGAGATGGAGAGAAAAAGGGAGAGGGAGGGAGAGAGTAAAGGAAAGAAAGAGGGAGAGAGGTAGAGGGAGATAGGAAGACAAAGACAAAGGAAGGGAGAGAAAAAGCGAGAGGGAGGGAGAGAGTGAGGGAAATAAAAAGGTAGAGAGAGAGAGAATGAGTGAAATAGAGAAAGAGAGATAGAGAGGGAGAAAGAGGGCAAGGGGGTGAGAGAGAGAGAGAAAGAGGGAGAAAGAGAGAGAATGAGTGAAATAGAGAAAGAGAGATGGAGAGGGAGAAGGAGGACAAGGGGGTGAGAGAGAGAGAGAAAGAGGAGAGAGATAAATAACTCATTCTCTTCATCTCTTTCTCTCTCTCTCCCTCCCTCTCACTCTCTCTCCCTCTCCCATTCATTCCCTCTTTTTCCCTCTCTCTCAATCTGTCCCTCCGTTCATCTCTCTATCTCATTCTCCCTTTCTCTTCCTCTCTCTCCCTTTCTCTATCTCTCTCTCACTCCCCCTCTCTCCCCTACCTCCTACTCTCTCCCCCACTCTCACCCCCTTTCTCCCACTCTATCTCTCACTTTTTCATTCTCTACCCTTCCTACTTTCTGTCTCTCTATCCCATCCTCACTATTTCTCTCCCTTTTTCTCTCTTATGCTTTTGCTCTCTCCCTCTCTTTCTCTCTCTCATTCTTGCTCTCTCCCTCTTTCTGTCACTCTCTCCATACTAATCTCTTTCCATTTTTCTATCTCTATCTTCCTCTCTTCCTCCCTATCTCACTCTCACTCCCTCCCCTCTCTTCTTTCCTTTCTCTCCCTCTTTTCCTCTCTCCCCTTTTTTTCTCTCTATCTCCTTCATTCTCTCTCTCTTTCTCTCTACCCCTATCTATCTACTTCTCCATCTCCCTCTCTCTCCCTCTTGCCCTCTCTTTCCTCTTCTCTTTCTCCATCTCCTCTTTTCTCCCTCTTTTTTCCCAATCTATCCCTCTCTCCTCCCATTCTCTCCCCCTCTTCCTATCTCTCTCCCTCTCTCACTCCCTCTCCCTCTCTCCCCATCCCTCTCTATCTCCATCTCCCTCACTCTCTCCCTCTCCTCTTTCTTCTAACTCTATCTCTCCCCTACTTTCTCTCCATATCTCCCTCTCCCCCTTTGTTTACCTCCCTCTCACTCTCTCCCTCTCCCTCTTTATCCATGCTTCTCTCTCTACCTCTCCCTCTCTCCCCCTCTCTTTGGCTATCCCATTTTCCCTCTCTCTCCCTCCTCTTTTATTTCTCTCCCCTTCTCTCTCCCTCTCGTCCTTCTCTATCTCTCTTTCCATCTCTCCCTATCTCACTCCCTCGCTTTCCCTCTCCCTCTCACTCTCACTTTCCTCTCTCTCTCTCACTCACTCACCCTCTTTCCCTCCCTCTCTTTCTCTTTCTCTCTCTCTCACTCTCACTCTCTCCTTCTTCTCCTCACCCTTTCTCCCTCTATCTCCCTATCTCTCCCTCTCTCCTCTCATCTCTATGTCCCCGTCTCTCCCTCCCTCTCCCTCTCCCTAACTCTCCCACTCTCTCTTTATGCCTCTCTTTTTCTCCTTTTCTCTCTCTCTCTCCATCTCTTTATCTATGTTTCACTCTCCTAATCTCTATCCTCCTCAATCTCTCTCTCTTTCTCCTTCTCTCCCTCTCTCTCTCACTCTTACTTTCTTTCCCTCTCTTTCTCTATCCCTATTTCACTCTCTCTTCCTATATATTTATTTATCTCTTTCTCTCCCTCTCTCGCTTTTCCTTTCCCCTCTCTCTCACACCCTCTATCTTTCTCTCTCCCCCTTCGTCTCTCTAAATTCATCTCTCTCTCCCTCTCGGTCTCCTTCCTAATTTCCATCTCTCTCTCACCCTCATTATTTCCTTCCCTTGCTCTCTCCTTCATTGTCTCTTTATCTCTTCCTCTCTCTCTCTGTCTTGCTCTTTCCCTCTATCTCTTACCCTCTTCTTCCACTCTCCTCTCCTTCCCTTTCCTTCGCCAATCTCTTCCTCATTTTCTCTCCCTCTCTCCTCCCTCTATCTCCTTCTCCTTCTCCCCATCTCTTCCTCTCCATCCCTCTCCCTGCCCTCTCTAACTCTCTCCCCCTATTTTTTTCTCTTTATAACTTTTTCTCCTCTTTTTCTCGCTTTCTCTCCATCTCTCTCTTCCTCTCTCTCCCTCTTCCTCATTCTCTTACTCTTTCCCATTCTCTTCCTCTCTCTTTCTCTATTTCTCTCACTCTCTTACTCTCTCCCTCTCTCTCTTCCTCTCTTTCGCCTTTTTATTCTCTCTCTTTCTTACTCGTATCCCTCTCTCGGCCCTTTTTACCCTCTCCTTCTCTTTATCTCTCTCCTTCTTTCTCTCTCCCCTCCTTTCGTCACATTCCCTCTCTTTTGCTCTCCCACTATCATTTTCTCGCTCTCTTTTTCTCCATCTCTATCTTCCTCCCTCTCCATCTTTCTTTTTTTCTTTATCTCTCTCTCCCCTATGCCCCTCTCCCTCTACCTCTTTTTTTCTCTCTCCCCCTCTCTCCCTCCCTCTCCTTCTCCCCGTCTTTCCCTCCCTCTCCCTCTCCTTCCCGCTCCCTCACACTCTCTCACTCTCCCCTTCTTCTCTCCCTCTCACTCTCTATCTCTTAGTCTCTTACCCTTCCTCCCTCCCTCTCTATCCCTCTCTCTCTCCCTCCCTCTCTCTCCTTTTTTCTCCTCTCCTTCTCTTCCATACTCTATCCCTCTCACCCCCTTCCTCTCTAACTCTCTCCTCATATCTCACTCCCTCTCTCTCACTCTCTCCCCTACTCCCTTTCTCTCTCTACCTTTCTCCATTTTTCTCTTTCTTTCTCTCCTATTCTTCCTTTCTCTCTCTCTCCCTCCAACCCTTACTCTCTCTCACTTTCTCTCCCCACTCTCTTTCTCTCCCTCTCTCCCCCTTCCTCTCCCTCCTCTCTCTCTCTCCCTCTGTCTCTTAATCTTTATCTGTCTCCCTTTCTCCTCCCCCTCTCTTCCCTTCTTCATTTCAACATCATTCTCTGTCTCCCTCTTTTTCTCTCCCTCTCCTCCTTTTTCTTACTCTCCCTCCTTTCTCACCCTCTTTCCCTCCCTCTCCCTCCCTCTCCCTCATTCTCTCTTCTTTCTCACTCCCTCTCTCACTCCCACTCTCCCTCTCTAACTCTATTTCTCTCTCCCTCTATCTTTCTACCTCTCTCCCTCTCTTTCTCTACTTTTTTTCACCTTCCCTCCCTCTCTACCTCTCTCTCCCCCTTCTCTCCCTCTCAATCTCTTACCATCTCAACCTCTCTCCCTCTCTCTCTCCATCTCCCTCACTCCCTCTCCTCCCTCTCTCCCTACCTCTCACTACCTCTCTCCCTCTTTATCTCCCTCTTTCCCTCTCTCTACCTCCCCTTTTCTCCCCTATCTCCATCTTCCCCTCTCTACCTACCTCTTGTGTCTCTCTTCCTCTCACCCTCTCATTCTCTCTTTCTCACTATCCCTCCCTTTCTCTCCCTTACCCATTCTCTATCCTTTCCGTCCTAATCTCTCCTACTCTCCCTCTCTCTCTCTACCTTTCCCCTCTTTTCCTTCTCTCCCTCCCTCCCTCTCTTACTTTCTCCCCTCTATATCTTCTCTCCTTCTCCCTCCTCAACTCTTTCCCTCTTTCTCTCTCTCTTGCTCTCTCTCCCTCTTTCTCTCTCCTCCCTTCTATGTCCCATTCTCTTTCTTTATCTCTCTACCCCCTCTCCCTCACCCTCTCTCTTAATCTCTCCCTCTCTAGCCTCTATATCATTCTCTTTCTCTCTCCTACTCTCCTTCTCCCTTTATCTCTATCTCTACCTCTTTATCTCTCCCCTTTTCTCCCTCACTCTCCTTCTCTCTCCCTCTCTCTCCCTATCTTTCTCTCTTCCTCTATCGATCTCTCCCTTTTAATATATGTATATAGCCCTCTCTCCTTCTCTCTTGCTCTTTCCCTCTCTCTCTTTCTCCCTCTCTTTCTCCCTTTCTATCTCCCTCTCCCCCTCTCTCATCTCTCTCCCTCTATCCCCTTCTCTCCCCTACCACTCTTCCTCTCTCTCCCTCTCCTACTCTCTCTATCCTCTGTCTCCCAACTATCTTTTCCTCTCTCTACCTCTCTCTATCTCTCTATGCAGTGCTCTCTCTCTTATGCTTTCCGTGTGTTCACCTCTCTCCCTTCACCCCATGTCTTCCTCACGCTCTCCCTCCCCTTTTTTCTTCCTCTCTCCCTCTCTTGCCCTTTTGCTCTCCTCTCTCTCCCTCTCTCACCCTCTCCCACTCTCTCCTTCTCTCCCCTCTCTACTTATCTCTCCTTTTTCCCTCTTTTTCACCCTCCCTCCCTCTCTCACCATCTCTCTTTGTCTCTCCCTCATTCTTCCTCTCTACTCTCTTTTTGCCTCCCTTTCCCTCTCCCTCTCTCTTTTTGTCTCTCTCCCTTTTTCTTCCTTTCTCCCTCTATCTCCCTCTATCTCTCTCTCTCGTCACTCCTACACACTCCCTCTCCTCTTTATCTATCTCTACTTTCCCCCTCTCCCCCTCTTTCTAGTCTCTCTCTATCTCTTCTCTTCCTCTTTCTCCCCTTTCTCCCTCTCCCCCTATCTCTCTGTCCCTCCCATCCTTTCCCTTTTCCTCTCTCTCTCTCTCTCACTCTCTCACTTTATTTTTCTTCCTTTCTCTTTCCATATCTCCCTTACTCTCCCTGTTTTCCTCTCCTTCTCTCTCCCTATCTCTCGCTCCTACTATCCCTCTCCCTCATACACCCTCTCTTTGTTTCCCTCTCTCTCCCTTCTCTCATAATATCTCTCCTTCTCTCTCCCTCTCTCTCTCCTCTTCTCCCATAATATCTCTCCTTCTTTCTCTCCTTATCTCTCCTTCTCCCTTTCTCACTCTTTTCCTCCCTCTCTTATCCTTTCCCTTTTTCCCTCTCTGTCCTCACTCTCTCTCTCTCTCTATCCCTCTATCCTTATGCTACCTCCATATCTCTCCCTCTCATTCTCCCTCTTTTCTCCCCCTCACCATCTTCCTCTCCCACTTTTATCTTTCTCTCTCTCGCTCCCTCTCTTACTCCATCTATCATCCTTTCCTTCCTCTCTTTCTCTTCTTCTCTTTATCTCTCTCCCTCTAAATCTCTCTCACACCTATTCTCTCTCTTCCTCTCTCTCCCTCTCCCTCTATCCTTCTCTCCTTCTCCCTCTCCATCTCTTCCTCTCTCTCCTCCCTCCCTGTCTTTCTCCTTCCTACTCTCCCTCCCTCTTCCCCTCTATTTCTCTTCCTCTCTCCCCCTTTTTTCTCTTCTTCTTTCGCTCCTCCTTTTACTCTCTCTCCCCTCTCACCTTCCCTCTCGCCCTTCCTCATTGTCCCTCCCACTCTATCCCTCTTCCTCTCCTTGTCTCTCTCTTTACCTCTCCCTTCCTCTCTCCCTCTCTCTCCCTCTCGTCTCATTATCTCCTCCCTCTCTTTTCACTCTATCTCTCCCTCTCTCGTCTCTCCGTCCCTCCTTTCCTCTCTCACTCCCATTCTCCCTCTCCCTCTATCCCTCTCTCCCTCACTCTCCCTCTCCCTCTCTATGTCTCCCTCTCTCTCCTTCCTTCTCTCTCTGTTTCTCTATCTTTCCCTTCTATACTCTCTCCTTCTCTCCCCTCTCCGTTTCTCTTCTTCTCTCACTCTCTCTCTTGCTCACCCTCTCTCTCCCTTTTTCACCTTCTCTCTCACCCTTCCTCTCTATCCCTCTCCATGTGTCTCTCTTTATCTCTCCCTCTTTCTCTCTCTTTTTCTCTCTCCCTCTCCCTCATTCTCTCTCCCCCTCTTTCTCTCCCCTTCTTACTTTCCCTCTCCCTCTCCCCTCTTTCCCCAACTCTCTCTCCCTCTCTCTCCCTCTCCCTTTTCCCTTCTTCTTTATCTCTTCTCTATCCCTACTCTCTTTATCTCTCCCTCTCTTGATCTTTCTCTATCCCGACTCTCTTTATCTCTCCTCTCTCCCCCTCTCCCTCTCCCTCTCTCTCCTTCTCTTCTCTCCTTCTTACTCGTCTCTCTCTTTTTATTTTTCCCATTCACCCTCTCTCTCCCTCTCTCTCCCATACCCTCTCTCTATCTCCCTTATTATTGCCTCTCTCTCTTCCTCTCCCTCTCCTACATCTCTCTCCCTATCTATCCTTCCCTATCTCTCAATCTCTCCCACTCTTTACCTCTCTTTCTCTCCCACTCTCCCTTCCTCTCTCCCTCCCCCTTCCCATCTCTCCCTCTCTTACCCCTCCCTCGTAATATCTCTCTCTAATATCTCTCTCTATCTCTATCTCTTAATATCTCTCTCCCTTCATCTCTCCCCTTTCTTCCTCTCTCTCTTAGTCCCTTTCTCCTTTTCTCTTCCTCTCTTTCCTCTCTCACTCTCCTCTCTCTATCCCTCTCCCTTGCCCTCTCCCACACTCTCTCCCTCTTTCCCCTCTTTCCCTCTCTCTTCCTATCTCTCTCCCTCCCTCTCTCGCTTCTCACCTAATCCCTCTCCTCATTCTCTCACTCTCTTTCTCTTCCTCTCTCCCTCTCGCTCCCTCCCTCCCTCTCGCTTCCCCTCTCTTTCTCTCTTTCTCTCTCTTTTCTTTTACTCTCTCTCCCCTTGCTCTCCCTCTCCCTCTCTCCCCCTCTCTCCTTCTCTCCCTCTCTCCCCATCTCTGTCTCCTCTCTCACACTCCATCTCTCATTCTCTCTTTTGCCCACTTTTTCCCTCTCTCCCTCTCTTTATCTCTTCCTCTCTCATTGTCTTCCTTCCTCTCTCTCTCATCCACACTCTCTCTCGTTTCCTTCGCCTCTCTCTCCCTTTCTCTCTTGATCGCTCTCTCACCCTATCTCTCCTTCTCTCTCTCCCCCTCTCTCTTCACCTCACTCGTCTCTATCTCTATCCCTTTATCCCTATGCTCCCTCTCACTCTTTCTCCCTCTCTCCCTTCCATCCTCTCTTTTTATCTCTCCTCTTCCCCATCCCTCTCCCATACTCTCTCTTTTCCTCTCTCTCACTCACACCATCTATCTTCTTCCCCCTCCCTCTCTTTCTCTCCTTCTCTCTCCATCTCTCTCCCTCATTCTGTCTTTCTCTATCTCTCTCTTTTTCTCTCCCTCCTACTTTCTCTCTCCCTTTATCTTTCTTTTCCTCCCTCGTTTTCTCTTTGTCTCTCCCTCTCTCCATCCTCTCTCCTAGTCTCTTTCACCCTCTCTCTCTCTATCCCTCCCTCTTTCCCCCTCTTCCTCTCCCTCTTTCTATCTCTTTTCTTGTCTCTCCCTCCCTTTCTCTCTCATTCTCTCTCCCTCTCTCTATTCTCTCTTCCTCTCCCTCCCTATCTTACTCTCCCTCTTCCTCTCTCTCCCTCTCTCTATCCTCTTCTCTCTCCCCCTCTCCCCTCCGGCTCATTCTTTATCTCTCTTCTCTCCTTACTCTCCCTATCTCTTCCTCTCCCTCCCTCACTATCTCCCCTCTCTCCCTTTATTTCTTTTTCTTTTTCTCCCCCTCTCTCCCCACCATTTCTCTTCCACCCTCCTTCTCTTCCTTCTCTCTCTTTCTTTTCTCTCACTCTTTTTTCTCCTCCTCTTTCTCCTTCTCTCTCCCTCTCTCTATCATATCCTCTATCCATCTCTCTCTATCCCTCCCAATCTCTCCTTCTCTCGACTCTTTCTCTCTTTCTTTCTCCCTCTCTCAATCTCTCTTCCTCTCTCTCTCTCTCATTCTCTTTATCTCTCTCTCTCTTAATCTCTCCCTCTTTTGCCCCTCCCTCCTACTAACTATCTTCATCTCCATCTTTGTCTCCTAGTCTCCCTCTCTCTCACCTCTATCTCCCTCTCTTCCTCTCCTCTCTCTTCCTCTCTCTCTCCCTCTCTTACTCTCCTCTCTCTATCTCTCTCCCTTTTCCCTCTTTTATACTCTCCACCCTTTCTCTATCCCCCTCTCTACCTCTCCCCTTTCTCTCCCTCCCCTTTTCCTTCTCTTCCTCTCTGTCCCTCTCACCCAATCCCTCTCTTTTCCCTCTCTCCCACCCTCTTTCTCTCCCTACCTCCCTCTCAATCTCTCCTTCCCTCTCTTTTTCTCCTCCTCTCTACCTCTCCCCCTCTCCCCCTCCCCTCTTCCTTCTCTCCCTCTCTCTCACTCTCACTCGATCCCTCTCTTTCCCTCTCTCTTACTCTCTTTCTCTCCCTACCTCCCTCTCAATCTCTCCCTCCCTCTCTCTCTCCCCCTCTCTCCCTCTCTTTCTCTCTCCTTTTCTTCTACTATCTTTCTATATGTCTCTCTCCCTCGCTCTTCCCACCCTCTATTCCTCTCTCTCTCCTTTCTTACTCTCCCTCTCTAATTCTCTCCTACCTCTTTTTCCCTCTCTCCCTCGCTTCATCTCTTTCTCTTTCATTCTCTCCCTCTCCCACACTCTCTCCCCCTCCCTCTCTCTTTCCGCTCAACCTCTCTCTCCCGTTGTCTCTATCACTCTCTTTGACCCTCTCTTATTCTCTCCCCCACATGCTCTCTCTTCCTTTCCTCCCTCTCTCATCTTCTCTCTCCCTCTATATCTCTCTCTTTTTCCATTTCTCTATCCTCTCTCTCTCTATCCTCCTTTTTTCATTTCTCTCTCCTCTCTCCCTCTCTCCCCTTTTCTTTCCGTTCACTCTCTCTCCCCTCTCTCCCAATCTCCCTTTCTTCCTCTCTCCCATTCTTTCTCTCTCCCTCTCTCTTCCTCTCCTACTCTCTCTTTCTCTCCATATCTCTCTCAACCTCTCTCCTTCCCCTATCTCTTTCTCTCTCTACCTCTCTATTCGTCTCTCCTACTCTTCCTCTCATGTACTCTCTCCCTCTCTCTCCCTCACTTCGTCTCCCTCTCTCTCGCTCGTAGCAATCTCTTCATCTCTTTTTCTCTCTCCTCTCTCTATGTGTCTCTCATTGTCTCTCTCCCTAATCTCTCACTCCCTGTCTCCCTCTTTGATCTCTCTTGCTCCTTACCTCCCTCCTACTCCCGCTCTCTATTCCTCTTTCTCTCTCTCCCTCCTTCTCCCTCTCTCCTTCCCTCTCTCACCCACCTTTTCCTTCTCTCAACTCTCTTTCCCTCATACTCTCCCCTTTTCTCTCTTCTCCACCCTCTCTCTCTTAATCCATCTCTCTTTTTCTCCTTCCCGTTCCCCTTCTCTCTATCCCACTCTCTTCCCCTATCTCTCCATCTCTCTCCCTATCTCCGCCTCTTTCGCTCCCTCTATCCCTCCCTCTCCCTCTCCTACTCTCCCTCTCCCTCTCTCTTCCTTCCTCTATCCCTCTCCCCTCCTCTTTCTCTATCTCTTCCTCTCTCCTTCTTGCTATCTCCCTCTCTCCCTCCTACTCTACCCCATCTCATGCTCTTTCTCCCTCTCTCTCTCTCTATCTTTTCCCTCCCCTCTCTCCCTCCTTTACCTCTCTATCTCTCTCTATCTATCTTCCCTCTCTCATTCTTAGTCCCCTCCCTTTCCCTCCTTTCTCCCTCTCTCTCCCTACTACTCTCTTCCTCTCTCCCTTTCTTTTACTTTTTCCCTCGCTCCCTCTCCCTTTACCTCTCTCTCTTCTCTCTCCCTCCTTTTACCTCTCCCTCTCTCCCCTTTCTCTCTCTCCCTCTCTTCTACTCTTACTCACTCTCTCTACCTTTATCCTTCCCCTCTCTCCCTCTCTCCCTCTCTATGTCTCTTCTTCCCTCTCTCTCCCTTCCTTTCCTTATCCTTAACTCTCTCACTATCTCTCTTTCTCCTTTCTTCCCTCCCTCTATCTAATTCTCTTTCTCACTCCCTCTCACTCTCTACTTCTCTCCCTCCCCCTCTCTTTCTCCATCCCTCTCTCCCTCTCTCTACATTCATTTCTCCCTCTCTCTCGCCCTTTCTACCCCTATCTCTTTCTCTCTCCCTCTCTCACCATCCTTTTTCCTCTATCTCTATTCTCTCCCTCTTTCTCTTTCCTTCCCTCTCTATCACTCTCCCACTCTCTTGCTCTCTTACTCTCTCACTACTCTCTCTCCCCTGGTCCCTCCCTCTCCCCTCACCCTCTCTCCCTCTCTCCTTATCTCTCATTCTCCCTCTCTCTTACTCTCTCCCTCTACATCTCCCTCTCTCTTGCTCTCTCCTTCTCCCTTTCTCTCTCTCTCCCTTTCTCCCTATCTTTCTTTATCCCTCTCTTTTACTCTTTCCTTCTACATCTATCTCTTACTCTCTCCCTCCCCTCTTTTCTTTCACTTGCTCCCTCTCTCCCCTTTCCTCCCTCTCTCCCACTCTCCACCTCTCCTTCTTAATCTCCCTCTCCTTACCTCTTTCCTTACCCCTCCCGCCATCTACCTCCCCTCATCCCTCTTTCCCTCTCTATTCCTCTCTCCCTCTTCTCCCTCTCCCTCCCTCCCTCCCTCCCTCCCTTCCTCCCTCCCACTCTCTCACCCTCTCTATTTCCCCTCGCCCTCTCTCTCCCTCTCTCTTCCTCCCTCTCTCCCTCTCCCACTCCCTCTCTATTTTTCTCTATCCCTCTCTACCTCTTTCTCTCTCCCTTCCTCTCTTTTCCTCACTCTATCCTCCTCTCTGTCTCTCTCCCTCCCTTTTCTCTCTCTTCATCCCTCTTCTTACCTTTTACATTCCTCTCTCCCTCTTATTGTCTACCTTTCTCTCTTTCTTATTCTCTCTCTCTCCCTTTATCTTCTTCTCCCCTTCTACTATCTCCCTTTCCCTCTCTCCCACCCATTCACCCCTACTCTCTCTCTCCATCTTGAACTCTCCCTCTCTATTCCTCTCTCTCTCTCCATCTATCTCTATAGTTCTATCCCTCTCTTTGTTGCTCTCTCTCCCCTTCTCTCCCTTCCACTCTCTCTTTCTCTACTCACTCTCTCCCTCTCCTTTCTTTCTCCCTCCCTCCCTCTCTCTCTCATGCTCCCTCTTTCTCTCACTTCCCTCCCCTACTCCCTTTTATTTCCCTCTCTCTCTCTCCCCTTCTCTCCCCCTCTCTATCTCTCTCTCCCCCCATGCTCTCTCTCTCCATCTCCTTTTCTCCCTCTCTCTCCCTTTCTCTCTTTATCTCTCTCCCTCTATCTCTATCTCTCTCCTTCACTCTCTCTTCTACCCTCCCTTCTTCTTTTACTCTCTCTCTCTTTCCCTCTCCCTCTTCTCCTCTCTCTCCCTCTCTTTCAACCTCTCTTCCTTTACTCCTTATCTCTCTTCCTCTCTCCCTCTCTCTCCATCTCCCTCTCTCTCCCTCTCTCTCTCTCTCCCTCTCTCTCTCCCTCCCTCTCTCTCCTATTTTCTCTTCCTCTCTCTCCCTCTCTCCATCTCTCCTTCTTTTCTCTCTCCCTCCCTCTTTCCCTTTCTCTCCCTCCCCTCTCTCCTATTTTCTCTTCCTCTCTCTTCTATTTTCTCTTCCTCTCTCTCCTTTTCTCCCTCTCTCTCTCAATCTCTCTCTACTTCTTTCCCAATATCTCTATCCTCCTCTCTCTCTCCCCTCTCTCCCTCCCACACCCTCTCCATCTGCCTCTCCTTCTCTCCCTCTCCCTCTTCCTCTTTCTCCTTCTCTCTCTTTCCCTATGGTCTCCCTCTCTCTCCCACTCTCTTTGCTTCTCTCTCCCTTCATCACTCTCCCTTTCCCTCTCTCACATCTCTCCCTCTCTTTCTCTCTCACTTTCTTAGACACTCTCTCTTCTTATATATATCTCTCTCTCTTTCTTATTATCCCTCTATTAATCTCTCTAACCCTCTCTCTCCCTAGTTCTCCTTATCTCCCTTATTGTCCCTCTATTCCTTTCTATACCCCTCTCTCCCTAGTTCTCCTTATCTCCCTCTCTCCCACTCAATCTCTATGCCTTTTTCTCCTACTCTATCTCTCTCTCTCTCTCTCTTGCCTTCCTAATTTTCATCACTCTCTTTTCCCTTAAAATCTCACTCCTTCTATCTCTTTTTTCTCTCCCTCTCTCTCACTCTGTCTCTCTCTCCCTTTCTCCCACTCCATCTCTCTCTCTTCCCTTCTCTCTCACCTTCTTAATTTCTATCTCTCTTTCTTGCCATTAATATCTTACTTCTTCTACCATTTTCCTTTTTCTCTTTTACTCTCCCCTTCTCTCCCTCTCGCTCTCTAACTCTTCCCCTCTCTCACCCTCTCTCTCTCTTTATCCCTTTCTCGCTCTCCCTCTCTCCCCCTCTATCCCTCTATCTCCTAATCTCTCCCTCACTCTCTCCCCTTCTCCAACTCACTCTGATCCTCACTCCCCTCTCTCTTTTCTCCCTGTCTTCCCTCCTCTCTTACCCTCTCTGTCTTCCTCTTCCTCTCTCCCTCTCACTCCTTCTCTCACTCTCTCTTCTACTCTCTATCTTTCCCTCTCTCCCTCTTCCTCTCTCCTTCTTCTTACCCATTTTCCCCCATCTCCCATGCTTTCTTTCTCTTTGCCTCTCTCCTCCTCTCTCCCTCCTTTTCTCCCCATCTATCCCCTCTATCTCTCTTTATCTCTCTCTCTCCCTTTTATCTCTGTTTTCCTCTCTATCCTTCCCTCTATCTTCCTATTTCCCTCTCCCTCTTTCCTCTCTCACTCTACCTTATTGTCTCTCTATCTCTCTCCCTCCCTCCCTCTCTGTCTCTCTCTCTCCCCTCACCCTCTCTCACTCACTCTCTCCCTCTCTCTCTTGCTCCGTCCATATGATATATCTTGTTTTAATGATTGATTGAAAGATGTGAGATAAATATTAATGCACTTAAACTATACGATTAATATCATAATTAATAGCATTATCGAGAATGGACATGGATTATATGTGATAATACTTCGAGTAATGTTAGAGAATAATATGAGATCTCACACCTATTAGGGTGGTGATGCCGAAACAAGTACTTAGGTGATTAATGTTAAAGAACAAGTCACTAGATATGACTTGCCATGAGAACCCATTTAGTTTAGTCTATGAGCATCTCAAATGGGATATGTACAATCGATCATTTGACTTGAAGTCATTATGGTTATCTCATTATAGGGCTTATGTATTTTGGCACTCATTTCAATGAGCTCGATCAAGAACTCGTATATAGGGAATTCTTTAGGTGCACTAGGAATCAAATAGAGATAGGTAGATGACAAAGATATATCATGTCATTCGTTGTATGCTAAAGGGGTTATCACATTACACTTCAATAAATATTTGCTTAAGGAATATGTGCCCATAATGGGATTACACCAATAGAGCATAGTTGGTTTACTATAGAGGTAAGGCATTTAGAAATCAAAGAAAACTTATGTGATCATAATCGAATAGACTATAAACCAAGTTTGAGATCACACTATGATAAATTGACATGAGGATTGTATGGTAACCATGCTCATAAAAGGTAATTATATATTAATTAATTAATCCTCCTAGAGAATTGAGTAGTCATGATGCCTTGCTAAAGGTCAATCTTTATTTATGTATCAAGAGATAAAAGAGGTGTCTCTTATTCACGATACATTGCTAACATATCTAGGAGCCTATTGAGTCATAGGTATAAGTTTAACATTCATATCATAGAAGAGAAGTAAAGATTTTGAAAAACAAAATTCCAATTTTGAAAGTTTCCTACTTTGGGAAAGGTTTCCTATTTTGGAAAGTTTCTCGCTTTGGAAAATTCTTTTCTAAAATGGAAATTTTTCTATTTTAAAAATTAATTTCCTAACTTGAAGTCAATTCTAAATTTGGAAATAAGTTACCTAAAAAGGAATTTAGTTTTCTAGTTTAGATTTAATGGTATTTTGGAAATTGTTTCCTAACGTGGGCTTTCTAAAAAATATCTAACCTAATTTATTTGAATAGTCTAAATTAATTAATTAATTGGGTAAAAAGAGTTTGGGTGAATAGACTTAATTTAAAATTCTATAAGATATTTTGATGGTAGGATAAATTTGAGCCCCTTTAAATAAGGCTTAGGGTTTATAAGGATAATATCAAACAAACCCCTATATGTTACACCTCCTTGTCTATCAAGGACAAGGATGGCACCCCCTATACAAATAAGGGGAGAGAGGCAATAAGGAGGAGGTTAAGAAAAACACACACACACACAATAAAAAAAAAGTGAAAAAGCATTTCTCTCCCTAAAAAGACCGAATTGCTATATTCCTCCTTAAAAGCCTAAGTTACCATAAGAAACCCTAACTCATTTCTTTATAAAGAAAATTACCTATATAAAGATACTAGAACTACCACTCTTTAGTTTTTATGGCTTCCTTTGTGGGTGCCTAAACTATATGGATTATTAATAGAGATCAGTCACATGAATGGCTCCATTCGAAAAGGTAAATCGCACTATAAGACGAGAGGAAAGTTTATGTTTTATTCCATCCCTCCATAGAATTCATTATCATTCAAAAGAGAAGGGAAAGAGAGAGAGAGTGAGAAGGAGACAAGAAGGGGCAGAAAGGGAGAGAGGGAAGAGAGGGAGAGGGAGAGGGAGTTAGGGAGAGGGAAAAAGAGAGAAAAAGGGACGAGTGAGATAAAGAGAAGGTGAGGGGGAGAGAGGGAGAGAGAGACAAAGTGGTAAAAAGAGGAAGAGGGAGGGAGTAGGGATAGAGAAAGAGGGAGAGAGAGAAAGGGAGATAAGGAAAGGGAGAGAGAGTTAAATGAGAGAGGAAGAGAGAGGGAGAGATAGGGAGAAAAGAGGGGAGAGAGAGGGGCAGAGAGTGAGAGAGTGTAAGAGGGAGAGGGAGAGAAGGTGAGAGAGATAGAGAGAGAGGGAGTGAGAGAGAGAAAGATAAGGAGAGAGAGATGGCATAGGAGAAAGAGGGAGAGGGAGGGAAAGAGGAGGAGAGAAAGAAAGTGCTAGAGAAGGGGAGAGAGATTAGGTATGGGAGAGAGTGGAGGAGATTGGGAGGGAGAGATGGTGCAATAGAGAGAGAGAGAGGTAGAGACAGTTGAAAAGAAAGAAGGGGAGAGAGAGATGGAGAGATAGAGAGAAGGGAGGGAGAGGGATAGAGAGATAGAAAGTAGGGAAGGGAGAGAGAGAAAAAGAGGGAGAGAGGGGAAGAAAGAGAGAAAATAGAGAGAGAGGGAGAGAAGGGGAGAGAAAGGGGAAGGGAGAGAAATTAGAGATATAGAGAGAGGAAGAGTGGAAGAGGGAGAGGGAGGGAGTGAGAGGGAGTAAAAAATGATGGAAGATAGGGGAGAGAGAGGAGGAATAAGGAGAGAGGGAGAGAGATATAAGGAGAGAGAGATGAATATAGAGAGAGAGAGGGGGAGAGAGAGGGAGAGAGGAGGGAGGGAGAGAGATCATGAGAAAGGTAAGAGAGGGATGGAGAGAGAAGGATAGAGAAAAAGAGAGAAGGAGAGGGATGTAGAGATTCGAATCAACATAAAACGAAATGATGTAGTGAAAATAATATCATATATAAAATTTTACTTCAAAACATCACAAGATGCTTGCAAAAACAATAAAGTTAGAGGATAAGTACCTCTTATAGCATAAATCATGTCCGTTATGTGAGGGATGCTTGAATCAATACCACAAATCTATAAATTATACCTTTTTTATAGTGCATATCACATCTCTTGCATGAGAGATGCTTGAATCATGAGCATATATCAAATAATTACACCTCTATCGATATCCACATGAACATCTCGACCATTAGAATAGTTCTAGAATGGAGTCACCTCAAGTCGAAGTGCTATCTATAAGTTGTTGTGTTTAAAGGCTAGATCACTCTTCCACTCAAGGCAACTAGGTTTTCCTCTCAAAGTTGACGGGGTTTCTATCATCATAGTTACTAGGTTTCTATCTCACAATTATACTTATATAAATAAATATTATGTGTTGGTTGTATTTTACAAGAATCAAAATGTGTGTGAGCCATAATCCCACCGAGAAACTAATTTCCTAACCCTAAGGACAGTGAAAAATATGGGCTAATTATTTTGATAAATTAATATCCAACAACCTTGGACTTGGACTTCATTAAGCCCATTTTCTATGTGTTAATAGAACCAACCCATCGGCGTAATTAAATACTATAATCCAAAATGTATCCCGGTCTCACTAGGAATCTTAACATAACTAGATCCAATCGAAAACTTAAGTCGATATGGAATCCTAATCCAATTAGGACTTCGGTCATACTCTAATTTCAAGTTGCTCTTTGTGTGTGACCTTATAAGTTCTTATTATGTTGGTAGTGATCCTAAAATCATAATTTAGAATCACAAATAGTGAGTGGCATATAGTAATGCATCACTACTACAAAAGTAATAAGAATGTTAGTGATTCGACATAATTTTTTCTATGGCATATGTTAACATACATTCTAGTCTATTTTTCCTAGATGTCTAGATTTAAACATGAGACATGGAATGTGTCATCTCATATAGTTTAATCTTAGCATTTCTTGATCCATAAGTTGACTACTCCAAACAAATGATATCAATATCTCACATCGATTCATTTGAGCATGGCCATGCATTTCACAATCTCACTCAATCAAGGATCATAGAAACACCACTCCTATTATAAAGGAGGGATAAATCCTATCTACATTACTTACATCCCTCTACATGATTCATGGTATATCCATCAAACAACTTTACAGTGCCATCATGTTACGGATGACATTTGATCATATGAAAATATACAAATTTTCATATAAGGAACCATAGACACTTAAAGTTGAAGGACCATGTATACCATAGTCATAATGAGACCAACTAATGACACTTATATAATGATCAACATATTGATCTCATGGCAGAGTCCGTGTAGTACATGTTCTCCAACATGTACCCATGTGTCGACTTGATATCTCATATCCATAAGTCATTGTTATCGATCATTACACACATTAGTCTTCATGCTTTATTGTTGCCCTTTTAGTATACAAATAATAAAACACTTGACTAAGAACATTTAAGAATAATAATATTCTTAAAACTTTATCATGCATAGTTAATAAAATATAGTAATAAACATAATAAATAGAATACCTCATATATATATGTATACACACACACACCCACGATATATATATAATAGTATGATAAGTGTATGATTGGCTTCTAGGGCATACACTAACCATGAAAATGGAGGGAGAGAGAGGGAGAAAGAGAGGGAGAGAAAAGAGAGAGAAAAATAAAAAGGCTAAGAATGAGAGAGAGAGAGGGGTAGAGAGAGGGAGAGAAGGGCGGAGAAAGGGAGAGGGTGAGATGGGGGACACAGAGCTAGAGGAAGAGAGGGAGAAAGAGGGAGAGAATGAGAGGGACAGAGAGAAGGGGAGAGAGGGGGAGAGAGTGAGAAAAAGATTAAGAGGAAGAGGTGGAGAGAGAGGGGGAGAGTGAGGGAGAAAGGGAGAGAGAAAGAGCAAGAGATTGGCAGAGAGAGAGAGGGAGAGATACAGAGGAAAAGAGAGCAAGAGAGATAGAAATAAGGAAAGAGAAAGAAAAAGAAAGAGAGGGAGAGAGAGATAAAAATAGAGAGGGAAAGACAAAGGGTGGGAGAGATGGTGAGAGAGAAAGGGAGAGAGGAAGAGCAAGAGAGGGAGGAAGAAAGAGAAATATATGAGGAGAGAGACATAAAAAGGAAGAGAGAGGAAGAAAGAGAGAGAAAGGGAGAGATAGAAAGAGATGAAGATGAAGAGAAAGAGGGAGAGAAAAAGGCAGAGGTAGAAAGAAAGAGATGAAGAGAGAGAGAGAGAGAAGGAGAGGGAGAGAAAGGATAGAGGAGAGGAATAGAGAGGGAGAGAGGGGGAGGAGAGAAATAGAGAGGGCGAGGAGAGAGAGTGGACAGGAAAGGGGGAGAGACAAAGGGAGAAAGCAAGGAGAGAGAGATAGAGAGGGAGAGATAGGTTTAAAGAGGAAGAGGGGCGGAGGGACGGGGAGACAACAAAGAGAGAAGAAAGAGAAAGAAGGAGGGATTAGGAGAGGGAGAGAAAGAGAAAGAGAGGTAAAGAGAGGGAGAGAGAAAGAGATGGAGAAAGAGGAGGAGAGAGGGAGAGGGAGAGAAAAGAGGGAGAAGGAAGGAGAAAGAGAGCGAGAGAGAGGGATAGAATAAAGCGAGAGAAAGAGAAGGGAGAGAGAGAGGGAGAGAGAGAAAAGAGAGAAAGAGAAAGAGAGGGAGAGACGAGAGGGAGTGAAGGAGAGAAGAAGAGAGAGAGCGATAAAGAGATGGAAAGAGGGAGAAGGGTAAAAGGAGAGGGAGATAAAAAGGGAGAGATGGAGAGAGAGGGAGAGGGAAAAGATGGAAGAGAGAGGTGAAAAGAGGGAGGGAGGGAAAGAGTGTGATATGAAGGGGAGAGAGATAAAAATATAGAGGGAAAGAGAGAGAGATGAAAAGAGAGATTAAGACAGGTAGAGGAGGGAGAGAGAGGAAGACAGAGATAAAGTGGGGAGAGGGGGAGAGAGAGAGAAAGAAAGAAAGAGAGTAAGAGAATGATAAAGAGGAAGGAGAGAGAGGGAGACAGAGGGAAAGGGGAGAGAGCAAGAGGGAGAGAGAGGGGGAGAGAGGTAGGGGAGGGAGGGAGGGTGAGAGTGAAAGAGGGAGAAAAAAGAGAGATAGGTAGAGAGGAAGAGATAGAGATAAAGAGAGAGAGAGAGAGAGAGTGTCCAAGAGAGAGAGGAGAGAGAAAGGAAGAGTGTATGTAAGAAAGAAAGGGAGACAGGAAGAGGGAAGAGTAGGGAGATGGAGAGGGAGAGAGGTGTAAGAGAGAGGGAGAGAGAGAGTATTAGAGATTAGGTGAGAGAGATAGAGAGGGAGAGAGAGGTGGAGAGAAAGGGAGAGAGGTAGAGTGAAAGGGAGAGGGACGAAGGTGGTGGGAGGGAGAGGGAAAGAGAGAGAGAGAGGAAGAAAGAGAAAAAAGAGGGAGGCTAGAGAGTAAGAGAGAGAGGGAGAAAGAATTAGAGGAAGGGGAGAGGGAGAGATAAGGGACAGAGAGGGAGGGGAAGAGGGAAAGATAGGGGAGAGAGGGGGAGAGAAAGGGGAAAAGGGAGATAGAGAGGGAGAGAGAAGAGAGAGAAAGGGAGAGAGAGTGAGAGTAAAGGAATAAGGGAGAGAGTGGCAAAAGAGAGAGAGAAAGAGTGAGATAGAGAGGGAGAGAGGGTAAGAGGGAAAGAGAGTAGAAGAGATTGAGAGGGATAGAGAGGGAGAAGGAGGTGGAGAGAAAAAGGGAGGAGGAGGATAGGAGAGGGAGAGGGAAAGTGGGAGGGATAAGGAAAGGGAGGGAGGGAAAGGTAGAGAAAAAGGGAGAGATAGAGGTGGAAAGAGAAAGAGGGAGAGAGGGAGAGATTGGGATAGAGAGGGAGATATTATGAGTGAGAGGGAGAGATAGAGAGAGAGAAGGGAGGGAGAGAGAGGGAGAAAAAGAGAGATTAGGAGAAAGAGAGAGAAGAAGAGAGAGAGAGGGAGATAGAGAGATAAAGAGAGGAAAATAGACATGGAAAGAGCAAAAAAGAGAAGGGTAAGGGAGAGGGAGGGGGAAGGGGGAGGGAGAATAAGAGAGGGAGCTAAAGAGAGATATAGGGAGGAAGATGGAGGAAGAGAGAGAGAAAGAGAGGGAGTGGGAGGGAGAGAGAGGGAGATAGAGAGGGATGGAAAGTAGATGAGAGAGAAGGAGAGAAATACGAGAGGGTGGAGATAGATAAGGAAAGAGAGAAGGAGAGAGAGAGATGGAGGAGAGATGGAGAGATTCGAGAGATAAGGAGAGAGAGAGGAAAAAAGAGAGAGATTGAGGGAGAGAGTGGGATAGAGGGATAAAGAGATGGAGAGAGAAAGAGGGAGAGGGGAGAGATAAAACTAGGTATGAGAGAGAGAGGGAGATATGGAGAGGGAGAGGGTGGGAGAGGGAAAGGGAGAGAGAGTGAGTGGAAGAGAAGGAGAAAGAGGAAGAAGGAGAGGGAGAGACAGAGAGGAAGAGATAGAAAGGGAGAGAAATAGAGAGAGAGAAAGAAATAGTAGGGGAGAGGGAAAAAGAGGGGTAGGGAGAGAAGAGGAAGAATGGGGGAGGAAGAGAGAGAAAGAGGGAGAGAATTAGAGTGGGAATGGGAGATATAGGAAGAGAAAGAGAGGGGGAGAGAGGAAGGGGGTGAGAGTAAGAGAGGGAAGAAAATAGGGAGGGAGGGAGAAAGGGAAGAAGAGGGAGAGAGAGATTAAGAGAGGGGAGAGATAGGAAAAGTAGGATGGTGAGAGAATGAGAGAGGAAGAGAGAGGGATTGAGAGAGTGGGAGAGGGAGAGGTGGGGGAGAGAGGAAGGGAGGGAAGGGAAAGACAGAGAGAGGGAGAGAGGAAGATGAACATAGAGGTTGAGAGAAAAACAGAGTGGGAGAGGGGGAGAAAGAGGGAAAGATAGGGAAAGAGAGCGAGATGAGAGAGGGAGAGAATAAAAGAGATAGAGAGAGAGTGGGAGAGAGGGGAGAGAGGGATAGAGAAAGATAAAGAGATAGGAGAGAGAATGAGGGAGAGATAGGGGAGAGAGGGAGAGAGAGAAAAGAAGGAGAGAGAAAGAGAGGGCAAGAAAGGATGAGAGAGGGGGATAAAGGAAGAGGGAGTGAGAGAGAGGGGAGATAGAGAGAAAGAGAGGGGAAAGAGAGAGAGAAAAATAGAGGGAGAGATAAAAAGAGAAATAAAGAGGGCGAAAAAGGGAGATGCAAATTAGAAAGGAGATAGAGAGGGAGAAAGAAAGGTAGAGAGACGGAGAGAGTGATAGATGGGGAGAAATAGAGAAAAAGAGAGAGGGTGAGAGAGGGGGAGAGAGGTAAAGACATAGATAAATAAGAAGAAAGAGAGAAAGAGAGTGAGTGGGCAGAGAGAAAGAGGGAAAGAGGGAAGGAGAGGGAAATAAAAAGGGAGAAGAAGAGAGAAATAGAGAGAAAAAAGGAGAGAGAAAAAGGAGAGAGAAAGAGGGAAAGAGGGAGGGAGGTGGAAATAAAGAGGGAAAAGGAGAGAGAAACAGAGAGGGAAAGGGAGAGAGAAATAGATAGAGAGAGGGAGGTAGAGAGAGGGAGAAAGAGAGGTAGAGAGTAAGGGATATGGAGAGGGAGAGAGGGAGAAAAAGAGGGAGGTAGGGAGGGAGAGGGAGAGAGATAGGAAGATTTAGAGAGAAAGGGAAAGAGAGGGAGTGAGAGAGAGATATAAAGAGAAAGAGAGAAGGAGAAAGAGAGAGGAAGATACAAAGAGGGAGAGAGACAAAGCGATAGGTAAAGAGAGATAAAAAGAGTGAGAGAGAGAGAGCAAGAGAGAGAGGGAGAGAGAGGTAGGTAGAGGGAGAAAGAGAAATAGAGAGAGGGAGAGAGAGGAGATAGAGGGAGAGGGAGGGAAAGAAAGATGGAGAGAGGGAGATATAGGGAGAGAGGGGAGATTGGGAGAGAGAGAGTGGGAGAGAGATAGTAAGGGAGAAAAGGATGAAGAAAGAGGAAGAGGGAGAGAGGGAGAGATTAGGAGAGAGAGAGTGGGAGAGAGATAGAGAGGGAGAAAGGGAGAGGCAAAAAGAGCGAGGTAGATAGAAGAGGAAGGACAAAGAGAGGGAGAGCAAAAGAGGGAGTGAGATATAGAAAGAGGGAGTGAGATATAGAGAGAGGGAGAAAGATAAGGAAAGAGAGGTAGAGAATCAGCAAGAGAGTAGAAGAGAGACTTAGAGGGAAGGGGGAGGAGAGAGAGTGGTAAAGAGATAGAGAGGGAACTAGAGAAAGGGAGAGCGAGGAAGAGGGGGAGAGGGAGGCAGAGAGAGGGGAAAGAGAGGGAGAGAAAGAGAGATAGGGGAGAGAGGAAGAGAGGGAGAGATTAGAGGAGAGAGGAAGAGACGAGAGATCGGGGGAGAGATAGATAAAAGGAAAAGATACAGAAAGAGGAAAGATAAAGAGATAGAGAGAGAAGGGAGAGAGATAGAGAAAGGGGAGAGAGAGGAAGAGAGGGAGGGAGGGAGAGAGGTCAAGAGAGAGAGAGAGATAAAGAGTAAGAGAGAGGAAGGAGAGAGATAGAGGGAGAAAGAGAGAGGGAAAGAGAGATAACAAGAGATGGGAATAGAGAGAGGGAAAAGGAAGGAGAGCGAGGGAGAGAGGAGGAGTAAAGGGAAGAGAGAGGGAGAGAGAAGGAGTAGGATAGAAGGGGAGAGAGGGAGAGAGAAGGATCAAGCGATAGAGGGAGCGATAGGGAGATAGGAAGATAGAAGGAGAGAAAGGGAGCAAGCAATAGAGGGAGTGAGAGGCGGACGGGGAGAGACGGGGAAAAGGAGAGAGAAAGAGAGAGAGATAGAAATGAAGAGGGAGGATATGGAGAGGGGGAGCGAAAAGGAGAGAAAGAGGGTGTGAGAGAGAGATAAAGAGATAAGGAGAGAGTGAGGGAGAGATAGGGAGGGAGAGGGAGAGAAAGGTGGGAGAGAAAAGAAAGAGAAAGGAAGAGAGGGATAGAGAGGGTGAGAGAGGGGGACAAAGTAAGAGGGAGTGAGAGGAGGGGAGATAGAGAGAAAGAGAGTGGGAGAGAGAGGGATAAAAGTATAGGAAGAGATAAAGAGAGAAATAGAGAGGGTAAAAGAGAGAGATTGAAATTGGAAAGGAGATAAAGAGGGAGAGAGAAAAAGAGAGAGAGAGAGGGAGATAGTGATAGATGGGGAAAAATAGAGAAAAAGAAAGAGGGTGAGAGAGTGAGGGAGAGAGAGGGTGAGAGGTAAAGAGATAAATACATAAGGAGAAAGAGAGAAAGAGAGTGAGTGGGTAGAGAGAAAGAAGGAAAGGGAGAGAAAAATAGAGAGGGAGAGGAGATAGTGAGAGGGAGAAGGAGAGGTAGAGAGAGAGTAAGGGATAGGGAAAGGGAAAGAGGGAGAAAATAGGCATGGAGAGCGAGGGAGGGAGAGAAGGAGGGAGGTAGGGTGAGAGAGGGAGAGAGGCAAAGGGATTTAAAGAGAAAAGAGAGAGATTGGAGAGATAGAGTGAGGGAGAAAGAGAGAGAGAGTGAGAGAGAGAGATAAAGAGAAAGGGAGAGGGTGAAGGAGAGAGGGAGAGGGAGAGGGAGAGAGGGACAAAGAGGGGGAGAGCAATAAGTAAAGAGAGATAGAGAGAGTGAGGGAGAAAATAGGAGAAAGAAGTAGATAGAGGGAGAAAGAGAAATAGGGAAAGGGAGAGAAAGAGAGATATAGGGATATGAGATATTGGGAGAGAGAGTAGGAGAGAGATATAGAGGGAGAAAGGGATAAAGAGAGAGAGAGAGGGAGAGGGGGAGCTAGAAAAAAGGGAAGGATAAGGAGAGGAGAGGGCAAGAGAGGGAGAGAGGTGAGGAAAGAGAGGTAGAGAGAATGAGGAAGAGAGTAGGAAAGAGACTAAAAGGGAAGGGGAGGGAGAGAGAGTGCTAGATAGAGAGAGTTAAATGAAGAAACAGAGAGGGAGAGGGAGGGAGGGAGAGAGAAGGGGAGGGTGGGAGATAGATTGAGAGGGATAAAGAGGGAGGGAGACGAATAGAGAGAGGTGGGAGAGAGAGGTAGACAAAGGGGAAAGATAGAGAGATGGAGAGAGAAAAGAGAGAGATGGAGAGAGAGGGAGAGGGAGAGTGAGTAGGGATGAGAGGGGAGAGACAGGGAGAAAGATTATGGATGAGAGGAGAGAGGGAGACAGAGAGCAAAAGGAAGGAAAGAGAGAGATAGATAAGGAAAGAGAGATGGAGAGAGAGATAACAAGAGAGGGAAATAGAGAGAAGGAAAAGGAAAGAAAGGAAGGGAAAGAGGAGAAGTGAAGGGAAAGAGAAGGAGAGATATAGAGAGAGAGAGGGAGAAAGAGTAGGGATGAGAGGGGAGAGAGAGGGAGAGAGATTATGGATGAGAAGAGAGAGAGAGACAGAGAGCAAAAGAAAGGAAAGAGAAAGATAGTGAGGAAAGAGAGAGGGAGAGAGAGATAACAAGAGAGGGAAATAGAGAGAAGGAAAAGGAAAGAAAGGAAGGGAAAGAGGAGGAGTGAAGGGAAAGAGAAAGAGAGAGAAGGAGGGAGAGAGAAAGCAAGAGTGGGAGAGGGAAGGAGCAAGTGATAGAGGGAGCATGAGGGAAAGAGGGAAGTAGGGAGAGATAGGGAAAGAGGGAGACAGGGAGAGATAGGGAGAGAAAGGAAAAGGGAAAAGATAGGAAGAAGGAGAGAGCGAGTGAGAGAGAGGGTGATGGAGAGAGAAAAGGAGAGAGAGAGGAAGAGAGAGTGTGTGGGATAGGGATGGAGAAAGTGGGAGAGAGATAGAGAAGGGATATAGAGTGGATGAGAGAGGGTGAGAAAGAAAGGGGAGATAGGTAGGGAGAGAAAGATTGAGAGAGAGAATTACATCAAGATAGAGAAAGAGAAAGGAAGGAATAAGGAGAGAGAGGGGAGAGAAGGAGGAGGAGAGAGAGAGGGAGAGAGCATGGAAGTGATGAGAGCATGTAAGAGGGTGAGAGGGAGAGAGAGCAGGAGAGGTAAAGGAATAGGGTGGGAAAGAGGGAGAGGTAGAAAGAGGAAGAGAGAGATAAAAAGGGAAAGGGAGGGAGAGAGCGAAAGAGAGGAAGATTGTGAGTAAGGAAGATGGATAGAGAGAGGGAGAGGGAAGGAGAGAGTGAGAGAGAGAGGGAAGGAGAGAGTGAGAGAGAGGGAGAGAGATAGAGGGAGATAAATAGAGAAAATGAGAGAAGGAAAGTGAGAGTTATAAAGGGATGGAGGGGGAGAGATAGGGATTGAGGGAGAGAAAGAGAGAGGAATAGAGAGATGAAGAGAGAGAGAGGGAGATAGAGCAAGAGAGAGGGTGAGAGGGAGAGACTGGAGCAAGCAAGAAAGGGAGGGGGAGAGGGTAAGGGATAGAGAGAGGAGTGGGAGAGAGGGGGAGAGAGGGATGGAGGGGAGAGAAAGTGAGGAAGGGATAGAGAGAGAGAGGGAGAGATAGCATAGGAGAGGGTGCGAGGGAGAGATAGGGAAAGGGAAATGGAGAGAGTAAGAGAGGGAGAGGGAGAGGGAGAGGAAAAAAGAAGAAGGAGAAATGGAGAGAGAGATAGAGGGAGAGGGAGAGGCAAAGAGAAGGAGGGGAGAGAGATAGAGAGTGGGAGATAGAGAGGGGAAAAGAGAGGGATGAAGAAATAGAGATAGGAAGAGAGAAAGAGAAAGTTAGAGAGAAAAGGAGAGAGGGTGAGAGGGAGAGAGGGAGAGAAGGGGAAGAATAGAGAGAGGGAAAAGGGGAGAGAGAGGGAGGGAGAGAGTGATAGAGATTAAGAGAGATGGAGAGAGTGCTAGAGTGAGGGAGAGAGGCAGAGAGTGGGAGATAGAGAGAGGGAGAGGGAAAGGGGGAGATAAGGAGAGGGAGTGAGTGCTAGAGAGAGGGAGGGAGAGAGGTGGAAAGGGAGGGAGGGGGAAGAATGGGAGATGAAGAGAGAGAGATAGAGAGAGAAAAGGAAAAGAGAGAGAAGAGAGATATAGATAGAGGGACAGAGAGAGGGTGGGAGGGTAGGAGGGATAGAGTGTGAGAGGGGGAGAGTGGAAGGAGCGTTGAAGGGAGAGAGCATGAGAGGGAGAGAAAAAGAGGAGAAAAGAAGGGAGGGAGGGGCGGGGATAAAGGGTAAGGGAGAGAAAGAGAGGGTGAGGGAGATGAAGGGAGAGAGGGAAAGAGAAAATGGGAGAGAGCAAGAGGGAGAGGGAGAGAGAGAGGGAAGGGAGGAAGGAGAAAGAGAGAGGAGAAGAGAGAGAGTGAGGGAGAGAGAGGGAGAGAGACAGGTGGGGAGTGAGGAAGGAAGGGAGAAATAGAGAGAGAAAGGGAAATAGGGAGAAAGGGCGAGTTATAGAGTGAGTGAGAGGGAAATAGGGAGTGAAAGAGATAGAGTGAGGGAGAAAAATAGAGAGAGAGAGGGAGAGAGTGAGGGAGAGAGTGAGGGAGAGATAGAAGGAGAGAGAGAGGGCAGAGAGAGAGAGTGAGAGAGGGAGAAAAGGATGGAGAAAAAAAGAGATAGGAAGGGAGAGAGAGGGAGAGAGATAAAGAGAGGAAAAGAGAGGTAGAGGGAGTGAGGGAGAGATTGATTAGGAGAGGGAGAGGGTAGAGAGAGTAAAGGAGAGAGAGAGAGAGGGTAAGAGGGAGAGAGAGGGAGAGCAAGAGAGTGAGGGAGAGAGGGTGCATGTAACTTCGCAAAAATTTGTAACCCTATAAATATATATATCTTGGAATACCTAGAACTATATATACTAGATATGAGTGGAAATTTATATGATATATATTTTTTTATATTTTGTGATGAGAATATAATTGGCATTTAAGTGAATACTTGTGGGCATAAATATTCGGTTAATTTGGAATTCACCAATTAGTTCCTTTAACACCTATTTAGAATATTTCATACAAGTGAGAAAACATAATTTAACATTTGGGAAATGCTGAATTAGTGGAACCAAACTACCTTAGAAATTTGGTTTGTCTAGTTACACATTTTTGTTATAAGTTGGACACCTAAGCTTCTTCATTATTCTATTTGGTGACACATAGCAAGCTTTGACCATTGAACCCGCCACCTTGCTTCCAATTTTCCCCATCACTTTACACTTTGCAAGTTAACTTAAGACACATGCTATACTATTTAATGAAAGGAAAAGTGGAGCATATAAATGTAGAGAGAGTTAGATGGTTGGCCAATTTTGTTAGAAAACCATAGCTCACCAAAAGAAAAGAAACAGATTGAGAGAAAGGGAGAAAAAAGGAAAAGAAAAAGAGGGAAGAAAGAAAGAAGAAAGGAGAAGAAAATATTAAGGGATTTTCTATCATATTTGAACTAAGTAAGTAGGTTTTATTTTATGCCCTAAAAGTTTGTTTTTATGTGTTTCTTTTATGTGGTTCACTTGTAACATTGGTTATGTTGATATGAGTTATTTGTATTGGTATGATGTCTTCGTGGTTTGCTATGGATCATGTGGTGATAGGGTTGGTATAAATAAAGAAGGCCTTAGACCAAAATTTGGTTGGATGAAACTATGGTTAAGATGGACTTAAAAAGGTATGAGTTTCCTAGGCAACCCATTCGGCCTATATATCTAAAGGGGAAAGATTGGACCTTTCTATGAATCTAAGAACCTAGGACTTAATTGTAACTCAAATAAGTAAATTAGGATTGAACAAAACGCCATTAGAATGAAAGAAAATCTCTTGTCACGTTTTAGGGAACCATTCGGCCTAAACCCTAATTTTTGGGATTTGAGTTCCACTCCTCCAAATGGATTATTAATGGTTCAATTAGGCCTACATATATATAAATTAAAGTGTAGAAAGGTTAGGAGCTAAATTCGACCATCCATGCCAAGATATGGGCTAAGAAAGAGATTCCACTTTCGAAACAATTTAAATTAGATCGAAAGGCTAATATTTACGTTAGCTAAGTGTAGGTCAAATTTTAGGCTAAGACTTCCTAATTATACGAAGGGAAGGCACTTACACATGAAATAAAGTTTAGACCAAATACAAATTGGTGATAATTGTACTTTGGATGGATACGATGAATGGGTTGAGAAGATAGGGTTTGGTAACCATGATTGCATAAATGTGATAATGAAAACATCATGAGCATCATATGCATTTAAGGGTGGACTGGTTGAATTGACCAAGAACATGTGATTGAGAATTGATGAGGTTTGATAACCAAACTAGATGAAATGGGTATTAGCAATGAAGTTGTGTGTGTGCTCTATTAGTTGATTACATCGTTAGGCGATGGCTAATCTTGCTAATCATGTGCTATAACAAGGGATAATTCTATTATTAGCGATAGGTGATTCGGTAATCATTGAGAGATGAAAATAGAGCGAACTTGCTAATACCTAGGGTACCTAAACTAAAATTGATGGGGAAAGGTAGGGTAATAGGACGAGTACTACATGTCACAAGTATCACCCTACTTACCGAGCTTTGCTTATTTTGTTATTGTCAATGTGTGGTGTAACAGGTAAGGGCAAGGATAATTCGGTCGAGGATGCTCGTTGGTTCTCACTAAAAGAGGCTCATGTGTCACTCGAGAATGTAGAAATCACTTTTGTTTATAAATTAGGCGGTATGGTGTCTATTAGCGGATAAAGGGCATCTTAGATATTTTATAATTTCCTATAACTTTATTTATTAACGGTATATAAATTGTATTGTATGCACTCCATGGTTATGTATTATGGAAGTAAGTTGGGATTTTAGTCTTAACAATGTAACGAACCTAGCCACACCTCTTAGGAAATTGGTAATGGAGTCGGGTGCATTACAAAGCCTAGGTTTAGGGAACCGAGTAGAGTCTTAAGTGTCACATTAGCCTAGGGACCGAGTACGCTACCCGGTGGGTAAAAATTTAATTCTTTGTTTCTTATAAATGTGTGTGTTTATTGTGTGCTTTTCTATATAGTATATAGTTATTTCTTAGAAATATTGTTGATGGTAAATATTGTCATTATAGATGCCATACCTATTCCGTGTTCCCTGCGCCGCTAGGACATGCCAACAACGGGCCACCCTAGCTGCATACTAGGCTAAGCTAAACAACCTTATTATGGCCCCCAACCAAGATCCGGTGGCACAAGTTATCTAGGTACATGACCTAATTCGGTGAATAGTGTTTGCTAATGCTTCTTTTGACCGGTATCATAGTGTGATTTTTCAAAGGATGATCATACGTCGGACTCTTCTATTAAGAGACCGGTAGTTACCTGGATGCTATCTAGAAGAGTGAGATAGATCAAAATTCTTATCGAAACTTGATTTGAGCCTTCCTGTTGATACGGAGTTAGGTGAACCCTTACTCGGTTACTCGTTAACTTGGGTCTACCTTTGAGCCTTGCTCGCGAGATAGTACATACCGCATCGGTTGATGCTATTGATCGGTGGAGAGTAGAGTACTCCTTTCCATGATGTGTCCGATATGTTAATCCAACACGAGTAGAGGTATTATTAGGGGAAAACTTATCGTACGACACGAGTGTCTTTGTGCACTTTTCGATGTAGCTAGAAATGCCCTTTTTTAGTGTAAATATGGCATGTACATCTCTGGATATAACTATGTTGGTCAATATGATCGTTTGTTATGTATGATATGTTTAGTTTTATATGTTCTTAGATACTTTATATTGTGTGATGCAAGTAATTAGAAAGAATTTTGATACTAAAACTAACTTGCATGTATATTTACAAAGCTAAATCATGCCAAGAAAGTCCCGTACAAGTACGAGGAGAAGGGACCTCTAATAACAAGAATGGGAATCAATAAGAAGCTTCGAATCATATGATAGAAATAATGCAACAACAAAACAAGCGATGCAACAACAATAACAAACCCATGTGGAGCAAACGAGGTAGCTTCTAGCTATGAAATAGCGACCTCGACCTCGAGCATAGGAAAGATTTTGAAAAATTATTCCCCAAGAGTTTGCTAGGGGTGTTAATCCAAAGGTAGCCAAAAATGGATCAAGTCCTTGGAAGTAATATTTGAGTATCTACAATTCACCAATAATGAGCTAGTGTCATGCGCTATCTTTATGCTAACTAAAGAGGCCCATACATGGTGGGAAAGCACACGACCAATAGTAGACATGCCTACTTTCACGTGGGAAAGGTTTAAGGAGATCTTTTACAATAAGTACTTTACTACGGATGTGAGGGCTAGAAAAATTCGGGAATTTCCGGAATTGAAATAGGATGGTATATACGTAGGTGAGTATGTGCAAAAGTTTAAACAAGGGTGTAGTTTCATCCCATTCATTACGGGGGATGGAAATTTAAAAAGAATTGATTCCTAGTAGGGTTAAACCCGAGAGTTCGAAGCATGGTATGGATGTTGGCCGCCCATACCTTTCCAAACATGGTAAACAAGGCAATGTTGTCAAATGAGGATCAAAAGGAGATCACGAAAGAAGTACAATAGAAGAGGCAAGCATTTAAATCTAGAGCCTCTTCATCCAGAGCTAGTGAGTCAAGGCCCACCTAGGAATTTTAATTGAGGTGGTGGTCTAAGAAATACATGAGTCGCTAGACTAGCACCATACGCTTGTAGATCGCTATTGGTAATTAGCCAAGATCGATGATGAGTAATCAACCTCGATGTAGTAAGTGTGGGAGGTTCCACATCAAAGAGTGTCGACCGGACATGAGGACTTGCTATGTATGTCGTAAGCAAGGGCACGTATCCTACAACAAGCTCTAGGTGCGAGAGACTAGGATCGAGAAGGCTACCTACTCGGGCTTATATAATGACGTAATAGGAGGCTGATTAGAGAAACATAGTATCGATTTATGGTAATGTCTCAATCCTCGACTTGATTACTTATATTTTGATAGATTTTGGTGCTACACATTCATTTATATCAAAAAAATTAGTAAAAAGCCTAGGTGCCAAACCTAAGACATTAGCTATATAGGGTATCTTATAGTTGTCCCTTCCGGAGAATTTATGGAGTCGACGAGCATAGTTAAAAAGTGTCTATTGTAGATTGAGAATAGACATCTAGAGGCTAATCCGATAGTGTTAAACCTCTAAGATTTGATTTGATCTTGGGGATGGATTGGCTAATAAGGTATGGTGCCACTATAGATTGTCGACGTAGAAGGGTAATTTTTGAACTACTTACGAATTAGCGAGTTAGAATTTAAGGATGATTCGAATTTTTGAGCCATATCCGCCATCTCGGCTTTAAAGGCTCGAGAGATGCTAGAAAAAAGATGTATGGGATACCTAGCGCACGTGGTGGATAATCAAGTAGAACAAAAGTCAAAACCGAAAGATATAGAGGTAGTGCGGAAGTACCTAGATGTATTCCTAGAAAGCTTAACTAAGTTGCCGTTGAAAAGGGAGAAAAATTTGAGATTGATCTAGAATCAAGCACAACTCGATTTCTAAACCTCCCTATAGAATCGGTCTAGCCGAGTTGAAAGAGTTAAAGGCATAGTTGCGGGACTTACTTGGATAAGGGATTTATACACCCTAGTTCCTCACCCCGGGGAGCTCCGGTATTGTTTATAAAGAAAAAGGATGGTAGCCTATGGCTATGTATTGACTATCGAGACTTGAATCGGGTGATCGTTAAAAATAAGTATTTGTTACCTTGGATTGATGATTTGTTCGATCAATTGCAAGGCTCAATGGTGTTTTCCAAAATAGATTTACAATCGGGGTATCTCCTATTAAGGATAAGGTTAGCAAATGTAAGGAAAATAGTGTTTCGAATGAGTTACGATCACTATGAATTCCTAGTGATGTCCGTTGGATTGACTAACACTCTAGCTACTTTTATGGACTTGATGAATTAAGTCTTTATGGAATTCTTAGATAAATTTATCATCATGTTCATTTATTATATTCTAGTTTATTCTCGAAGTGAGGAGCAACATAACGGACATTTCGTAGCTACCTTGCGGACATTAAGGGAGCGACGAGTTGTATGCAAAGTTCAAGAAGTGTGAGTTCGGTCGTAACGAGTTGCTTTTCTTGACCATGTAGTAATGGAGGAAGGCATAGCAGTGGATCTAAAGAAGATAGAAGCCATTCAAAACTAGCCTACCTTGAAGAATGTGTTAGAGGTACGAAGTTTCTTAGGTTTGGCCGGTAATTATCAAAGATTTGTTAAGGGCTTCTCTAAGATAGCAATTCCTTTAACTAACCCGATGTAGAAGAGTGTTAAATTTCAAAGGATAGATGCTTGTGAGAATATTTTTCAAGAATTGAAACGAAGGTTGATCACGACCATAGTACTAACCATTCCATTCGAAGATGGAAACTTTATGGTGTATAGTGATGCTTATAAGAATGGGTTAGGAGTTGTTTTAATGCGGAATCGAAGGATGGTAGCATATGCTTTATGGTAATTGAACGAATATGAGCGAGAATTATCCAACGTATGATCCGGAATTAGCAACGATTGTCCGTGCCTTAAAAATTTAGAGAATTATATAGAGCAAAATGTGACATATATATGGACCATAAAAGTTTATGGCATATCTTCACATAAAAGGAGTTAAATATAAGGCAAAGAAGGTAGTTAAAGTTGGTGAAAGACTATGACTACATAATCAACTATCACCCGAGAAAGGCCAATGTCGTTGTCAATGCTTTAAGTAGAAAATCAATAGCAATGATGAAGATAATTTAGTTATCGATAGTGAGGGATTTACAAAAGCTAGAATTAAAAGTAATCCCTAGAGGCCATGGGAGCATCATGTCGGCTTTATTAGTCCAACCGACTTTGTAAGAAAGAGTTCAAATAGGGCAACAAATGGACAAATGGCTAAAAAAATGGAAGAAAATTATGGAGGTCGGGAAAGAGTCTAACCTTGTTGTTGATGACAAGGGAGTGATCACATTTAGGAAACAATTATGTGTTCCTTGGGTAACGGACTTAAAGGAAGAAATATTGAGAGAGGCACATGCATCCATATACTCGATACATCTAAGGAGCACTAAAATGTATCGGGATTTGAAATAATGTTATTGGTGGCTAGGAATGAAGAAAGACATAATGAGCTATATGGCGAGGTGTTAGATCTATCAACAAGTGAAGGTAGAGAATCAAATACCTACGGGAGTGTTAAAACCATTTGCAATTCCAAAATAAAAATGGGAGCATATAACTATGGATTTTTTCATGGGGATTACCAAGATCGAAAAGGGGTTGGATTGCATTTGGGTGATCGTGGATAGGTTGACTAAATTGGCATATTTCCTTCAAGTTAAGACTACTTATAACCCGAGCCGAGCATGCTCGGTTGTATATTGATAAAATTGTGAGGCTACATGGGGTCCCGGTCTCAATCTTGTCAAATCGAGATCCTAGATTCACCTCAATATTTTGAAAAAGTTTACATAGGGCCATAGGGACAAGGTTAAACTTCAGCATGGCTTACCATCCACGGATCGATGGACAATCCGAATGAGTCATTTAGATTATCGATGACATGTTGTGAACGTGTGTTGTAGATTGGTTTGGGAAATCGGAAAAATGTTTACGACTAGCCGAGTTTGCATATAACAATAGCTATCAATCGTTAATCGGGATGACTCCTTATGAAGCTTTGTATGGACAACGGTGTAGATCCCTAATACAATGGGATAAAGTAGGAGAAAGAAAGTTATTGGGGCCGGAATTAGTGTAATAAACGATTGAGGTGGTGCATAAGATTCACCAATGGATGAAGATGACTCGAGGAGAAAGGATCTAGAGTTTGCGGCTAGTGACTATGTTTTCTTAAGGGTTTCACTAATGAAAGGCGTACTCGTGATTTAGGAAGAAAGGAAAATTGACTCCATGATATATTGGACCATTTGAGATACTTGATCAAATAGGCGATAAGGTGTATTGACTATTACTACCGCCATCCTAATCGGGAGTACATAATGTATTTCATGTGTCGATGTTAAGAAAATGTATTGGAGAGCCTAGTCGAATTCTAAAGATAGCGATGTCGACTCGACCTCGGACTAAAAATATGAGGAAAGACCGGTTCGGATTCTAGATAGACAAGTCAAACAACTAAGGAATTAAAAAATTGCCTTAGTTAAAGTTTTGTGGGAGAATCACAACCTTGAAGAAATGACACGGGAACGAGAGGAAGAAATGAAAGATAAATACCCGAATTTATTCAACTAAGCCAATTTCGAGGATGGAATTTTCTTTTAAGGGGGAGAGAAATGTAACTCCCAAAAAAATTTCTAACCCTATAAATATAAATATCTTGGAATATCTATAAATATATATACTAGATATGAGTGGAAATTTATGTGATCTTTTTTTTATATATATTTTATGGTAATAATATAATTGGACTTCTAAGTGAGTGCTTATGGCCATAAATATTCGGGTAATTTAGTAGTCACCAATTATTTCCCTTAAGGTGACACCTCCTCCCTAGTCCACTTGCTAATTACCCAAAAGGAGTGGCTAGGCGAGGAGTGCCTCGCACTAGCATGACCAATTTTTGAATTAATTTCAAGCACATATGTGCTCATACATTAAGGACTTATTACATAATGATATGCATATAAGACAATTTACATAATATGAACAACTACAATGAAAGAAATGATAAAATTAATTTATAATACCATCAAAATGTTTATCGATACCCCAACCCCAAAAATTACAATCAAAAGAAATTTTGGTACACTTGTGTCACACATGAGCCTTTTTGGAGGACTCGGTAGCATCATTACTACTTTAACTCTTTCTTTTCATAACATGAAAACAACAACGTGTGAGTTAAAGCTTAGTAAGTAGGGTGATGCATGTGATATGCAATGAAGTTCTGTTTCCCATTCTACCCAATTCATTTTAATTCAAGTACCCTAGGTATTAGCAAGATCGTGTGTTTTATCTCTCGATGATCGTGCTATCGCCTACTATTCTATTACTATCTCTTAGTGATCTCATTATCACCTACTACTCACGATGGAATTATCCCTCGTTATAGCACACAGTTAGTAGAATTATCCCTCACTTAATGGTGTTAGTAATAGAGCACGAACATGGTTCCATGCTATTACTCATTCCATTCAATTTGATTACCAAACTCGTATTATCTCGGGACTTAATGATTTTTCTCAATTTCATACCATCCTCGAATGCGGGTGATGCACACGGTATTATGTTTAATACTTTAACTAATTATGCTATCAACATTTTCTTCTTAAACCATTCCCGTGTCTCGACGCACACTCGAGACTCCATAGGTGTTTCATGTACCATTCAAAGTAGTAAAATGAGAATACAAATTCCATTCATTGGTAGCATTCATTGCATAATTCTACTTCATGCTTACGAGTTTTCCTTCTCATGTACCTAGCAAGGCTAGGCTTGGATTTTCAATGTATTACTTAGTTTACAAGATAGATTAATCCGAAGGATTTGTGTGTGACATACTTAAGCTAAACTCTTATTTAATTCAAACCTTTAATCTTAGTAGTTGAAGTTGACTCATAATGGGTCTAAGTCTTAATCCAAGTTTTTCTAGAATTCTCTTTTTCCATTACTCCATTTATATGTCTTATAGTAATTGGTCTCTACCTGAGTTCACATTTAATTCTTGATCTCTAATTACACAAAAGGATTCAATGTTAGTCATTTTCTTTCCTAGGCCGAATGGTTCCAAATGAGCAAGAAATTTTTTTTCCATTTCTAGGTCAATTCCTTTTTTATACCAACTTACTAATAACTTACCAAACCAGACTTAGAAGGCTTATCATGGAGATCTAAACCTTAAGGTCCACAAAGGAAAATAAATTTAGCCATAAAATATCCAATTTTATGTAATGAAGTCCAAAACCCCCTTTTTGTTTTTCTTTTAGTTGGGCCGATTGGGTTTTTAAGATGGCCATTGCCTTTTATGTCTAGTGAATTTATTTCCACCCTAAACTATTAACCCATTCCTATTTGAGTGACCATGATATTCCGGGCCCTTAATTTCCCCAAAAGATCCATTCATTCCCAATTTTCCCCACTTGGCCGAATGGTTTTAACCTAGGGCAACTCTAGAAGTGTAATTCTTTCTTTTCCAAGTCATGCTTACCAAATCTAGTTTAGCTCTAACCAATTCGGTCCATACCCTTTTCCTTTGTTTACCCTTCCAAACCATCCACACATTTAAACACATCAAATAAACTTTATATCACAACATAAACACATAGATCCATCACAATTTACCAAACCCTAACACCAACACAAACAACCATAGCAACCCATTCCAAAAATATTACAACCCATGAAATAAACACTTAAAAAGAGTAACTAAAGACATAAAATAAACTAAAAATGGAACCTACTTACTTTGTTTTAATTTCCTAAAGGTTGTTTAGGCTTTCCCTTTATTTCTTTTCTTTCTTCTTTCTTTTTCTTTTCCTTTCCTCTTTCTCTCTTTCCTTGCTCGTTTTCTCTCCCTTTTTGTGTAGCTACGGGATGCCTAAAATTTTCTTGCATTTTTCACTTATTATATATATATATATAAAATTAGTGAAAAATGCAAGAATATATATATATATATATACATGCTTAAAATCTTAGTACTAACTAAGTATACAAATGTCGTAATTTAATTTGGGAGTGGAAAGTAATTGGTGAGTCAAGAGAGAGAGAGTGGTCGGTTTGATGGGTTTAGGGTGAGTTGGCCTTAATTCATTAGTTAAGGGGGCTTATGTGTCCTAACTAAGTAGTTAGACTAACTAAACACCCTAACTAATCTAGTTCAAGTAACTAAACATCCCTCCCTCTCATAATTTTCTGAAATTCCTCACCTTAAACTCGGAATTCTTTCCCCCAAAAATATTCCAACGAGTGATGCCTCTAAAGCGATCCGTACTAAAATGGCCATAAATCTTTATAAATAGGGCTAAAAATAACAAAATTTTGTAGAGAGTTAGTTGAAACATAGATAAACAACGTTTATTCTTTAGGATTTACCAAAAATCACTCTAAGGTCCTTCAATAAATCACAGAAAATTCGGACAAACTATAGTCCTCAAAACACCGATTTTGCATATTTAATTTCTCTAATAATTAAACCAACAATCTCAAGAAAAATAAATTTAATTTAACATAAATCATATATTTCAAGCTTTAATTTCTCATGGTGTAATGAGAATTATACTTACACTTAATATATAGATATATATATATATATATATATTCTAATAATTGTCTCTTTACGATTAAGGATCTTTTTATGGGGGTTACAAGTCTCTCCTCCTTGAAAGAAATTTCGTCCACGAAATTGGTTTATTCGAATAACCCCGGTTATTTATCTCTCCTTTCCCGCTCCCACTCCTAGGTCATTTTTTCGAGGTCATGATTTTCCCACAACACTTTAACTAGAATAATCTCGTTATTCCTTAGTTGTCTAAGTTTTCTACCCGTAATTTGAACCGATCTTTCCTCATAGGTTAAGTTTGGGGTCGAGTTTGGCGACTCGTCTCCAAAATTCGACTAGGCTCTCCAACACACTTTCTTAGCATAGACACATGAAATACATTATGTACTCTCGCTAACGATGATGGTAGCGATAGGCGATAGGCCTTATCACCTACTCGATCTAGTATTTCAAATGGTCTTATGTATCGTGGACTTAACTTCCCTTCTTTCTCAAATTCGTAGTACGCCCTTCATTGGTGAAACTTTTAAAAATACATAGTCACCAGCTATAAACTCTAGATCCTTCCTCCTCTTATCAACGTAGCTTTTCTATCTCGCTCTAAGCTATTTTCATTCGTTGGCCAATCTTTTCCACCACTTCGGTCATTTCCTGCACCTGACTCTAGTCCCAACGAACTTCCTTTCCCCTATCTCATCCCAATGCACGAGAGATCTATATCGTCATGCATACAAGGCTTCATAAGGAGTCATTCCAGTTGAAGCTTTGTAACTATTGTTATATGCAAATTCAACTAAGCATACGTATTTCTCCCATTTTTCGGACCAATCCGGAATGCATGCTCGCAACATATCTTTAAGAATCCGGATTGCTCGCTTAGATTATCCATTATTTTGCGGATGATATATGGTGTTGAAGTTTACCTTTGTTCCCATGGCCTTATATAGACTCTTCCAAAATGCAAACGTGAACCTAGGATCTCGATTTGACACAATTGAGATCAAAATCCCATGTAGTCATAAAATTTCATCAAGATAGAACTGGGTTTATCGGTTTAGATTATAGGTGATTTTGACTAGAAAAAAGTGCACTAATTTGGTCAATCTATCTATAATCACCGAAATAGCATCCAACCCCTTTTCGATCTTGGCAATCTCATGACAAAATCGATTGTTATATGCTCCCATTCCCATTCGAGAATCGCTAGTGGTTTTAACATTTCGTGGGTCTTTGGTGTTCCGCCTTCACTTGTTGGTAGACTTGACACCTTGCCATAAAATTAGCTATGTCTTTCTTTATTTCGAGCCACCAATAACTTTATCGCAAGTCTCGGTACATCTTTGTGCTCTTTGGTTGTATCGAATAGGGAGTTGGATACAGTTCATTTAATATTTCTTCCTTCACATCCTCTATCGATGGAACACATAACCTCCCTTTAAATCTAATGACGCCTTTGTCATCCGCGATAAAATTGGATTCTTTCTCCGCTCGTACATTTTTCTTCAATTCATTTAACTTTTATTCTACTTGTTGCCACATCCGAATTCTTTCCTGCAGTCTATTGGACTAATAAAGAGGATAAAATGCTCGATGGCCTACTAGAATTATCTTCAGCTTTAAATTTTATAGATCCGTCACTATAGATCGTTAGATTACCCACATCGTTGCTATCGATTTTTTACTTAAGGCATCGGTAACAACATTAGCTTTGCTCGGGTGATAATTAATTATATAGTCATAATCCTTCACTAGCTCTAATCACCTTCTTTGTCTCTTATTCAACTCCTTCTATGTGAAGATATAACGTAAGCTTTTATGATCCGTGTATATATCACACTTTGCTCCATACAAGTAATATCTTTAGATTTTTAAAGCAAAAACTACCATCGCTAGTTCCAAATCATATGTCGGATAATTCCATTCATATTCCTTCAACTACCACGATGCATAGGCTATTACTCTTCTACTCGCATTAATACCACTCCTAGCCCATTCTTGGAAGCATCACTATAACCTATGAAATCTCCATCTTCGGATGGGATAGTTAGCACTAAGGTCATGACTAACCTTTGCTTCAATTCATGGTAGATTTTCTCACAAGCATCCGCCCATTAGAACTTAATGCTTTTTTTCATCAAATTAGTAAGAGGCCTAGCTATCTTAGAAAAGCCCTCCATAAATCTATGATGGTAACTAGCTAGCCCCAAGAAGTTTTGTATCTCCATCATATTCTTTAAGGTAGGCTAGTTCGGGATAGCCTCTACCTTCTTTAGATTGACCGTTATTCCTTCTTTTGTCACCACGTGACCTAGAAAAGCTACTCGCTCTAGCTAAAATTCATATTTCTTGAATTTGGCATACAACTACTACTCCTTTAGCGTCCACAAGGTGGCTCTTAGATGCTCCCTATGCTCTTCCTTACTTCGAGAATAGACTAGTATGTCATTGATGAATATGATGATAAGCTTATCTAAGAATTCTATAAAGGCTCGATTCATCAAGTCCATGAAAGCAACTGGCCGTTAGTCAATCCAAACGACATTACTAAGAATTCATAGTGGTCGTATCTCGTCCTAAATGCCGTCTTCTTCACATCCTTCAATTTTACCCTCGATTGGTGGTATCCCAATTACATATCTATATTGGAGAATACCATCACACCTTGTAATTGATCAAACAAATCGTTAATCCGGGGTAACTAATACTTATTTTTAATCGTCACTTGGTTCAATTCTTGGTAGTCAATACATAGCCCCGAGCTACGGTCTTTCTTTTTCACGAACAATACTAGAGCTCCCCGAGGTGAGGAATTAGGGTGTATAAATCCCTTATCCGAGTAAGTCATGTAGCTACACCTTCAACTCTTTCAATTCCACTAGGGCCATTTTATTGGGAGTCTTAGAAATTGGAGTCATGTCCGACTCCGACTCAATCTCAAATTCTATCTCCCTCTCCGATGGTAACGTAGTTAAACTTTCTAGAAAGACATCCGGATACTACCACACGACTTCTATATCATCCAGACTTTGACTTTCGCTCTACCCGGCTATCCATCACATGTGCTAGATACCTCATACACCCTTTGCCTAGCATTCTTCAAGCCTTTATAGTCGAGATGATCCGTATGGCTTAAAACTTCATATCAACCTTAAGCTTTAATGGCTGATCTCTAGGTAGATAAAATACTACTCTCCTCCCTTGACAATCGATGGTGGCACTATGTCTCGTTAACCAATCCATTCCTAGAATCAAATTAAATTCTTTAAGGTCAAATACGATCGGATTAGCCTCCAAACACCTATCCTCAATCTAGATTGCACATTGCTTGACTATGCTTGTTGACTCCATAAATTCTCAAGAAGAAACTACTATCGGATATCCTATTGCCAATGTCTCAAGTTTCACACCTAGGTTTTCTACTAATTTTTTTTGATATGAATGAATGTGTGGCATCGAAATCAATTAAAATACAAGTAATCAAGCCAAAGATGTAGACATTATCGCATATTACTACCGTGTCCCTCTTATTAGCCTCCTCCTAGGTCATTGTATAAACTCGTACATGTACTCTTCCCGAGTCTTAGTTTCTATATCCGAGGACGAGTTAGAGGTTATGTGTCCTTGCTTATGACAAACATAACGGACCCTCAAATCTAGTCGGCACTCCCCCATGTGGAATCTTCCATATTTATTAAATCGAGATTGATTACCCATTGTTGGTCTCGGTTGATTCCCCGATAGTGGCCTCGGGACATAAGGTGATGGTCTCGCAGCCCATACATTTCTTGGAACACCGGCTCGATTGAAATTTCTAGGCAAAGCTCATCTTTGTGGTCTAGAGGAAGAGGCTTCGAGTCAAAATGATTGCCTCCTCGCCTAAAATTCCTTTATAATTTCCTTCGATCTTCATCTACCAACATTGGTTTATCTATCATTTTTGAAAAACTATTGGTGACGGACAATCATACCATACTTTGAACTCTTGGGCTCGACCTTGATAAAAATTGATTCTTCTTCAAGTTGTCATCCCCTACAATGAATGGGACGAATCGACATCCTTGCTCAAATCTTCATGCATATTCACCAACGGGCATCCCGTCTTTCTTTAGTTCTAGGAATTCTTTGATCTTCTTATCCCTCACATCCGCCATAAAGTATTTATTATAGAAGACCTCCTTAAATCCTTCCAAAGTTAATACAAGCATGTCCACTATCAATCGTGCACTCTCCCACCATGTGCGAGCATCTTTAGTTAGCATAAAAATAGCACACGATACTCGCTATTCATTGGTAAATTACAAGTATTCGAATATCACTTCTAAAACTTAATCCATTCCTCTCGCTATCATTGGATTAACACCCTCGAAGAATTCCTAAGGACTCATCTTACGAAACCTCTCCATCGTATCATTCCTATACCGGGGTGGCGGAGGTGGAGCCTATTGATGCATAGCCGAGAGTTGTCTCATTGCTCTACATGGTCTTATTACTATTGTAGCATTGCTAGTTGTTGTTGCTGCATTATGTCTATCATATGACTTAAAGCCTCCCGTTGATTTCTATTGTGATCATTGGAGGTCCCTTCACCTCCTACTCATGCCGGCTCTTTTCTTGCATGCTTTGACTTTGTACATGCCATGTTATGCTCACGTTAGTTTTGGTATCAAAATCAACATATAATGTACATTATCTAGCTACGTATGAGATTATGCATATGTATCATATATATTAAGCACTTCATACAAAATAGGCATTTATAAGCATTTCCCTTCCTAAGGGTTCTTTACATATTGACAACCAAAAGGTGCTCCTATCTACATCAAACTCGTACAAAAGCTACTATGTTGCACATTATATCTTCCTTGTAGTATGTCTAATATGGCACATTAACATATCGAACGCATTGAGGAAAGGCACTCTCTATCCGCCACTAGTTGATAGCATCGATCAATACGGTAAGTGCAACTCGACGAGCAATACCTACAGTGTAGACCCTAATTATGCATGAGTCGAGTAAGGGTTTGTATAACTTGCACCAATAGGAAAGCTTAGATCGGGTTTTGGTAGGAATTGTGATCTATTTGACTCGTCCGGACCTCATCCAAGAATCTGCAGGTCCCACGGTAAGAGAGTCCAATGTATGGTCATCCTCATAAAATCTAGGTTGCGGTATCGCCTAAATGTGGCATCAACAAATACTATCTACCGAATCGGATCATTTACTTTATTGACATGAGTCACTATATCTCGATCTTCCGTCATGGTGAGGCTATTTAGTTCCACCCAATAAGTGGCTAGAGAGGCCCTCTATCTATGGGTCTTAGCAACCTTGGGAACACGTCATACATATGGCATCTACAACGAGAATAATTATGATCATCATTAATTTCTAGGTTATGATCAATACTAATTCGAAAACATACAACCGGGACATATATTTATTAACCAAATAAAAATAATGAATCGGTCTTTTACCATCCAGGAGCGTACTAGTCCTCAAGCTCATGTGACACTTAGGACACTACCCGACCTATGAAACCAAGGCTCTAATACCACCCCGTAACATGCCTTCCCCAACCCACTTGCTAATTACCCAAATGGAGTGGCTAGGAGAGGAGTGCGTCACATTGACATGACCAATTTTTGAATTAACTTCAAACACGTATGTGCTCATACATTAAGGACTTATTATAAAATGAAATACATACAAGACAATTTACATAATATTAACAAATATAGCGAAAGAAATTACAAAATTAATTTACAATACCATCAAAATGTTCATCGATACCCAACCTCAAAAATTACAATCAAAATAAATTTCGGTAAACATGTGTCACACATGAGTCTTTTTGAGGACCCGGGAGCATTCTTCTTTGACACTTTCCTATCATAACATGAAAACAACAACGGGGTGAGTCGAAGCTTAGTAACTAGGTTGATGCATGTGAAATACAATGAAGTTTTGTTTCCCATTCTACCCATCCATTTTAATCCGAATACCCTAGGTATTAGCAAGACTCGTGCATTCTATCTCTCGTGATCGTGTTATCACCTACTACATCATTACTCGTCTCTCGGTAATCTCATTATCACCTACTACACCATTATTGTCTCTCGGCAATCTCATTATCACCTACCGCTCATAACGAAATTATCCTTTGTTATAGCACATGGTTAGCGAAATTATCTCTCGCTTAACGATGTTAGTAATAGAGCATGCACATGGTTTCATGCTCGTTACCCATTCCATTCAATTCGGTTACCAAACCGCATTATCTTATGACTCAATGATTTTTCTCGATTTCCTACCACCCCCAAATGCACGTGATGCATATGGTATTATGTTTAATACATTTAACTAATTACGTTATCAACATTTTCTTCTCAAACCATTCTCGTGTCCCAACACACACTTGAGACTTCATAGGCGTTTCGTGTACCATTCAAAGTATTCAAACAAGAATACAAATTCCATTCATTTGTAGCATTCATTGCATAAATCTACTTCGTGCTTACAAGTTTTCCTTTTCATGTACCTAGCAAGGCTAGGCTCGATTTTTTAGTGTATTACTTAGTTTAAATGTTGCGTGTGACATAGATAAGCTAAACTCTTGTTTAATCCAAACCTTTAATCTTAGTAGTCGAAGTTATCCCATAATGGGTCTAAGTCTTAATCCCGGTTTTTCTTGAATTCTCTTTTCCCATTACTCCATTTGTATGTCTTATAGTACTTGGTCTCTACTTGAGTTCACATTTAATTCTTGATCTCTAATTACACAAAAGGATTCAATGTTAGTCATTTTCTCTCCTAGGCCGAATGGTCCCAAATGAGCAAGAAATTGTTTTCCATTTCTAGGTCAATTCCTTTTTTATACTAACATACCAATAACTTACCAAACCATACTTAGAAGGCTTACCAAGGAGATAAAAGCCTTAAGGTCCACAAATTAAACCAAATTTAGCCATCAAATATCCAATTTTACCTAATGAAGTCCAAAATCCTATATATATTTTTTTTAGTCGGGCCGATTGGGTTTTTAAGATGGCCATGGATTGCCTTTTATGTCTAGTGAATTTATTTCCACCCTAAACTATTAACCCATTCCTAATTGAGTTACCATGATATTCTAGGCCCTTAATTTCCCCAAAAGATCCATTCTTTCCCAATTTTCCCCACTTGGCTGAATAGTTTTAACATAGCACAAATCTAGAAGTGTATTTCTTTCCTTTCCAAGTCATGCTTACCAAATCTAGTTTAGCTCTAACCAATTCGGTTCATACCCTTTTCTTTTGTTTTCCTTCCCAAACCATCCACACATTTAAACACATCAAACAAACTTGGCATCACAACATAAACACATAGATCCATCACAATTTACCAAACCCTAACACCAACACAAATAACCATAGCAACCCATTGCAAAATTATTCCAACCCATGAAAGAAACACTTAAAAAAAAAAAAAAAAACTAAAGACATAAAATAAACTAAAAATGAAACCTACTTACTTTGCTTTAATTTCATAAAGGTTTTTTAGGCTTTCCTTTTCTTTCTTTTCTTTCTTCTTTCTTTTTCTTTTCCTTTCCTCTTTCTCTCTTTCCTTGTCGTTTCCTCTCCCTTTTGTGTAGCTACGGGATGCCTAAAAGTTTCTTGCCATTTTCACTTATTCTATATGTATATACATATTTAAAATTTTAGTACTAATTAAGTGCATAAATTTCTTAATTTAATTTGGGAGAGTGGAAAGTAATTGGTGAGTCAAGAGAGAGAGAGTGGTCGGTTTGATGGGTTTAGGGTGATTTGGCCTTAATTCATTAATTAAGGGGGCTTATGTGTTCTAACTAATTGGTTAGACTAACTAAACACCCTAAATAATCTATTTCAAGTAACTAAACATCCCTCTCTCTCATAAGTTTTGGAAATTCCTCACCTTAAACTCGGAATTCCTTCCCCTAAAAATATTCCAACGAGTGATGCCTCTAAAGCATTTTATACTAAAATGGCTATAATGCTTTATAAATAGGCCTAAAAATGATAAAATTTTATAGGGAGTTAGTTGAAAATAGGTAAAAAACTTTTATTCTTTATGATTTACCTATAAATCACTCTAAGGTCCTTGAATAAATCACATAAAATTCGGACAGATTATAGTCTTGAAAACACTAATTTTGCATATTTGATATCTTTAATAATTAAACCATCAATCTCAAGCAAAATAACTTTAAATTAAAATAAGTCATACATTTCAAGCATTGATTTCTCAAGGTGTAATGAGAATTGTACTTATACTTAATACATGCATATATATAAATATTCTAATACATGTCGCTTTACGGTTAAGGATCTTTATACGGGGGTTACACTTAACAACTATTTAGAATATATCATACAAGTGAGAAAAAGTAATTTAACATTTGGGAAATGTCGAATTTTGGAAAGGAAATTCCGAATTAGTGGAACCAAACTACCTTAGAAATTTGATTAATCTAGTTACCCATTTTAGTTATAAGTTGGACACCTAAGCTTCTCAATTATTCTATTTGGTGACACCTAGCAAGCTTTGACCATTGAACCCACCACCTTGCTTCTAATTTTCTCCATCACTTTACACTTTGTAAGTTAAATTAAGACACATGTTATACTAATTAATGAGAGGAAAAGTGGAGTATATAAGTGTGAGAGAAAGTTAGATGGTTGACCATTTTTTTAGAAAAACCGTAGCTCACCAAAAGAAAAGAAACGAAATTAAGAGAAAGGGAGAAAAACGAAAAAGAGAAAGAGGGAAGAAAGAAAGAAGAAAGGAGAAGAAAATACTAAGGGATTTTCTATCACATTTGAACTAAGTAATTAGGTTTTATTTTATTTCCTAAAAGTTTTTTTTAATATATGGTTCACTTGTAACATTGGTTATGTTGTTATGAGTTGTTTGTGTTGGTATGATGCCTTGATGGTTTGCTATGGATCTTTTTGTTGGAATTATATATGTGATGAATTTTTGAAGCTTATAAAGCTTTGTGTATGTCCAAGTATATGGTCATAGGTTTGGTATAAATAAAGGATGGCTTGGACCGAAATTTGGTTGGATGAAACTATGGTTAAGATGGACTTCAAAAGGCATGAGTTTCCTAGGCAACCCATTCGGACTACATACCTAAAAGGGGAAAGATTGAACCTTTGTGTGAATTTAAGAACCTAAGACTTAATTGTAACTCAAAGAAGTAAATTAGGATGAAACAAAACTCCGTTAGAGTCAAAGAAAATCTCTTGTCATGCTTTGGGGAACCATTCGGCCTAAACCCTAATTTTTGGGATTTGAGTTCCACTCATCCAAATAGATTATTAATCGTTTAATTAGATCTACATATATATAAATTAAAGTGTAGAAAGGGTAGACTTCAAGGAAAATGCAAAATTTGACTTAGATTGGTTAGGAGCTACATTCAACCATCCATGCCAAGATACGGGCTAAGAAAAAGATTCCACTTTTGAAACAATTTAAATTAGATCGGAAGGCTAATATTTACATAAGCTAAGTGTAGGTCAAATTTTAGGCTAAGACTTCCTAATTATACAAAGGGAAGGCACTTACATATGAAATAAAGTTTAGACCAAATACAAATTGGTGATAATTATACTTTGGATGTATACGATGAATGAGTTAAGAAGATAGGGTTTGGTAACCATGATTGCATGAATGTGATAATGAAAACATCATGTGCATTATATGCATTTATGGGTGGACTGGTTGAATTGAGCAAGAACATATGATTGAGAATTAATGAGGTTTGGTAACCAAAGCTGGATTAAATGGGTATTAGCAATGAAGTTGTGTTCATGCTCTATTAGTTGATTGCATTATTAGATAATGGATAATCTCGCTAACCATATGCTACGATAAGGGATAATTCCATTGTTAATGGTAGGTGATTCGATAATTAGCAAGAGATGAAAATAGAGTGAACTTGCTAATACCTAGGGTACTCGAACTAAATTAATAAGGAAAGGCAGAGTAATAGGAAACTACTACATATCACATGCATCGGCCTACTTATTGAGCTTTGGCTCATTCTTTTGTTGTTAATGCGTGGTGTAACAGGTAAGGGCAAGGATAATTCAATCGAGGATACTGCTAGTTCTCACTAAAAGAGGCTCATGTGTGACCCGAGAATATAGAAATCACTTTTGTTTGTAAATTAGAGGGTACGACATCTATTAGTGGATAAAGGGCATTTTAGATATTTTGTAATTTCTTGTAACTATATTGACATTATGTAAATTGTATTGTACGCATTCCATGGTTATGCATTATGGAAGTTAAGATTTTAGTCTTAACAATGTAACAAACCTACCCACACCTCTTAGGAAATTGGTAAGGGAGCTAGGGAAGTTATAGTGACGAAGAGAGAGGGGTAGATAGAGAGGGTGGAGAGAAGAGGAGCAAGGGTGGGAGAGAGAGAGGAAGGGAGAGAGAGGGATGGAGCGGGAGAGGAAGAGAGAGAAAGAGAAGGATAGAGGGAGAAAAGGATGGAAAGAGAAAGAGTTAGAGGGAGGGAGGGAGAGAGGGGGAGAGAGCTTGGGAGAGGACGAGAGGGAAAGAGAGGAAAATAAAAAGGAGAGGAAGAGGGTTAGAGTGAGGGAGAAGGAAAGAAAGATAGGGAGACTAAGAGGGAGGGAGCGGGTAGGTGAGATGGAGAGGGAGAGAGAGATAGGAAGACAGATGGATAAAAAGGGAAAGGGAAAAGAGGGAGAAAGAGAAGAGGAGAGAGAGAGAGAGAGTAGAAGGGAGATGAAGAGGGAGAGAGGTAGAGGCGGATGGAGACGGAGGGAGTGAGAGAGCGAAAAGAAAAGAAATAAAGAGGGTAGGGAGGAAGGGTGAGGGAGAGAAAGAGAAGGAAAAGGGGAGACAAAGGGCAAAGGAGAGGAGGAGAGAGGAAGAAAGGGGGAAAGAGGGTGAGAGGGAGTGAGAGAGAGAGAGGGAGAGCTAGAGAGAGGGAGAGGGGGAGAGAGAGGGAGTAGGGTAGAAAAAGTAGAGAAAGAGAGAGATAGAGAAAGAATGAGAGAGACAAAGTGAAAGATGGTTGAAGAATGAGAGGGATAGAGATAGGAAGATGTTTAGCGAGAGAGGGATAGGAAGCGAGGAAGAGGATGAAGGAGGGAGAGATCGAGAAGGAGAGAGAAAGAGAGAAGTAGAAGGGGATCAAGGGAGAGGGAAAGGGATAGGAAGGGGGGTGAAAGAGAGATAGAGGGAGAGGGAGAGGGATGGAGTGGGAGTGAGAGAGCTAGGGATAAAGAGAGGGAGATTAGGAGTGAGAAAAGAAAAAAGAGGAAGAGCGATGAGGAGAGGGAGGGAGGAAGAGGAAGAGAGAGAGGGAGAGGGATAGAGAGAGCAATAAAGGCAAAGAAAGGGAGATGATAAGAGAGGAAGTGAGAGATAGGGAGAAAGGGAGGGGGAGAAGGGGTGAGAGAGGGAGAGGGAGAGGAATGTATAGATATAGAGAAGTTTAGAGAGAGGGGAAGAGTGGTAAGGGAGGGCCGGAGAGACAAGGGGAGATGAAATGGGAGGAAGAAGGGAGAAGTGGAGAGAGAGGGAGAGGGTGTGAGGGATGGACAGGTGATAGGGAAAGGAAGGAAGGGAGAGTGAGAGATAAAGAGGTAGAGTAGTAGAGAACGATGGGAGTGAGAGATGAAGAGAGGGATAGAGAGTGAGAAGGAGAGAAAAGGGGTAGATAGAGAGGAGTAGAGATAGAGAGAGATGGTGAGGAAGAAAGAGAAGGAAAGAGAGTCGGATTGAGAAGACATAGTGAGAAAGGGAAAGAAAAAGAGAGAGGGAGGGAAAAGAGATTAAGAATGATTTAGAGAGAGAGAGGGAGAGGAGAGACAAGGAGAGAGAGGGAAAGAGAGATCGAGATCGATTTAGAGAAAGAGGGAGAGGGAGAGGGAGAGGGGGAGAGAGAGGGAGAGTGATGAAGAGAGAGAGAGGGAGATGAAGAAGGAGAAGGAGGGAGGGAGAGCGAGTAAGGAAAGGGAGGGAGGGAGAGGAAGAGAGGGAGAGAAGGGAGAAAAGAGGGTAAAATGAGAGGGAAAGAGAGGATGAGGGAGAGAGAAAGAGAGATGGAGTGAGCGGGAGGTTGTGAGAGGGAGAGTGAGCGGGAGGTTGTTAAAGGGAGAGTGAGAAGGAGGGATGGAGAAAGGAGAGGAAGAGAAGGAGAGAGAAACGAGAGGCTAAGGGGAGAGAAAGAGAGAGAGGGAGAGACAAAGAGAGGTGTAGTGAGATTGGGAGGGAGGGGGAGATAGAGAGAGGAAGAGGTAGAGAAAGAGGGGAGATGGAGAAAGAGAGAGATAGAGGAGAGCGAAAGTGAGAGGCTAGTAGAGCGAGGTGAGGGAAGCATAGGGAGAGAGAGAGAGGGAGATTAAGGGAGGGAGAGAGATGAAGGGAGAAAGGGAGGTAGATGGAGGAAGGGAGCAAAAAAGAGAGAATGGGAGAGTGGGAGGGACCGAGAGGGAGAGGGAAAAATGGAGCAAGAGGAAGCGGGAGAGAGGGGCATAGAGAGTGAGGGGGAATAGATGGAGAACTAGAAAGGGGGAGAGAGAGAGATTGAGGAAGATAGGGAGGTAGATGGAAGAAGGGAGTGAAAAGAGAGAGAGAGAGTGGAAAAGATGGAGAGGGAGAGAGAGAAAGTGAGAGAGAAGGGGAGAGAGAGTGAGGGAGGGATAAAGAGAGAGAGAAAGGGAGGGAGGATAAGAGAGAGAAGGAGAGAGAGAGGGAGAGGGAGAAAGGAGGAGAGAATGCAAGAGAGGGCGAGAGGGAGACAAAGGGAGAGCATGAGGGAGAGAGAGAGGGAGAGGGGAAGATAGAAAGAAGTGGAGAATGAGAGATAGATGGAAGCAAGGTAGAAGGGTAGAGAGAGAGAGAGAGGAAAAGGGAGTTAAAATGCGAGAAGAGAGGGAGAGAGGGAGAGGGAGGGATCGAGAGAGCGACAAAGAGGAAAAGAGAGAGAAAGGGAAAGGGAAAGGGAGACGGGGAGAGAGCAAGAGGGAGATGGAAAGAAAGGAAAAGAGAGAACGAAGGAGTGAGAGAGGGTGGGAGAGAGGGGAGGGAGTGAGGAGGGAGTGAGAGAGGGGGAGGGAGTGAGAGAGGGAGAGTGCTAGAGGGAGAGGAGAGAAGGAGAGAGGGAAATAGGGAGAGGGAGATAAAGGGAGAGAGAAAGAGAGAGAAAGAGATAGAAAGATAGGGATATGGGGAGAGAGAGAGAGAGAGAAAAGAGAAGAGAAAGGAAGGTAGAAAGGGAAAGGGATTTAGAGAGAGGGAGGGAGAGGGATAAGGAGATAAATAAAGAGGAAGAGGGAGAGAGAGGGAAAAAGAGATAGAGAAAGAGCATACAGGAGATGGAAAGGGAAGGAAATAGAGTGAAGGACGAGAGAAAGGGTGAGAGGGAAAGAGAGGGAGAGCAAGAGAGTGGGGCAGCGAGGGTGATGGAAAGATAGAGGTAGATAGAGAAGGGAGAGAGAAGATAGAGGAAAGGAGAGACAGGGAGAGAGAGGGAGAGGAAAAGAGAGAAAATAAAGGATAGAGGGATAAAGGGAGGGAGTTGGAGGGAGAAAGAGAAAGAGGGAGAGAGTGAGGGAGAGGGAGAGGGAGAGAGAGAGAAAATATAAGAGAAAGTGAGAAAGGGAGAGAAATAAAGGAATAAAGGGAGAGAGAGGGAGGGAGAGAGAACAGGAGGGAAAGACTACGAGGGGGAGAGAGAAATAAATGTGAGAAAGGAGGGAGAGAGAGGGATAAAAGAAGAGGGTGAGAGGGAGATGGAGAATAAGAGAAGGAGAGAAGGGGTAAAAAGGAGAGGGAGAGAGAGAGCGAGTGGAAGAGGGAGAGAAAGGAGGCATTACGAAAGAGAAAGAGAGATGGATAAAAAGAGAAGGAGGTAGGTAGCAGGGGAGAGAGAGTGAGGGAAAAAGGGAGAGAGTGGGAGAAGAGGGAGATGGAGAGGGTAAGGGGGAGGGAGAGGGAGAAGGAAAGGGAGGGATTGAGGGAGGCGGAGGGAGAGAAAGAGAGAGGGAGAGAGAAAGTAAGAAAGAGAGAGGACAAGAATGAGGAGAAAAGAGAGGAGGGAGAGTAGGATGGAGAGAGGAGAGGGGGAGGAGAGAGAGAGAAAGAAAAATGGAGCAAGAAGGGAGAGAAAAATAGTGCAAAGGGGAGAAAGGGTGAGAGAGGGAAAGCAAGGGAATGGAAATGAGATAGAGTGACATAGAGGGAGGGAGGGTGAGAGAGGAGTGAAGATGAAGAAAGAAGAATAGAGAGGGAGGGACAAAAATAAAGGGAGAGAAAAGAGAAGGAGAGGGAGAGAGCCATAGAGAGAGAGAGGGAAAGAGGGAAAGGGAAGAAGAGAGATAGCGATTGAGGGAAGAGAGGGCCAGAGTGAAAGGGAGAGATAGTGGGGGAGGCAGAGAGAGAGGGAGAGCAAGAGAGGAAGAAATAAAGGAAGGAAGAGTGGGAGAGAGAGGGAAGGACAGAGATAGAGGTAGGGGGAGAGAGATAGCAAGAGGGAGAGAGAAGGAAAAAGAAGCAGAATGAGGTGGGAAGTAGGGGAGAGATAGTAAGGGAAAAAGGTAGAGAGTGGGAGAACAGGGAGATGGAAAGGGTAAGGGGAGGGAGAGGGAGAAGGAAAGGGAGGGATCGAGGGAGGTAGAGGGAGAGAAAGGGAGAGGGAGAGAGAAAGTAAGAAGAGAGGGATAGAGGGAGAGAGAAAGTAAGAAGAGAGGGATAGAGGGAGAGAGAAAGTAAGAAGGAGAGAGAGGGAGAGAATAAGGGGAAGAGAGAGGGGAGAGCGGGATGGAGAGAGGAAGAGAGGGAAATAAGGATAGAGAGAGGGAGAGAGAAAAATAGAGCAAGGAGGAGAGAGAGAAAAAGAGTAAGGGGGAGAGAGGGTAAGAAAGAGAGAGAGGGAGAGTAAGGGAATAGGAATGAGATACAATGGGATAGAGGGAGGGAGGGTGAGAGAGGAGTGAAGATGAAGAGAGAAGAATATAGAGGGAGAGATAAAAAGAAAGGGAGAGAGAAAGAGAAGGAGAGGGAGAGAGCAATAGAGGGAGAGAGGGAAAGAGAAGAGAGATAGGGAATGAGGGAAGAGAGGATCGGAGAGAAAGAGAGAGAGAGTGAGGGAGAGAGAGTGAGGGAGGGAGAAAGAGAGGGAGAGAAAGAGAGCAAGAAAGGAAGGAAGAGTGGGAGAGAGAGGGAAGGAGAGAGATAGAGGTAGAGGGAGAGAGATAGCAAGAGGTAGAGAGAGGGAAAAAGGCAGAGAAAGGGAAAAAGAAAGAGAGAGGGAGGGAGAAGTAGAGAAGGGGAAAGAAGGGGGAATTGGTGGGAGATGTAGGTCGAGGAGAGCAAGAGAAAGAGAGGGAGGGGGAAAGGAAAATCGAGAGAATGAGGGAGCATGTGAGAGAGAGAGAAGAAGGGAGAAGAAGTGTAGGGGAAGGATCGAGAGAGAGAATGAGGGAGGGAGAGGGAAATAGAGAGAGAGAGAGATTGAGACAGAGGGAGAGGGAGGGAGATGGAAGGAGAGAGGGAGGGAGAGGGAGAGAGAGGGAGGGAGAAGGAGAGGGAGAGAGAGGGAGGGAGAAGGAGAGGGAGAGGGAGAAAGAGATAGAGATATAAAGAGAGGGAGGGAGACAGAGAAAATATGAGAGAATGTAAGGAAGGGAAAGAAAGAAAGGAAGAGAGGGAGAGAGAGGGAGGGAGAGAGAAAGGAAGGGAAGGACTATAAGGGTGATAGAGGGGGTAGAGAGAGTGATAAAAGAAAACAAGTGAGAGGGAGAGGGAGAATAAGAGAATGAGAGAAGGGGCAAGAAGAAGAGGGAAAGAGAGAGAGCGAGTGGAAGAGGAAGAGAGAAGAGGGATTACGAAGGAGAAAGAGAGAGGGATAGAAAGAGAAGGAAATAGGAAGCGGGGAGAGAGAGTGAGGGAAAAAGAGAGAGAGTGCAAGAGAGAGGGAGATGGAGAGGGTAAGGGGAGGGAGAGGGAGAAGGAGAGGGAGGGATTAAGGGAGGAAGAGGGATAGAGAGGGAGAGGGAGAAGAAGAGAGAAAGTAAGAATGAGAGAGAGGGAGTGAATGAGGTGAAGAGAGAAAGGGGAGAGTAGGATAGAGAGAGGAAGAGAGGGAGAGGAGGAGAGAGAGAGGGAGAGAGGGTGAGAGAGGGAGAGAGGTGAGAGAGGGAAAGGGATTGAGATAGAGTGGGATAGAGGGAGGAAGGGTGAGGGAGGAGTGAAGATGATGAGAGAAGAATATAGAGGGAGAGATAAAAAGAAAGGGAAAGAGAAAGAGAAGGAGAGGGAGAGAGTAATAGAGGGAGAGAGGGAAAGAGGGAGAGGTAAGAAGAGAGATGGAGAGTGAGGGAAGAGAGGGTCGAGAGAAAGGGAGAGAGAGTGACGGAGGTGGAGAGAGAAAGTGAGAGCAAGAGAGTAAGAAAGGAAGGAAGAGCGGGAGAGAGAGGGAAGGAGAGAGATAGAGGTAGAGGGAGAGAGGGAAAGAGGGAGAGGGAAGAAGAGAGATGGAGAGTGAGGAAAGAGAGGGTCGGAGAGAAAGGGAGAGAGAGTGATGGAGGTGGAGAGAGAAAGTGAGAGCAAGAGAGTAAGAAAGGAAGGAAGAGCGAGGAGAGAGAGGGAAGGAGAGAGATAGAGGTAGAGGGAGAGAGATACAAAGAGGGAGAGAGAGGAAAAAAGAAAGAGAGAGAGAGTGAGATGTAGAGAAGGGAAAGAGGGGGAGAGTAGGAGAGGGATGTAGGGTCGGAGGGAGGTCGAGAAAGAGAGGGAGAGGGAGAGGAAAAGTAAGAGAAGGAGGGCGTATGAGAGAGAGAGGGAAGGAGATGGAGTGTAGGAGAAGGATCGAGAGAGAGAGAGGGAGGGAGGGAGAGGGAAAGGGAGAGAGAGGGATTAAGATAGAGGGAGAGGGAGGGAGAGGGAAGGAGAGAGGGAGGGAGAGGAAGAGAGATAGAGGGGGAAAGGAGGGAGGGGGAGGGAGATATAGAGAGGGTAAGGGAGAGGGAGAAAGAGATAGAGATATAAGGAGAGGGGGAGAGAGAGAAAATAGGAGAGAGAGTGAGGAAGGGAGAGAAAGAAAGGAAGAGGGAGAGAGAAAGGGAGGGAAGGACTACAAGGGGGAGAGGGATAACGAGTGAGAGGGGGAGAGAGGGATAAAAAAGAGGGTGAGAAGGAGAGGGAGAAGGAGAGAAGGGGTAAGAAGGAAAGGTAGAGAGAGAGCGAGTGGAAGTGGGCAAGAGAGGAGGGATTACATAAGAGAAAGAGAGAGATAAAAAAGAAGAAGGTAGGATGTAGGAGAGAGAGAGTGAGGGAAAAAGGGAGAGAGGGAGATGGAGAGGGTAAGGGGAGGGAGAGGGAAAGGGAGGGGAGGGATTGAGGGAGGCGAGAGGGAGAGAGAGGAAGAGGGAGAGAGAAAGTAAGAAGGAGAGAAATGGAGAGAATGAGGGAAAGAGAGAGGGGGAGTAGGATGGAGAGAGGAAGAGAGGGAGAGGAGGAGAGGGAGAGGAGGAGAGGGAGAGGGAGAAAGGGGTAGAGAATGCGAGAGAGGGAGAGAGAGGGAGAGAGAAAAAGGGAGAAAGGGGTAGAGAATGTGAGAGAGGGAGAGAGAGGGAGAGAAAGGGAAAGGGAATGAGATAGGGTGGGTAGAGGGAGGGAGGGTGAGAGAGGAGTGAAGACGAAGAAAGAAGAATATAGAGGGAGAGAGGAGGGACGAGTGATAGGTGGAGAGGGAGAGGAAGAGAGAGGGAGAGTGGGAGAGTCAAGGTAAGTGGGAGGGAGCGAGGGAGAGGGAGAGGGAGAGGGTAGGAGGGGAGAGGAGGAGAGGAAAAGGAAGAAAGACAAAAAAGGAGAGAGAGAGGAAGGGGATAGGGTGAGGAGGAGAGAGATAAAGAGAAAATGAGAGTGGGAGGGGGAGGGGGAGAGAAAACATGGGAGGATGAGATGGGAAGAGAGGGAGATAGAGAGAGGGAGAGTGGGAGAGCGAGAGCGAGATGGATTAAGAGATAAGGGGAAAGAGGGTGAGATAGAGAGAGAGGGGAAGACTTGAAGGGAGAGAGGGTGAGAGGTAAGAGAGAGAGAGAGAGAGAGAAAGAGTAGAAAGGAGAGAGGGTTACAAAGTAGGGGAGAGGGAGAGGAATAAAGCTGGAGGGAGAGTGGGAGAGAGAAGGAGGGAGAGACAAAGAAAGGATGATAGGGAGAGACAAAGAAAGGATGAGAGGGAGAGAGAAAGGAGAGTGAAGTAGAGAAGGAGATAGGAAGAGAGATAGGAGAACAAAGATAGAAAGAGGTAGGGAGAGGGGCAAAGAGAGAATGAGAGATAGAGAGAGGGAGTGAAAGAGAGTAAACAAGAGAGAGAGGGAGAGGGAGAGATGAAGAGAGGAAGAGATAGAGAAGGAGAGAGCCAGAGAGGGAAAGGGAGAGAGATAGGGAGAGAAAGACAGAAAGAGGGAGAGAGGGAGAGAGAAAAGAGAGAGAAATGGAAAGGGAGAGAGGGAGAGAGATGGAAAGAGGGGTGAAAGGGAGGTGAGAGGGAGAGGGAGCAATAGTAAGGAGAGAGGGAGAGAGAAAGAGAAAGTGGGAGAGATATGGAGAGGGAAGGAGAGAGGGATAGAGATTGAGGGAAAGAAAGGGAGGGAGAGGGAGACAGAGATGGAGGGAAAGGAAGGGAGGAAGAGGGAGAAAGAGAAAGAGAGAGGGAGTGAGGGGGCAAGAGAGGTAGAGGGAAGGAGAGGGAGAGGGAGAGGGAGAGGGAGAGAGGGAGAGAATGGGAGAGAGGAAGAGAAAGTTAGAGAGAGGGAAGAGGAAGGAGGAGATATAAAGATGAGAGAGGGGTTTAGGAAGAGGGAGAGGGAGGGAGAGAGGGAGAGAGGGGGAGAGAGTGATGTATAGAGAAGGGGAAGGAAAGAGAGGGAGAGAAGGAGAGAGGTAGAGGGAGAGTGAGAATGAGGGAGAAGGGGAGTGAGAGAGGGAAAGGGAGAATGTGAGAGAGAGAGAGAGTGAGAGGGGGAGAGAGAAAGGGAGAGGTAGTGAGAGAGTGAAACAACGAGGGAGAGGGAAAGGGAGGGAGGGAAGAGCAAGAGAGAGGGAGACAAGGAAAGAGAGAGAGGGATAGAATGGTAAGAAGGAAGAAAAAGAGAGGGAGGGAGAGAGATAAAGATGGATAGGGAGACAAAGAGAGGGTGAAAGAGGGGGAGGGAAAAAAAGAGAGTCGAGGAGGGAGGGAGAGAGGGGGAGAGAGAGGGAGAGAGGGTAGGAGATAAAGGGAAAGAGGAAAAGAGTAGAATGGAGAAATGGAGAGAGAGAGAGGGAGGGAGGGAGAGAGAGGGAAAGAGCAAGGAAGTGGGAGATAGGGATAGAGGAAGAAAGAGAGGGAGAGAGAGAGAGGGAGAGAGAGGGAGCGGGAGGGAAAGAGGGATAAGGGAGAAAGAGACAAAGGGAGAGAGGGATAGGGGAGAAAAAAGAGAGCAAGAGAGCAAGAGAGGGGGAGTGAGAGGTGAAAAGTGAAGAGAGGGGGACAAAGAAAGGAGGAGTACGGGGAGAGGGAGTGTGAGAGGGAAAGAGAGGGAGTGGAAAGAGAAAGAGAGAGAAAGAGAGGGAGAAGGAGAGAGGGAGGGAGAGCGTGAGGAAGGGTGTGGGAGAGAAAGGATAGATAGAGGAATTAAGAGGGAGAGAGAGAGAGGTAAAGAAGGAGAGGGAGTGAAGGGAGGGAGAGAGAATGAGGGAGAGGGAGAGGGAGAGAGTGGGATAGCAAGGGAGAGAGGGAAACAAAGTGAGGAGAAGAGAGAGGCCATGAGAGAGGAAGAGTTAGAGAGTAGGGGAGAGAGAGGTAGAGAGACGGAGAACAAAATAAGAGGAGAGAAAAAGACAAAGAGAGAGATAGGAAGAGAAAGAGAATGGAACAAAGAGAGAGAAAGAGAGGAAGAGAGGGAGAGAGGGAGAGAGAAATAAAGGGAGGGAGGGAGAAAGAGGAGAGAAAGAGAGGAAGGGAGAGAAAGGGACAGAGGAGAGAGAAAAGGAAGAGAAGGAGAGATTGAGGGAAAGGGAGAGAGTGAGTGAGAGGGAGAGAGAGTGAGAGAGAGAGAGAGAGAGGGAAAGAGAAGCAATGGAGACCCCGTGACGCCCCCATCCCGATTCAATCTCTCGTTACCTAAATAGGAGTAATTAGGCAAGGTGCGTCACGCCGGCATGACCAATTTTCGAATTTACCTTAAACATGTGTGTGTTTATACATTAAGGACTTATCATACAATAAAACGTGACCAAGACAATTTACAAAAAATTAACAAAACAGATTAAAGAAATTATAAAATTTATTTACAATACCATCGAAATATTCATTGACACCCCAACCCTAAAATTACAAATAAACAAAATAAAATCCTCTAAGGTTTATGTCACCCCTAAGCCCTTTTAAAGGATTTAGTAGTGTCCTTATTGGTACTATAGTCAACGTTACTCGTCATGATATGCAAATAACAATGAGGTGAGCCAAAGCTCGGTAAGTAGGGTGATACATGTGATATATAATGAAGTTTTGTTTCCCATTCTACCCATCCATTTTTAATTCGGGTACCCTAGGTATTAAGAAGTCTATGCATTCCATCTCTCGATGATCGCATTATCACTTACTACTCTATTACTCTCTTTCAATGATCTCATTATCATCTATTGCTCACATCGAAATTACCTTCGTTGTAGCACACGATTAGCAAAACCATCCCTCGCTTAATGGTGTTAGTAATAGAGCACACACATGGTTTCATGTTGTTACCAATTCCATTCAATTCGATTACCAAAATGTTTTATCTTGTGACTCGGTGATGTTTCTTGATTTCATATCACCCTCGAATACACGTGATGCACATGGTATTATGTTTAACAGATTCAACTAATTATGTTATCACCATTTTCTTCTCGGATAGTTCCCATGTCCGACGCATACTCGGGACTTCACAGGTGTTTCACACACCATTTAAAGTATTCAAAATGAGAATACAAATTTCGTTCATCGGTAGCATTCATTGCATAAATCTACTTCGTACTTATAAGTTTTTCCTTTTAGTGTATCGGTTATGTCTAGGCTTGGATTTTTAGTGTATAACTTAGTGTATGAGATCGGTTAATCTTAAGGATTTATACATGACATAATTAAGCTAAATTTTTTTGCTTAATATGAACATTTAATCTTAGTAGTCGAAGTCGACTCATAAAGGGTCTAGGTTTTAATCTCGATTTTTCTTGAATTCCCTTTTTCCATTACCCTATTTATATTTCTTGTAATCATTAATCTCTCGCTTGTGTTCATCTTCACTTCTTGATCCCTACTTACACAAAAGGGATTCAATGTTAATCATTTTCTCTCCTAGGGTAAATGGTCCCAAAATAAGCAAGAAATTGTTTTTTCATTTCTAGGTCACTTCCTTTTTAATGACTTACCAACTCATACTTAGAAGAGTTACCAAGGAGATTTAAACCTTAAGGTCCACCAAGGAATCCAAACTTAGTGATCAAATGTCCAATTGACCTAATGAAGTCCAAAACCCTATTTTTCTTTTAGTTAGGCCGGATGGGTTGTTAAGATGGTCATAGATTGCTTTTTTTTGTCTAGTGAATTTATTTTCACCCTAAACTATTAACCCATTGCTAATTGAGTTACCATGATATTCTAGGCCCTTAATTTTGCCAAAAGATCAATTCTTTCCCCATTTTCCTCATTTGGCCGAATGGTTTTAGCCTAGGGAAACTCTAAAAGTGTATTCCTTTTTCTTTCCAAGTTAAGCTTACCAAACTTAGGTTAAGTTCAATCCATTTGGTCCATACCCTTTATCTTTCTTTTTTCCTTTCCAACCCATCCACACATTTAAACCAATCAAACAAGCTTTGCATGACAACAAAACATATAAATCCATCATAATTTAGCAAGCCCTAACACCAACATAAACAACCATAGCAATCCATAGAAGAATTATTACAAACCCATGAAATAAACACTAAAAAAAAAAACTTAAGGCATTAATAAACCAAAAATGGAACCTACATACTTTGCTTGAATTTCCTAAAGGTTGGTTAGTTAGGTTTTCCCCTTCTTTTTGTTCTTTCTTTTTCTTTTCCTTTTCCTTTCCTCTTCCTCTCTTGTTTACCATTTCTCTATCCCAATTTTGGTGGCTACGAATGCCTAAATATTTCTTATCATTTGTAGTCTTTCTATATATATATACATGCTTAAAGTCTTAGTCTAGGTAAGTGTACAAATGGCTAGATTTAATTTGGAAGAGTGGAAAGTTAATGGTGAGTCATGAGAGAGAGTCGCAGATTTGAGGGGGTTAGAGTGTCCCGGCCTTAATTCATTTAATGCATTTCTTAGGTGTCTAACAAAAAAATTTAAGTTAAATATATGCCCTAATTAACTTGATTCAAGTAAATAAACATAGTTTCCCTCATAAAATTTTGGAAATTTCATTTCTTAAAACTCAAAAATTCCTTGTCCATTCTTTTCCTAAAAATTCCAGCAGTGATGCTTCAAGAATAGCCTCTACTAAAATGGCCATAAATCTTTATATATAGGTCTAAAAATCACAAATGTTTATATAGAGCTAGTATACACATGGACGAACACCGTTTATTCTTTAAGTTTTACCCAAAAACCACTCTAAAATCCTCAAATAAATCACACAAAATTCGGATAGAATATAGTCCTCAACACACTCGATTTTGATTTATTTATTTATTATTATTATTATTATTTATAGGGGTTAGAATGGAGAGAGAAATGGAAATAGAGGAGGGGATAGAGAGAGTGGGAAGGAGAAAGTATGGGAGAGGGAGAGAGAGGGAGAGTGAATGAGAGAGAAAGAGATAGAGAGGAAGAGAAGGAGAGAAAGGCATAGGAGAGAGAATAAGAGAGGGAGAGTGAGGGAGAGAGGGGGATAGAGAGAGGAAGAAGGGGAGCAAGGGAGAAAGGGAAAGAGGGAGAGAGAAAGAGAGAGGAAGAAAGGGAGAGAGAAAAAGACAAAAAGAGTGAGAGAGAAGAAAGGGGAGAGGGAGGGAGGGAGGGAGGGAGGGAGAGAAAGAGAGTGGCATAGAAAGAGGAGAATGATTGGGTGAGAGAGAGAGGGAGAGAGGGGAGAAAGGAAGGGAGAGAAAATGAGAGAGAATAAGGGAGAGAGAGAGGGGAGAAAGTGTGGGAGAGGGATTGAGCGAGATAGATAGGGAGAAAGGAGAGGGATAAAGGGAGGAGAGGGAGACAGAGAGAGAAGGGGGAGAGGGAAAGTGAGAGAAGCAGTAAGAGAGGGGAGAGATGAGGGAGAGAGAGTTAGTGTAGGTGCCCAAGATCCAACCATATTTAGATGGGGTTGATTTATTGCATGATTGCATCATTTATTTTAATAATAATAAAAAAAATCTTTCTATTAATTCTTATGTTTTTATGTTTATTAATTTAGTAGAATTAGATAGAAGTCCTTATGATATGCATTTGTAATTATGGTTGATCGAAATATGTGAGACAAACACTAATGCATATAAATGATATTATTAAATGTCCCAACTCATATCATTGTCAATAATGGGCATTAACTATATGCGAGATAGACTTGTGAGTGTTATGCTCAACTAGAGGATAGTAGTAAAAGATCTCACACCTATTGGCATAGTGTTACCAAAGCAAGCACTTAGGTGATTTATGTTAGAGAACTTATCACCGAAGTTAACTCACCATGAGAATCCATTTGGTTTAATCTATGAAAATCTAATATGATATGGGTAAAGCTGGTCCTTCGACTTGAAGTCATCATGATTATCTTATTAGAGGATTTTGTTAGTGTTGGTGACCAAGATCCAACCATGTTTAAATGGGCTCATGTTAATATATTATTGCATTATTTATTTTAATAATAATAAAGAAATCATTTTATTAATTCTTATGTTTATATGTTGATAAATCCAAGTACAATTAGATAAAAGTCCTTATGATATGCATTTGCAATAGTGATTGATCGAAAGATATGAGACAAACACTAATACACATAAATGATATCATTAAATGTCCTAAGTCATAGCATTATGAAGAATGGACAATGACAATATACGGATAGACTTATGAGTGCTATGCTCATGCTATATTATAGTAGTAGGAGATCTCACACCTATTGACATGGTGATGCCAAAACAAGCACTAAATGATTTATGTTAAAGAACATATCACTAGACTTGACTTGCCATTAGAACCCATTTGGTTTTAATCTATGGGAATCTCATAAGAGATGGGTACAAATGGTCCTTAAACTTGAAGTCATCACCCTTATCTCATTGGAGGACTTATGCACTCGACACTCGTTTTGATGGACCCATTAATGGGTTGCACATGGGCGATTTATTAGGTGCACTTAGAATCTAATGGAGATAGATATATGATTGAGATAGGTGTGTCTTTCCTTGTATGCTAAAGGAGTTATTACATTGCACTTCGATAAATATGTATTCAAGAAATGCATGGCCACAATAGGAGTACACCAATAGACCATAATTGGTTTACTCTAAAAGATAAGACATTAGGGTATCAAAGAAAACTTGTGTGATCATAATTGAGAAAGACTAATAACTAAGTTTAACATCACACTATGATAAGTTGACATGAGGACTGAATTGTATAGTAACCATGCTCGTGAAAAGTAATAATGAAATAACTAATCCTCCTAGAGAATTGGATAGTCGGATACCTTGCTAGAGGCCAATCTTGACTTATGTATCAATAGATAAAAGAGAAGTCTTTTATTCTTGATACATTATCAACATATCTAGGAGCCTATTGAGTCACATGCATAAATTTAAGTATTCGCACTATAAATAAGAAGCAAAGATATTGAAAAAAGTTTCCAATTATAAAAAGTTTTCTATTTTGGAAAAAGCTTCCAAAATGGAAAGTTTTCTAAAGTGGAAGTTTTCTAAAATGGAAAGTTTCATATTTTAGAAATCAATTTCCTAATTTAGAAATTAGTTTCAAATTTGGAAATAAAGAACCTAAAGAGAAAAGATTTTCCTAATTTAGGTTAAAGGTTATTTTGGAGAATTTTTCTTGATGTGGACCCCACTTAAATAATCTAAGAATATTTATTTGGATAGTCCAAATAAATTAATTAGGATAAAATAGTTTTAACCCATTAGATTTAATAAAGAGCATTAAGATAATTTTAATAGGAGGATAAACATCAACCTTATTGGATAAGGTTGGATGCTTTGAATATGAACATCAATCTTATTGGATAAGGTTAAATATTTCAAAAGATAATAATCAAATAGTCCATATATAAAATAACTCCTCATCCTTGAAGGATAAGGAAGCGACAACCTAAAGTCCTTTATGAATCATAAAGGGAGAAATTTAGCCAAGTTAAAAAAAAGGGAGTGAGATTTTTGCTAGCCCTTAAAATAACCTCGAGCACATGGCCAAGAAACAAAACAAAGGAGAAAATAGTTTTCTCTTAAATCCTATCAAGAAATCCTTTTTCCTTCTCCTTTAAAGTTACCACAATATTGCCCAAGATTGATTTCTAGAGGAAATACTTAATCCAAAAAGGTGGAGCTAGCACCTCATTAATTTTGAATGCTTCTTTATGGATACTTAGACTACATGGATCATCAATAGAGATCGGACACTTGGACGGCTTTATTGAAAAGGAATTCAGATCTACGCTACAAGAGGTAAACCTTTACTTATAGTTTATTAATGTATGTATGATTAGTAGATTCAACGGTTTGATCTTGGGGCCTTAGATAGAAGAAAATGTTTTATTTATTCCATACCTCCATAAGATGCATGATTCTTTAGATTTATGTACTTTGATACTCGTTTCAATGGACTTAATAAAGGGTTACATATGGGTGATTCGTTGGGTGCACTAGGAATCTAAAGGAGGTAACTCGTATGACTAAGATAGGACATATCATTCCTTGTATGCTAAAAGAGTTATTACATTGTACTTTGATGAATGTCGACTTAAGAAATCTATGACCATAGTAAGAGTACACCAATAGAACATAGTTGGTTTACGCTAAGAGCTAAGATATTTAGGAATCAAAGAAAACTTGTGTGACCACAATCAAATAAGACTTATAACCAAGTTCAAGATCACAATATGGTAAATTGACATGAAGACTAAATTGTATAGTAACCATGCTCATGAAAGACTAAATTGTATAGTAACCATGCTCATGAAAGGTAATAATGGATTAGTTAATCCTTATAAAGAATTAGGTAGTCATGATTCTTTGCTAAAGGCCAATCTTGATTTATGTATCAAGAGACAAGAAAGAGTCTTTCGTTCTTGATACATTGATAACATATCTAGGAGCCTATTGAGTCACACACATGAGTTTAAGTATTCACATGATTAAATATAAGCAAAGACATTGGAAAAAGTTTCCAATTTTGAAAGTTTTCTATTTTGGAAAAGGTTTCAAAAAATGAAAAGTTTCTTAAAATGGAATGTTTCCCTAAATAGAAGTTTCCTATTTTAGAAATCAGTTTCCTAATTTGGAAGTTGGCTCAAAATTTAGAACTAAATAACCTAAAATGGAAATAAGTTTCCTAATTTAAGTTAAAGGGTACCTTGAGAAATTATTTCCTATTGTGGACCGCTTGAATTATCTAAAATTATTTATTTATATAGTCCAAATAAATTAATTAGACTATAATGGTTTTGGCCCAATAGGTTTAATTAAAAGCCTTAAGATATTTGGGTGGGAGGATAAACACCAACCTTATTGGATTAGGATGAATATTTTAAAGATAAAATATCAAAATCTCACATGTAAAATAACTCCTAATCCTTCGAGGATTAGGAAGCAATAACCATAAGTCCAATTAGGACTTATTTGTCGCCCGTCTCCTTATCCTTGGAGGACAAGGAAACTCTCCTATAAATTGGAGGAGAGGCGCGGCATAAAGAGAGAAATAATTTGAGAGAGAGAGAAAATTCATCCAAGTAAGAAAAATAAAAAGGACCCATGGCTCAAAGAAAAAAAAAGGATAGAAGAAATTTGTTTTCTCCCTAACCCTAGCACACCATTTCCTCTCTCATCTCTTTGGATTATCATAAAATTGCTCGGATTAGATTTCTATAAGAAACACTAAATAAATTAGAAAAGGTGAAGTTAGCAGTCTCCTAATTTTGAGAGCTTCTTTGTAAGTGTTTTGACCACATGGATATCAATAGAGGCTAGACACTTAGATGACCTTTCTACTAAAGAATGTAGATCTATGCTATAAGAGATAATTCTCTATCCATTGCTTTAATTCATGTATATATAGTTAGTTGATTCAACAATATGATCTTAGGTCATTTAAATGGAGGAATTTTTTTTTATTCCATATCTCCATAAGATGTATGATTCTTCAAGTGATATCAAAGCTTTCATTGAATGTTTGATTATATGTTATGTTAATTTTAATTAACTACACGTATTAATTATGCTTGATTATAAATCTATTATTTTTGCTATTTTATATTAATTTTAAAATTAAAATTTGGGTTAAAATAATGGGGGCATGTGAGGCCGATGTTGGACATCAATGCTCATGCGATAAAAATAAAAAAATAAACTCATTGGCTGGTCATGCATTATGTGCATAGCAAGCTAGGCTTGCGTTTGAGGTGCTCGAGCTAGGCTCGCATGCCAAGCCGCATGCGAGGTGTGTAGGCCACGCATTGAATGCCAAGTTGCACACAATGGGCACATGCCAAGCCATGGGTAAGCAAGCACAAGTGGACCAAGATGAAGGCTTGGGCATTGAAGCTCGTAGGCCTTCAAGGTCTAAAAGCCCATGGGCCCAAGGCTCAAAAAGTTTTAAAATTGAAATTTAGAAAAATTCGATAAATTTATTAAGTAACCAAAAACGTAGATTTATAATTATTTTATAAATGAAATGTGTTTCATTGGTATGCTATGTATCAATGTGATTGAAGCATGAGTGAATGGTATGGATATGTCAACCTAGTTTTGTAGAATGAATATTTGTAATTTTTGGATAAATAGGACCTACGCATCCTACCTTCTCTTATACTCTATTGTATTTCTCTTCTCATCCTACTCCCTTCGAATGTAGCTCGAGGTTTCTTATTCAAATAAATATAAAAATAGAAGATAGGAATTAGAATTGACGCAAGGATAAGATGCTAAGAAATGAAGACATTCTTGAAGAATTTTTAATAATTTTTCACCTAGGAATTTGACTCACTAGTCTCCTTGTGGCTTGAGGGGGATAGCATTAGAGATCTTTTACCATTCACTCGATCCTTTATGTCATGCATGAGATGTATGTATATTATACGTAAGATGCCATGCATGTTAGGAATAATGTGATTATTGACTAGTATGCTAGGATGAGACCAACCAAGTTAAATCCTTCAAATAAAATATTATGTTAATTACCTTCCAACGTTAAGAGGAGGGAACTCTTTTGGTGTTTATTGGCTTGTTGAAATAACTCAAGATCACTTCTTCCTTAAGGGAAACAAATTATGGGCCATCCAATGTCTCCGAATGTTGGGTCTAACTTAATGAGTTTTTAGGTTTGTTAAGATAACTCAAGGTCCAAGAAACATGTAGGTAAGGATTGGTAGTCACATAAGTTATGACATGATAAGGAGTTGTCATGCTAATGAGATTAGGAATTACATTAGATGTAATTGGTAAGGGGTTACCTACCTAATCCTTCATGTATGGCTTGTTGAGATAACTCAAGGTTAATACATATTAGAGGATGGAATCCTAATCCACTATGAAAATGAATTGAAAAGTTTTATCAAGTCCTATATTAAAAGTTATAGAACTTGAAGAAAATAGAAGGAGCAAATATAGACTTTACTTATGTTATTTTATGCAATTTAATTAGCCAAACCAAACATTTTTCTATCTTATCGAGTTCATAGTATGGCCGGCATCGATTCTATCAATAATTGAGGGATGTAATGCTTTCAATGGAATAAATATCCTCAACTAAGAAATGAATTTGAGGATAGTCCTCCAACATGAGAAAATTCTCTATACGATAGAGAAAGCTCTCCTAACTAAGCCTCCTCGGGATCAAGTTAAAGTTCATATAGCATGGATCAAATATAGAGATGATATGATCACTACTCGGAGCATCATGCTTGCTTCTATGACATTGAGACATACACACCAACATATAAGCTTACAAGCTTTTGACATCATAGTAAAGCTTAAAAGCTTATTTGAAGAGAATACTAGGTATGAGCACTATGAGATAGCAAGAAAGCTCTTTAAAGATCGAATGGATGTGGGATCTAATATCGTAAAGTATACCACTCGAAATGATAGGCTATGTCAAAAGATTGGCCAAACTTGAGGTTGGAATGGTTGCTGAATTATCCATTGAATTAGTATTATAATTGTTACCTAATAACTTTGGATAGTTCATCATAAACTTTAACATGAAACACATGAAAAATACTATTAGAGAGTTCTTTTCCATTCAAAGGGAAGTTTAGCTCAAAATTAATAAGAAGAATAAGAGTTATATACTTCGGTTAATAAGGGAAATGGTGTAGTAAAGGGCAAGAAAAATCCTAATAAGAAGAAGATTTCAACTCGCGCCTACTAGAGGAGTGAAAAAGCCTAAGGCTCAATATAACCCAAAGGATGTAGTCCGCTTTCATTGAAACAAGAAAGGACATTGGAAGTGCGACTACAAGAAGTACCTATAAGGCGTGCAAAAGCGAGTTGTAGCACCACCTTAGGTATTTATGTTGATTTTCTTATTTCTAAATTCCACCTCATAGGTATATGATACTATATGTGGTGCTCACATTTTTGAAATGTATAGGAGCTCATAAAAGAAAAGAAAATAGCTTCAAAATAGATGACCTAAAGACTATAATGTATCAAGAGTTGGACCATTAAATATAGGTATTTATGAGGTAGCACTTCAATGTAGGAATATGCTAAGACCCAATTATTATTATTAGTAAAGACTAAAGATGTTATTTTCATTTCTTATTTTGAACAAGTATTTCATTTTCAAGAAAGGGTGGGAGAGAAAAAAGAGAGATATAGACGGAGGGGGAGAAAGAGGGAGATAGAGAAAAAGAGGGGGTGAGGGAGAGAGGGAGATGGAGAGAGAGTGATGTATGTATATAAAAAAAGAGAAAGGGAGAAAGTGAGATAGAAAAAGAGGAAGAAAAAGGGATATATATATATATATATTAGAAGAGAGAAAGAGAAAGGGATAAAGAGATAAAAAGAGGTAGCAAAAGGGAAGGGGGAGAGGGGAGAGACTTTAGAGGAGAGAGGGATAGGGAGAGGGAAGGAGAGAGAGGGAGCGAGGGAGAGGTAGAGAGAGATAGAAGGGGAGAAAGCAAGAGAGAGAGAGAGGGAGAGTGGGTGAGGGGGAGAGAGGTAGAGGAAGAAAAGGAGAGAGAGGGGGAGTGAGAGAGATAAAGAGAGAGGGAGAGAGTGATGGAGAAAGGGAGAGTGGGGAAGAGATAGAGTGAAGGGAAAGAGAGAAGAGTGAGAGAAAGAGAGTGAGAGAGTGGGAGAGAGAGGGTGGGAGACAGAGAGAGGTAGATAAGAAGAGAAAGTGAGTGAGAGTGAGTGAGAGAGAGAGAGAGGGAGTGAGAGGGAGAGGGAGGGAGAGGGAGGGAGGATAAGGTAGAGGGAGAGGGGGAGAGGGTAAGGGAGAGGGAGAGGGATAAAGGGAGATAGGAAGAGACAGGGAGAAAGAGGGATAGAGGAAGAGAGTGCAACGAGAGGTAGAGAGAGATAACAATAAAGGTAAAGGTAGAGAGAGGGAGAGGGGGAGAAAGAGATACGAGAGATCATGAGGGATATGGAGTGAGAGCAAAAGAGAGAATGGAAGGGTGAGAGAGTAAAAGAAAGAGGAGGGAGAGAGGGAGGGAGGGAGGGGGAGAGAGAGAGAGAGTGAAGCGGAAAGAGAGGGTGAGGGAGAGAGATATAAAGAGAGGAAGGGGGAGAGAGGGGGAAATAGATATGAAGATGGAGAGAGCACTGGAGGGAGAGAGATGGGTAAAGAGATGGAGTGGAAGGGAGGGATGGAGCATTAGAGAGGGTGATAGGGACATAGAATGAGAGAGGGAGAGAGAGAGAAGGGGGAAGGAAGGAAGGAGAGAAGGATAGAGAGGGAGAAAGAAAGAGATGGAGAAAAAGGGATATGTTAGAAGAGAGAGAAAGAGAGGGGGAGAGAGAAGGAGAGTAAGAGAGAGGGAAAGGGATGGAAAGGGAGGGGAGAGAGAGGGTAGGAGAGGCAAAGATGGGGAGAGATGGAGAAGGAGAGGGAGAGAGGGTGAGAGAGAGTAAAAGAGAAGGAAATAGAGAGGAAAAGGAAGATAGAGAGGAAAAGAGAGGGGAAAAGAGAGAGAAAGAAAGATAAAGCGATAGAAAGAAGGAGAGAAAGAGGAAGAGAGAATGGGACAAAGAGGGAGAGGGAAAGATAGGGAGGTAGAGAGGGGAAAAAATGAGAGAGAGAGAGAGAGGGAAAAAGAGAGAAAGAGGGAGAGAGGGAGGGAGAGAGGGATAAAGAGAGAGAGAGAGAGAGGGAGGGGGAGGGAGAGAGGGTGATGAAGAGAGGGAGGGAGAGGGTGAGGGGAGATACAAAGAGAGGGAGAGAAAGATAGAAGGAAAGAGGGAGAGAGAGTAAGAGAGGTAATGAGAGAGAGGAAGAGCGAGGGAGAGGTAGGGAGAGAGAGTGAAAAAGAGAGAGGAATCAAGGAAGAGAGAGAGTAGGGACTAGTAGAGATAGAAGATTAGTAGAGGGAGGGAAAGAGAGAGAGAGAGAGAGGTAAAGAGATAAAGAGAGAGGGAGAGAGAGGGAGAGGGATGTGAAGGAAGAGAGAATAAGAGAGAAAGAGAGAGCACAAGAGAGTGATAGAGGGATAGATAAGGAGATAGGATAAGAGAGAAGGAGAGAGAGAGAGTGGTAGAGAGGGATGATGGAGTGTGAGGGAGGGAGAGGAAGAGAGAGGGAGATATAGAGAGAGAAACAATAGGAGAGAGATTGAGAGATTGAGAGTGATAGAGAGAGAGGAGGAGAGAGGGAAAGAGAAGGGAGAGAGGGAGATAGGAGGCAAGGGAGAGAGACAAGGAGAGGGATAGAAAAAGGAAGAGAGTGACAGAAAGAGAGAGAAAGAGAGAGGCAGAGAGAGAGAGGAAGAGAGAAATGGAAAGGCATGAGAGAGAGGGAAATAAAGAGAGAGAAAGAGAGAGTAAGGGAGAGAGATAAAGGGGGAGGAGCAAGGGAGACCCAAAATGAGAGAAGGAGGGAGAGAGGTGGAGAGAAGGAGAGAGAAAGAGGGAGAGATAGAAGGAAGAGAGGTAGAGAGGGGAGAGAGGAGAAAGGGCCAGAGAAAGAGAGGGAGAAAGAGGGATATATATATATATATATGTTGGAAGAGAGAGAAAAAGAGAAGGATAGAGAGATAAAATAGGGAGCATGAGGGAGAGGGAGAGAGAGAGAGAGGGTGGAGAAGAGAGGGAGAGGGAGAGGGAGAGAGAGTGATAGAAGAGGAGAAGGCAAGAGAGAGAGGGATCGTGAGTGACGAGAAGAGAGAGGTAGAGGAAAAAAATAAGAGAGATGAAGAAAGAGAGGGAAAGGGGGATAAGGAGAGAGGGAGAGTGAGGGAGATAAAGAGAGAGGGAGAGATAGATGGAGAAGGGGAGAGTAGGGGAGAGATAGAGCGAGGGGAAAAAGAGAAGGGGGAGATAAAAAGAATGAGAGAGGGTGGGAGAGAGAGGGAGGGAGGTAGATAAGAAGAGAAAATGAAAGAGAGTGAGTGAGAGAGAAAGGGAGTAGAAGGAGGGAGAGAGGAGAGAGAGAGGGAGAGGGAGAAGGATAGAGAGAGATAAGAAAAGAGAGGGAGAAAGTGGGGTTAGAGGGAGAGAGATAGTAAGAGAGGTAGAGGCAGAGAAAGAGAGATAGGATGAGAGAGCGAGGGAGAGAGAGTGATAGAGAGGGATAGATGGAGAGAGAGAGAGGGAGGGAGAGGAATAGAGAGGGAGATAGTAGAGAGAGAAAGAGTAGGAGAGAGGTTGAGAATGAGAGAGAGAGTGGGAGAGAGGGGAAGGAGGAGGAAAGAAGGAGGAAAGGGAGACAGACAAGGATAGGGATAGAGAGGGAGAGGGAGGAGAGAGAAGGAATGAGAGAGGGAGAGAAATAGAGAGGGTATGAGAGAGAGGGGGAGTAAAGAAAGAGAGAGAGTATGTGAGGGGGAGAGAGATAAAAGAAAAGAGAAGGTGATAGAGCTAAAATGAGATAGAGGGGAGAAAGGTGGAGAGAGGGAGAGGAGGGAGAGGGGAGGGGAGAAAGAGGGAGAGAAGAGAGTGGTGTAGGGAGAGAGGAGAGAGGGAGAGAGAAAGAGAGGGAGAAAGGGGAATATATGTATATTTATATAGGAAGAGAGAGAAAGATAACTGGATAAGAGAAAGAGAGGGAAGAAGAGCGATATAAGAAAGAGAAAGGGATAGAGAGATAAAGAGAGGCAGTAAATGAAAGAGGGGGAGAGAGGAAAAGAGGGATAGAGGCAGAGAGAGATAGAAAAGGAAAAGATGAGAGAGAGAAGGAGAGAGAGTAAGGGAGAAGGAGGGATAGGTAGAACAAGAAAATGAGAGAGACGAAGAAGGAAAGGGAGAGAGGGCAAGTGAAAGAGATAAAGGGAGAGAGGGCAAGTGAAAGAGATAAAGGGAGAGGGAGAGATAGATGGTGAAAGGAAGAGTAAGGGAGAGATAGAGTAAGGGGAAAGAGAGAGAGTGGGAGAGATAGAGCAAGGGGAAAGAGAGAGAGTGGGAGAGAGAGGGAGGTAGATAAGAAGAGAAAGTGAGAGGGAGTGAGTGAGAGAGAGAGAGAGGGAGTGAGAAAGAGGGAGAAAGGGGGAGAGAGGGAGGGGAGAAAGAGGGATAAAGGGAGAGAAGGTGCAAGAGAGGTAGAGAGATAGCAATAAAGGTAGAGATAGAGAGAGGGAGAGGGAGAGAAAGAGAGAGATATAGAGAGATGATGATGGAGATAAAGTGAAAGAGATGGAGAGAGGAAGGGAGAGAGAGCAAGAGAAAGAGACACGGAGAGAGAGGAGGGAGAGAGGAGAGTGGGGGAAGGGAGAGGGTGAGGCGAGAGAAATATGGAGAGGGGAGGGGGAGAAAAGGGGAAATAGATATGAAGAGGGTGAGAGTTCTAAAGGGAGAGAGGGTGGTAAAGAGATGGAGAGGAAGGGAGGGAGAGATAGAGAGAGTGCACGAGAGAGAGAGTAAGCGAGAGAGAGGGAAAGAGAGAAGGGGAGAGAGGGGGAAAGAGAGAGGAATAAAGAGAGGGAGAGAGAAAGAGATAGAGAAAAAAGGGATATATATATATTGTTTGAAAGAGACAGAATGAGAGGGGGAGAGAGAGGGAGAGGAAAATAGAGGGAGAGATTGAGAGGAATAGGTATGGAAAGAGAGGTGGGAGAGAGAGGGTAGGAGACAAAAAGAGGGAGAGAGATAGAGAATCGAGAGGGTGAGAGATAGAAAAAGAGAAAGAAATGGATAAGGAAAGGAAGATGAAGAGGGAAAAGGGGGTGAAAAAGAGAGAAAGAAAGATAGAGCAAGAGAGAGAGGGAGACAAAGAGAAAGTGAGAGTGTGAAAAAGAGGGAGAGGGAAAGATAGGGAGGTAGAGAGGGAGAGAAAGTGATAGAAAGAGGGAGAGGGTGGGAGAAAAAGAAAGAAGAGGTAGAGAGGGAAGGAGAGAGGGAGAGAGAGGGATAGGGAGAGAGAGGCAGAGAGAGAGAGGGAGATTGAGAGGGAAAGATGGAGAGAGGGAGAGAGGGAGAGGGAAAGGTGGAGAGATAGAGAGAGGGAGAGAAAGATAAAAGGAGAGAGGAAGAGAGAGCAAGAGAGGTAATGAGAGAGAGGGAGATTAAGGGAGATGGAGTGAGAAAGAGAGAAGGAGAGTCAAAAGAAGGGAGGGAGTGAGGAGGAGATAGAGTATGGAGTGGGAAAGATAGGGATAGAGGTAGAGGGATGGAAAGAGAGAGAGAGGGGAGAGAGAGTGATAAAGGGAGAGGAAGAGAGAGAGGGATAAGGAAGAAGAGAGCATGAGATAGAGAAAGCATAAGAGAGAGAGGGAGGGAGAGATAAAAAGATAGGATAAAAGAGGGAGAGATAGAGTGATGAAGAGGGATAAATGGAGAGAGCGAGAGAGGAAGCGAGAGGGAGATAAGTGGAGAGAGGAAGAGTAAGTGAGAGATTGAGATGATAGAGAGAGGGAGAGAGAGGGAAGAAGAGGGATCGAGAGAGGAAGAGAGTGATGAGGGGAGAGAGAAAGGAGGTATAGGGAGGGAGAGAAAAGGAAAGAGGGAGGGAGAGAAATGGAAAGGGCATGAGAGACAAAGGGAAATAAAGAAGAAGAGATAGAGTATGTGAGGAAGAGAGAGATAAATGCCCTAGATGGAGGAATTTTGTTTTGTTTATTCTGTACCTCCATAGGATACATGATCCTTTAATTGGTATTAGAGCCTCCATTAAATCTTTGATTATATAATTTGTTGACTATAATTAATTGCATGAATTAGATATGCCTAATTAAAAGCCATATGGTTTTTGTTATTTTATATTTTATAAAAATAAATTTAAGATCAAAATTAGTGGGGAGACGCGAGGATGATGTTGGATGTTACCGATTGCACACATAATAGTCCTATTGGCTGGTTGCATGTTAGGCATGCAATAGGGAGGCCTAGTATTATGCTAAGTCACACACTAGGTGCATAGTAGGTAGGCCTATCGGCTCGCCAAGCTACACATGCTAGGCTCGAAAGCCAAGCACCGTGTGCTAAGCCGTGCACTAGGTGAATGGGCTAGGCCATGCACTATGCACACGTACCAAGCTATAGGCCATGGCCGAGCCCCTCATGCTAGGTTGCTATTCATGCGCTAATTTGAACAAGAGGGAAGGAAGAGAGAGAGGGTGGGAGAGAGAAAGGGAAAGAGGGTGGAAGTGAGAGGGAGAGGGGAGAAAGGGAGGGAGAGAGGGAGGGTGAGTAAGAGAGGGAGGGAGAGGGATAGAGAGAGCCAAAGACAGGGAGGGAATAGATAGTGGGAGAAAAGGAGGGAGACGAAAAGATAAGGAAGAGAGACGGAGAAGGGAGAGACGGAGAGGAAGAGAGAGGAAGAAAGGGAAAGAAAAGGACGAGAGAAGGAAAGGAGGAATTAAAGAGAGGTAGGGAGAGAAGGAAAAGAGGAGGAGAGAGAAGGAAAGGAAAGGAGAGAGGGTGAGAGGGAGAAAGGGAGAGATGGAGAGAGAGGGAAGGAGAGAGTAATGGGGAGAGAGAGGGGGACGGAAGGAGAGAGTAAGGGGGAGAGGGCAGGGGAGAGAGGGAGAGAGAGAAAGAGAGGGAGGGAGGGAGGGAGGGGTGAGGGAGTGAGAAAGGGAGAGAGGGTAAAAGAGTGAGAGGGAAGGAAAGAGGGAGATAGGGATAGATGAATAGAGGTAGGGAGGGGGAGAGAGGGAGAGATAGGGAGAAAGATAGAGACAAAGAGGGAGTGAATGAGAGAGAGGGGGAAATAGGGAGAGGGAGCAAATGAGAGAATAAGAGAAAGTGAGAGAGGAAGAGAGAGAGAAATAAAGGCAAATAGGGAGAGGGAGAGAGAGAGAGTGAGAGAGAGAAAGAGAAAGAGAGGGAAAGAGAGTGAGAGAGGGAGAAATGGAAGGAGGGAGGGTGAGAGGGAGAGGGAAAGAGAGTGATGAAGGAGGGAGATACAAGTGTTTACCTCTTGTAGCATTGAAACTATCTATAGAAAAAGATACCATCCAAGTATCTAACCTCTATTGATAATCAACACAACTTAAACCCCCATAAAAAGCTATAAAAATCACAGATCGCTAGCTCGATCCTTATGTATAGTTGATTTGCATTCTAAAGAAATCACTTAAGGTTTTTTTATAGATTTTTATAGAAACACTAGAGTGAGGTATGTGCGGCAACTTGGGCCTTTTATTTTTGTTACCGAGTGTTTATGTTGTTTCTATGTTTCTCTTGTTGTCACCTCTCTCCCTTTTATTTATATAATGTGTAGCATCCTTGTCCTCTAAGGACAAGGAGTTACAATATGTGTAGGCTTGTTTGATCTTATCCTTGTGAATCTTGAGTCTTATCTAATAGTGTTCAAGTTTATCCTTCCACCAAAATATCTTATAGGCTTTTAAATTAAACCTATTGGCTCAATTTATTACTAATTAATTTAGACCATCCAAATAAATTGGGTTAAGTATTTCAATGGAGCCCATAATAAGGAAATAATTTCCAAAAGTACCTTTAAAACTAAATTAGGAAACTAATTTTTTTTTAGGTAATCGACCTCCAAATTTTGAATTGACTTCCCAATTAAGAAAATGATTTCTAAAACAAGAGACTTTCCAAAACAAGAAACTTTTTCCAAAACAGAAACTTTCTATTTTCAAAATAGGAAACTTTCCAAAATTGAAAACCTTTTTCGAAATCTTAGCTTCTCTTTTTTTATGTGAATGTTTAAATTTATGATTGTGACTCAATAGGCTCTTAGATATGTTGAAAATATGTAAGAAATAAAAGATAACTCTTTTATCTCTTCATACATAAATCAAGTTTGGCTTCTAGTAAGGCATCATGACTACCCAATTCTCTAGGAGGATTAATTAATCCATAATTACCTTTCATGAGCATGATTACCTTACAATTCGAGTCCTTGTGTCAATTCATTATAGCGTGATCTCAAACATGGTTTCTTGTTCAATTTTGATCACATAATCTTTTTTTAATTCCTAAATGTCTTAGCTCTAAAGTAAACCAACTATGTTCTATTGGTACACTTCTATACCGGCGAGAGATTCCTTGAGTAGACATTCAACAAAGTGCAATGTGATAACTCCTTTAGCATATAAGTAATGTCATGTCCTATCTTAGTCATCCATCTATCTTATTAGATTCCTAGTCCACCAAATGAATTACCCATAAGTAGCTTTTGACTAAGCCCATCAAAACGAGTGTCAAAGAATATAAATCCTCTAATGAGATAACCATGATGACTTAAAGTCAAAGGATCATTTGTACCCATCTTGTATGAGATTCTCATAGACTAAACCCAATAGGTTTTTATGGTGAGTTATTTTTAGCGTATAAAATTCCCTCACCCTTTCTCCCTCTATCTCTCCCCTTCTCTCCCCCTCTCAATCCCTTTGTCCCTCTCCCTCTCACTCTTTCTCTCTTCCTCTCCGTCCCTCTCTCCCTTTTCTCTCTACTTTTTCCTCTCTTACTCCCTCACTCCCTTTCCCTCCTTCTCTCTCGTATCCCTCTTTCCCTCACTCTCCCCTCTACCTTTCCCTCTCTCTCCCTCCCTCCCTCTCCCCTCTCTCTCCTTATATCCTTCTATCCCTCTATCCCTTTCCTCCTCTCTCTCACTCTCCCCCTTTCTCTCCTCCTTCTTCCCTTCTCTCTCTACATCCCTCATACTCGTTTCTCCTCCTCTCTTAGCCCCTCTACCCCTCCTTCTATCTCAATCTATCCCTCCCTCCCCCTCCCTCTCCCTCCTACTCTCTATCTCTCCTTTCCTCTCCCTCTCCTTCTCTCCTTCTCTCATTCTCTATCTCTCCTTTATCGCACCCTCCCCTCTATCTTTCTCCTATCTCTCTCTTTCTCTTTCTCCTTCTATCTATCTCTCCCTCTCTCCTTCTCTTTACTTCTCTCCCTCTCTCTCCATCCCTCCTCTTTCTCTCCCTCTCGCTATCCCTCTTTCTATCTATCCCTTTCTCCCTATCCCACTATCCCTTTCCCCCTCACCCTCTCTCACTCCCTTACTCCTAATTTGCCTCTCTCTCTCTCTTCATCTCTCTTCCCATCTCTCTATCTCTATTCTTTTCCCTCCATCTTTCCTTTTCTCCTTTTCTCTTCCTCTTTACCCTCTCCCACACTTCTTCTCTCTCTACCCTTCTCCCTCTCCCACCCTCTCTCCCCTCTCTCCTTCTCTCCCTCTCCGTCCTTCTCCATCTCCCTCCCACTACCCCCTTCTCTCTTTATCTATCCTCCCCTCTCACTCTCTCTCCCCTCTCTCTCCTTCTTTCTCCCTCTCTCTCTCTCTCTCATTCCTCATTCGTCACTTCCTCTCTCCCTCTCCCTTTCACTCCATTTCCCTTTTCCCAATCGCTTTATTTTCTCCCTCTCCCTATTCCTCTCCCTCTTTCTATCTCTCCCAACCTCTCTCACTTTATCCCTCCCTACCTCAACCTCCTCTCTCTCTCCCCTTCGTCCCTCTCTTTGCTTCCTCTCTCTCTCATTCCCTTCCTCTTTCTCCCCCACTCTTTCCCTCTCTCCCCTCTCTTTCCTCCTCTTTCTCCTTCTCTCTTTATCTACATCCCTTTCTCTCTCTCTTCCTCTATCTCCCTCCTTCTATCTCTATCCCTCACTCTCTCTCTCTCTCTCACTCTTTCCCTCTATTCCTTCTCTTCCCCTTATCTTTCACTTTCTCCCACCTGTCTCTCCCTTCTCCCTTCTACCTCTCTCTCTCCCTCCCACCTTCGGCCGCTCTTTCTCACTCCCTCTCTCTCCTTCTCTTTCCATCACCCATCCTTTATCCCTCATCTCCTTCCTTCTCTCCCTCTTCTTCCCTCTCTCTCATTTCCTCTTTCTCTCTCTCACTAGCTATCTCTCCCTCTCTCTTCCTCTCTCTCTTGCTCTCTCGCATCCTTATCCTTCCCTTTTTCTCCCTCTCCCTCTTCCTATCCCACCCTTTACCTTTTCCCCTTTCTATCCCACTCCCTCTCTCTTTCTCTCTCCATCTCTCTATCTCTCCCTCTATCTTTCTCCCTTTCTCCCTCTCCCTCATTCTCTCTCTTGTTCTTTCTCTTTCCCTCTCACTCTCTCCCTCTCGTGATACTATATTATTCTTTCTTCCCCTTCTTGCTCTCTCTACATTTACCTTTTTTTATTTCTCTCTCCCTTTACCTTCTCCCTCTCTCTTTCTTCATCTCTTTCCCTCTCCCTCTCTCCCTCTCACTCTTTCTCTCTTTCCTAGCCTCCTTATCTCTCGTGTGTTTCCCTCTCTCTCTCCTTCTCTCTCTTCCTCCCCCTTTTTACCCCACTCTTTCCCACTCTTAACCATTCCCCTCTCCCTCTCTCTTTTGCTCTCCCTCTCCCTCTACCAGCCCTCTTTCTCCCTTTCTTTCCCTCTCCTCTCTTTCTCTCTCTCCCTTTCTCCTTCTCTTGAATTCTCTCCCTCCCCATCTCTTTGTCCATCTTTTTCTCTCTCCCCCTCTCTCCCTCTCTTCTATCCTTCTATTTCTCTCTTCCCTTTTTCTTACTCTTCCCTCCTTCCTATTCTCTCCCTCCCTCTTTCCTATTCTCTCCCTCCCTCCCTTCCTCTTTTTCCCCCACTTGCTTTCTCTCTCCCCCTCTATATTCATCCATATTTTCTTCTATCTCTCCTTCCCTCCCTCTCTATCTCCCTCTCTATCTCTCCCTCTCCCTTTTCCCTCTCTTTCTCCCTCCCCTCTCTCTCCCTCCTCTCTCTTTCCCCATCTCCCTCTCTTTCCTATCTCCTTATTTCTCCCCCTCTATCATTCTCCCACTCTCTCTCCCCCTCTCTCTTTTTATTTCTCCCTCCCTCCCTCCCTCTCCCTCTCTCTATCATCGTCTCTCTATCACTATTTCTTCCTCTCTCCCCCTCTCTACCTCTCTCTCCCTCTCTCTATCTCTCTCTCCCCCTCATTCTCTCTCCCTTACTCCCCTTTTTTCCCTCCCTCTCCCTCTCCCTCCCTCCCACCTCTATCTTCTCTCTCCCCTCTCCATCCCTCTCTTCTACTTCCTCTCTTTCCTCCTTCCCCTACCCCTCTCTCTTACTCCCTTTCTCTCCCTCCATAATTCTCTTACTCTCTCTCTCTCTCTCCCTCTCTCTTTCCTCCTCTCTCTTCCTCTTCTCTCTCCCTCTCTCTCCCTCCTTCACCTTTTTTCCCTCTCCCTCTCTCCCTTTATCCCCTTTTCTCCCCATCTCTATCTCCCCTTTCAATCTCCCTTCTCTCCCTTTTTCTCTTCCCTAATCTCCTCTATCTCTCTCTCCTTCCCTCTCCCACCTTCCCCTCCCACTCTCTCCCTCAATATCTTTCCCTATCTCTCCCTATCTCCCACTCTCTCTTTTATTTCTCTCCCTCTTCCTCTCTCTTACCCTCCCTCTCTCTCACTCTCTCTCTCCTCGTTTCCCTTTCCCTTCCTCTCTTTCCTTTCCTCATATTCTTTCTCCATCTCTCTTTTCCTTTCTCTCCCTCTCGTCCCCCTCTCCCTTACCCTCTCCCTTTCTCATTCTATCTCACTTTCCCTCTCTCTTACCCACTTTCCCACTCCCTTTCTCTTCCTTTCTCTTCTTTCCTCTCTCCACCTCTCTCTTTCCCCCTTTCTCCCCTATCCCTATCCCTCTCCCTCTCTCCCTTTTTCTCATTCTTCCTCCCTCTCTCTCTCTCCCTCTCTCTCCCTCTCCCACCAGCTTATCCCTCCTCCCCTCTCCCCTCTCTCCCTTTCTCCCTTCCTCTATCCCTTTCCCTCTTCCTCTTTTTCTCTCTCACTTATGCTCTCTCCCCATCTCTCCCTCTTTCTCACTCTTCCTCCCTCTCTCACTTTTTCCCTCTCCCTCTCTCTCCCTCTCCCATCGTTATCCCTCCTTCTCCTTCCCTCCCTCCCTCTCCCCTCTCTCCCTCATCCATCATCTATCCCTCACCCTCCCACCCTCTCTCACTACCTCTCTCCCTCCCCTTCGTTCTCTCCCTCTCTCCCTTCCTCCCTCCCTCTCTCTTACTTCCTATTCTATCTCTCACTTGTGCTCTCTCTCCCTTCCTTTTTCTATCTCTCACTTATGCTCTCTCTCCCTCTCTCTCCTTCTCTATCTCTCTTTCTCTCCCTCTTCCTCTCTTTCTCTCTCTCCCACACTCTCCCCCTATTCTTATTCTATCCCTCTCTACACTCTCTCCCTCCCTCCCTCTTCTTATTCTCTTCCTCTCTAATCTTTCCCTCTCTCCAATTTCCCCACTCCCTCTCTCTCTTCATCCAACTTTTCTTCTATCTCTCCCGCCCTCCCTCTCTATCTCCCTCTCTTTCTCTCCCTCTCTCTATCTCTCCCTCTCTCCCTCTCTCCCCCTCTTTCTCTTTCCCCTCCCCCTTGTAGCACCCCCAGCTCCCTTACCAATCACCTAAGAGGCGTGGCTAGGTGTATTATAGTTTAAAAAATAAAGTCTCAAATTTACTCCCATAGTATATTGCCAATAATAATTGCATATTAAGCATAGAAGTACGTACAATAAACTTTACACAACTTTAATGAATATTATTACAACAATCATAAAATATCTAAGGTGTTATTTACACTTTTGCTAGACATCGCACCTTATGTTACAATCAAAAGAAATTTCTATATTTTTCGTGTCACACATGAGCCCTTTTCCGGGAGGAATCAATGTCTTGCATCAAATAGTGTTTACCCTTGAAGTGTAACAATACACTCTACTTTTATGGTCATAGAGATGAGTCTAGTGTACAATATCTTCTTTAAAAGTACCCTTCCCTACAAAATAAACATGTTGTCAATACTTATTACTTATTGTTGAAATTTTCTACACCCAAAAGAACAAGTACAATCAAGAAAAGTTAATTGATCTCTTAATAATGCTTCTCGTTCAATATTAAAAAAGAAGAAGATAGAAGCATGCATGGCATAAGACGGGAAGAGGATTAGGCAAGGAATGCTTAAGACTAAAGACATGAAAAAAAAGATCAACTACTAATCCTAATCTTGTAGGCATGCCAAGATACTTTAATGGTGCTTCTATATGAAAAAAAATATGATTTTATATGAATACATAATCAATGAAGGTGCTTCTATATGAAATTTTGCGAATCAATAGATTTGAATACAAAAGCATATATGTTTATTTCAAAACTTATGGCTATGGTCACTACTTTCCTTTCAAGAATGTGTAACTATTTCTTCATCGGTAACATTGCACCCTACAAAGATCTTAGATAGTAGTGGTTGAGATTCTTACCGTGTCCAGTATAAAGGCACCCTAACCATTCTTACAAAAACAAAACACTTGTCCCTCTTATAATGCATCCGGCAACCAACATATTCTTAAGGTCATAAAAATATTATGGTTATTATCTTTTCTACATATAAAGGCATTCTTTGCCTAGGTCTAAGAACACTATCTACCTTCTTGTGGAATAGAGCCTTTATCATCTCTTTAAAAAATGGCTCATACTCTATCAATAATATAACCAACTACTTATGAGAATCCAAAACTCCAACAACTATGATTTTTACCTTGCCAATGTATTAAGGCATAATTTGTTCGAGTATAAGACACCATAATCCTCTCCATGAGTAAGATTGTCTCCTTCAAAAGTACACTAAGAAGAATAGAGTCACAATAATATAGTTCAAGGTTAAAAGCTTGAACTTTTAAAAATATAGATGACTCTTAAAAGGAGTAGAGAGACGTTAGATCTCATTAAAAAAAACAAAATTATCCTTCTACCTCGATAGTCTATGGTGGCACCATGCCTTGTTAGCCAATCCATCCCCAAGATCAAATCAAAATCTTAGAGGTCCAACCCTATCGATTAGCCTCTAGACTTTTATTCTTAATCCGCACTAGACACTCTTTAACTATGCCTATCGACTCCATTAATTCTCCGAAGGGACAATTATAAGATACCTTACGGCTAATGTCTCGGGTTTGGCATCTAGGCTTTTTACTACTATTTTTTATATGAATGATTGTGTAGCACCGGAATCTATCAAAACATAAGTAATCAAGCCGAGGATTGAGACATTACCATAAATCACGGCTAGTGCCTCTCCGATCGGCCTTCTCCTGCGTCATTGTATAAACTCGAGTAGGTACCCTTCTCGATTTTGGTCTCTCGCACTCGGGGTAGTTGTAGGATACATGCCATGGCTTGTGATATACAAAGAAAGTCCTCACATTTGATCGACACTCTTCGATGTGGAACCTCCCACACTATTGCATCGAGTTTGATTACTTATCATCGATCCCGGTCGATTACCCGGTAGCGGTCTAGAAGATATGGTGCCGGGTCTAGCAGCCTCTTGTATTTCCCGGACCACCACTTTGATTAAACCTCCCGGGTGGGACTCACCTCATGAGTTCGGACGAAGAGACTTCGGATTTAAATACTTTCCTCTTTTGATGTACCTCCTTTGTGATCTCTTTCGATCCTCGTCCGCCAACATTGCCTTATGTACCATTTCCGGAAAGGTGTGGACGGTTGACATTCATACCATACTCCGAACTCTCGGGTTTAGCCTTGCTAGGAATCGATTCTTTTTCACACTTTCATCCCTTGTAATGAATGGGACAAATCTACACCCCTACTCGAACTTTCGCACATACTCAACCATGGACATACTATCCCGTTCCAATTCTAGCAATTCCCGATTTTTCCTAGCCCTCACATCCGCGATAAAATACTTATTGTAAAAGCTCTCCTTAAACTCTTCCCATTTTAAAGTAGGCATGTCTATTATTAATCGTTTGCTTTCCCACCATGTACGAACGTCCTTGGTCGGCATAAAGATAGCACATGACACCTACTAATTATTGGTAAATTATAGGTACTCAAATATTGCCTCCAAAGACTTAATCCATTCTTTAGTTATCATTGGATTAGCACTCTCGGTAAACTCTTGGGGATTCATTTTGTGAAACCTCTCTACTACATCATTCCTATGCTAAGGCGGAGGTGAGGGTGTTGATGCATAGTCGGAGTCGTCTCATTTTCTTTGTATGGATTTGTTTTTATTATTGCATTACTTGTTATTATTACCGCATCATTTCCATCATATGATTTAAAGCTTCTTGTTGATTTCTATTATCATCGTTAGAGGTTCCTTCTCCTCCTACTCATACAGGATTCTTTTGTGGTATGATTTGTCTTTATACATACTACGTTACATTCGAGTTAGTTTTGATATCGAAATCCTTTCCTTATCACATGCGATTCATAATAGGAAACATTCATATGCATATAACATTCCATAAACATTTAGTAGATATCATACAAAACATGCAATCACATTAATAAGCATAGTTATATCTAAACATTTACATGCCATATTTACACTCAAAAAGAGCATTTCTAGTTGACATCAAAGGTGCATGAATGGTACTATACAGAGGCAACATGTTTCCTAGTAACACCTCACTCTGTCAGGACATATCAAACGCGTTGTGGAAAAGAGTACTCTACTCTCCACCAACCGATAGCATTAATTAATGTGGTTTGTGCAATCTCGTGAGCTAGGTGCAAAGGTAAACCCCAATTATACATTAACCTAGTAAGGGTCTACCTAACCTATATCGGTAAGAAGGCTCGAATCACATTTCGATAAGAATATCGATCTATCTCACTCTCCCGCATAACATCCAATAATAGCCGATCTCTCGACGGGAGAGTCTAGCGCATGATCATCCTTAGAAAATCCACACTCCGATACTTGTCAAAAGAGGCATCAACGAATATTATTCGCCGAATTAGGTCATGTACTCGGATAATATGTGCCACCATATTTGGGTCTAAGGCCATAGTAAAGTCCGTTTAGCTCGATCCAGTATGTAGCTAGGGTGGCTCGCTATTGGCTTATCCTAGCAGCCGTAGGGAACACAAAATAAGTGCAAGCATCTATAATGTCAATACTTACTATTAACCATATTTCCAAGAAATGGCTATGTATGACATAAAACACACATTAAAAACACACATTTAGTAAAGACCAAGAAGGAGATTTTACTCATTGAGTAGCCACTAGTCCTCAAGCTCATGTGATACTTAGGTTTCTAATCGATTAACTAAACCAAAGCTCGATACCACCTTTGTAGTGCCCCGCATCTCTTACCAATTACCTAAGAGGTGTGGTCGAGTTTGTTACAGCTTAGAGACTAAAGTCTCAAAATTAATCCCATAATACATGGTTAATAATAATAACATATTAAGCATAGAAGTACATATAATAAAATTTACACAACTTTAATAAATATTATTACAAGAGTCACAAAATATCTAAGGTGTTATTTACACTTTTCTAGACACCGTGCCCTATGTTACAATCAAAAGAAATTTCAATGTTTTTTGTGTCACACATAAGCTCTTTTCTGGGAGGAACCAAGTGGCTTCTTTATCAACACTACTATCGCCTTTACTTGTCATGGCATGAAAAACAATAATAGGGTGAGTTGAAGCTCGGTAAGTAGGGTAATGCACATGATATGTAGTGCTTTCCTATGACTCTGCCTTTCCCCATCAATTTTAATTTAGGTATCCTATGTATTAGCAAGTTTGCTCTATTCCCATCTCTCAATGATTTACCGAATCACCTACTACTATCAATGGAATTATCCCTTATTGTAGCACATGGTTAGCAGAATTATCCATCTCTTAATGGTGTAATCAATTAATAGAGTGCGCATACAGACTTCATTGCTAATACCCATTTAATCTAGTTAGATTACCAAACCTTATCATTTCTCAACTCAATTGCTTTCTCAAGTCAATCCATCTCCAAATGCATATGATGTACATGATCTTTCGTTTACCATATTCCACCAATCATGGGTACCAAACCCTTTATTTTTGTATTACATTCGAAATCCAATCAACGCTTGGGATTTTATATATTTCTCATAGTAATCATGCAAGAAATACAAGACTCGTCCATTGGGGTTAATCCATTCCTATACTTTAGCCCTAGGAATGCGTTGAGTGCGATTGAAGTGAGATTTCATTCCTAACCCAAAATTTAGTCTACTAGCCAAATTTAGCTTCTAATAGGTCTAAGTCCTAATTTTGATTTTTCCTTGGAATCTTTCCTACTAATACTTCATTTTATACTTATTCAGGTGTAATTGGACCATTAATTATGGAGTTGGATGAGTGGAACTCAAATCTCAAATTTTTTGCTTTAGACCGAATGGGTTCCAAAAAGTGGCAAGACCATTTCTTTCATTACAATGGGGCTTTATTGGATCCTAATTTACTTATTTAGGTTACAATTCAATCCTAGAGTCTTAATTATATAAAAAGGTCCAATCTTTCCTCTTTTTGACATGTAGGCCGAATGGGTTTCCCTAAGAAACTCATCCTTTTTAAGTCTATCTCAATCATGATTTATACCAAGCAAATTTCGGTCCAAGTCCTTTTGTTTCTACCAAACCCATCAACACATAGTTAAACATATAAAAAGCTTTAAAAGCTTCAACAAATCACCACTTACATAAGTCCAACAAATAAATCCATATCAACCATCCATACATCAAACCAACACAAGCAATTCATAATAACATAACCAAGTAACACAAGTGAACCACATAAATAGAAAAGAAAAACATAAAAACCAAATTTTAGCACACAAAATAAAGCCTACTTACTTTGGTTTAAGCTTTCCAAAAGGTTTCCTAGCTTTTCCCTTTTTCCTTTCTTCTTTCTTTCTTTTTCTTTCTTTTTCATTTTTCTCTCTTTCCTTACGATTTTCTCTCAATTTTAGGTGAGCTAAAATAGCTAAGTATAACTCTCTCTCACACTCATATAATCCCCCTTTTTCCTCTCATTAATTAGTATACCATGTGTCTAAATCTTATGGTTACAAGGTGTAAAGTGAGAGAGAAAAATGGAAGTAAGGTGGCATGTTTGACTTTCAAAATGGTGAGGTGTCATTAACTAGAACATGGTGGAAGATTAGGTGTCCAATTAGTAACTAAAAAGGGGTAACTAAGGGTAACTAAACTAACTAAATTTCTAAGGTAGTTGGTTCCAAGAATTTGACATTTCCACCATTTTTAAGTGATTCTTTCACTTGCATGGCATATTTAGATATCTATTATGGGAAAATAAATAATGGCTAGATAAATACCCAAGTTTTTATTCCCATAAACACTCCCATGAACCTTTGATATTTTAATACCATAAAGTATAAAATATAAAAGAAAATGTCATATAAATTACACCCACATCTAATATATATTTATAGATATTTCGGGATATATATTTTTATAAGGTTAAGAATTTTATGGGAGTGACATTTCTCTCCCTAAAATTTTTGCATTCATTTATTTTTAGGCAAGTCCCCAAATTTTGGCACTCTCCATCCTTTAGATAATTTTTCTCACTTCATGGTACATTCTAAATATATGTTAAAGGAAATAAATGGTAACTAGCTAGGTTGATCAAAGTTCATCCCATAAATCCTCACATAAACACTACACACGTTAACATCACAAAATATTAAAATGGCACATAAATCACACATATACTTAGAATATACATATATAAATATTCTAGTACATATACCTATAAGGTTAAAGGTTTTCACGAGGGTTATATTTCTCCACTCCTTAAAAGAAATTTCGTACTCAAAATTGGCTTAGTTGAATAACTTTAGGCATTTATCTTTCATTTCTTCCTCCCGTTCCCACGTCATTTCTTCGAGGTTGTGATTTTTCCCATAAAACTTTAATGAAGGCAATTCCTTTTCGTTAGTTGTTTGACTTGCCTATCTAGAATCTAGATGGGTCTTTCCTTATATGTTAAGTCCAAGTGTCGGGTTCGACGGTGCTATCTCCAGAATCCGGTTAGGTTCTTCAATACATTTCCTTAACATTGACACATGAAACATATTATGTACTCCCACCAAAGATGACAAGTAGCAATAGTCGATACGCCTTATCGCCTATTCGATCAAGCATCTCAAATGGTTCAATCTATCAAAGACTTAACTTGCCTTTCTTCCCAAATCGTAGTATGCCTTTCAATGGCAAAACCCTTAAGAAAATAAAGTCACCAACTACAAATTTAGATCCTTTCTCCTCTAGTTGGCGTAGCTTTTTTATCTACTTGGGCCATCTTTGTTCGTTGACGAATCTTATCCACCAACTCGGTTATTTGTTACATCAACTCTTAGGCCAATAACTTTCTTTCCCCTACTTCATCCTAGTGTATTGGAAATCTACATTGTCATCCATATAAAGCTTCGTAAGGAGACTCCCGATTGAAGCTTGATAACTATTGTTACATGCAAACTCGACTAATCGTACATATTTTTCTCATTTCTCATACCAATCTAGCACCCATGCTCGTAACATGTCTTCGAGAATCCGAATGACCCTTTCAAATTATCTATCGATTGTGGATGGTAAGCCATGTTGAAGTTTAGCCCCGTCCCCATGACTCGATGTAAACTTTTGTAGAATATTGAGGTGAATCCGGGATCTCGATCCGACATAATTGAGACCGGGACCCCATGTAGCCTCAACATTTCATCTATATACAATTGAGTGTACTAGCTCGGGCTATAAATCATCTTAACTAGAAGGAAGTGTGTCGATTTGGTTAACTTGTCCACGATCAGCCCAAGTAGCATCTAATCCTTTTTTAGATCTTGGCAATGCCATGAAAAAAACCATAATGATGTGCTCCCATTTCCATCCTAGAATTATCAATGGTTTTAATGCTCTCATGGGCCTTTGATGCTCCGCCTTCACTTGTTGAGGAGTCCGACACCTCAACACATAACTTACGATGCCCTTCTCCATTCCCAACCACCAATAATATTGTTTCAAATCTTGATACATTTTAGTACTCCTTGGATGTATCGAGTATGGGGATACATGTGCCTCTCTCAATATTTCTTCCTTCAAATCTCGCTATCGCAGGAACACAAAATCTTCCCTTAAATTTGACCACTCCCTTGTCATCAACAACAAGGTTAGACTCCTTTCCAACTCGCTACACTTTTCTTCCATTTCTTCAACCTTTCGTTTTTTTATTGCCTCACTTGAATTCTCTCATGTAGGGTCGAACTAACAAATATGACATGATGCTCCCATGGCCTATAGGAATTACCTCTAATTCTAGCTTCGTAAATCCCTCACTCGTCGAAAACTCGGATTACTTGCATTATGGCTATCGATTTTATACTTAAAGCATTAACAATGACATTAGCCTTTCTTGGATGATAGTTGATTATGCAATCATAGTCTTTCACCAATTCTAACGGCCTCTTTTGGTTCATGTTTAGCTCCTTTGGTGTGAAAATTTACCACAAACTCTTATGGTCCTGTATATCTCACATTTTGCTCCATATAAATAATGTCTCCAAATTTTCAAGGCAAAGACGACCATTGCTAATTCCAAATCATGCGTTGGATAATTTTGCTCATATTCTTTCAATTTTCATGAAGCATAGGCCACCACCCTTCCATTTTGCATTAACACCACTCCTAACCCATTCTTGGAAGTATCACTATACACCACGAAGTTTTCCTCTTCGGACGGAATGGTTAGTGCTGGGCCGTGACTAACCTTCTTTTCAATCCTTGGAAGATCTCCTCACAAGCATCCGTCCACTAAAATTTGACATTCTTTCTCATTAAATTAGTAAGAGGCATGGCTATCTTAGAGAAGCACTCAATAAATCTTCGATAATAACCAACCGTGCCTAAGAAACTCTATACCTCCGACACATTCTTCGAGGTAGGCTAGTTTTGAATGACTTCTATCTTCTTCGGATCTATAGTTATGCCTTCCTTCGTTACTCGGTGGCCTAGAAAAGTTACTTATTCTAGCCAAAACTCACACTTCTTGAATTTTGCATATAATTGTTATTCCCTTAGTGCTCGTAAAGTAGCTCTTAAATGCCTCGTATGCTCCTATTTACTTCTAAAACAAACAAGGATGTCATCAATAAATGCGATGTTAAATTTATCTAGAAACTCCCTAAAAAATGATTCATTAGGTCCATAAAAGCATTTGGGGTGTTAGTCGACCTAAATGACATTACTAGGAACTCATAGTGGCCATATCTTGTTTTGAATGGAGTTTTTTTTACATCTTCCGACCTTACCCTCAATCGGTAGTACCTCGATTGCAAATCTATTTTGGAGAATACTTGTTGCACCTTGTAATTGATCAAATAAATCATCAATACGGGGTAGCAGATACTTATTTTTTATTGTCACCCAGTTCAACTCTCGATAGTCAAGGTGAGGAACTAGGTTGTATGAAGCCCCTATCCAATAAGTCCTATAACTCGTACCTTTAATTCTTTCAACTCGGTTAGGGTCATTCTATAGGGAGTCTTAGAAATTAGGATCATGCCCAATTCTAAATCAATCTCAAATTCTATCTCCCTTCTCGGTAGCAACTTAGTTATGTTTTCCGAGAATACATCTAGGTACTCCCACAATACCTCTATATCTTCCGGTTTCAACTTTTCTTCTACTCGATTATCCATCATATTCGCTAGGTATCCCACACATCCTTTTTCTAGCATCTTTTGAGCCTTTAAACCCGAGATGGCTAGTATGGCTCAAAACTTTGAATCATCCTTAAATTCTAACTACTAATTCCTAGGTAGTTCAAAAATTACCCTTCTACCTCGATAGTCTATGGTGGCACCATGCCTTGTCATCCAATCCATCCCCAAGATCAAATCAAAAACTTGAAGGTCCAACACTATCGGATCGGCCTCTAGACTTCTATTCTCAATTTACACTCGGACACTTTTTAATTATGCCTATCGAATCCTACGTTCTCTATCTCTTTCTCTCTCCCTCTCTCTCCATCATGGTTCCCTCTCTCTCTCCCTCCTTACCTCTACCTCTCTCCCTCCAACTCTCTCCCTCTCTCACTCCCTTCTCTCTTTTCCTCTCTCTCTTACTCCCTCTCCCTCTCCCTCTCCCTCTCTCCCCCTCTCTCCCCTCTCTATTTCCCTCTCTTCCTCTTTCCTTCCCTCTCTCCCTCTTTGCCTCCATCTATCACCCACTCTCACTCTCCCTCTCTCTAAGTCTCTTCCTCTAACTCTCCCTCCCTCCCTCTCCCACCCTTTTCCCTCTCTCTCCCCCTCTCTCTACTATTCTCATTCCTTCTCCCCCTCTCCTCTTTTTCCTGTCCCTCTCTCCCTCTCTCCCTTGCTTTCCCTTTCTCTTGCTCTATCGCTCTATTTCTCTCTCTCTTTCTCCCTCTTACATCCTCTCCCTTTCTCTATTCATTTCTCTCTCACTATCCCTCTCCCTCCTCTTCCCCTCTCCCTATCCCTCTACCCCTCTCTCTCTCTCCCTCTCTCTCCCCTCTCTCCCCCTCCCTCTCTCTCGTCTCTCTACCTCTCCATTTCTCCCTCACTTTCTCTCTTTTTCCCTCTCTTACTATTCCTCTCCCTCTTTCTCTCTCTCTCTCCCTCCTTTCTTCTCTCCATCTTTCTCTTTAGCCCTCTTACCCTCACTCTCTCTCCCTCTCTCTTCCTTCCTTTCCCTCTCTTCCTCTCTCTCCCTCTCCCTATTTGCCTTTCCTTTTATTTCCCTTTCCCTCCAGTCTCTCCCCTTCTCTCCCTCCCTCTCTCCTATCTTGCTCTCCCTCTCTTGCTCTTGCTCTCTTTCTACTTCGCCTTCCTTGTCCTCTCTCTTCCCCACTTCACTCCTTGTCTCTCTCTCCCATTCTCTCCCTCCCTCTCTCCCTTTCCCTCTCTCTCTCATCCTCTCTTACTCTCCCTCTTTCTCCCTCTATCTCTCCCTCTCTCTCCTACCCTTTACATCTCTCCCTCTCTTCCTCACTTTCTCTCCCTTTCCCTCTCCCTATCTCTCCCTCTCTCTCTCTCCCTCAACCCCTTTTCCTTCCCTCTCTCTCCCTATCTCTCCCTTCTTTTTTCTATCTCTCCCTCCCTCTCCCTTTCCCCGTCACCCTCTCTCTCCCTCCCCCTCTCCCTTATTTTTACCCTCTCTCTCCCTCAATCTCTTTCCCTCTTTTTACCTCTCTTTCCCCATTTCCCTCTCTATCTCATTCTCTCGCTCTTTTTCTCCCTATCTCTCTCTCCCTCTCTTTTTACCTCTCCCTTTTCCTTTCCATTTCTTTCCCTATCCCTTTCTCTCTCCATTCCTCTTTACCTTCCTCTCCTTCTCATTCTTTCTCTCCTACTTCCACTCCCTCTCTTTGCCTCCCAATCTCTCTCTTTTTCTCTCTCTCTCCCTCTCTTCATCTTCTACTCTTCCTCTCCCTCTCTCTTTTTCTACCTTACTCCCTCTCTCTTTCCTTTTTCTCTCTCTATCTCCCTCCCTTTTCCCTTCTTCCTCCTCCTATCTTCATCCATCTCTCCCTCTCCATTTCTCCCTCACTTTCTCTCTTTTTCCCTCTCTTACTATTCCTCTCCCTCTTTCTCTCTCTCTCTCCCTCCTTTCTTCTCTCCATCTTTCTCTTTAGCCCTCTTACCCTCACTCTCTCTCCCTCTCTCTTCCTTCCTTTCCCTCTCTTCCTCTCTCTCCCTCTCCCTATTTGCCTTTCCTTTTATTTCCCTTTCCCTCCAGTCTCTCCCCTTCTCTCCCTCCCTCTCTCCTATCTTGCTCTCCCTCTCTTGCTCTTGCTCTCTTTCTACTTCGCCTTCCTTGTCCTCTCTCTTCCCCACTTCACTCCTTGTCTCTCTCTCCCATTCTCTCCCTCCCTCTCTCCCTTTCCCTCTCTCTCTCATCCTCTCTTACTCTCCCTCTTTCTCCCTCTATCTCTCCCTCTCTCTCCTACCCTTTACATCTCTCCCTCTCTTCCTCACTTTCTCTCCCTTTCCCTCTCCCTATCTCTCCCTCTCTCTCTCTCCCTCAACCCCTTTTCCTTCCCTCTCTCTCCCTATCTCTCCCTTCTTTTTTCTATCTCTCCCTCCCTCTCCCTTTCCCCGTCACCCTCTCTCTCCCTCCCCCTCTCCCTTATTTTTACCCTCTCTCTCCCTCAATCTCTTTCCCTCTTTTTACCTCTCTTTCCCCATTTCCCTCTCTATCTCATTCTCTCGCTCTTTTTCTCCCTATCTCTCTCTCCCTCTCTTTTTACCTCTCCCTTTTCCTTTCCATTTCTTTCCCTATCCCTTTCTCTCTCCATTCCTCTTTACCTTCCTCTCCTTCTCATTCTTTCTCTCCTACTTCCACTCCCTCTCTTTGCCTCCCAATCTCTCTCTTTTTTCTCTCTCTCTCCCTCTCTTCATCTTCTACTCTTCCTCTCCCTCTCTCTTTTTCTACCTTACTCCCTCTCTCTTTCCTTTTTCTCTCTCTATCTCCCTCCCTTTTCCCTTCTTCCTCCTCCTATCTTCATCCATCTCTCCCTCTCTCCCTTTCTCTTTCTCTCTCTCTTTCTCTCTTTCTTTCTTCCTCTCTCTCTCCCTTTGCTTCACTCCCAAACTCTCCCTCTCCCTTCCTCTCCCTCTCTCACCCTTATAATCTCTCTCCCCCTCTCTTTTTCTCGTCTTCACTCTCCTTCCTTCTCCCTCTCCCTCTCTCTCTCCCTCTCTCCCTCTTCCCTCCCTCTCCCTCTTTTCCCTCCCTTTCTCCATTTCTCTTTTCCTCACTCCACCTCTCTCACTCCTTTCTCTCGTATCCTTTTTTCTCTCTCATCTTCTCTTCCTACCTTTCTCTCCCTTTCTCTCTATCCCTCTCCCTCTCTCCCTCTTTCCCTCTCCCTCTTTCCCTCTCTCTCCCCCTCTCACCTTATCTCTCTCCCTCTCTCTTTCTTGCGCTCTCACTCCCGCTCCCTCTCCCTCTCTCGCTCCTTCTTTCTCTTCCTCATCTCTCTCCTTTTCGTTCTCCCACTCTCTATCTCTCTTCCTCCTCTATCCTTCTCTCCATCACTACCTCTCTCCCTCACTCACTCTCTCTCTTACTCTCTCCCTCTCTTTTTATATCTTTCCAACACTCTCTCTCATACTCTCTTCCTCTCCCTCTCTTTTGCTCTCTCCCTTTCTCTCTCCTCTCACCCCCAATCCCTCTCTTCTTCTCTCTCCCTCCCTCTCTTTCTCTCTCTTACCCCCTATCACCCTCCTTCTCCCTATCACATTCTCTCTACTCCTCTCCCCTCTCTCTCCTTCTCCATATCTATCTCGCTCTCCCTCTCTCTTTTTTATCCCCGACTCTCACTCCCTCCCGCTCTCTCTTTCTCTTTCCCTTCTTTTTCTTTTTGTTTTTTGTCTCTCCCTCCCTATCTCTCTTTCTCTTTCTCTCTTTTTTCCTCTTTTCCTCTCGTTCCCTCTTTCTCTCCCTACCTCCCTCCCTCTCTCTCTCTCTCTCTCTTGCTCTTTCTCTCCCTCTCTTCCTCTATCCCTCTTTCTCTCCCATTCTCTCCCTCTATCTCCCTCTCTCTCCATATTCTCCTTGCCTCTCTCTATCTCTCCCTCTTTACCTTCCTCTCTCTTCCTTTCCCTCTTTCTCCCCCTCCCTCCCTTTATTTCTCTCCCCTTCTCCCCTTCTTCCTATCTTGCTCTATCACTCTCTCTTTCCTTCTCTATCTCTCTCTCATTCTCCCTCCTAATTTCCTTTTCTCTCCCTAACTCTACTTCTCTCCCTATCTCTCTTTTATATGTCTCCCTCCTCCCTCTTTCTCTCCCCTCCTTCTCTCACTACTTCTCTTTCTCACCTTCTTTCTCTCCCCTTCTACCTCTTTATCCTATTCAATCTCTCTCTAACTCCATCATTCTCTCTCCCTTACTCTCTCTTGACTCTCCTTCTCTCCTTATCTCTCTTCCTAGATCTCTCCCTCCTCCCTCTCTCTCTTTCTTTTTTCTCGCTCCTTCTCTCTCTCTTTGTCTCTCCTACTCTATCCTTCTCTCTCCCCCACTCTCTCCATTTCCCTCTCTCTCCCTCTCCTTCCCTCTCCCTCTCTTTCTCCCTCCCTCCCTTATTTCTTTCGCTCGCTTTCTTCCTCTTTGCTTTCTCTCACTTTCTCCCTCTTTCTCTTTGTCCCTCTCTCCCTCTCTCTCTCCCTCTCTCTTGCTCTCTCCTTTACCTCTCTATTGCTCTCTCTCTCTATCTCCATCTCTCTCTTTCCCTCTTTTTTCCCTTCCTCCCTCTTTCCCCTACTCTCCGATGAGAATAAAAAAATTCAAGGTCGTACCGACAATGGAGCCAAATGGGTATGTAAGGTGGCATCTCTAAGGGAGATCTAAGATGTCGAGTTTGGAAGTCTAAGGTTTGATCCATTACACATTAAAGATGGTCTAACGATGTGGGTTTGGGTTAGGAAGCATAAAGAAGCTCTCTATGGGCTAATTCAAGAGTATTGGGCGTAATGCACTTCCAAAGACCCAAGGGAGCATTGTGGTGCCACCTTAAGAGAAAAGGGGGATCCAAGACTTGTCAATCTAATTCAAATCTAAGATTGGGCTCCATAAATTATAGTGGGCCTATTTTGTTATATCTAACTTAATTATAATTAAAACTAATTAATTAAGTCGATTTGGGGTTAACGTTTTAAGCCCTATTATTTTCGTATTCTTTCAAGTCCATTAGGGTTTGTTTATATTCTCCTTAGATGGAAAGGACATGTAGAGTTCTTTTAGGGTTAGGAGTGGCATGTTTAGCCTCTTTAATGGCTGGTTTAGTTTTGTTTTAGACGAACACAATAATTTTAAGAGTTAATAAATTTGAGAGGATTTTATTCCTTTGTTGTTTTGAGAACTAAATCGACTTATTAAGGATTGCAACACTTGTGGCATCTCCGGACTTATCATCCTCCTTATGGTGTGGCGTTCTTCACTCCATTGTATTTTAGCTTCGGTTCTTAACTCCTTATAGGTAACGGGTCGAGTTCCACTTATTATAACCTTATTAGGCACATTCTTGGGGTTGTCGAGCAACAAAGATGTTTGAGTCTCTCCTCTTTATATGTGGGGTTCACATCGGTTGGTATCTAAGCCTTGGTTGTGCAAAGTCGATTGGTTATCCATAGTCCTTGCATCTTTTATTTCATGTCTATCTTGTTTTCTTTGTTATGTCTTCCTTTTTATTCTACCATATGTTTTCTTGTTTGAGTCTCGTGTTCCTTTGCTTAATAAATTGAATCTTATATAAAAGAAAAGAAAAGAAAAGAAAAAGTCCGATTTGTAGGTAACTTCGTTTTTCAACATAAATTAGATTTTTTCATTATCTTTTGTTATATTTTGTGCCTTTGTAGTTTTGTTTCCAAATTGAATCGGTTCCAATTCAAAAAGAAAAAACATAAAAAAAGTCTAATTTGTTTTGTCTTATCATGTCTCATTTGGTATTGTCTTGTGTAGATTTAATTCAAGTAACTTCAAGTATCATCCTTGGTCTTTGAAAACTTAAAATTCTTATTTGAATTGGTTTGTCAATTCCTTGTTACAAATATGTCCGAAATTCGATCCTTGGAAAGTGAAGAGTTGATTTACTTGCAATTGGTTAGTTCTTGTATGGTTTGGATTAGTTTGTAAAAGAACAAAAGGAGTGAGTTAGAGTGGTAAAAGCATAAAGAGTGTGAATGTATTAAACAAAAATCCTAAAAGAGAGTAACAAAGAGCGTTAAGTGGCATCAATTTGCATGAAACACATAAGGGAGTATGTTGAGGAAGTTTATTACTAATGAATTTTGTATGGGTGTTAAATATGCAAAAGATAAAAATCCTAAGGGAAAGAATGAAGTGATTATTGATAATGATATTTGTGGTAAGTCATTGGTAATTATGCACGCTTTAAGCACGTAAGTGAAAAGTAAGGACTAGACATGGAGAGATAATGTTTTTCATACCCAATGTCATGTCTTCAATAATAAGGTTTGTCATTTGATAATAGATAGGGGTGGTTGTGTCAATGTTGCTAGTTTTGAGTTAGTAAAAAAATTGACTTTGCTTATAATTGAACATCCTATACCATATACATTACAATGGGTAAATGAGTGTGGAGAAGTCGAGGTAAACAAACAAGTGATAGAGTCTTTTCCTATTGGGAGATACAATGACTCTACTTTTCCTTCCACCCTAAGGAGAATAGAAATAGGCCTTAATGGTCTTAAAAACATATGCAAATAATAGTGCTTAAACATAGAGCCCAAATCTAATTTAATTAATTAGTTCTAGTTATAATTAAGCTAGAAATAATAAAATAGGCCCAATATGATTTAAGGAGTCCAATCTTGGAGTTGGATTAGATTGACAAGTCTTAGATCTCCCTCATCTCTTAAGATAACACCATATTGATCCTTTGGGCCCTTGAAAGAGCATTCTACCCAGCATTTTTGAATCAACTCATGAAGAACTTCTTTAAGCTTCTTACCCCTAGCTTGCATCACTCGGATCATCTTTAATGTGTAATGGATCAATCTTGGACTTGTAAACTCGCCATCTTGGACCTTCCTTAGAGACATCACCTTGCTAGTCCATTTAGCTTCATGGTTTCCATCATTCCCTCCCTATTTAAAAGGATGGGTCCTCGAATCTTCTTTATCAACATCTACATCGAACAGAGAGAGTTAGAAACATTAAAAGTAGCACTAATTCCATACTCATCCAAGTAAATCAAGCTTATAAACATTATCATTGACTCTTGCAACCACTTGAAAAGGGCCATTTCCATATGGTAACAACTTAGAACATCGTTGAGTTGGAAAACTCTCCTTGCACATATGCACCCAAACCCAATCTCCTAGTTCAAATATAACTTTCTTTCTCCCCTTATTGGCATTTGTTGCATACTACTCACTCTTCTTTTCAATGTGTCGCCATACCTTCTCATGTAAGGACTTCACTAATTTTGCCTTTTTCTCACTATCTAAGCTAGAATGCTTATCAATAGGAAAATGCATCAAATCAAATAGAGTTAAAGGATTAAAATCATAAACTATCTCAAATGGTGAATAACTAGTAGTATATATAGTCCTATTATATACAAATTCAACAAGTGGCAAACATCTTCTCAATTCTTAATGTTCTTTTTCAATTTATGGATGACAAGTAGTAGAAAACAATAACTCGGTTCCCAACTTACCCCACAAAGTCTACCAAAAGTAGCTCAATAACGGGGCATCATGATAAAAAATGATACTCATTGGCATTCCTTGCAAACATATTATCTCTTGAATGAATAAGTTCGCAATGTTGTTAGCATCATCCACCTTATGGCAAGCAATGAAGTGTGCCATCTTTAAAAACCTATCAATAACAACAAAAATGGAATCCCTCCCTTTCTTAATATGTGGTAGTCCCAACATAAAATCTATTGAAATGTCAACCCAAGGTGAACTAGATAATAATTTTGATGGTTAATAAATTTGAGAGGATTTTCTTCCTTTGTTCTTTTGAGAACTAAATTTGACTTATCAAGGATTGCAACCCTTGTGGTGTCTCCGAACTTATCATGCTCTATAGGGTGTGGCATTCTTCAATCCATTGCATCATGGCTTCGGTTCTTGCTCCTTATAGGCAACGGGTTGACTTCCACTTACTATAACCTCGATTAGGCACGTTCTTGGATTTTTCTAGTGATAAAGGTGTTTTTATCTCTTGTCTTTATACATGGGGTTCTCATCACTTTCCCTCTCTCACCTTCCATCCCTCGCTCTCTCTCCCTCCCTCCACTTCTCCCTCTCTATCTCTCTACCTCCATCTCCCTTCCTCCTTCTCACCCTCTCTCTCTCTCTCACTCAAGCTCCCTTATTTTCCCTCTCCCTCCTTCCCTCTCTCTCTTCCTTCCTCCCTCTCTCTATTGATCTCCCTCTCTTCAATCTCTTCCCCTCTCCCTTTTTCCCTCCTTCTTCCTCTCTAATTCTCTCCCCATTACCCTCTCTCTCCCTTTCGCTCTCTCCCTCTCGCCTCTCCCTCTCCCTCTCTATCTATCTCCCTCCCTCCTTTTCTCCCTCTTCCTCTCTCTCACTCTACCTTCCTCCCTCCCTTCCTCCCTCTTTCCCTTCTACTCTCTTCCTCTTACTCTTTCTCCCTTCATCCCTCTCTCTCTATCTCTATTCATTTCTCCCTCTCTCCTTCTATCTCTCTCTCCCACCTTCTTTCTCCCTCTTTCTCTCTCCCTTAATCTCTCTCCCTCTTTCCCTTCCTTATTTTCTCCCTCCCTCCCTATTTGTTTCTCTCTCCATATCTATTTTTTTACCCTCCCTCCTTCCTCTCTCTCTTTTTGTCTCCCTCTCTTTGTCTCCTTCTCAATCTCTCTCCCCTCTCTCCTCCTCTCTTTATCTTTTTTTCTCTCTCTCACACTCTCCGCCTCTCCCTCTCCCTCTCACTCTTACTCTCCTACTCTTGCTCTCCTCCTCACCCTTGTTAGGTTTCCTATGGACTTAATCAAGTTTACATGCGAGTGAAAAATCATAAACTTTACCATAGAAACATGGCAAGATCATATGTATGTTAAAATAATCAATATAGGTTGAGACTTTTACCTTGAGTTAGATGTCGAATCTTTATTCAATAAGATGAGCTCGAATCAATTTCTCTTTCTTGCTCCTTTTTCTACCGATTTGAAAAATGGGAGACATTGCCTTAACGCCAATGCCCTCTATCGTCTCACACACAAAAACCTATGGGATTAAGATTATATGTGCTAGCACTCAAACAATCTCACTTTTATTAATTGATGATTTCGGTTTTGAAGAAAGAAAAAGGGGGTGGGGGCGGCCTTTGAGTTAGGAGGAGAGCAAAACCTATTTTCTCTCTTCTTTTATGTGTGCCGAATTTTTCCAAGAGTTAGGAGGAGAGCAAAACCTATTTTCTCTCTTTTATATGCGTGCCAAAATTTTTCTTAGAGTGAGAGAAACTTTTTCTCTCATCTTTTATTTTTATTTTTATTAGGAATAGATTTGTTTCCAATTTGGATGGCAATCTACTTCCTAGAAAAAAGGGATCACATTCCTAATCAAATTCCTCTTTAATTATTCTACAAGAATAAGGACTCTTTCTCTCCTTTCAATTAAATAATTTATAATCATTCAAATAAAATACTATTAGGGCCAAATTTAACATTTAAATAAGCCCCAATCGAAAATCAACTTAAGTCCACTCAATTATGTTTTAATTAATAACATAATTTAATGGCTCGATAAGTGAGATAGTTTAAATCCAAATCTAGATTTTTAAAGTGTGCGATCCCGTAGTTCCATTCAATGTTGGCAATGGGCCTAAATTCAATTTATGGACCATAAATCATAAGCGATCTCTAGCAAGACATTATGACTACCCAAATTGAATGAATGTCAATATAAATTAACGTAACCTAGTTGTAACCTTATACAACCCTTTACCTCTCGATATCATGATCAGCATAAGGCATGGAATATGTCATCCTTATTTATTACTAAATCATTTCTTGATCTATTAGTGAAATTGACTAAATCAAATAAATGATAACACTTACCATTTCATTTGGGTATGGCCATGCACTATTCAGTTTCACTAATCAAGTGACCGGTGATATCTTCTCTCAATAAAGAGAGTGGCAATCCCTTCACTTCATTCATGTTTCTTAAAATGAATCACAAGCATACCCAATCATACCCATAGTTGTCATTTAGTTAGAAATGACGTTAGGCGTATGTCAAAATGTGCAAGGATTCATCTAAGAATCCATAACGATTTTAGGTCGAGGGATTCAAGTATAAGCATTTGAATGAGGATCACTTATGACTTTCAACCATGTAGTGTTCTCATGAGCGGATCGATCCAAATACATTATTCCCTAACATGTATCTATGTTCCCCGATTGATATCCCATATCTATGACTAGTAAAACATGATCATCTCACAAAGTACATACTAGTCTTAGTTTATTGCCATTCCCATGACAACAATTGACTAGGGACATTTAGAATAGTATTCTTTTATGCTTCAAGGTTTTACTATCAAATCACGTATTTGATAACTTAAGCGTAATTATTATATTCACGGATATTTTATCTATTTTAAACATGCATAAGAATGATAATAAGATAAAATAATGCCTCATATGTATATATATAGTAAAGGAGTCAAAATACAATGTATTGTGCTAGGGCATACACTAACAATCTCCCACTTGCACTACTCCCAATCAAGCATAATCCTAAGACCAAAAGATCTAATATGACCCTCATGCTTTGGCCTAGCTAACTACTTAGTTAAAGGATCTGCTACATTGTCTTCTCCGGGAATCTTGCATATCTTCACATCTCCTCTCTCGACGATTTCTCGGACGAGATGGAATCTCCCGAGTATGTGTTTGGATTTCTAGTGTGACCGAGGCTCCTTAGCTTGTGTGATGGCCCCGTTGTTATCACAATAGAGGTTTACTAGATCTAGTGTGCTTGAAACAACTCTTAGTTTAGTAACAAACTTCTTAATCCAAACCGCCTCCTTTGCAGCATCCGATGCCGCAATGTACTCGAACTCTATAGTAGAATCGGCGATGGTGTCTTGCTTTGAGCTTTTCCAGCTTACAGCACCTCCATTCAAACAAAACACATAACTAGATTGCGATCTTTAGTCATTAACATTGGTTTGGAAAGCGAGCATCAATGTAACCATTTACAATTAGCTCTTCCTAACCACCGTACACTTAGAAATATCCTTTAATCCTTCTCAAGTACTTAAGGATGTTTTTGACAACGGTCCAATGATTTTTAACTAGATCCAGTTGGAACCTCGCTTATCATACTTAGTGTGTGTGCGACATCTAATCTAGTACATAGCATGGCATACATGATAGATCCTATCGCCGATGCATAAGGAATCTTACTCATATATTATCTTTGTTCTCTTATAGAAGGATAATCCTTCTTACTTAGAATCATGCCTTGACTCATAGGAAAGACCCCTTTCTTGGAGTCAACCATACCGAAGTGTTTCAATACTTTATCTATGTACTTTTCTTGACTTAGTCCTAAGAGCCATTGTGATCTATCTCTATAGATCTTTGTACCTAGTATAGTTTTGGCTTCGCCTAAGTCTTTCATTGAAAAACACTTCCCTAACCATTGCTTAACTCTTAACAATGTTGGGATATTGTTTCCAATGAGCAAGATGTCATCCACATATAAGACCGGAAAAACTACTATGCTCCCACTAACTTTCTTGTACACACAAGGCTCGTCTTTGTTTTTGATAAAACCAAACTCTTTAACTACTTCATTAAAGCAAAGATTCCAACTTCGGGATGCTTGCTTAATCCATAAATGGATCTTTAAAGCTTGCATACCTTTTTAGGATTCTTAGGATCAACAAAACCCTCGAGGTTGTGTCATGTACATATCCTCGAGAAGGTTTCCATTAAGGAAAGCCATTTTGACATCCATTTGCCATATTTCATAGTCATAATATGTGGCTATGGCAAGTAAGATCCTAATGGATTTGAGCATGACTACCGAAGAGAAGGTTTCATCATAGTCAATACCATGAGTTTGTTTAAAACCTTTCGCCACCAGTTGTCCTTTGAAGGTGTTATCGGCCTTTTGTTTGAAAATCCATTTGCACTCAATGATCTTAGAACATTCGGGGGATCAACCAAAATCCATACTTGGTTATCATATATTCATTACATTTTAGATTTCATGGCTCCAAACCACTTGGTCGAATCTAGACTTTTAATTGCCTCCGGATAGGTAGTGGGCTCGTCTTGATCCACTAGTACAATACTTTGATTGTCGGTTATAAGAAATCCATATCTCTCGTGCTCGTGACAAATCCTACCGGACCTTCATAATTCTTGTGTAATCAATTCGAGTTCCATAACTCCTTATGAATCTGTTTCTATTTCCATACTATCCTCTATAGGAGTTTGTAGTTCTTGAACTTCTTCAAGTTGTACTTTACTCCCACTCGTTTCTCTTGAAAATGAACTCCCTTTCAAGGAAAATAGCTTTTCGAGCAACAAACACTTTGTTCTCGCTTTGGTTGTAAAAATAATATCCCATAGTTTCTTTAGGATATCCCACAAACAAGCATTTATCTTTTTTGGATGCTAGCTTATCCGATGTTTACCTTTTAACATGGGATTCGCAACCCTAAATCCTAAGAAAAGACATGTTGGGCTTGTTCCCATTCCATAGCTCATATGGTGTCTTCTCAACTACTTTAATTGGAGTTCTGTTTAGTAGGAATGTAGCAGTTTCAACGGCATAACCCTAGAAGGAGTTGGAAGATCCGTTTGACTCATCATTGATCGAACCATGTCCAATAGAGTTTGATTCCTCCTTTCGTGCACGCCATTCCATTGGGGTGTACCGGGAGGAGTTAGTTGTGAAACTATTCCACACTCCATATCTCACATGCTCGTCTTCTCAACTACTTTAGTTGGAGTTTTGTTTAGTATGAATGCGAGCAGTTTCAAGGGCGTAACCCTAGAAGGAGATTGGAAGATCTATTTGACTCATCATTGATCGAACCATGTCTAATAGAGTTCGATTCCTCCTTTCGTACATGCCATTCCATTGGGGTGTACTAGGAGGAGTGAGTTGTGAAACTATTCCACACTCCTTTAGGTAAAAGTCAAACTCTTGGCTTAAATATTCACCACCTCGATTAGATCGAATAACTTTTATTCTTTTTCCAAGTTGGTTCTGGACTTCATTTTTATACTCTTTGAACTTTGTAAAAGTCTCGGATTTGTGCCTCATTAGATAGACATAGCCATATCTATCGAAGTCATCCATGAATGTAATGAAGTAGCTATAACCACCTCTAGCGAGATGTACTTAGTGGTCCACATACATCGGTATCTATTAGGCCCAATAAGTCACTTGCCCTTTCACTCAATTTGTTAAAGGGGCTTTTGGTCATTTTTCCATGTAAGCAAGATTCGCATGTTTCATAAGATTCAAAATTGAATGGGCCAAGAATTCCATCTTTATGGAGTCTTGAGATGCGTTTCTCATTCACATGTCATAAACGACAATGCCGAAGTAGGTTGGGTTTAATTCATTTGGTTTAACCCATTTGTTATCAATGTTATAAATGGGCTTGTGGTTTTCTAAGTCTAGAATGTAAAGACCATTACTAAGCAAAGCATTGCCATAGAAAATATTCTCACGATTAATAGAAATAACATTATTCTTAATAATGAAATAGAATCCATCAATATCTAAACAAGAAACTAAAATAATATTCCTACTTATAATAGGAATAAAATAACAATTCCGTAAATGAATTATAAGTCCACTAGGTAAAGTCAAATGATAATCCCCTATTTCTAGGGCAACAACTTTTCCTCCATTCCCAACTCTTAGGTCGACTTCACCTTTAGCCAAAACCCGCCTATTTCTCGGTCCTTGCACATTAGAACAAATGTGAGAACCACATTTGATTTCTAATACCCATGATATAGAAATAGAAAGATTGACTTCTATAACAAAGATACCGAAGTGGAAGCCTCACCTCCATTCTTCTTCGGATCTTCCAAGTAAATTGGGCGAGTTCCTCTTCCAATGCCTAGCATTGTTGCAATGGAAACATGCGCCCTCCTTCGATGGCTTAGGCTTAGGTGCCTTGACCTCCTTTCCTTTAGATATAGATCCAACCTTGCCCTTCACCTTTCCATCCTTACCTTTTTGAACCAGCAGCGCAAGATTGGTTTTCTTTATGTTTTGCTCAGCATTTTTAAGTATCCCATGCAACTTTGAAACCGATTTGTCCATCCCATACATGTTATAGTTCATGAAAAACTGATCATAACTTTCCGGCAAAGATGCCAAGATGAGTTCGATTGCTAATTCCTTACGAATGGGTGCATCAAGCTTCTCAAGAGTATCAATATACCCTTTCATCTTGAGCACATGGGCACTCATCGAAGTACCTAGTGCCATTTTGCATGAAGTTTGTGCCTTGGTTGTCACAAACCTTTCATGACGAGCTTACTCTTGGAACATTTCTTGAGGTGAGTCATGATCACAAAAGCCTCCATATCCATGAATTGTTTTTGCAATTCTGGACTCACTGTAGCTAGCATGAGGTAAGTCACATCATTAGAGTCATTCTTTTTCTTTTTGAATGCCTCCCTTTGAGCGATAGTGGCGTTTTTAGCCGGTTCATTGGGTAACGCTTGGTCTAGGACTTTAAGCTTCCTCTCTTGCTTGAGAACTATTCTCAAGTTTCGAGACGAATCAAGGAAGTTAGTCCCATTGAGTTTGTCCTTCTCAAAAGCTGATCGTAATGAAAATGGTTGTGAGTTGTTCGATGCCATTTCAATCTACATAATATATGTAAGATTACTATAAGGTCTTTATTTATAATCCCACAATTTGAATTAATATCCCTTTAAATAATTCGTGTTACTCGTTTTTCATTGCGGGCGAAGATCCTTATTTCACCTTGTCTTAGTCAAGTCGAGCTCGTACACCTAAGACTTAGTTATTTTGGTAGGCAACCTTTCCAATTATATCTAATATAACTCTTGGATTGAATGGAATCAACATCTTATGTTAGGCACTATTCCATTTTATTGCCTAGGGTTGGGACGAGTCCCACTACCCATGTTAAGTTAATCCTACATTCGAGTGTTAGGCATAACATTTACTCTAACTCTTGCCTTACAAAGATAATCCAACGCGCCTAGCCGTGGCATAGCCCACATTTAGATAATCGATGCCTTGACAAGTTTCGAATTAGGAAGGTAATTTTATGACTTAATATTGTAGGGATTCATTTTATTAGGACTTACATGGGATATATGAACTTCCATTCATTCACACATGCATAGTATATATAAGATGCATAAAATTTAAACGTGACATGTCATGGGCCAAATACCTAACTCTAAGAAAAGCTACATCTAATAGGCTTCCTTCGAGTTGGGTCGGCATACCTCCATTAGGTTCCGTCTCTTGTTTTGATTACAAAGTCTTCAATATGATATTAAATACATCTATTCTAATAAAATAAAATAAAAAATTTTACAAAAAATAGACGACACTCGAGCTGTATTTAATTACAACCCATAATAAAAATAGGCCCATGACATGCACCATGCATAACCATTCACGATAAATACACCAAAAAGATTAAAATAAAAAACATAGACTAGCAAATAATATGGATTTTCAATTTTAATTATGTCCATAAGCCATTTGAGAAATTGTGTATTTGATTTCAAGAACTAACCCTATTAAGGGTTTCGGTGTTAACCTAATAGGTCAAATCTTTTGACCAGTCATTGAATGAGTTGTTCATAAAATCACAATTTTAATCATACTAAAATATCAATACACTATTAGATTAAGATAGTGCCATTAATCCTTTTCTAGTCAATTTCTCTTAACAATTTTATGTTATGATTTAATCTCATTAAACATAAAACCCATAAACCACAATTGGAAGTCACAACATATTCGGTTTACCAATTAAACTCATGAATCTATCAAGTTAACAACACATTCGGCTATTGCGATTAAACTAATTAGATTCATCCGTTTGACATTTAAACACATAAAATCAGATTTCCAACATGGCAAAATCGGTTTTAATTGATTAGATTAAGCTACAAGCCATGCTCCGATACCATTGTTAAGTTTCCTATGGACTTAATCAAGTTTACACAGCGAAAAATCATAAACTTTACCATAGAAACATGCCAAGAACACATTTATGTTAAAATAATCAATATAGGTTGAGACTTTTACCTTGAGTTAGATGTCGAATCTTTATTCAATAAGATGAGCTCAAATCAATTTCTCTTCCTTGCTCCTTTTTTCTACCGATTTGAACAATGGGAGACACTCGCCTTAATGTGAATGCCCTCTACCGTCTCACACACAAAAACCTATGAGATTAAGATTATGTGTGCTAGCACTTAAACAATCTCACTTTTATTAATTGATGATTTCAGTTTTGAAGAAAGGAAAAGGGGGACAACGGCCTTGAGTTAGGAGGAGAGCAAAACCTATTTTCTCTCTTCTTTTATGTGTGTCGAATTTTTCCAAGAGTTAGGAGGAGAGAAAAACCTATTTTCTCTCTTTTATATGTGTGCCGAATTTTTTCTTAGAGTGAGAGAAGCTTTTTCTCCCCTCTTTTATTTTTATTTTTATTAGGAATAGATTTGCTTCCAATTTGGATGGCAATCTACTTCGTAAAAAATATGGATCACATTCCTAATCAAATTCCTCTTTAATTATTCTACAAGAATAAGGACTCTTTCTCTCCTTTTAATTAAATAATTTATAATTATTTAATTAAAATACTCTTAGGGCCGAATTTAACATTTAAATAAGCCCCAATCGAAAATCAACTTAAGTCCACTCAATTATGTTTTAATTAATAACGTAATTTAATCGCCCGACAAGTGAGATAGTTTAAATCCAAATCTAGATTTTTAAAGTGTGCAATCCTATAGGTCCATTCAATTTTGGCAATGGGCCTAAATCCAATTTATGGACCATAAATCATAAGCGGTCCGTAGCAAGACATTATGACTACCCAAATTGAATGAATGTCAATATAAATTAACGTAACCTAGTTGCAACCTAATACAACCCTTTGCCTCTCGCTATCATGATCAGCAAAGGCATGGAACATGTCATCCTTATTTATTGCTAAATCATTTCTTGATCTATTAGTGACACCGACTAAATCAAATAAATGATAACACTTATCATTTCATTTAGGCATGGCCATGCACTACTCAATTTCACTAATCAAGTGGCTAGTGATATCTTGTCTCAATAAAGAGAGTGGCAATCCCTTCACTTCATTCATGTTTCTTAGCATGAATCATGGCATACCCAATCATACCCATAGTTGTCATTTAGTTAGAAATGACGTTAGATGCATTTCAAAGTGTGCAAGGATTCATCTAAGAATCCATAACGATTTCGAGTGGAGGGATTCAAGTATAAGCATTTGCATGAGGATCACTTATGAATTTCAACCATGTAGTGTTCTCATGAGCGAGATCGATCCAAAGACACTCGTTCCCTAACATGTGTCTATGTTCCCCGATTGATATCCCATATCCATGACCACAAAAACATAATCATCTCACAAAGTACATACTAGTCTTAGTTTATTGCCATTCATATGACAACAATCGACTAGGGACATTTAGAATAGTATTCTTTTATGCTTCAAGGTTTTACTATCAAATCACGTATTTGATAACTTAAGCGAAATTATTCTATTCATGGATATTTTATCTATTTTAAACATGCACAAGAATGATAATAAGATAAAACAATGCCTCATATGTATATATATAGTAAAGGAGTCAAAATACAATGTATTGGGCTAGGGCATACACTAACAACCCTCTCCATCTATCTCCCCCTCTCTCTCCTCTATCTCCCCGCCCCTCCCACTCTCTATCTCCCTCCCCTTCCTCTCTCCCTTTTCTTCCCCTTCCCTATCTCCTTTTTCTCTCCCCCTCTCTCCCTCTCCCTCCTTCCATGTCTCCCCTCTCTCTCCTTATTCTCTTTACCACTCCCCATCTCCCTCTTTTTACCTCTCTCTCTCTCTAACCTTGTCTCTATATTGCCCTCTCTCTCACTCTCTCTCCCCTCTCTTCCACTTTCTCTCCCTCTTTCACTCTCTCTCTCCCTCACTCTACCTCTATCCCACTCCCTCTTTCCCTCCCTCTCTCTATCCTTCTCCCTCCCTATTCCCTTTGCCCTCTCCCCCTCTTTATCTCTATCCTTTTCTCTCTATCTCCCCCTCTCTTTCTCTCTCTATCTCTCCCTCTATCTCTCGCTTTCCTCTTTCTCTCCCTCTCCCTCTCCTCTCCCTCTTTTTTCCCCTCTCTCTTTCTATCTCTCCCCCTCTCTCCCTCCCTCTCTTTCTCTTTCTATAATTTCCTCTCTTTGTCTCTTTCTCTCCCTCTCACTATCCTTCTCTCTCTCCCCTACCTTTCCTCTTCTCTCTTATCGTCTCTCCCTTTTTTCCTGCCCCTCTTCTTTCTCTCTCCTTGTCCCTCTCTCTCCCATTCCCCTTCTTTATCCTTGTCTTTCTCTCCTACTTTCTCTCTTCCTCACTCAATCTCTCCCATTACTCTCTCTCTCTCTCCCTCTCCTTCTCTTACTCTCATTTCCTCTCTCCCTTTCTCTCTTTCCCTCACTCTCTCTCCCTCTCTCACTCTCTACCTCTCTCTTCTTCTCATCCTTCCCCTCTCTCACTCCTTCTTCATCTCCCCCTCTCCTTCTCCCTCTCTCTCACTCCCTCTCCCTCTCCATCCCTCTCCCTTGCCCTCTCCTCTAACTTCTCCTTTCCTCTCTCTCACTCCCCCACTCTCCCTCACTCTCCCTCTCTGTCCCACTCTCTCTCATTCTTTCTCTTTTTCCCTCTCTCCATCTCCTAATATTCCCCTTTCTTCCTCTCTCACTTCCTCTCTCTCTCTCTAACTCTATCTTGCACACATTCTCTCTATTTGACACTTTCCTCTCTTATTCTCTCTCTACCTCCCTCTTTTCTTCTTTTTCCTCCCTTTCTCCCCCTCTCTCTCCCCTCTTTACCTCTCCTTTTATCTCTCTCTCTCTCCTTCTCCCTCTTTCTCTCCATCTCTCCTATCTCCGAAAAGATCATACATCATACGAAGGTGTCGAATAAATAAAAATTTTCCTCCATCTAAGGGCCCAAGATCATGTTGTTTAATTTACTAATCATACATACATGAATACTAAGCTAAAAGTAAAAGATTACCTCTTGTAACATAGATCTAAATTCTTTTTTTATTAGTCATCCAATTGTTCAGCCTCTATTGATGATCCACGCGACCCAAATATCCACAAAGAAGCACTCAAAATTGATGGATGCTAGCTTTACCTTTTTTGATTAAGTATTTCCTCTAGAAATCAATCTTGGAAAACTTTGCAATAACCTTAAAGGAGAAGGTAAGAGTATTTCTTGCTAGGGTTTTAGGAGAAAACTATTTTCTTTCTTTTTTTCTCTCTCTTAGCCATGTGCCCTAGATTATTTTAGGGGCTAGCTAAAGTTTTTCCATTATATTTTTACTTGGGAAAAAATACTCTTTTTAGGTCATCCACTTCTTTATGCCGCATATCTCCTCCTATTTATGCCACATCATGACTATCCGATTCTCTAGGAGGATTAGTTAATCCATTATTACCTTTCACGAGCATGGTTATCATACTATTCAGTCCTCATGTCAACTTATCACGAGTACGATCTCAAACTTGGTTATTAGTCTTGTTTGATTATGATCACACAAGTTGTCTTCAATTTCCAAATGTCTTAGCTCCTAGGATAAACCAACTATGCTCTATTAGTGTACTCCTACTATGGTCATAGATGTCTTGAGTAGACATTTATCGAAGTGTAATGTGGTAACTTCCTTAGCATACAAGGAATGTCATGTACTATCTTAGTTATACACCTATCTTCATTGGATTCCTAGTACACCTAATGAATCACCTAAGTGCAACCCATTAATGGGTCCATCAAAAAAAGTGTTAAAGTGCATAAGTCCTCTAATGAAATAACCATCATTACTTTAAGTCTAAGGACTATTTGTACCCATCTCGTATAAGATTCCCATAGACTAAAACCAAATAGGTTATCACGATGAGTAAAATTCAAGGATATGTTCTTTAACATAAATCACCTAAGTGCTTGCTTTAGCATCACTATGCCAATAGGTGTGAGATCTTCTACTACTATCATATAGCATGAGCATAGCACTCACAAGTCTATTCATATATTCTCAATGTCTATTTTTGATGATGCTATGACTTGGGACATTTAATAATATCATTTATGTGCATTACTATTTGTCTCACATCTTTCGATCAATCACTATTGTAAATGCATATCATAAGGACTCTATCTAATTTTACTAAATTTATCAACATGTAAACATAAGAATTAATAGAATGAATTCTTTATTATTTATTAAAATAAATAATGTAATAACATATTAACATAAGCTCATCCAAATATAATTGGATCTTAGGCACCAACACTAAGAATCTCCCACTTGCACCTGGTGTCGACTAGCCACGTTCCTTAATCTTGATGATCAAGTGAGGGATCGATGTTTTAGCTATGATAAAGGCTTAGTCTGGGTTAGTAGTGTTATCGTAGTGTGGTTCTTTTCTATCTTTATGTTACCATGACTCTTTTATCTCTATAAACAAGTGATAACATTGTAATACTTGCTTAGATCGTTGATTAGATCTTGGTTCCATAGCTTGTGCTATGGATCCTTTATTGTTGGTAATCAAGTCTGTATGAAATTGGAACAAAAAACCTTCTTTGATTGTTTTACACTAAATATTTTAGTATCATGTCATTGTAACTACCTAGGAAGACTCCTAACATTTTATGTTATCTATCTCTATAGATCTATACTCTTAGAATTTAGGTTTCTCTCATATGTCATCTTTGAGAATTTTCTTCTAAATTCCTTAATCTCTTGTTTGTAACATGATGTTATGGTCGAGGTGTGATTTTATATTGAATAACCATAACTAGTAGACTCCCACTAACTTCTTATGTACACAAGATTTGTCTTTTTTTTTTTATGAATAATCAAACGCTTTGATCATTCATAAAACGTCGACTTACATTCCTAGAGGCATGCTTAAGTCTACTAATGGACCTTAACATTTTGTAAATTTTATTTGCATGTCCTTGGGAACAATTAGGGTGTGTTAACTACACATCGCTTTTATTTTCCTTTTATAGGAATCAATGTCTTACATTGTCATTTCATAAGTATTAGTTTCGTCATCCTTTTCAAGGCTCACATCACCATGTCTCAAGACGTGAAGATGATATCCTTTTATCTTATGATGAATTTCTTTTACACTCATGAAGTTCTTGTGTTTTATTTGTGAGAGTGTTACAACTCTTTATAATTATTCTACTTTAGGATTCCTTTTATTAAAGTATTAATTTGTGAGTCCACTCAAAACTTATTGAGTTCAAATTTCCTTCCAATGTTTCTAGCATCCATAAATTCCTTCCCAAGGAACATAGTGTGCTTAGTATGGAACAACTCTTTGTTCTAGTGGTTGGATATTTACATCCTAATCTTACTTTAGGGTATCTCATAATCCGACACTTCATTGATTTTAGGCTTTATTTTGTCTTTTTCAAACCTTTTGACGTACACTTTATAGCCTTAAATCTTTAAGGTAAGATTAATTCATTTTCTTTCCCTTCCCATATCTCATATGTGATCTATAGCAATAGATTGGAATCCTATTCATTTCATAGTTCATAGTGAGGCGTATTCATTCATAATTAGGGTTATTAATTCGACTCATTATGGACTGATCATATCTAACATATGATGTCCATAGAGAATCTCATTCTCTTTTAGGTGATCTAACATTTTAGCATTTAATTATTCACCCCCTCAATCTAATCGAGATGCTTTAGAACTCTTGCTAGTTATCTCATGACTTTTCAACTCTAACTTTTAAACATTTTAAATGATTTTGGACTTATGTCTTATAAGCATAACATGATCCGCTATCATTAATGATTATGTGACAAGGATGTTCTCCTCTTGTTGGGTGAACATAGGCCCATATACATCTCTATGTATAAGGATTATATTTATTAGTAACTCTTTCTCCTTTTCAATCGAAAGGGGATACATGTCCTTATGTCAAGTAAGTAAGATTCCTTAGAAATCATCTAATGATTCTAAATATCCTTTTGCATAAGCGGGATGGATATGGGATTCTTGCTTGTATGACTAAGTTTGATGTTGCCTACTAATTAATGTTTATTTAGATCATTTTGAGTCTTGTAGTATTTATGTTGTGTATTTGGGAGTTATGTTTAACACATATAATCATTATCAAAATATTTTCATAAAACCTCATTCTTAAAAATAACTATTATTCTTAAAAATGAAATACTTATTTAAAAAAAGGAAATAGAAATAAAATCTTTAGTCTCTAATAACACGATAATGATTGAGTCGTAGCACATCCCAACATGGTAGTGCTAGCTCATAAATACCTACACTTAATGGTTTAACTCTTTGATCCATTGTGGTTATGTAGATATTCTTTCTTGAATCTATCTTCCTTCCTTTTTTAAGTTCTTGTACATTTCAAAAATGTAAGCACCACATTTAGTATCATATACTAATGATGTGGAATTTAGGAATAAGAAGGATTAACATTGAAATAGCTGAGGTGGTGGTAGAACTCTTCTTTTGTACCCCTCTAGGTACTCTTTATAGTTATGCTTCCAATGCCCTTTTTGTTGCAATGAAAGCAAAATGCATCCTTTGGGCTATTATGAGCCTTGACCTTTTTCACTTCTCTAGTAGGTGTAGTTGAAGACTTCTTCTTCTTTTTGGGCTTTTTCTTGCCTTTTACTACACCTTTTCCCTTATTAACTAGAAGTATAGAACTTTTGTTCTTTTTGTTAATTTTAGGCTAAGCTTCCCTTATCATGGATGATAACTCTCTAAGAGTCTTTTGTATGTGCATCATGTTGATGTCCATGATGAATTGTCCAAAGCTATTGGGAAACGATTGCAATACTATATCAATGGATAATTCAACATCCATTCCTACTTAAGTTCGACCGGTCGATCAATATAGCTTATCATTTTAGTGACATGCTTTTCGATATTGGATCCCTCATCCATTATGACCCTAAATAGCTTTTTTTCTATCTCATAACACTCATGCCTAATATTCTCCTTAAATAAGCTCTTGAGCTTTGCTATGATATTAAAAGCTTGTGAGGTTCTATGTTAGCGCCTATGCTCCCACCTTATAGCAACAAGCATGATGCTCCGAGTAGTGATCGCATAATCTCTATGTTTGATCCATGCTTCATAAGCTTCAACTTGAACTAGAGAAGGCTCATCCGGAAGAGCTTTCTCTATCGTATAGAGAATTTTCTCATGTTAGAGGACTATCCTCAAATTCATTTTCCGAGTCGAGGAGTTTTGTACCATTAAAGGCATTACTTCCATTAATGATCAATCGTATCGATTTGTTGCTAGTCATACTGTGCAATCTGATAGGATATAAAAGTGTATGGTCCGGTTCACTAAATTGCATAAAACTAAACAAAGCATAAATTAAAGAAGTAAATTCTATGTTCGCTCCCACTATTTTCTTCATGTTCTATAACCTTCAAGATAGTACTTAAGAAAATTTTTTGATTTGTTTTCCTAGTTGGTTAGGATCCCATCCTTTAACTTGCATGAACCTTGAGTTATCGCAACAAGCCATACATGAAGGACTAGGTAGGTAACTCCTTACCAATTACATCTAATGTAACTCCTAATTTCATTGGTATGACAACTCCTTGTCTTTATCACATCTTATGTAAATACCAATCATTGCTTACAAGTTTAATGGACCTTGAGTTATCTCAACAAACCTAACAACTCATTTGAGTTAGACCCAATGTTTGGGGTCATCGTATGGCCCATGATTTCTTTCCCTCGAAGAAGAAGTGACCTTGAGTTATCTCAACAAGCTGATAACAACTAAGAGAGTTCCCACCTCATAACATTGGAAAGCATGTAACTTAATATTTTATTTGATGGATTTAATAAGGTTGGTCTCATCCTAGCATACATACTAAAAAATAATCATATTATTCCTAATCATGCATACTAACAAACATATTATCACATTAATAAATCTCATGAATGACTTAAGGAGCGGTGAATGATAATGGATTTCTAACACTAGCCCCCTCGAGCCACGAGGAGACTAGTGGGTCAATTCCAAGGTGAAAAATTATTATAAATTCTTCATGAATGTCTTCATTCATTGGCGTCTCCTCCTTATATCTATTCTATTTCCTATCTACTACTTTTATATTTATTTAAAATAAGCAACCTCAAGTTACATTTGAGAGAGGTAAGATGAGAAAAGAAATATAATAGAGTAATAGAGAAGGCGAGGACACGTAGGTCCTATTTATTTAAAAAAAATTACCAAGCATTAATAAAACTAGGTCGACTCATCCATACCATTCACCCATGCTTCAATCACATTGATACATGACATACTAAGAAACAATTTTATTCTTAAAATTAATATAAATCTATAGTTTTGGTCATTTTATAAATTTATCAAAATTTCTCTAAATTTTAATTTTAAAACTTTTTGGACCTTAGGCTCACTATGGCCTATAGGCTTTCGGGCCTTAAGGGTTCATGGGTTTCGAAGACCAAACCCTTAGGTTCATGTACGTCCGCTTATAGTGCTAGCCCATGTGCCTAATGTACGACACAGCGAGCCGGGCCCGTAGCATGTGCCTAGCGCACACCTAACGAGCCGACCCACAACCGTGCACACCTTGTGTGCGCCTAGCGAGCTAAGCCACTACCACTCACCTAGAGTGTGGCTTAGCGAGCCTATAACTCGCATGGCGTGTGCACGGCAAGCCAACGGCACACCTGCTGTATGCTTAGTGCACTGCTGGCGGTAGGGCTACCACTCACACGAGGTTGACGTCTAACATCGACCTCCGGTGCTCCTACCGATTTTGACCTAAAATTTCAATTTTATATTTATATAAAATACCAAAACATAAGATTTATAACTAAACATATCTTATTTATGTAGTTAATCACAATTAACCAATCATACAATCAAAGATTCAATAGAGGCTCTAATACAAATTGAAAGGATCATGCACCCTATGGAGGTGTGAAATAAATAAAAATTTTCCACCATCTAATGGCCCAAGAATGTTTCATTAAATCTACTAATTATACATACATGAATAATAAACTAAAAGTAAAGGATTACCTCTTATAGTGTAGATCTAAATTCTTTTCTTTTGATAAGCTATCCAAGTGTTCAACCTATATTGATGATCCACGCAGCCCAAATATGCACAAATAAGCACTCAAAATTGATGGGGTGGTTGGTCCATCTTTTCCGATTAAGTATATCCTCTAGAAATTAATCTTGGATAACTTTGCAACAACCTTAAAGGAGAAGGTAAAAGCATTTCTTGGTAGGTTTTTAGGAGAAAATATTCTCCTTTTTTTCTTTTGGTCGTGTGCCTTAGATTATTTTAGGGGCTAGCTGAATGTTTTCCCTTATATTTTTACTTGGTCGAAATACTCTTTTTAGGTCATCCACCTCTTTATGTCATGCATCTCCTACTATTTATAGGAGGAGAGTTTCCTTGTCCTCTAATGACAAGGAGAGGGATGGCCATGAGTCTATAAGGGACTCTAGGTTATTACTTCCTTATCCTCCAAGGATGAGGAGTTATTTATACATGGACTATTTGATTATTATCTTTTATTTTATAGGGGGACTACATGATTATTATCTTTAAAACATTCAACCTTATCCAATAAGTTTAATGTTTATCTTTAAAACATTCATCCTTATCCAATAAGATTGACATTTATCCTCCTACCAAAATTATTTTCAAGCTTTTAATTAAACCTAATGGGACAACACTATTTTTTTCCAATAAATTTATTTGGACTATCCAAATAAATTTATTTGGAATTAGATTATTTTGGCGAGTCCACATTAGGAAGCAATTTTCTAAAATACCCTTTAACCTAAATTACGAAACTCCTTTCCTTTTAGGTTCTTTATTTCCAAATTTGAAACTAACTTCCAAATTAGGAAACCAATTTCTAAAATAGGAAACTTTCCATTTTATGAAACCTTCCATTTTTTAAACTTTCCATTTTAGAAAACTTTTCATTTTGAAAACTCTTTCCAAAGTAGGAAACTTTCATAATTGGAAACTTTTTCTAATATCTTTGCTTCTCATTTGTAATGTGAATACTTGAACTTATGCATGTGACTAAATAGGCTCCTAGATATGTTAGCAATGTACCATGAATAAAAGACTTCTCTTTAATCTCTTGATACATAAATCAAGATTGGCCTCTAGCAAGGCATCATGACTACTCGATTATCTAGGAGGATTAGTTAATCCATTATTACCTTTCACGAGCATGGTTATCATACAATTCAATCCTCATGTCAACTTATCACAATGCGATCTCGAACTTAGTTATTAGTCTTGTTTGATTATGATCACACAAGTTTTCTTCAATTTCCAAATGTCTTAGCTCCTAGGGTAAACCAACTATGCTATATTGGTGTACTCCTACTATGGCCATAGATTTCTTGAGCGAGACACTTATCGAAGTGCAATGTGATAACTCCTTTAGCATACAAGGAATGTCATGTACTATCTTAGTTATACACCTATCTCCATTAGATTCCTAGTACACCTAACAAATTGCCGAAGTGTAACCCATTAATGGGTCCATCGAAACGAGTGTTAAAGTGCATAAGTCCTCCAATGAGATAACCATAATTACTTCAACTCTAAGGGCCATTTGTACCCATATCGTATGAGATTCCCATAGACTAAAACCAAATAGGTTATCACGGTGAGTCAAATAACCTAAGTGCTTGTTTTAGCATCACCATGCTAATATGTGTGAGATCTCCTACTACTATCATACAGCATGAGCATAACACTCATAAGTCTATCCGCATATTGTCAATGTTCATTCTTGACAATGCCATGACTTGGGACATTTAATGATATTATTTATGAGCATTAGTGTTTGTCTCACATCTTTCAATCAATCATTATTATAAATGCATATCATAAGGACTTCTATCTAATTCTACTAAATTTATCAACATGTAAAAATAAGAATGAATAGAATGACTTCTTTATTATTTATTAAAATAAATGATGCAATAACATATTAACATAAGCTCATCCAAACATGGTTAGATCTTGGGCACGAAAATTAACAATCTGTCCTTACCTCTCCCTCTCCTTCTCCCTCCCTCCCTCCCTCCCTCCCTTTCTCCCCCTCCTTCTCTCTCCCTAACTCTCTCTCTCACCCTCTCTCTCCCTTATCTTCCCCTTCTTTCTCCCCCATTCTCTCCCCCTCACTTGCTCTCTCCCTTTCCTTCTCACTTCATCTCACTCTCTCTCACCCTCTCCCTCACCCTCCTTCTCCATCCCTCTCCTTCTCTCATCCCTCTCTCCAACTCTCCCTTACTTTCCCTCTCTCTCTCTCTTTCCCTTCCTCTCTCTCCCCTTTCTCTCCCCCTTATCTCATGCCTCACTCTCTCTCACCCCTTTTCTCCTTCTCTCACTCTCTTTCCTGCTTCCTCCTTATATCTCCCTCCCTCCCCCTCCCTCTCTCTTCCACTCCCTCTCCCTCTTTACCCCTTTCCCTCTCCCTCCTATTCTCTCCCTCTCCTTCTCTCTACCTTCCTCTCTCCCTATCTCTATCCCTCTCTCTCTCCCTCTCCCTCTCTATCTATCTATCTCTCCTTTTGTTTCCCTCGCTCTCATTTCATCCCTCTCTATAACTCACTATCTCTCTCTCTCACTCCTCTGTTCCCTCTCATTAACTCTCTTTTCCTCCCTATCTCTCTCCCAATTTCTCTCTCTCTCACCATCTCTCTCATTTTCTCTCTCCCTCTCGTTCTCTCCTTCTCTTTCCCCCTTCCTCTCTCTCCTTTTTCGTTTCTATTTCCTCTTCGTCTCTCTCCATCTTTCTTTCTTTCCCTTTCCTATCATCTTCCTCTCTCTCTTTCCCCCTCTCCCTCTCTCTCCCTCTTTAACCATTTCCCTTTCCCTCCTATTCCCTCCCTCTCTTTCTCTCTACCTTCCTCTCTCCCTATCTCTATCCCTCTCTCTCTCCCTCTCCCTCTCTACCTAGCTATCTCTCATTTTCTTTCACCTAATCTCCTTCCATCCCTCTCCATATCTCACTATCTCTCTCTCCTCTGTTCCCTACCATTCCCTCTCTCTCTTCCTCCCTATCTCTCTCCCACTTTCTCTCTCTTGCACCATCTCTCTCCCTTCCTCTATCCCTCTCACTCTCTCCTTCTCTCTCTCCCACTTTTTCTCTCTATTGCACCATCTCTCTCCCTTCCTCTATCCCTCTCACTCTCTCCTTCTCTCTCTCCCCTCCCCTTCTCTTTATTTACCTCTTTATTTCCTCTTCCTCTCTCTCCCTCTCTCTTCCTTTCCCTCCCCTATCATCTTCCTCTCTCTCCCTCTCCCTCTCCCTCACCCTTCCTCTTCCTCTCCTTCCCTCTCCCTCCCTCTCCTTTCCTCTCTCTTACTCTTCTCTCTCCCTTCCTCTCCCTCACTCCCCTACACTTTATCTTTCTCCTTCTTTATATCCCCTGTCTCCCTCTCTCATTTTCTCATTTTCCCTCTCTCTATCTCTCTAACTTCCCCTCTCTCCCTATCCGACTCCCTCTCTTTCTCTTCTTAACTCTCTATCACATACACTCTCTAACCCCCTTCCTCTCTCTCTCCCTCCCCTTTTTTCTCCCCTTCTATCTCTCTCTTCCTCTCCCTCTCTCTACTTATTCCCTTTCCCTCTACCTTTGTCTTCCTCTCTCCCTCCCTCCCTCCCTCCTTCCCTCCAGACTCTCTCTTCCCTTCCCTTTCTCTCTCCCATCCTTTATCTCCCTTTTACCATCTCCTTCTCTCTCCCTCTCTCTCCCTTACTTCCTCTCTCCCTCTCTCTTTCACTCTCCATCTCCCTCTCTCTCCCTCTCCTTCTCTCACTCCCTCCCTCCATCTCTCTCTCCCCTTCCCTCTCTCTCCACCTAACTCTCTGTAACCCCCATGAAAATCCATCATATATGTAGAGGCCGAATCATTGAAATATATATATGTGAAGGTGTGATTGTGTATGTGTCCCATGTTAGTATTTTGGGATGACAACATGCTAGGTGTTTAGGTGAGGGGTTATGGCATGAAATTACATATCATACAAGTGAGAAATAAATGTATGATTTTTTTTTAAATTAAAGCTATTTTGCTTGAGATTGATGGTTTAACTATTAGAGGAATCAAGTATGCAAAATTAATATTTTTGAGAATTAGGTTTTATCTGGATTTTGTGTGGCTTGTTAAAGGACCTTAGATTAATTTCTAGGTAAAGCTTAACAAATAAAAGTTGTTTATCTATGTCTTGAATAACCCTATATAAAATATTTTTATTATTAGGTTTATATAGAAAACGTTATGCCTGTTTTAGTACATACTATTCCGGATGAACTACTACTTGGATAGATTAATCCTTAAACTTCAAAATTATGTTATTAATCATGTGATTGGTATTTTAACCTCAGTTTTGGATATGTTTTGAATAAATATATCTAGTTTCTAAGATAAAAAGTATAGGATTTAATAGTCTCCAAAAGTGGGATGTTATTGCTTGATAAGAAGTTGCCCTATCATGCATCTCCTACAAACAAATTTGTTTATGTGTGTAACTGGAACTAAACTAGCTTAAGGGGTTTTTTTTCACTGGAACCAAATATTTTAACACACGTAGTTAGCCTAAGTATCTAGTTGGTTGACCATTATACACCTAAGCACCTTAATTAAGTGCTTGGAAGCCAACTCACCCCAAACCTAATCAAACCTACCACTTATCCCATGCCTCACCCAATTGCTTTACAATTTGTTAAATTGATTTGAGACACTTGTAACCTTGATTTATGGGAAAGAAAAACAAGTATATATGTTAGTAAAGTGGGAAGATGGCTAAAAAATTTTAGGCAAACTCGTAGCCATCAAAAGAAAGAGAGAAAAACCAATTGAAACAAAGGGAGAGAAAGATAGGGAAAAAAGGAAAAAAAAAAGGGAAAGAAAGAAAAAGGGAGGAGCTAAGGAAATTCTTAATCAACCTAACAATGTAAGTGGGTTACTTTTTTTATTTGTTTATACCATTTATTTCATCTTTATGTACTTGACTAAACTTATGCTTAGGATGTGATATGTTGTTGTATTTGGTTGTGTTGGTTGGCTTGCCTTGTAATTGTTTATTGTTATAGTTGGTTGTGTTAGTTGCTTCCCAAAACTAAAAAGCCTTGTATATGGCTAGATTTATGTTTTGGTGGATGTGAGTGATAGAATTGGATTTTGATTGAAACTTGGTAGATTCATTTAGGATTAATATGGACGCAGGCAAAGTAAAATAGGAAGGAAGAAAGGATGGAATTTTTGGGTTTTTCTTGAGCAAAATTTTCTACCAAGAGTGAGGGAAATGGAATTTTTGGAAACTTAAGACCTTAAACTTCTAATGGGAACAAATTAGTTTTGTATAGCTACTTTAAACAAAAAGAAAATTGTATAGAAATCAAGGACAATGTCTTGCCAAATTAAGAAGAACCATTCGGCCCAAATTTGAGAAAAATGGGGTTACGGGTTCCATTAAATTAATTTGAAAATTAATGGATCAATTAGGCCCATATAGGAATAAAAATTGAAATTTGAAAGAGTTAAATTCGACTTAAAAGTATTAAATTTGGGGTAGAAGGGAGAATTTTACCGTAGGATGTTTTAAGGTAGTCCAAAATGTTAGTAACCATGTAAGCCGAGTGTAGACTAAAATGGTAATCAGACTTACTAGATTAAATGGAAGGAAAATATCCACGTGCCACTTAAGTTCATGGTATGATAAATGCCAATCGATGATATTTAACCCTTTCGGGGTGAACATTGAAATAAGAAGTAAAGAAATATATACGAAACGTCTGTGTTGGTGAGATCTCAAGAATAATTTGACAATATAAGGTTGGCACCCATGCTATGTTAATATAGTACACATAGCATCACGTGCTTCATGTACATTTGCGAGGACGATTTGAGAAAAATTCAATGGATTGAGAATTAGTTTATCCGGATAGGTTTGGCAACCTAACTGGAATGAATGGGTATCAACGGTCCAGTTGTGTGTATATTCTAATCTATGTGACTACACTATTACATGATGGATTCTCACTAATAGTGGCTACGAGTGAGGGATAGTTTCGTTGTTAACAATAGGTGATTCGGGAATTAGCAATGGAGTAGACTTACTAATACCTAGGGTACTCGAAATTAAAATCTATGAGTACGGTAGGGAAATCAAAAAAGCATTGCATATCATGTGCATCACCCCACCTACCGAGCTTTGGCTCACTCTATATTTATTTCATGCCATGATAGATAAAGATGATAATAATGCCGATAAGGAAGTCGTCGATTCCTCCAAGAACAACGCTCATGTGTAACACGATAGATATATAAATCTATTTTGATTGTAATTATTCTGGAAATTTTGTAAATTTTGTAACTGTTAACGCTATGTAATTTTGACGGTATGCATTTTTATACTTCATGTTTTAGTGTTTATTGGCTATGCAATTAGGAAGTAAAATTTAGGACTTTGGTCTTTAAACTGCAACAGAACCGGCCATGCCTCTTAGGTAATTAGTAAGGGAGTTTGGGCACTAAAGAGGTGGTATTAGAGCTTTGGTTTAGTTTATCAAGTAAAAACCTAAGTGTCACATAAGGCCGATGATTGGTACGCTACTCAACGAGTAAGAAATTCATTATTCCTTCCCTTTACATGTGTATGATCATTAAATGGCTTCTTGTGAGTATATAGTCATATCTTGGAAATATTGACGCATATGAATATGATGGTTGTAGATGCCGTGGTTATTTCATGTACCTTCCGCTCGAACTCACCGACAGCGGACCACTCGGCTGCACATTGGGCTGAGTTAAACGGCCTCATTATGGCCTTAGACCGGGTATGGTGACTCATGTTATACGAGTACATGACTCGATACAATGAATAGCATTCATCGATGCCTCCTTTGACTAGTATCGCGAGTTTGGATTTCCTACGATTAGCATTACAATGGACTCTCCTACCAAGGGACCAGCGATTCTTGGATGAGGTCTAGGAGGGTCAAATAGATCGTAGGTCTTATCGAAACTTGATCCGAGCCTTTCTATTGGTACAAGTTATACGAACTCTTACCCAACTCCCGTATAATTGGGGTCCGCCTTGCTTTGCTCCCTCGTGGGATAATACACATTGGTCGGTTAACATGATTGATTGGTGATGAGTGGAGTACTCCTTTCCCCATCGTGTTCGGCATATTAACTCGGCCCGATCGATGTGTTATTAGGGGAAATGTAATGTGTGCCTTTTAGATGTAAATAGGAACGCTTTTTTATTGTAAATATAGCACAAAAACCTTTAGAAGGTAGATGTGTTAGTAAGTGCTTGTTTTGTATGAAATGCTACGTATGAAATGCTCATCATATATATAAATATAATCTTATGCATATGTAGATTATTTATATTCTATGTTGATTGCAATACCAAAACTAACTTTAGCATAGCATGGCATGTACAAAGTCAAAGCATTCCACGAAAGAATCCGAGTACGAGCAAGAGGTGAAGGGACCTCCAACGATAACAATTGACAACGAATAAGACGAGTTTAAATCATATGATGGACATGATGCAACAACAATAACAAGCAATGCAAAAATAACAAGAAGTCCATACAGAGCAAATGAGATAGCTCCCGGCTATGCATCAATAGCCTCCACCTCCGCCACCCAATAGAGGAATGATATAGTGGAGAGGTTTCAAAAAATGAATCCTCGGGAATTCTGCTGGGGTGTTAACCTCATGATAGTAGAGGAATAGATTAAGTCTTTGGAGGCAATATTCGACTACTTATAATTTACCAACAATGAACGAGTATCGTGTACCATCTTTATGCTAACCAAGGATGCCCGAACATGGTGGGAGAGCACACAATTGATGGTAGACGTGCCTACCCTAACGTGGAAAAGATTTAAGAAAGTCTTCTATAATAAATACTTTACCACGGACGTGAGGTCTAAGAAAATTCAAGACTTCTTAGAACTAAAGGAAACTGGCATGTCGGTGGGTGAATATGTATGAAAATTTGAACAAGGGTGTAGATTCGTCCCATTCATTTCGGGGGATGAAAATCTAAAAAAGAATCGAGTTCTTGACAAGGTTAAACTCAAGAGTACGAAGCATGGTATGTATAATGGCCACCAACACCTTTTCGGAAATGGTAGATAAGACAATGATAGCAAATAAAGATCAAAAGGAGATTATTAAGGAATACGATAAATGAGGAAAGCATTCAAATTGAAAGCCTCTTCATCCGGACCAATAAAGTAGGTTATTCCTAAGAATTTTAATTGAGGTGATGGTCAAGGAAACACACGAATAGCGAGACCAACACTATATGTTACGAGACCACTACCGAGTAATCAGCCGGCATCGACGATTAGTACTTAACCTCGATTCAATAGGTGTGGGAGATTCCATATCAAGGAATGTCGATCGGACATAAGGACCTACTATGTATGCCACAAGCTAGGGCATGTATCCTACAACTGCCTCTAAGTATAGAAACCGGGATCGAGAAAGGTACCTATTTGCGTTTATACCATGATGCAAGAGGAGACCGACCGGAGAGATACGATAGTCATTTATGGTAGTGTCTTACTCCTTGGCTTGATTACTTGTGTTTTGACTGATTCTATTGCTACACATTCTTCCTTATCAAAAACATTAGTCAAAATCCTAGGTGTCACACCTAAGAAATTAGCCATATGGTATCTTATAGTTGTTCCTTTCAAAGAATGTATGGAGTCAATAAGTATCATGAAAGAGTGTTGCATGAAGATTAAGGGTAAGAGTCTAAAAGCCGATATGATAGTATTAGATCTCCAAGATTTTGATTTGATATTGGAAATGGATTGGCTAACAAGCCATAGTGCCACGATAGATTATCGAGGTAGACATGTACTATTTGACTTACCTAAGAATCGGTTGTTAGAGTTTAAGGCTGATTTGAAGTTTCGACCCAAACCAACCATTTTAGCTTTAAAGGCTAAAAATATGCTAGAAAAAGGATGTCGAGGGTACCTAATGCATGTGGTGGATAGTCGAGTGGAACAAAAGTCAAAACCGGGATATATAGAGATCTTACGGGAGTATTTAGGCGTCTTTCCCGAAAGTTTGACAAGTTATCATCGAAAAGGGAAATAGAATTTGAGATTGATCTAGAGCTGGGTATGACTTCGATTGCTAAGACTCCCTATAGAATGGCCCCCATTAAGTTAAAAGAGCTTAAGGTGCAATTATAGGACTTACTAGATCGGGGATTCATATGCCCTAGTTCCTCACCTTGGGAGCCCCGGTATTGTTCATGAAAAAGAAGGACGGTAATCTGCGATTATGCATCGATTATCAAGAATTGAATCGAGTGATGATTAAAAATAAATACCCACTACCCCAAATTGAGGATCTGTTTGATCAATTGCAAGATGCAACGAGTGTTCTCCAAGATAGACCTATAATCGAGGTATCACCAAGCGAGGGTTAGATCGGAGGATGTGAAGGAAACGACGTTCGAACAAGATACGACCATTATGAGGGCTTCTCTAAGATAGCTAGGCCTTTTATGAACTTGATGAAAAAGAGTGCTAAGTTCCGGTGGATAAATGCTTGTGAGGAGAGCTTCCAAAAGTCGAAACAAATGTTAATCACAGCCACTAGTGCTAACCATTCCATCTAAGACTGAAAATTTTATGGTGTATAGTGACGCTTCTAAGAACGGGCTAGGAGCAATGTCGATGCAAGATGTGAAAGTAGTAGCCTATGCATCACGACAAGCGAAGGAATATGAATGAAATTATCCGACACATGATCGGGAATTAACGGTCGTAGTCTTTGCCTTAAAAATTTGGAGACATTATTTATATGGGGCAAAGTGTGAAATGTATACGGATCATAAAAGCTTACGATATATCTTCACACAAAAGGAGCTGAACATGTGATAAAGAAGGTGGTTAGAGCTAGTGAAGGAATATGATTGTATACTTAATTATCACCCGGAAAAATCTAATATCATTGCTAATGCTTTAAGTAGAAAATCAATAGCAATAATATAGGTAATCCAACTGTCGATAGTGAGAGATTTACAATAGCTAGAACTAGAGATAATTTCGATAGGTCATAAGAGCATGTTATCGGCTTTAATAGTCCAGTCGACTCTATAGAAAAGAATTCAAATGGGGCGATAGACGGATGAAAAGCTCAATGAATTGAAGAAAAACATAAAGGCTAGGGAGGAATCTAATTTTATGATATATGAAAAAGGCATAATTAGATTTAAGGGAGGTTATCTGTTCCTTTGATGGAGGATGTGAAGGAACAAATGCTAAAAGAAGCACACGCAACTCTCTATTCGATACGGTTGAGAAGCATGAAGATGTACCGAGACGTGCAACGAAGTTATTAGTGGCTTATAATGAAGAAAGACGTAGCTAATTTTATGGCAAGGTGTCAAGTACGTTAACGGGTAAAGGAAAAACATCAAAGACCCTTAGGAATGTTAAAACCCTTGGTGATTCCAAAATGGAAGTGGGAGCATATCATGATGGATTTCATCATGGGATTACCAAGATTAGAAAGGGGGTTGGATGCCATTTGGGTGATCGTGGACATGCTAACCAAATCAGCACACTTTCTTTCGATCGGGACCACCTATAATCCGGCCTAGTACACTCGGTTGTACCTTGACAAAATTGTAAGACTCCATGGGATTCGATCTCAATTGTGTTAGATCAAGATCCTAAATTCACTTTCATATTTTGGAAGAGTATGCATAAAGCCATGGGCACGAAGCTAAATTTTAGCACGGCTAATCATTTATAAACCGATAGAAAATCCGAACAAGTGATTCAAATACTTGAAGATATGTTGCATACATGCGTTACGGATTGGTCTAAAAAATGGGAGAAATACATACGCTTAGCTAAATTTACGTATAACAATAGCTATCAAACTTCAATTGGGATGGCTCCTTTTAAACCTTTGGATGAGCGACGATGTAGATCTCCGAGTGCATTTTGATGAAATAGGAGAAAGGTAGTTACTAGGACCGGAGCTAGTGCAATAGTTGCTACCAACGAATGAAAATGGCCCGGAGCAAATAGAAGAGCTACACTAATAGGAGGAGGATTGAATAGGTGACAAGGCTTATCACCTATTACTACCGCCATTATTAGCGGGAGTACATGATGTGTTCCATGTGTCCATGCTAAGATAGTGCATTGGAGAGCTTAGTAAGATTTTGGAGATAGAACTCCAAACCCGACCCTAGACTTAACCTATGAGAAAAGGCCGATTCGAATTCTAGATAGACAAGTTAAACAAATGAGGAATAAAGAGATTGCCTTAGTTAAATTTTTGTGGGAGAATCATAATTTAGAGGAAGTCACGGGTGAGCGAGAGGAAGAAATGAGAGATAAATACCCTAAACTATTCGAATATGCCAATTTCGAGCATGAAATTTCTTTTAAGGGGGAGAGTAATGTAACCCTCATGAAAATCCATCATATATATGTAGAGGCTGGAACATTCAAATATATATATATATATATATATATATGTGTGTGAAGGTGTGATTGTGTATGTATGCCATGTTAGTAGTTTGGGATGACAACATGCTAGGTGTTTAGGTGAGGAGTTATTGCATGAAATTACATATCATACAAGTGAGAACTAAATAAATCATTTATGTTAAATTAAAGTTATTTTTCTTGGGATTGATGGTTTAATTATTAGAGGAATCAAGTATGCAAAATTAGTGTTTTTGAGAATTAGGTTATGTCCGGATTTTATGTGGCCTGTTCAAGGACCTTAGATTGATTTATGGGTAAAGCTTAAGGAATGAAATTTTTTTATCTATGTCTTGAATAACCCTCTGTAAAATATTTTTATTATTAGATTTATATAGAAAAAGTTATGCTCATTTTAGTACATATTATTCGGATGAACTACTACTTGGATAGATTAATCCTTAAACTTTAAAATTATGTTATTAATCATGTGATTGGTATTTTAACCTAATTTTTGGATATGTTTTTAATTAATATATATAGTTTCTAAGATAAAAGTATAGGATATAATTGTGTCCAGAAGTGGGACATTGCTGCTTGATAAAAGGCCACTCTGTCATACATCTCCTACAAACAAATTTGAGGTGTATGTGCGTAATCGGAACTAAACTAGCTTAAGGGATTTTTTCACTAGAACCAAAGATTTTAAAAGGCTTACTTAGCCTAAGCATCTAGTTGGTTGACCATTAGACACCTAAGTACCTTAATCAAATGCTTGGTAGCCAACTCACCCCCAAACCCAATCAAACCCTCCACTTGTCCCATGCCTTACCCAATTGCTTTACACTTTGTTAAATTGATTTGAGACACTTGTAACCTTTATTTATGGGAAAGAAAAAAAGCATATATATTAGTAAAGTGGGTAAATGCCATAAAAAGAAAGAGAGAAAAACCAATTGAAAGAAAGGGAGAGAAAGACACAACAAAAAGGAAAAAGAAAAAAAAAGAAAGGAAAGAAAGAAAAAGGGAGGAGCTAAGGAAATTCTTAATCAACCTAACAATGTAAGCGGGTTACCTTTTTTATTTGTTTATACATTTATTTAATCTTTATGTACTTAGCTAAACTTGTGTTTAGGATGTGATATGTTGTTGTATTTGGTTGTGTTGGTTGGCTTGCCTTGTAATTGTTTATTATTATAGTTGGTTGTGTTGGTTGGTTGTGTTCGTTACTTCCCAAAACTAGAAAACCTTGAATATGGCTAGATTTATGTTTTGGTGGATGTGAGTGATAGAATTGGGTTTTGATCGAAACTTGGTAGATTCATTTAGGATTGATATGGACTTATACATAGTACAATAGGAAGGAAGAAAGGATGGAATTTTAGGGTTTTTCTTGAGCAAACTTTCGGCCAAGAATGAGGGAAATGGAATTTTGGACACCTAAGACCTTAAACTTCTAATGGGAACAAATTATTTTTGAATAGCTACTTTAAACAAAAAGGAAATTGTATAGAAATCAAAGACAATGTCTTGCCAAATTAAGAAGACCCATTTGGCCCAAATTTTAGAAAAATGAGGTTTTGGGTTCCATTGAATTAATTTGACAATTAATGGATCAATTAGGCCCAGGTAGGAATAGAAGTTGAAATTTGAAAGAGTTAAATTTGACTTAAAAGTATTAAATTTGGGCTAGAAGGGAGAATTTTACCTTAGCATGTTTTAAGGTAGTCCAAAATGTTAGTAACCACATAAATAGAGTGTAGACTAAAATGGTAATCAAACTTACTAAATTAAAAGAAAGGAAAATACCCACATGCCAGTTAAGTTCATGGCATGATAAATGCAAATCGATGGTACTTAACCCTTTCGAAGTGAACATTGAAATAAAAAGTAAAGAAATATATATGAAACCCCGTGTGGGTGAGATCCCAAGAATAATTTGACAATATAGGGTTGGAACCCTCGCTATGTTAATATAGTGCACATAACATCACGTGGATTATGTGCATTTGCGAGGACGGATTGAGAAAAATTCAATGGATTGAGAATTGGTTTATATGGATAGGTTTGGTTACCTAAATGGAATGAATGGATATTAGCGAGTGCAACTATGTGCGTACTCTAATCCGTGTGATTGCACTATTAGACGATGGATTATCATTAATACTGGTTACAACAAGGGATAGTTTCGTTGTTAACAATAGGTTATTCGAAATCATCAATAGAGTAGACTTGCTAATACCTAGGGCACCCGAAATTAAAATCTATGAGTATAATGGGGAAATCGGAAAAGTATTGCATATCACATGCATCACCCCACTTACTAAGCTTTAGCTCACTTTGTATTTATTTCATGCCATGATAGGTCAAGACGATAATAATGCTTGTTAAGGAAGTCTGTCGGTTCCTCCTAGAATAGGGCTCATGTGTAACACGATAGATATAGAAATCTATTTTTATTCTAATTATCCTAGAAATTTTGTAAATTTTGTAACTATTAATGCCAAGTAATTTTAATGGTATGCATTTTTATAATCTATGTTTTAGTGTTTATTGGCTATGTAATTAGGAAGTAAAATTTGGGCTTTGGTCCCTAAACTATAGCGAACCGGCCATGCCTCTTAGGGAATTGGTAAGGGAGCTTGGGGCACTACACTCTCTCTCCTCCTCTCTCTCTCTACCCCTTACTTCCTCTCTCCCTCTCCCTTTCACTCTATCTCCCTTTCTCTCCCTCCTACTATCTCTCTCCCTCTTCCTCTTTCTCCCTCTTTGTTCATCCCTCCCTCCTTTGCTCTCACCTTCCCTGTCTCTTTCCTTCCCTCACTCTCCCTCTCTCTCCCCCTCCCTCCTCTCCTTCTCTCACTCTCTTCCTCCCCTATCCTCCCTATCCCCTTCCTTCCATATCTCTCTCCATCTCTTTCTCTCTCACTTTGCCTCTCCCATCCTTTTTTCCCTCTCCCCTCCCTCTCTCCTTATCTCTATCGCTCCCTCTCTCTCACTTTTTCTCCCTCTCCCTCTACCTTCCCCTCTCCCTATCTCTATCCTTCCCTATCTTTCCCTCGCCCACTTTACTTGTTTCTTTGTCTCTCTCTCTCTTTTCCCTCTCTCCCTCCATCCTTCTCTCCAAGTCTCACCCTCTCTCTCCTCCGTTCCCCTTCTCCCTCCCTCTCGTATCTCTCTCTCTTCCTCCTTATCTCTCTATCTCCCACTATTTCTCTCCCTTATTGTAATCTTTCTTTCCCATTATCTCTCTCTCCCTCTAACTCGTTCTCTTTCTTTTTCCTTCTCTCATCTTTGCTCTCTCTACTTCTCTCCATTTCCCTCTCCCTCTCTCTTCCCCTCTCTCCCTTTCACTCTTCCTCTACCTTTCTTTATCTCTCTCACCATCCCTACCTCTCTCTCTCATTATCTCACTCTCTCCCTCTATCTCCCCCTCTCACTCCCCTGTCTCCCTCCCTTTCTCTCTTTTCCTTTCCCTTTCCCTCTCCCTCCATCATCCCTCTCTATCTCTCCCTCCCAACCTCTCTCCCTTTTTACCTCCCCTCCTCTCTCACTTTCTCTTTCTTCTCCTCTCTCTCTCTCCCTCTTTTTACTTCTCCCTTTTCCTTTCTTCCTCTCTTCCCCTCTTCCTTTCTCTCTCCCTCTCCCTCTCCCTCTCCCTCTCTCAATCTCTCTCTCTTTATCTCTCCCCCTCTCCCCCTCTTTCGCTCTTCCTCCTCTCCTTCCCCCTCTCTCTCCCTTTCTCTCTCTCTTACTCACCCTTCCCTCTACCTCTCTCCTTCTATCTCCCATTCTCCTTTTCTCCCTTTCTCTTAGCCTCTCTCTTCCTTTCTCCCACTCTCCCTCTCTCTGTCTTCCTCCCTCTCTCTCCCTCTTTATACCATTATTCCTCTCTCTTACTCTACCTCTCTCTCTCCTTAGCTCAGCTACTCTCTTCCTTCTTCCCTTCTTCCTACCTCTCTCCCTCTACCTCTCTCTCCCTACATCCCTTCCTCTCCCTCTCTCTCTCTCACTCCCTCTCTTTCACTCAATCCCTCTCTCTCACATTCTCACTCACTCTCTTACCCTCTCGCTCCTTTCATCTTTCCCTCTACCTCTCTCCCTCTCTTACTATCTCTCTCTCCCTTTGTTTCTTCCTCTATCTCACCCTCTCCTTCTCCCTTTCTCTCCCTATCCCTCTCCCCTTCTCTCCCACCTATTCTCTCCATCTCTCCCCTCCTCCCTCCCTCTCACCCTCTCTCTCCCTCTCTCCCTCTTTCTCTCTCTCCCTTTCCCTTTCCCTTTCTCTCTCTCCCATTCTCCATCCTCTCTCTCCTTTTCTCTCTTTCTCCCTCTCTCCCTTCCTCTTCATCCGTTCTTTTCTCTCCCTCTCCCTCTATTCCCTTTCTACCTCTATCTCTTTTTACCTCTCTCCCTCGCTTTTTACCTCTTTCTCTCCCTCTCTCTTCCTCCATCTCTCCTACCTAATCTCCCTTTCTCTCCCACACTTGTCCCTTTATCTTTCCCTCTCTCATCCTCCCCCTATGCCTCCTTATCCCTTTCTCTCTTTTAGCCTCCTACTCTCTTCCTCTCCCCACCTCCCTCCCTCCCATTCTCTCCCTCTCTCTCTCTCCCCCTCCCTCCCATTCTCTCCCTCTTTCTCTCTCCCTCCCTCCCATTCTCTCCCTCGCTCTCTCTCACTCACTCTCTCTCACTCATATTCTCCTCACTCTCCTTCCCTTTATCTTTCTCTCTCTCACTCTCCTTACCTCCCTCTCTTTTCCTCTTTCCCTTTGTTTCTCTACCTCTCTTGCTATCTCTTTCTCCCTCTATTTCTTTCTCTCTTTTTCCCTCTCCCTCTCTCCCTCTCTCCTTTAATCTCTCTCTCCCTCTCTCCCTTAATCTCTCTCTCCCTCTCTCCCTTAATCTCTCTCTCCCTCTCCACCTTTCCCCCATCGCTCCCTCTCTCCTTCCCTCCCTCACTCTCTCTCGCTTTCTCCTTTTTTCTCTCATTGTCGCTCCCTTTCTCTCTCTCTCATTCTCCCTCCCTTTCTCCCTCTCTCATTCTCCCTCCCTTTCTCCCTCTTTCTCCCTCCCTATCTCCCTTCCGCTCCATCCCTTTTTTTTCTCTCTACTCTCTCCCTTTATTAACTCTATTTCTACATCTCTCCTTCTCTCCCTTTCCTACCTCTATCTATTTCTACCTCTCCCTCTCTCTTTGCCTCTTTCTTTGCCTCTCTCTTCCTCCCTCACTCATACCTAATCTCCCCCTCTCTCTCCCCTTTACTCTCCCTTTCTCTCTCCCTCTCTTATCCTCCCTCCTAGTCTTCCAGTCCCTCTCTCCCACTCTTCCTCTCTCTCTCCTTTGCTCTCCTACTCTCTTCCTCTCTCCCCCTCCCTTCCTACCTCCCTCCCTTCACCTCTCTCTCCCTTTTCCTTTCCTCTCCCTCTCTCTCTTACTCCCTCTCTCTCACATTATCCTTCATTCTCCTTCCCTCCATCTTCCTTGCTCTCCCTCTCCTTTCATCCTTTGCCTCTCTCCCTCTCTTACTATCTCTATCTCCTTTTGTTTCTTCCTCTCTCTCACCGTTTCCTTCTCCCTTTCTCTCCCTCTCCCCTTCTCCTTTTCTCTCTCTCTTACTCTCTCCCTCTTTCCCCTCCTCTTTCCATCCTTTGCTCTCCCTCCCTCTCTATATCTCTTTCTCCCTCTCTCCCTCTATCTCTCTTCCATTCTCCCTCCCTCTCTATATCTCTTTCTCCCTCTCTCCCTCTATCTCTCTTCCATTCTCCCTCCCTTTCTCCCTCTATCTCTCTTCCATTCTCCCTCCCTCTCTCCCTTCCTCTATATCCTTCCTTTTTCTCTTTCTCCCTCTTGCCCCATCCTACCTCTATCTCTTTCTACCTCTCTCCCTCTCTCTCTCCCTCACCTCTCTTTCTCTTTCCCTCTCCGATCCTCCCTCTATGTCTCCCTATCTCTCTCTCCCACTCCCTCTCTCTATCCCTTACTCTCATACTCTCTTCTTCTCCCCCCTTTTTCCTACCTCCCTCCTTCTACCTCTCTCTCCCTCCTTCCCTTTCTCAACCTCTCCTTCTCATTCACTCCCCTTCTCTCACATTCTCATCACTTTCTTTCCCTCTATCTCTTTTTGACTTTCCCTCTGTCTTTCTCACTCTATTTCTATCTCTCTCTCCTCTATTTATTCCTTTCTTTTCATCTCTCCCTCTCCCTCTCCCTCTCCCTCTCTTCCACTCTCTTCGTCTCTCTCTCTCCCTTTTTCCTCCCTTGGTCTCTCCCTTTCTCATATCCTCCCTCCTCTTTCCCTCTCTCTCTTTATCTCTCTCTGTCTCTTCCTTTCTCTCTCCCATTCTCCCTTCCTCTTTCTCTATCTTTCTCCCTTCCTCTATCCTTTCCTCTCCATCCCTCTTTATTTCTCTCTCCTCTTTCCCCTTCCTACCTCTATCTATTTCTACCTCTTCCTATCTCTTTGCCTCTTTCTTTCCCTCTCTCTCTTCCTCCCTCTCTACTACCTAATCCCCCTCTCTCTCACCCCTTCACTCTTTCTTTCTCTTTCCCTCTCCTATCCTCTCTCCTAATCTCCTTATCCCTCTCTCCCACTTTCCTTCTCTCTCTCCCTTACTCTCCTACTCTCTTTCTCTCTCCCCCTCCCTTCCTACCTCTCTCTCTACCTCTCTCTCTCTCTCTCCTTTTCTCTCTATCTCTCTCTCACTCCTTATCTCTCACTCACTCCCTCTCTCTCACATTCTCCTTAACTCACCTTCCACCCATCTTTCTCCCTCTCACTCTCCTTCCCTCTTTCTCCTTCATCTTTCCCTCTAACTCTCCTCGATTGCTATCTCTCTCCCCCTATTTCATCCTCTCTCTCTCATCCTCTCCCTCTCCCTTTCTCTCCTTGTCCCTCTCTCCCACTCTCACCCTCCCTCTACCCCTCCCTTGCTCTCTCCCTCTCTCTTATTCTCTCTCCTTCTATCTAATTCTCCCTCATAATCTCATTCTCTCTCTCCCTCTCTCTTTCTACCTTTCTCTCTCTCCTATTCTCCCTCCCTCTCTCTCCTTTCCTCCCTCCCCCTCTCCCTTTCTCTCTATCCCTCCTTTTCTCTCTCTCTCTCCTCTCCCTTCCTCTCAATCCCTTATTTTCTCTCTCTCCCTCTCTCCCTCCCTCTTTCCCTCTTTCTCTCTCCTTTTCTCTGTCTTTATCCCCCTTTGTTCCTCTCTACCTCCCACTTTCTCTCCCTCTCCCAATTGCTCTCCCTCTCTCTCCTTGCTCTCCCTCACTCTCCCCCTCTCTCCCTATTCTTTCTCACTCTTCTTCTCTCTATTTATCTCTCTCTTTCTCCATCTCCCTCTCTCTCTCTCCATGTCTCTCTAACTCTCTCCCTCTCCCTCTCTATTTATCAGTCCCTCCCTCCCTCTCTCCCTCACTATCTCTCTCTTCCTTTTCCTTTGTCTCCCTCTCTATCTCTCTTTCCCCTATCCCTCCCACCTCATATCCTTATGTCTTTCCCCCTCTCTCTCTCTTACTCTCTCTTCCACTCTCCCTCCCTCTCTCCCCCTTCCTCCCTCCCTCTTACTCTCCCACCTGTCGCCCTTCCCTCCCTTCTCACTTTCTCACTCTCTATCTCTCTTCCTCTCTCTCTCTCAATCTTACTTCCTTCCTCCCTCTCTCCCTATATCTATCTTCCTCACCCTCTCTCCCACTCTCCCTCTCTGTCTCATCCTCTCTTTCCCTCCCTCTCCCTCACTCTCCCGATCCCTCCCTCATTTTCCTCCCTCCCTTCCCCTCTCTCTCTCTCCCTTTCGCTCTTTTCTCTTTCCCTCTATTTTCCCTATCTCTCTCTCCCTCCTCCTTTGCTCTCCTCTCTATTTCTCCTTTTCTCCTTTTCTCTATCTCTACCACGTCTTGCTTCCTTTATGAATCTCTCTCCCTCCTCTCTCTCCTCTCTCTCTCTCTCTCTTTCCCTCTCTCATTCTCTTTTTCCCTCTCGTCCCTCTCTCTCTCTCTTACTCTATCTCCTTCCCATTCTTTCTTCCTCCCCCTTCTCTCTCTCCCTCCCTCGGTCCCTCTCTTCCTCTCCTTCCCTCATTCTACCTCTCCTTCCCCCTTTATATCCTTCACTCTCTCTATACCCTCTCCCTCTCTCTCTCTCCATCTCGTCCCTCTTTACCCTCTTACTGCCTCTCTCTCTCTCCTTCTCTCCCTCTCTCTCTTTCTGTTTCCTCTTTCTCTCTTTGCCTAAATGGTCCCAAAATAAACAAGAAATTATTTTTTCATTTCTTGGTCACTTCCTTTTAATGACTTACCAACTCATACGTAGAAGAGTTACCAAGGAGATTTAAACCTTAAGGTCCACCAAGGAACCTAAATTTAGTGATGAAATGTCCAATTTACCTAATGAAGTCCAAAACTCGATTTTTCTTTTAGTTAGGCCGGATGGGTTGTTAAGATGGCCATGGATTGCCTTTTTTTGTGTAATGAATTTATTTTAATCCTAAACTATTAACCCATTCCTAATTGAATTACCATGATATTCTATGCCCTTAATTTCCCCAAAAGATCAATTTTTTCCCCATTTTCCCCAATTGGCCAAATGGTTTTAGCCTAGGGAAACTCTAGAAGTGTATTCCTTTCTTTCTAAGTTAAGCTTACCAAACATAGGTTAAGTTCAATCCATTCGGTCCATACCCTTTTTCTTTCTTTTTCCTTTCCAACCCATCCACACATTTAAACCTATCAAACAAGCTTTGCATGACAACAAAACACATAAATCCATCACAATTTAGCAAGCCCTAACACCAACTCAAACAACCATAGCAATCCATAGAAAAATTATTACAAACCCATGAAATAAACACTAAAAAAAATAACTTAAGACATTAATCGACCAAAAATAGAGCCTACTTACCTTGGCTAAATTTCCTAAAGGTTGGTTAGGCTTTCCCCTTCTTTGTTTTCTTTCTTTTTCTTTTTCTTTTCCTTTCCTCTTCCTCTCTTATTTATCGTTTTTCTCTCCCAATTTTGGTGGCTACAGTGCCTAAAAATTTCTTATCATTTGCACTCTCTCTCTCTCTCTCTCTCTCTATATATATATATATATATATATATATATATGCATGCTAAAAGTCTTGGGCTAAGTAGGTGTACAAATGGCTGGATTTAATTTGGAAGAGTGGAAAGTTAATGGTGAGTCATGAGAGAGAGGTGGCGAGGTTTGAGAGGGTTAGAGTGTGCTAGCCGTAATTCATTAATTATGGAGGCTTATATGTCTTAATTAATTGGTTAGATTAAATGAAGTAACTAAATATATTTCTTTCCATTAAAGTTTAGAAATCCTTATCCCTAAACTCCGAATTTTCTTCCCCCAAAAATGTTTTAGCAGTGATGCTTTAAGACCGAGCTTTACTAAAATAGCCATAACGCTTTATATATGGGTATAAAAATCACAAACCTTTACAGAGAGCTATTAGACACCTATACGAACAATTTTTATTCTTTAAGTTCTACCCAAAAAGCACTCTAAAGGCTTCAAATAAATCACACAAAATTCGGGCAGAATATAGTCCTCAAAACACCGATTTTGTATGTTTGATTTCTTTAATAATTAAACCATTAATCTCAAGCACAATAACATTAATTTAACCTAAATCATATATTTTAAGCATTAATTTCTCATGGTGTAATAAGAATTATACTTACCCTTAATGTATGCATATATATAAATATTCTAATACGTGTCGCTTTATGGTTAAGGATTTTTACAAGGGTTACAATTCTCCCCTCCTAAAAAGGAATTTTGTCCTCAAAATTGACTTAAGCAAATAGTTTTGGGTATTTTTCTCTCATTTCTTCTTCTCGTTCTCAATTCATTTCCTCGAGGTCATGATTTTCCCACAAAGCTTTAACTAACTCCGATTTCCTTAATTTTCAACCGTTTGACTCGTTGAATTTAGAGTGAGGTTTGGTGGCTCTATCTCTAGCATTTGACTTAGCTCTCCCATGTACTTTCTTAGCATTGACACATGGAACACATTATGTACTTCTCCTAAGGATGGTAGCGAGCAACAAACGATAGGTCTTATCACCTACTCGGTCTAGTATCTCAAATAGTCCTATGTATCATGGATTTAATTTCCCTTTTTTCCCCAAATCAAAGTACACCTTTCATCGGTGAAAATTTTAAGAATACATAGTCATCGGCTATAAATTCCGGATCCTTCAACCTCTTATCATTATAGCTTTTCCGTCTACTCGATCTGTTTTCGTCCGTTGACTAATCTTTTCCACCACGTCGGTCGTTTGCTACACCAGTTCGAGTCCCAACAACTTCCATTCCCCTATCTCATCCCAATGCATGGGAGATCTACATCGCCGTCCATATAGGGATTCATAGGGAGCCATCCCAATTGAAGCTTGATAACTATTATTATACGTAAAATCAGCTAAGCGTATGTATTTCTCCCATTTTATAGACCAATCCAAAATGCATGTTTGTAGCATATCCTCGAGAATTTGAATCATTCATTCTAATTGTCCATTAGTTTATGGATGATATACGTTGTTGAAGTTTAGCTTTGCCCCCATAGCCTTATGCGGACTCTTTCAAAATACGAACGTGAACCTAGGATCTCGATCCGATACAATTGAGAAAAAAATCCCATGTAGTCTTACAATTTTGTCAAGATACAACTGGGTATACTCGATTCGGATTATAGGTGGTTTTGACCAAAAGAAAGTGTGCTGATTTGGTGAGTTGATCTACGATTACCAAAATAGCATCCGACCCCTTTTTTCGACCTTGGTAATCCCATTATAAAATCCATAGTTATTCATTCCCACTTCCATTCGGAATCGCCGATGGCTTTAACATTCCCAAAGGTCTTTGGTGTTCCACCTTCACTTGTTGATAGACTTGATACTTTGCCATAAAATTAGCTACATCTTTCTTCATTCTAGGCCACTAATAACTTTGTCGCGAGTCCTAGTACATCTTTGTGCTTCCCGGTGTATCGAATAGGGAGTTGAGTGCACTTCTTTTAATATCTCTTCCTTTACATCTTCTATTGAGGAAACACATAACCTCCCTTTAAATCTAATTACGCCTTTATCATCTATCACAAAATCGAGACCTTCTTTGGCTTTATGTTTTTCTTCAAGTCGTTCGAGTTTTTCAGCCATTTGCTACCTCATCTAAATTCTTTCCTACGAGTCGGTTGGACTAATAAAGCCGATAAAATGCTCGGTAGCCTACTTGGGATCATCTCCATTTTTAGCTTTTGTAGATCTCTCACAATCAATAGTTGGATTACCTACATCGTTGCTATCGATTTTCTACTTAAAGCATCGGCAACAACATTAGCTTTGCCTAGGTGATAATTGATTATATAGTCATAATCCTTCACCAGCTCTAACCACCTTTTTTGTCTCATATTTAGCTCTTTTTGTGTGAAGATCTATCGTATGCTTTTATGATCCGTATATATCTCACACTTTGCCCCATACAAGTAATGTCTCTAAATTTTTAAGGCAAAAACTACCACCGCTAGTTCTAGATCATGTGTCACATAATTTCGTTCGTATTCTTTTAATTGCCACGATGCATAGGCGACTACCTTCTTATTCCGCATTAACATCGCTCCTAGCTCATTCTTTGAAGCATCATTGTAAACCACAAAATTTCCATCTTTGGATGAAATAGTTTGCACTAGCGCTATGACTAACCTTTTCTTAATTCTTTAAAGCTTTTATAAAAGGCATCCGTCCATTGGAACTTAATGCTTTTTTTCATCAAATTAGTAAGAGGCCTAGCTATCTTAGAGAAACCATCCATAAATCTTCGATAGTGACCGGCTAGCCTTAAGAAGCTTCTTACCTATGTCACGTTCTTTAAGGTAAGCTAGTTCTAGATAGCCTTTACCTTCTTTAGATCTACCACTATGCCCTCCTTTGTTACCACTTGGCCTAGAAAACCCACTTGTTATAGCTAAAATTTGGACTTTTTGAATTTGGCATACAACTCGTCGCTCCCTTAGCTTCCGCAAGGTGGCTCTTAGATGTTCCCTATGCTCTTCCTTACTTCGAGAGTAAACTAGGATATCATCGATAAAGACGATGATAAACTTGTCTAAGAATTTTTTAAAGGCTCGATTCATCAAGTCCATGAAAGCGATTAGAGCATTAGTCAACCTAAATGGCATAACTAGAAATTCATAATGGTCGTATCTCGTCCTAAACATCGTCTTCTTCACATCTTCTAATTTTACCCTCGGTTAGTGGTATCCCAATTGCAAATCTATCTTGGAGAATACTATCACACGATGTAATTGATCAAAAAAATCATCAATCCGGGATAACGGGTACTTATTTTTAATCATCACACGGTTCGGTTCTCGATAGTCAATGCATAGCCGCAAACTACCGTCCTTCTTTTTCACAAAAAATACTAGAGCTCCCTAAGGTGAGGAACTAGGGCATATAAACCCCTTATCAAGTAAGTCCTATAGTTGTACCTTCAACTCTTTCAATTCAATTGGAGCCATTCTAGATGGAGTCTTGGAAATCGGAGCCATGCTCGGCTTCGGTTCAATCCGAAATTCTATTTCCCGCTCCGATGGTAATATAGTCTAACTTTCTAGAAATATGTCCAAATACTCCCACATAACGTCTACATCATCCGGCTTTGACTTTTGCTCTACTCGGCTATCCACCACGTGTGTTAGTACCCCATACACCTTTTTCCTAACATTCTTCGAGCCTTTATGGACGAGATGATCAATATGGCTTAGAGCTTCATATCGGCCTTAAATTCTAACGATTGATCTCCGGGTAGATCAAAAACTACTCTCCTCATTCGAGAATCAATGGTGGCACCATGCCTTATTAACCAATCCATTCCCGAATCAAATCAAAATCATGGAGGTCCAATACAATCAAATCGGCCTATAAACTCTTATCCTCAATTTGGGTTGGACACCAATTGACTAGGCTCATTGACTCCATAAATTCTCCGGAGGGACTCGCTATCGGATAGCCTATTGCTAATGTCTCAAGTTTCACGCTTAGACATTCTACTAATGTTTTTGATATGAATGAATGTGTGGCATCGGAATCAATCAAAACATAAGCAATCAAGCAAAAGATGTAGACATTATCGTTTATTACTTGTCGTGTCTCTCTTGTCGACCTCCTCCTAGGTCATTGTATAAAACCGTGCAAGTACTTTTCTCGATCTGGATTTTTGTGTCTAAGGACGGTTAGATGCTATGTCTCTTTGCTTTTGAAAAACATAACGGACCCTCAAATCGATCGGCACTCCCTCATGTGGAATCTTTCACATTTATTGCATTGAGATTGATTACTCATTGTTGGCCTCGGTTTATTCTCCGATAGTGACCTCGGGGCATAAGGTAATGGCTCAGCGACCCATGCATTTCCTAGACCACCATTTTGATTGAAATTTCTAGGCAAATCTCATCTTTGTTGTACGGAGGAAGAGGCTCGGGGTTTAAATGATTACCTCCTTTTCCGAACTTCCTTTGCAATTTCTTTCCGATCTTCATTTGGCAACATTGCTTTACCTACCATTTCTAGAAAAGTGTTAGCGGTAGACATCCATACCATGCTTTAGACTATTGGGCTCAACCTTTTTAAAAATCGATTCTTCTTCAAGTTGTCATCCTCTACAATAAAAGGGACAAATTGACATCCTTGCTCAAATCTCCGTACGTATTCACCTACGAACATCCCATCTTGTTTTAGTTCTAGAAATTCTTGAGTTTTCTTAGCCCTCATGTTTCCATAAAGTATTTATTACGGAAGACCTCCTTAAATCCTTCCCAAGTTAAGGTAGACGGGTCCATTATCAATTGTGCGCTCTCCCATCATGTGTGAGCATCCTTTGTCAACATAAAAATGGCACAAGATATTTGCTCATCGTTGGTAAATTATAGGTATTCAAATATCACTTCTATAGACTTAATCCATTCCTCTCGCTATCATCTGGGTTAACACCTCCGGAGAATTCCCGAGGACTCATCTTATGAAACCTCTCCACCATGTCATTCCTATGTTGGGGTGGCGGAGATGGAGGCTATTGATGCATAGCTAGGAGCTCGTCTCATTCACTATGCATGGTCATATTGCTATTGTTGCATTACTTGTTATTGTTGCTGCATCATATCCATCATACGACTTAAAGCATCCTATTGATTTACGTTCGATCATTGGAGGTCCCTTCACCTCCCTGTTCGTGTTGGCTCCTTTCTTGGCATGCTTGGACTTTGTACATGCCATGTTATGCCTATGTTAGTTTTGGTGTGAAAAGCAATGTATAATATAAATTATCCGTTTACGTGCGAAATTATAGATATATATAAATGAGAAGCATTTCGTACACCATAATAGTTACGGACACTTCTACCTTTTAAAAGTTTTTTTTTAACAATCAAAAGTGTAGTTATTTACATCGGAAAATACACAACAAGTACTACATCACATGATGGTGTTATTGTCTATCATGTCCAACCACCATATCGGACGTGCTTGTAGGAAGGAGTGCTCGACCCTCTACTAGTCAATAACATCATTCGATGTAATGTGTACTATATCGTATGCGAGGGGTAATGGTAGACCCCAGCTATATATCAACCGGGTATAGGTCTACCTAATCTATACCCGAAGGAAGGCTTGAACCAAACCTTGATAACAAAATCGACCTATCCGCCCTTCCTCAACCTCATCAAGCAATAACCGATCTCTCGATAAAAGAGTCCGACGTAGTCGATCATAGAAAATTCATACTATGGTACTATTGGAAAGAAGCATCGGTGAATGTTATTCGCTAAATCGAGTCATGCACCCGAGTGACGTGGGCTATTATATCCTAATTGGAGGTCTTAGATAGGCTATTTAATTCAACCCGGTAGTTAGCTAGGGTCGCTCATTGATGGCGTGTCCTAGCAACGTAGGGTGTGCAAAATAAATATGGCATCTACAATAATAATAATTATCGGTATTAATATTTCTTTAGAAAATAATTAAATATTAGCATGAAAATCATATAATAATCATTCTCATTAAAACAAAATCAAAAATCAAATTGTTACTCGTTGAGTAGTACATCGATCCTCGGGCTTAGGTGACACTTAAGGTTTTAGCCGATTAACTAAACCATAGCTCCGATATCAACTTGCGACGCCCCCACTCGGCTCACTCTCTCTTACCTAAATAGGAGTAACTAGGCGAGGCGCGTCATGTTAACATGACCACTTTCCGAATTTACCTTAAACACATGTGTGTTTATACATTAAGGACTTATCATACAATAAAACGTGACCAAGACAATTTACATAATATTAACAAAACAAGTGGAAGAAATTACAAAATTTATTTACAATACCATCAAAATATTTATTGACACCCTAACTCCAAAATTACACATAAACCAAATAAAATCCCCTAAGGTTTATGTTATCCTTGAGCCCTTTTGGAGGATCCGGCAGCGTCTTTATTGGTACTACGATCAACGCTACTCGTCATAACATGCAAATAACAACGAGGTGAGTCGAAACTCGGTAAGTAGGGTGATGCACGTGATATGCAATAAGTTATGTTTCCCATTCTACCCATCCATTTTTAATTTGGGTACCCTAGGTATTAGCAAGTCCGTGCATTCCATCTCTCGGTGATCCCATTATCTCCTACCGCTCTATTACTTTCTCTTAGTGATCTCATTATCACCTACCGCTCACAATGGAATTACCCGTCGTTGTACCACACGAGTTAGCAATGTTAGTAATAAAGCACACACATGGTTTCATGTTGTTACCCATTCCATTTAGTTCAATTACCAAACTGTTTTATCTCATGACTTAATGATGTTTCTCGATTTCATATCACCCCCGAATGCACGTGATGCACATGGTATGATGTTTAACACATTTGACTAATTACGCTATCACCATTTTCTTCTTAGACTCGTTCTCGTGTCCGACGCATACTCGGGACTTCACGGGTGTTTCATGTACCATTTTAAGCATTCAAAATGAGAATACAATTTCTATTCATCGATAGCATTCATTGCATAAATCTACTTCGTACTTATGAGTTTTTTCATTTCATGTACTCGGGTAACTCTAAGCTCGGATTTTCGATGTATAACTTAGTGTATGAGATCGATTAATCCTAAGGATTTATACATGACATACTTAAGCTTATTTTGCTTAATCTGAATATTTAATCTTAGTAGTCGAAGTCGACTCATAAATGGTCTAGGTTTTCATCTTGATTTTTCTTTAATTCTCTTTTTCCATTACCCTTTTTATATGTCTTATAATCATTGATCTCTACTTGCGTTCATCTTCACTTCTTGATCTCTACTTACACAAAAGGGATTCAATGTTAATCATTTTCTCTCCTAGGCCAAATGGTCCTAAAATTAGAAAAAAATTGCTTTTCCACTTCCAAAATTAGTAGAGCGAGAGATGAAGAGGAGGGGACAAAGGAAGAGAGACAAGGAGAGAGAGGGAGGGGGAGAGAGTGACGAAGAGAAAAAGAGAGATTAAGAGACAACGAAAGAGAGAGAAGGGGAGAGATTGAAAGAGATGGAGGAATGAGCGAGGGATTGAAAGGGAGAGAGATAAGGATGGGAGAGAGAGAGGGAGAAAGAGTGGGGGAGCGAAAGAAAGAAAAAGGGTAAGAGTGGGAGATAGAGTGTATAAGAGAGTGAGAGGGAGACGAAGGAGAGAGGGAGAGGGAGAGGAAGATAGAAGGAGGGAGAAGAGGGGCAACAAGATTGGGAGAGAGAAGGAGAGGGACGAGAGAGAGGGAGAAAGGGAGATAGGGACGGGGAGAGATGAAGAGAGGGGGAGAGTGAGAGACATAGGAAGAGAGGAAGAGAGAAAGAAGGAGGAAGAAAGTGAGGGAGAGAGGGAGAGAGATTAGGAGAGGGAGAAGGATTAAGAAGGAGAGATAGATAGAACGAGATAGAGGAGTGAGCGAGGAATTGAGAGAGAGAGATAAGCATGAGGGGAGAGGGAAGGAGAAAGAGAGGGGGAGAGAGAGAAAGAAAGAGGGTGCGAGAGGGGGATAGAGAATGTGAGAGAGTAAGAGGGAGATAGAAGGAGAGAGGGAGAAGGAGAGGGAGATAGAAGGAGAGAGAGGTAGTGAGATTGGGAGAGAGAGGAAGAGGAAGGGAGAAAAGGAGAAAGGGAGAGGGAGAGAGAGAGAGAGAGTGAGAGAGAGAGAAAGGAAGGGAGAGAGAGAGGGAGAGAGAGTGAGAGAGAGAGAAAGGGAGGAGAGGGAGAGGGAGAGAGAGTGAGAGAGAGAGAAAAAGAGAGAGAGGGAGAAGGTGAGGGAGAGGGAGAGGTAGTGGGAGCAAGATAGAGAGAGGAAGAATAAGAAAGGGGGAGAGAGGGAGAGATATAGAGAGAGAAGGAGAGGGAGGGGAGAGAATGAAAGAGAAAGAAGAGGGTGAGAAAAGGGGAAAGAGGGAGAGGGAGAGAGAGATGAAGAAAGGGAGAGGGAGAAAGAGAGGGAGACTAGGAGAGAAGGCCGAGGGAGATAGAGAAAGAGAAATTAGGACCGAGGAGGGAGGTAGATAGAGAGAAAGAGATAGAGAGTGGGAGATAGGGAAAGGGTGGGAGGGAGAGAGTGAGAGGGGAAGAGAGGGAGAGAATAAGAGGGAAGGAGAGAGGAGAGAGAGATACGGAGGGAGGGAAAGAAGGGGAGAGACAAGTGGGAGAGAGGGGAATAGGGAGGCAGAGAGTGGGAGAGATATTGGGTAAGGGAGAATGAGATACAAGGAGAGAGAGATATATGGAGATAGAGAGCATGGGAGAGAGGGAGAGAGAGGGAGAGAGAGACATAGAGAAATTAGGAGAGAGAGGGAGACAGGGAGAGAGATGTAAAGGGAGAGAGAAAGAGAAAGAGAAGGGAGGAAAGATAGAATGAGAGAGAGATCGAGGGAGAGAGGGATAAAGGAAGAGAGAGAGGAGTGGGAGAGAGAGTTAGAGAGAAATAAAGATAGCGAGAGTGACAGAGAGGAAGACAATGTGAGAATGAAAAAGGGAGGGGGAGGGAGAGAGGGAGAGAAAGGATAGAGGGAAGAAGCAAGAAAGGGAGAATGAGTGGGAGAGAAAGAGAGTGAAGGAGAGAGAGATAGATAGTGTTAGAGAGAGAGGGAAAGAGAAATAGTGTGTGAGGTACGAGAGGGAGAGAGGGAGAGGAAGGAAAGAGGGGAGACAGAGAGGGAAAGGGATGAAGATAGAGAGAGGGAAAGGAAGGGAGAGAGAGAAAAGGAAAAGGAGAGGGGAAGAGAGGGAGGGATATAGGGGAAGAGAGAGGTGAGGGAGAGAGGGAGAGGGAAAGGAATACAGAAGGTGAGGGAGAGAGGGAGAGGGAGGGAGGAAGGGAGATAGAGAAAGGGAGAGGGACAGGGAAGAGAAGGAGAGATAGAGGGATAGAAAGGTAGAGAGAGGGAACGAGGAAATGAGAGAAAAGGGGGAGAGAGAGAGGAAGCAAGAGAGGAAGAGAATGAGAAACGAGAGAGGGAGAGGTAGGGAGAGAGAGATAGAGAGGGAGAAAAGTAGAGAAAAGTTGAGAGGCTAAAGGAGAGAGGGAGTGAGTGAGAGAGAGAGAGAGAGGGAGAGAGGGTGAATGGGAAGGAAGAGAGAAGGAGATAGAAAAAAGGAGGGAGAGAGGGAAGAGAAGGGGAGAGAGAGAGAAAAGGATAAGGGGAGGGAGAGAGAAAGAGAGGGGTGAGAGAGAAAAGGAAGGGAGAGAGGTAGAGAAGGAGGGGAGAAGAGGGTGAGTGAGAAAGAGAGCGAAATAGGGAGAGTGAGACGAAAGGAGAGAGAGAAAAAGGAAGGGATAGAGAAAGAAGGAGAGAGGATAGAGAGGGTGAGAAAGGAGGAGCGAGAGGTAATGAAGGGGAGAGAGAGGGAGAAGGAAGGAGAAGGACAAAGAAGAAGAGAGAAGGAGAGAGGCATAGAGGGATGGAGAGGGGATAAAGAGACAAAAAGAGATTGGTAGTGGAATAGAGATACGAGAGAGAGAGAGAATTAGAGAGGAAGATGGAGGGAGAGATAATAAGAGGGAGAAAGAATTAGAGGAAAAATGATGAAGAGGGAGAGGAAAGGAGAGAGGAAGAGAAAGAGAGATAGAGGGAAAGAGAAAGAGAGGAGGAGAGGGAGAGGAAGGTTGGGTAAGAGAGGAAGAGAGAGAGGGGGAGAGAGAGGTAGGGAGATAGGTAGAGAGGGAAGATGGAGAGAGAGGGAGAAAGAAAAAGTTAGTGAGAGAGGAAATGCAAAGGAAAGGGAGATGGAGGGAGAGGGGGAGAGAGGGAGGGAGGGGTAGGGAGGGATTGGGAGTGGGAAAGGGAGAGAAAAAGAGAGAGAGAGAGTAGGAGAAGGAGCAAGAGAGAGATCGAAAGGAAGAAAGAGAGAGGGATAAAAAGAGGGGGAGGGATAAAGGGAGAGAGGAAGAGGGAGAGAGAGAGGGACATAGGTAGAGAGAGGGAAGAGGGAGTGAGAGGGAGAAAGGTAGGGAGGGGAAGAGATAGAGAGGAAAATAGAGAGAGATAGAGGGAGAGGAAAAGAAAAGGAGAGAGAGGGATGGAGGGAGTGGGATGAGAAGAGAGAGGGAGGGAGAGACGAAGGGAGTGGGAGAGGCAAAGGGAGGGAGAGAAAAGGGGAGAGAGGGACAAAGAGAGGGAGAGGAAAAGAGGGAGTAAGAGAGGGGGATGGAGAGATAGAGGGAGCGAGAAGAGGAATAGAGAGGGAGAAAGAAAGAGAGAGGGAAAAATAAAGAGAGGGTGAGGGAGAGAGGGAGAAGGAGAGGGAGAGGGTAAGAGAAAATGAGAGAAAGAGGGAAAGAGAGGAAGATAGTGAAACAAGAAGGGAGTGGGAGAAGGAGAGGGTGAGGTAGAGAGAGTAGGGAAAGAGAGAAAGAGGGAGAGGGAGAGAGAAGAAGAGAGACTAAGAGGAAGAATTAGAGGGAGGGGGATAGAAAGAGGAAGTATAAGAGAGATAGGAAGAGAGAAAGAGAGAGGTTAAGGAGAGAGAGACAGAAAGAAAAGAAAAGGAGAAGATGAGGGGGAGAGAGAGGTTTGGAGAGACAAAGCCGGTGAAAGAATGATAGATAGAAACAAAGAGAGAGAGAGAAAAAGAGGGAGGGAGAGTGCGGGAGGGGGAGAGGAAGAAGGAAAGAGGAAGGGAAGGGGTGTGGGAGAAGGGGATAGGGAGTGGGAGATGGGAGGGGGAGAGGAAGAGGGAGAGAGGGAGATAGGGAGAGAGAGAGAAGGGAGAGGGAGAGAGAGAGAAGGGAGAGGGAGAGAGTCCGGGAGAGGGAGGGATAGGGAGAGAGAGAAGGAAAAGTGGGAGAGGAGGAGAAGGGGAGAGGAGGGGATAAGTGGGAGAGGAGGAGAAGGGGAGAGGAGGGGATAAGTGGGAGAAGAGGAGAAGGAGAGAGAGAAAGAGAGAGAAAAAGAAGTAAAGAGAGATAAAAAGAGAAAAAGAGAGAGGAAGAGAGAGAATGATTTAGAGGGAAGGAGAGAGGGATGGAAAGAGAGGTACAAAAAGAGAGAGGGAGATGTAGAGAAAAAGGAAAAAGAGAGAGGGGGAGATGGAGAGGGAGAGAGAGAAAGGGAGAGAGAGAAAGGGATAGTAAGAAAGAGAGACAGAAAGAGAGGGACCGAGAGAGGAAAATATAGAGGGGTAGAGAGATAGAGTGGGAGAGAGAGTAGAGGGACAACGAGAGGGAGGAAGAGAGAGATAGAGCAAGAAAGGGATGAGAGAGAGGGGGAGAGGCGATAGAGAGAGAGAGAGAGAGAAAGTGAGGTATGGAGACTAAAAGAGGGAGAGAGAGGGAGTATGGGGGGAGAGGGAGAGGGAGTGGGAGAAGGAAGGATATAGGGAGAGATAAAAGGAGAGGAAGGGGAGAGAACGCAAAAGATGGATATATGGAGGGAGAGGTAAGGAGAGGGAGATAGGGGTGGTTTTGATTAGAAATAATTTAGAATAGATTAATTAATGGTGTAAATATTGAAAGTTTATATGTTACCTAAGTTAAGGAATTCTATCTCTTTTCGTAGCTAATACTTCCAAAATAAGCTAGTCTATTTACTTTATAGTTATAACCCTTTGTATCAAATACAACAATACAACTATTATTCTCTTCTTCCATAATTTTTTACATGGTATTAGATAAACTAATAAAAAAACCCTAGTTGTTTAACCTATACATAGCTTCCTCATCCAACCTAGACATAAATCAATAACCATAACTCCATCATGTTTGAAATTTAATCTAACTACACAACCACTAATCCTTCTTCATCTAATTCAGCCATTCGAGCAAAGAACTCCAACCTTGGTTTCCTCCGAATCTCATTCGAGTCCGGATGACTACTATTTGGTTGATGGAGATAATTTTTGATATTGGTTTCAATCTATGCTCATATATATTTGAGGAAGAGGGAAAATTGAATACATTATTGGAGATAAGAAAGAACCAACCTTTGATGATTAAACATATCCCACATGGGATGCTGAAAACTCTATGGTAATGACATGGCTAGTAAACTCCATAACGGAAGATATTAGCTCTAACTACATGTGTTATCACATAGCTAAGAAGCTTTGGGAAAATATCAATCTTGTGTATTTAGATTTGGTAAATCAATCCCAAGTCTATGAAGTGATGTTAAAACTTAGAGACATCCATCAAGGCAACAACAGTGTTACTAAAAACTTTAATTCACTAAAATGCTAATGGATAGATTTAGATATATTCAATGGTCATGAGTGGAAATCATTTGATGATTCTAACTACTATAAAAGGAAGGTTGAACATAACCAAATCTTTAAGTTTTTTTATTGGTTTGAGTGTTGAATTTGATGAAGTTAAGGGAGGATAATTGGTCGACAACCCTTTCCCTGTATTGGAGATTTTTTTTTCAAAATCCATAGTAAAAGGAGTCACGGACTTGTTATGCTTGGCAAGAAGACTTCAAGAAGCATTCTTGAGGATTCTACTTTGGATGTCGAGTAAAGTCCATGCTAGCAATCATGAGGAGACTCATTTATGGTGTAATTGTAATAAACCAAGATAAACCTATGAAATGTTCTAAAACCTCCATGGTAAACTAACTAATTAAAAGGTAAGCATTAGGGGAATTTTAACCAGACAAGCTAGTCCAATGAGTGTTCTCACTACACATGAAGTTGAAGATATCCCTTTGAGTCCTCAGCAAATAGAGATATTCTCAAGCTACTTAAATCTAACATTACATTATCAAGTACTCTAAGTGCTTCTCTTACACAAATAGGTAGTGATTAAGATGCCTTGGTTTTTATTCTCTTCCACAATCCGCTCCTTGGATAATAGATTCCGAGCATTTGACTATATGACTATTTTTTGTAATTTATTTCATACATATAATCCTTGTTCTAGACAAGAAAAAATTTGTATAGCGAGATGGATCTTACTCTTCTATAGCGAGCAAAGGTTTGGTCAAATTATCAAAAACTTTATCTCTTAAATATGTTCTTTATGTACCTAGACTTGCCTACAATCTTCTATCTCGTTAGCAAAATATCTAAGGAATCTAATTGCCATATTACTTTCCTTGATTCCCATTATGTTTTCTTGGACCGGAATTCGAGGAGGAAGATTGGCAATGCTAGGATAATAGATGTTCTCTACTACTTTGAAGATGAAGATTCCAAAAATAAAATGCCTCAAGGATTCGGTAGTGTTAGTTCTACTCTTATTAAGGATAAAATAATGCTTTCGTAATGTATATTAGGACATGCTAGTTTTTCGTATCTTAAGAAACTGTTTCCTAATTTATTTCATGGAATAGATAGTTCCAATTTTCATGATGAACATTGCATTTTATAAAAAGATCACAAACATACCTATTATTCAAAACCATATCGACCTTTTTGACCATTTTACCTAATTCATAGTGATGTTTGGGACCTTCAAGAATTCAATTTTTTTCTAGAGAAAAATGGTTTGTGATGTTTATTGATGATCGGACTCGATTATATTGGGTATATCTAATGAATGATAAATTTGAAGTTTAGACTTTATTCAAAAATATTTATGCAACGGTTGAAACACAATTTCATACAAAAATTGAAATTTTGCATATTGATAATGGCATTGAATATTTTAATAATACTCTAGGCATCTTCTTTATAGTAAAGGGTATTCAACATTAATCCACTTGTGTTAATACACCATAGGAAAATGGCATTGTTTAAAGAAAAAATAGACATTTACTAGAAGTTGCTTGTGCATTGATGTTTTCTATACATATTCCTAAATATCTCTAGGGTTAAGCTACTTTAAATATATCATATTTAATTAATAGGATGCCTACTTGTGTTTTGAATTACATTACACCATTGGAATGTTTTAAACATTTTTTTGGATAGTCGATTTCTTCACACTTACCTCTTAAAGTTTTTTGTTGCACAACTTATATTTTTATCCTTTACATTGGTCGATCGAAACTTGATCCTTAAGCTAAACAACATGTTTTTATTGGTTATGTAGCAAATAAGATAGGATATAAATTGTTTCATCCATTAACTCACAAAATTGTCATTACTATGGATGTTATGTTTCTTGAAAACCAACCCTATTTTTGAAATAATTTTCTTTAGGGGGAGAAACTAGATGAAGAAAATAGTTGGGATATTCAACATATTTTACCCAATGTCATACCTCATAATCCTATTCTCGCAAGCATAGAGGAATCTTTGACATGGGAAGAAACATTACCAAATAATTCTAATTATATAAGCCTAAGGTTATTGTTTATACAAGGAAGAAAATTCATTCAAAAGGTAAAGAATCATCTATACTTAAACCACCACTAAGCCAATTTGATGTTTTGAATTTAGGTTCAAATCTAACGTTAATTCTCCTCAACTTTTAGCTCCTCCTATTCATAATATTTCTATTAAAAGAGAATCTAATGATCATGATGTACTTATAGCCATTAGGAAAGGAACTCATTCTTGTACTAACCATCCCATTCCAAAGTATCTATCATATGATTGGCTCTCTTACAAACATAAGGCATTTATATTAAAAATTTCTAACTTGTTTATCTCAAGAAACTTTCAGGAAGCACTTGATGATCCAAAATAGAAATTAGCAATTATTGAGAAGATTGATGCACCAAAGAAGAATGTGAACTAAGAGATTATGGAATTACCAAAAGATTTAAAAATAGTGGAATGTAAATGGGTGTTTACCATGAAATACAAGACAGATGGAAGTGTAGAAAGAAATAAAGCAAGACTTATTACTAAGGGGTTTAGTCAAACTTATGATATTGATTACCAAAAAACTTTTTCTCAAGTAGCAAAAATTAACTTCATTCTTGTGGTACTCGTCTCTTGTAGCCTATTTTAACTAGCCTTACAACAACTAGATGTAAAGAATGCTTTTTTGAATGGTTAGAAGAAGAAATATTCATGTGCCTTCCAGGTTTTGAAAGTACTATTGGAAAAAATCAAGTTTGCAAACTTAAAAAGTCTTTGTATGGTCTTAAACAATCTCCGATAGCCTCGTTTAAATGTTTAGGGCAGGCAGTAAATGGTTATGGATATCACAAAAGTCAAGCTAATCAAACTATATTTTATAAACATTATGATAAGTGTAGGATTCTAATTTTAATTTTATACGTTGATATTATGATTTTGTTAGTGTTGATGCCCAAGATCCAACCATGTTTGGATAGGCTTATGTTAATATGTGATTGCATCATTTATTTTAATAAATAATAAAGAAGTCATTTTATTAATCCTATGTTTATATGTTGATAAATTCAAAAGAATTAGATAGAAGTCCTTATGATATGCATTTGCAATAATGATTGATCAAAAGATGTGAGATAAATAGTAATGGACATAAATAATATCATTAAATGTCCCAAGTCATAGCATCATCAAGAATAGACATTGACAATATGCGAATAAACTTATGAGTGCTATGCTCATGCTATATGATAGCAGTAGGAGATCTCACACCTATTGGCATGGTGATGCCTAAGCAAGCGCTTAGGTGATTTATATTAGAGAACATATCACTAGATTTGACTCACCGTGAGAACCCATTTGATTTTAGTCTATGGGAATCTCATATGAGATGGGTACAAATGGTCCTTAGACTTGAAGTCACGGTTATCTCATTAGAGGACTTATACACTTTGACACTTGTTTCGATAGATCCATTAATGGGTTGCACATAGGCAATTCATTAGGGGCAGCCCTAATGGAGATAAGTGTATGACTAAAATAGGACATGTCATTCCTTGTATGCTAAAGGAGTTATCACATTACACTTCGATAAATGTACGCTCAAGAAATCTATGGCTATAGTAGGAGCACACCAATAGAGCATAGTTGGTTTACCCTAAGAGCTAAGCCATTTGGGAGTCAATGAAAACTTATGTGATCATAATCAAACAAGACTAATAACCATGAGGACTGAATTGTATGGTAACCATGCTCGTGAAAGGTAATAATGGATTAACTAATCCTCCTAGAGAATTGGATAGTCATGATGCCTTGCTAGAGGCCAATCTTGATTTATGTATCAAGAGACGAAGGAGGAGTCTTTTATCCTTGATACATTGACAACCTATATAGGATCCTATTGAGTCACATGTATAAGTTCAAGTATTCACATTACAAATGGTAAGCAAAGATATTGAAAAAAGTTTCCAATTATGAAATTTTTCTATTTTTGAAAGAGTTTCAAAAATGAAAAGTTTCATAAAATGGAAAGTCTCCTAAGATTGAAAGTTTCCTATTTTAAAAATTGATTTTCTAATTTGGAAGTTAGTTTCAAATTTGGAAATAAAGAACCTAAAAGGAAAGGAGTTTCCTAATTTAGGTTAACGAGTATTTTGAAAAATTGTTTCCTAATGTGGACCTTTCCAAAATAATCTAAGAATATTTATTTGGATAGTCCAAATAAATTAATTGGGATAAAATATTTTTGGCTTATTAGGTTTAATTAAAAACCTTATGATAATTTTGGTGGGAGGATAAACATCAACCTTATTTGATAAGGATGAATGTTTTAAAGATAATAATCAAGTAGTCCATATATAAAATAACTCCACATCTTTAGAGGATAAGGAAGGAACAACCTAGAGTCCTTTATGAACTCATGGCCGCCCCTCTCCTTATCCTTAGAGGACAAGGAAACTCTCCCCCTATAAATAGGAGGAGATATACGGCATAAAGTGATGATGACCTAAAAGAGTATTTTTGGCCAAGTAAAAATATAAGGGAAAAATTTGACCAGCCCTTAAAATAATCTAGGGCACACAACCAAGAGAGAAAAAAGGGAGAAAATAGTTTTCTCCTAAAACCCTAGCAAGAAATACTCTTATCTTCTCCTTTAAGTTTATTGCAAAGTTGCATGAGATTGATTTCTAGAGGAAATACTTAATCAAAAAAGATAGAGCTAGCACAACATCAATTTTGAATGCTTCTTTGTGGATATTTGGGCTACATGGATCATTAATAGAGGTCGACACTTAGACGACTAATCAAAGAAAAGGAATTTAGATCTACTCTACAAGAGGTAATCCTTTACTTTAAGCTTATTATTTATGATGTATGATTAGTAAATTCAACGGCATGATCTTAGGCCCTTAAATGGAGGAAAATTTTTATTTATTTCAAACCTCCATAGGATGCATGATCCTTCGATTTTGACGAGTGATGATCTTGATAAATTATCAATGCTAAAGAAATGATTAGCTAAAGAACTTTAAATTAAAGACCTAGGAGTGTTGAAATACTTTTAAGGTATGGAGTTTGTAAGATCAAGAGAAGGAATATTTTAAAATCAAAGAAAGTATAGTCTTGATTTACTCAATGAAATGGCCTTTCGAGATGTAAAGGATTCGAGACTCTAGTTGAAGCTAATTTGAAGCTAAACTTAGGTACTACTGAAAATGTGATTGAAAGAGAAAAAATTCAGCATTTGGTTAGTAAGCTTATTTAATTATCACACACTTGTCCTAATATTGCATTTGTTATGAGCATGGTAAGTTAATTTATGCATGTTGTGGGCAAAGATCACTTTGATGTTGCATATAGAATACCGAGGTATCTTAAAGAGACACTTGGAAAGGGGTTGATGTTCGGAAAAAAGTGGTAATGTTTAGATAGAAGTTTACACTAATATTGATTGGATAGAAATTTATTCACTTGGTGAAGTAACAAGCAAAGTGTTGTAGCATGGAGTAGTGTCTGAAGGCAAATTTAGATCTCTTACGGATGTCATTTGTGAGATAATATGGATTAAATGATTACTAAAAAATTTATAGCTCTTAGTTTTACTTCATATGCAAGTTTATTGTGATAGTAAAGTGTGATTTCAATTGCTTATAATCTAGTTCTTCATGATAGGAAGAAGTATATCAAAGTTAATAGATATTTTATTAAAGAAAAACTTGAGAATGGTTTAATTTATGTTCGTTACAAACCTACAAATCAACGAGTAGTTAATATTCTCGTAAAAGGATTACCTAAAACTCGAGTTTGATTATCTTACAAGCATGCTATCCATGGAAGGCATTTACAAGCTAGCTTGAGGGGGAGTGCTGAAAGGAAATCATTTAGAATAGAGTAATTTATGGTGCTAATATAGAAATTTTATATGTTATCTAAATTAGGGAATTCTATCTCTTTATATAGCTACTACTTTTGAAACGAGGTTAGTTTGTTTACTATTCTTATAGGTCTGTAATGCTTTATATTAGATATGATAATACAAATATTATTCTCTTCTTTCATAATTTTCTATAAAGGAAAGGGGAGAGAGAGAGAGGGGAGAGGGAGAAGGAGGGAGATAGGGAGTTAGAGAGGGAGGGAGAGAGGACAAGGGAGTGAGAGAGGGGGAGGAAGAGAGAGGGATGGAGGGAGAGGGAGAGAGGAAGAGATAAAAGTAGAGAAAGAGAGAGAGAGAGAGGGATAGAAGGTGAGAAAGATAGAGAGAGGGAGAGATTGGGAGAAAAGAGGAGAGAGGGAGGGAGGGAGAGAGAGTGAGTCAAGGATAGAAAGAGATAGAGAGAAAGGGAGAGAGACGAGGGGAGGGAAAGGAGATCAAGAGAGAGAGAGTGAGAAAAAGTAAGGGAGAAAAAGTAACGAGAGATAGCAAGGCAAGGAGGGAGAGAAGGGGAGAGAGAGCGAGAGTGAGTGAGGCATAGAGAGAGGGAGAGAGTGAAGGATCATACAACCTATGAAGGTGTGGAATAAACAAAAAATTTCCTCCATCTAAAGGCCCAAGATCAAGCCATTGAATCTACTAACTATACATGAATGAATTTAAAGTAATGAATAAAGAATTACCTCTTGTACTTGTAAATTTAAATTCTTTAGTAGAAAAGCTATCCAAGTATCCGGCATTTATTAATAATCCATACGGTCTAAGTACCCACAAAGAAGTACTCGAAATTGGTAGGGTGCTAGCTCCATCTTTTTTTATTTGTGTAGTTTTTTAAATAGAAATCTATTCCGGGCAATTTTGTGACAACCTTAAAGGAGAAGGAAAAGGTGTGGCATGCTAGGGTTAGGAGAGAACTATTTTCTCCTTTTATTTTCTTAGTGTTTTTCATGTACCCTAGAGAGGTTATCTCAATTCTAGGTGAAACTCTCCTTTTTCTTTTTTTAATTATATATCGCACCTCTTTCTCCCTCATATATTTATAGGAGAGTTTTCTTATCCTCCAAGGACAAGGAGAGGGGTGGCAATGAGTCCCTTAAGGACTCTAAGTTGTTGCCTCCTTATCCTCCAAGGATTAGGAGTTATTTTACATATGGACATTTTGATCGTTATCTTTAAAACATTCATCCTTATCCAATAAGGTTGACGTTTATCCTCCTATCAAAATATCTTAAGGCTTTTAATTAAACCTAATGGGCCAAAACCATTCTAGCCTAATTAATTTATTTAGATTATCCAAATAAATAATCTTAGCTTATTTTAGGCGAGATCCATATTATGAAATAATTTCTCAAAATACCCTTTAACCTAAATTGAGAAACTCATTTTCATTTTATGTTATTTATTTCCCAATTTGGAACCAACTTCCAAATTAAGAAACCGATTTCTAAAATAGAAAACTTTTTATTTTTGGAAACTTCCTAATTAAGAAAACTTTCTATTTTCAAAAACTCTTCATTTAAGGAAACCTTCCATTTTGGAAACCATTTCCAAAATAGAAAACTTTCAAAGTTAGAAACCTTTTCCAATATCATTACTTCTCATTCATCATGTGAATACTTAAAATGGTTCGTGTGACTCAATAGGCTCCTAGATATGTTGGTAATGTATTAAGAATAAAAGATCCTCTTTTATCTCTTGATATATAAATCAAGATTAGCCTCTAGCTAGGTATCATGATTACCTAATTCTCTAGGAGGATTAATTAATCCATTATTATCTTTTACGAGCATAGTTACCATACAATTCAATCCTCATATCAACTTATCATAGTGTGATCTCAAAAACTTGGTTATAAGTCTTGTTTGATTATGATCACACAAGTTTCTTTAATTCCCAAATGTCTTAGCTCTTAGAGTAAACCAATTATGCTTTATTGGTGCACTTCTATTGTGGCCATAAATTTCTCAAGTAAACATTTATCGAAGTGCAATGTGATAGCTCCTTTAGCATTTAAGGAATGACATATCCTATCTTAGTCATTCACCTACCTCTATTAGATTCATAGTGCACTTAGCAAATCACCCATGTACAATCCTTTAATGGGTTCATCGAAACGAGTTTTAAAGTGCATAAGTTCTCTAATAAGAAAATCATGATGACTTTAAGTCTAAAAACCATTTGTATCCATCTCATATGAAATTCCCATAAACTAAAACCAAATGGGTTCTTATGGTGAGTTAAGTCCGGTGATATGTTCTCTAACTTGGATCACCTAAGTGCTTGCTTTGGCATCACTATGTCAATAAATGTGAGATCTCCTACTACTACCATATAGCATGAGCATAGCACCGACAATTCTATCCGTATATAGTCAATGTCCATTCTTGATAATGCTATGACTTGGGACATTTAATGATATCATTTATATGCATTAGTGTACTGTCTCATATCTTTCGATCAATCACAATTGCAAATGCATATCATAAGGACTTCTATCTAGTTCTACTTGAATTTATAAACATAAAATACAAGAATTAATGGAATAAATTCTTTATTATTATTAAAAATAAATAATAAAATAATACATTAACTCAAGCTCATCTAAACATGATTAGATTTGGGGCACTTACACTAACAATCTTCCACTTATAGTAGAGCCAATTGGTCATATCCCTTAAGCCCGACGATCAAGTAAGGATCTCATATTTTAGTTGTGACAAAGGATTAGTCAAGAGGTCAACTATGTTATCGTTAGTGTAGACCTTTTCTATCCTTATGTCATCACGATCGATAATCTCTCTAATCGGATGGTAGCATCGCAATACAAGGTTGGACCTTTGATGAGACCTTGGTTCCTTAGCTTGTGCTATAGCTTTGCTCGTTATCACAATATAATACTATTGGATCAATAATAACATGAGCCATTTATAGTCTAGACAAAAATTTATGAATCCACACAACCTATTTAGTTGCTTCTACGACTATAATATATTCGAGCCTCGGATGTTGAATCAACCATTTTTTCTTACTCGAACTTTTTTAACTAATAGCTCCATCGTTCGGCTAAAAAATGAATCCGACTGTGATTTAAAATCATCATAGTTAAATTCAAAACTAGCATCTATCAACCCTTTCACTACTAGTTCATCTCTTCTATAGACTAAGAAAGCATTCTTAGTTCTTCATAAGTACTTTAGAATGCTTTTCTTTACAATCTAGTGTTTTTCACCTAGATCAATTTGATATCTACTACATATACTCAAAGCATATGAAAGATCAAACCACGTACATAACATGAAATACATGATAGATGCTATCACTAATGCATAGGGAGTGTGACTCATCCTTTCCTTTTCATTTTGTGTGTTAAGACACTCAACCTTGGAAATTTTTATGCCATGTGACATTGAAATAAATCTTCTCTTGGATTCTTCCATACTAAACTCGTTTAGTATTTTATCAATGTACATTCTTTAGGAGAGACCTAACATTCTTGTGATCTATCTTTATAGATCATGATTTCTAGAATCTATGCTCGCCTCTCCCCTATCTTCCATAGAGAAATTCTTAGATAGCTAATCTTTTACAAATTGCAACATGGTGGTATTATTGCCAATAAATAGAATATCATCTATATATAGCACAACAAAAACAATTAAGCTCCCACTAACCTTTTTGTATACATCGGTTTTGTCTTTGTTTTGTGAAAAATCAAAATCTTTGATAATTTCATCAAAACATTGATTCCAACTCTTAGATGCTTGCTTAAGTTCATAAATGGACCTTTGTAATTTATAAATCTTATTTTCATGTCATTTGGTAATAAAACCATCAAGTTGTGTCATGTACACATCCTCATTCAATTTTCTATTAAGGAAAGAAGTTTTGACATTCATCTATCATATCTCATAATCGGGATATGTGGCAATTACAAACATAATCCAAATGGATTTAACCATTTCTACTAGTGAAATTTTGTTATCATAATTAACACCTTTTGTTTGACGATATCGATAGCCCATTTCTTAACCTATAGACTTTAGGCAAGTGCACCTATCGTTCTATAGTATAATTGACGAGTATCGAGTGTCGATCCCGTAGAGACTAAGAGTACTAGTAATTACCTCGTATTTATTATCTAATCAATGAATTATAGTGATAATGAATCAAATAAAAGCACCGATAATTAAAGCAAGATTACAAAATTGCAATGAGAATGATGATAATAACCAGATGAGCAATCAATGGTGAAGGTAGTACTCGGATAGCGAATCCCCGTAGATCTTCTATGTAATCACAATGTCTTTTATTCAATCATTCTTTATATTCAATGGACCGTAGGCATTCCCGAATTATGCTAAGTACTTTCTCAAGTTAACTAACACCTAATCCCAAGTTGATTAATTGAAATCTCTTTCTAATTAACACCCTTAAGATTGCATTAATCCGTTCTATGAATACCTTTACTAGATTTGACTCTAATCCGGAGGATTTATGTTGTCCTATCTCTAGGATTGCATGAAACTCCTTTCATCATGGTTGATCTAATCATATTTAAGACTTTTCGAGTCTCACAAGTATGAAATTAGATATGAATCAAGATGCTAGCTTATGTTAACTCAAATTAATAATAAAAGTAGCATAACTTAATCACAATAAAAATAACAATTGAATTGAATGAAGATATCAAATTACATAGTTAATCTTAGGGTTCATCGTATCTAGGTACCAAAATAATTTAGTTCATGATCAAAGGAAGGAATACATAAATCTTAAGCGAGAAAACAATCCAAATTAAAGGAAAACATTGTAACCCTTTTGATCTTGATTCAATCTCCTTCAAAATCTATCGGAATCCACTCCAATGGCGTTATCTTGCTAAAAAACCCTAGTTTTTTTCGTGTTTGATCTTGATTCAATCTCCTTCAAAATCTATCCGAATCCACTCCAATGGCGTTATCTTGCTAAAAAACCCTAGTTCTTTTCGTGCTTCTCGGTCGTCCTCATGTATCTCAACCCTCTCGCTCCATTTTTTAGATCGAATTTTTGATTAAATAGGAGTAAAATATCATGTTTCATAAGACACAACCAAGTACACGATCGTTTCTTTGTCCGTGTAATACATATGTAATTTTTCCTTAAAGTAGATCGTTACACGGCCTAGTACACGGTCGTGTACTTACCATGTAACTCTCTATTTTACGTAGTAGCTCTTTTTAGTTACACGGCCGTGTAACTCATTTGACATTTGAAACTCATAAATTTTTGCTCCTTCTTGCTTTGTTTACATTCGTTTTTACCAAATTAATGTAGTACGACCTGCAGAACATAATTTAGACAAGATAAGTGCCAAACTTGTACCATTTATCACCAAAGGTAATTGAAATATAGGAACTTTTGGCACTAAAATTATGCATAATTTGGTACTTATCAAACTTCCCCACACTAAAGCTTTTTCTTATCCTCAAGCAAAACAAAAGGAGGTGTGTTCATTCCGCCTACACTTGTAAAAATTAAGAATTGGCCTCGAAATGGCGAGTTAGGCATGCACGAAATAACAATTGAATGTACTTCAAATTTCAAATCATTTTAAAAAAAATTTGAAACATAATCATAAGTCAAGCCAAGACTCGTGCGTGCGTGCATCAATATGTACATGTTGATATTATGAAGTCAACTACATTACAATCTTGATTCCACATAACAAATTTGGAACCGTAACTATAGAACGAGTAATGTTTTTCATAAATGCAAGAGTCACCACAATTTTATAACTTTACGCATTTATCTATTCATTAGTGACATTGAGTGCGTTTTACGTTCCATCCCAACTTTTTCACCCACTTGATTGCTACAAACTCGGTTAGTGAGTTAATGGCTTTCCTTAGTGTCTAAATGTACACTTTTTTGGTTGTTCACCTTGAACATAAATCCTCTTTATAGACGCGAAGACCCCTCACTTTTTGTGATTGCCCCCACTTAATCGAAGAATCCCTTTTCATGGGTGCTTTGCATACTCATATCTTTATGTAAGACATTGGAGTAGTTTTATTGGAAGGCCACATTCACTTATCCTGGTTTAGGTTCAATAAGTGAGGAGTCACATTTATTCATTTAAGCATTGGCATTTAAATTTCTTACATGTAATCAAACATAACTACCCTATAGGTAAAGTTCCAATCTCATCATCTAGATTATGAAGTAAGCATAAGTTTTCATTCATAATTTTGATAATATACCCTAATAAGTGCTAAAAAATAGTTTTTGGCTCAACACACGATCACCGGAAAACGCTTTTTTTAATATATATCAAAGCACACTCATTATCAATTCATGCGTACAAACAACTATGCATTCTCATCGTAGGCTAGATATTGCTACTCCTACGCAAAATAAGGAACACACATCATTTGCTTTGATACCTTTTTTTTCCTCCACACAACAAGAGGTAAATTGTCCTCAATGTACAAAATTAGGCACGGAATAGAGTATTGACAAAAAGGAAGAAAAGGTTAAGAGGATTAGGTATTGGAACTTCCCCGAAGAAAAGAGGACATTTTCTCAATGTGGGTCCGAATTCCACCCGGTATCACGCATAGCCTTATAAAAGAAAAAGAAAAAAATAGTAAAATTTGAAAATGAAATCACTAATCCAATAAATAATATCAAGCTCGTGATCATGGCTCGGCGGGCTCTGCATGGTCCGAAGATTGTGGTGGTGTTGAGGTTAGGCTGCAGGTCCGTTATAGGTGCGGGACTCTTATCGAGTAACGAAATATGGAAATGGTTAAGTAGAATCTCCATACACCTCTCTACCCTCTACAAATGAGTTCCTACTCCCTTTGTATCGTAACTAACTCAAATATATCGACCTACCTCTCGTGAAGATGTAGTTGGTGGTACATGTGGGTCTCGAGGTGGTGCATGTGGCACCCAGTCGATCAATATCATCTCCGTCTATTCGTTGCCTTAGCTATGGCTAGCTCTAGGGAATATACTAGCGTATAATATGCCCCCTGTGGTCCTTGAGGCTTCTCTACCATACCCATGCTCTTAAGCGCTCTCAAGTCGAGGGCCTCCATCCGACACATCTTTTGCATGCTTGAAACTTGGGGAAGACAACCCATACCTCTAATCAATTAGGTGATATAATGCCCCGCATACAACGCCTTGGGTTTCTTATTCTTTGCTTGTCCGTCGATGAAATTGGTTAGAAAAAACTCGATATGGATGGGGTAATGCTCGACATACTGTACGGGCATAGTAGATCCTATGAACCTACTACTCTTGGACTATCCTTCCTAGCATTAAGTGATCGGGCTAACGACCTATGGAGGTATCTCAATACGGGAGATTTTAAAGCGAGTGCTCTTTGATTTGCTAGGGTTGTACTACAATTCATGGCTAATGCGTCTCCAGTAATTTTCATAACCGATGTTCATTGGTAAAGCCGTTTTCAACTCATAGTATTCTTGGCTTGCTACAAACTCTTAAGAGTAAATACCCATGTGGATGGAAGGTAGTGTAACTCATTTGTATCGCCTTCCCATTCAATTTGAACTAGAGTACATCATCAATATCCATGCCCCGAAGCTTACCCTATATTGTAAAGGTTAAAAGCACCTCTAATGTCGGATCTTAGTAAGCAATGGGCTAAATCCCAAAGAATCTATCCTCACCACCGGTAGAAATCAAGCCCTCGACTTCCGCTTTAACCCTAGTAGCTGCAGAGTCCCCTAATTTATACATCTGCAGCTCTAAAAGGGTTTTCCCTATAAAAACTCATATCGATCTTTCTCGGCTCTAGATAATTTCGGTATCTGCCGCCTAGCTGGTGGTTGGGGGTTTCTGCCGAGGTTGAATCTATCTCGAGGGTCGGCTAAATGAGCTCTCATCTCACTCGCCTCTTCCTCGAAGGAATCTTCTTCCTTTGTTGAGGTTGCTCCGGAGTTCTTATCATTCTCTTGTGTCCATCAAGCTTTAATAACAAAGGTTGTCCGAATCTATTTAACGAGCACATAAAAATCGAATGACATTAAACAACTTCATAAAATAATGCACAACGGGAAGATTGTTAAGCATTAATTCCTAATATGGGTGATCTTCTTATTGACATTCGAATTGGATCAATAGATAATTTTTTATAACAATGGCAACTAGATAACCAATTAATCCAATCCAAATAGAACAAATGGAAGCTTCAAAAATCACATCCCCGGCACCTATGCTAAGCATAATCATCAATTACATCCCTCACACGCAATTCATCGAACAAGTAGTGTGCGGTTTTGTTAAGCAATAATTCTACATTTATATGCAATATTTACCACAACCCATGCAATGATATTTGCACACCGAATACTACCTAAAATTACCAACCAACACATGCTTCAACAACACAACAATGAATCAAGTACTAGGTTGCTCAAAACTCAAGCATCCAGAATAAAATAGACCCCAACACTAGAAATTAAAAATGGAATAACACATCTATGGCCTTGATTTCTCTCACATTCAGTAACACAACCAAACATGTGTAAAATCATGAAAACCCATTGTGATTCAACACTAAAAATAAAGATTTTAGAGACCAAACCTAATTCGGGTCTCGGAGATTAGAATAGAGGCCGAGTAACGATGACCACATATGTGCTTGTGATAACCGAGAGGTAAGTGTGTGGCGACACGGTGGAGACGGGTCGTGGTTGGGGAAGTGAGGGAGAAGGGTTTTGATGCAGCACAAAACCATGTATTTTTAAAAGAGAAAAAGGGTTTTAAAAATATAAACCATATGACTTAAAAGGCAATTGCATGGGCTAAGACACGGTCGTGTCTTAGGTCGTGTCTTTCCGAGTAACCCAAATCGTGACGGACGGTTACACGGACTAAATACACGACCGTGCATTTCGTCGTATCTTTCCGATGAACACCAAAATCAAACAAACAACTACACTAGCTTAGACACGGTCATGTCTTTGGTCATGTCTTTTAATTGAAACCCCAAAGTAGATAGATTGTTACACGGGTAGAGACACAACCATGTCTCATCCCGTGTAACTTTCTGTCTCACCGTAAAGCCTTTCTTTTATATATCAAAGAAATGAAGTAACACAATATTGAAAAATAAACTTGGGTTGCCTCCCAAGAAGCACTTGTTTAATGTCATTAGCTTGACGTTCTTGAAGTTCATGGTTCTATAGGTTGGAGATTGAACTCCTCTCTACCAAGGTTGTCAATATTGAAAAATAATCGATGACCATTTACCTTAAACGTACCTTTATTCGGATGTGTGATTTCTATGGTGCCATAGGGAAAGACTTGTCTTACCGTGAATGGTCCCAACCGAGTGAGATTTAAGCTTACTAGGGAACAATCGAAGGCGGGAGTTATACAAGAGTACTTCATCTCCCTCTTTGAATAGTTTGGCTTGCTTAATGTTGCAATCATGATACTTGTTTAGCCCTTGCTTTGTATAGCTTTGCATTCTTATAGGTCGCCAAGTGCCGGTCTTTAAGCTAATTGATTTGAAGTTTCTGTTTTGTCCCGCAAGATCAAGGTTAAAATTGACGGACTTGATTGCTCAAAGTGCTTTATGTTCAAGTTCGACTCGTAAGTGGCATGCTTTGCCATGCACCAACCTATAAGGTGTGGTGCCTATAGGTGTTTGTATGCCGTTCTATAAGCTCATAAAGCATCGTCTAGCTTTTCCGACTAATCCTTTCTATAGTGCTCTATGGTCTTTTCTAGAATCCTTTTCGAGTTTCCTATTAGCTACTTCTACTTGGCCATTAGCTCGTGGATGGTAAGAGGTAGCTACTCTATGTGTAACACCATACTTCATAAGAACCCTAGAAAATTAAGTGTTACAAAAGTGCATGCCCCTATCACTTATAATTGCTTTGGGTGAACCAAATCATGAAAAGAACTTTTTCAAAAACTTTTCCACCACCCTAGCATCATTAGTGTGTAAAGCCCGAGCTTCAACCCATTTAGACACATAATCAATCGCCATAAGAATGTATTTATGACCATTCGAAACAGGAAAAGGACCAATGAAGTCAATGCCCCAAATATAAAAAATTTCACAAACCAATATATAGTTTTGGGGCATTTCATCACATCGAGAAATGTTATATGATCGTTGACAATTATCACATGATTTCACATACCGTTGGGCATCCCGAAATAATGTAGGCCAATAAGAACCCGACTCAAGCACTTTTTGAGTCATCCTGTTTGCATGGTAGTGTCCATCGGTGGGTCCCGAATGGCAATGATCTAGGATTTTCCATCCCTCTAAGTAGGAAACACATCTCCTAATAATCTAGTTTGCACGAGATCTTAAACAAATATGGATCCTCCCAAAGGTAGTTCTTTAATTTAGAAAAGAATTGCTTCTTTTGTTGATGAGTGAGTCCTTTGGGAAGGATCTTAGCAGCTAAATAATTAGCAATATCAGCAAACCACGGGGTTTTAAGCTCACTTACTTGTTTAATGTTATAGAGGCTCTCTTCTAGGAATGCATCATTGATCTCTTCTTCATCAAGTTTCTACAAATGAGGGCTCTCTAATCGAGACAGGTGGTTTATGACCAAGTTCTCAACTCCCTTTTATCTATGATTTTTAAATCAAATTCTTGCAATAGCAAGATCCACCTAATCAACTCTGGATTTAGCATCCGCTTTGTTCAACGGATATCTCAATGCGGAATGGTCAATGTAAACAACAATCTTGGATAGGACTAAGTAAGATCTAAATTTATCAAACGCAAAAACTACGACTAGCAATTCTTTTTCTATAATAGTATAATTCTCCTATGCATCAGTCAAAGTCTTGCTAGCATAGTAAATGGGTTGAAAATGTTTGTCTCTGCACTGTCTAAGAACCGCACCAACTACAAAATCACTAGCATCACACATTATTTCAAAGGGAAGATTCCAATCTAGGGTAACCATTATTGGGGCATTAATCAATGTTTCTTTTTGAGTGTTAAAAGCATTCAAACACTCCTCTTTGAAAACAAAAACCGCATCTTTCTCAAGCAACTTGGTTAAAGGCCTAGAAATTTTAAAAAAGTCTTTAATGAATCTCCTATAAAAGCTTGCATGACCCAAAAAACTTCTAATAGCCTTAATCAAAGTTGGGGAGGTAGTTTTTCAATAGTTTCAATTTTTGCTCCGTCTACCTCAATCCCCCCTTATAAGAGATTTTATGGCCTAAGACTATACACTCTTGTACCATAAAATGACATTTTTTCCAATTTAAAACCAGATTAGTTTCTTCACACTCGTTCAAGCACTCTTTTTAAATTATGGAGACATAAACCAAAAGAATCACCAAAAATAGAAAATCATCCATAACTACCTCCATTACGTTCTCCACCGGATCATCAAAATGGCCATCATGCACCTTTGAAACGTAGCAGGTGCGTTGCACAACTTGAATGGCATCCTTCTATAGGCTAACGTGACATAGGGACACGTGAATGTGGTATTTTCTTGGTCTTCTGGGGTTATAGGAATTGAAAGCGACTCGAAAGACCATCTAAGAAACAAGTAATACATGTGTCCCACTAGTCGCTCCAAGCATCCGATCAATAAATGGGAGAGGAAAATGGTCCTTCCGAGTGGCATCATTCGGCTTTCTATAGTCGATGCACACTCTCCATTCGGTGACCGTTCTTGTTGGAATCAGCTCGTTTTGTCCATTTGGGACCACTATCGTCCCTCCTTTCTTTGGAACAACTCGCACGGGGCTCATCCAAGAACTATCGAAATAGGGTAAATCACTCCCGCATCGAGAAGTTTAATTATCTCGGTTTTCATAACTTCGTTCATATTTGGATTAAGCCTCCTTTGAGGTTGCACCATTGCCTTAAAATCATCCTCCACCAAGATTTTATGAGTGCAAAAAGAGGGGGTAATTCCTCTAATGTCCGAAATTTTCCAAGCGATAGCCCTCTTATGCTCTCTAAGAACATCTAACGACTTTTTCTTTTGATCCACCTTTAGCTTGGAAGAAATTATTACCAATAACTTTGAATCTTTTTCAAGAAATGCATACTCTAAGTGTTCTAGTAAATTTTCAATTCCAAACTAGGTGGATCCTCGATAGAGGGTTTTAATCTCTTTTCCTTACCTCTTTTAATCTCCTCAAACTCCTTCTTCCGAATCATGAACTCGGTAGCTTCTAGACGAGCTACTTGCTCAACTCTAATGGGGTCATCCCCATCATTCTCCTCACCTTGAATGATACACAACTCCAACGAGATCATCATATATAATTTCCTGCATAAATTCTAAAACCGTAGTATCAATAGCATCAATGAAATAACATTTGTCATCATGTTTAAGGGAATGTCTCATAGATTTTGATGTAAGAAAAGTTACCTCTTCATCCCCAACCTTAAGAACAAGCTTACCATCATTAACATTAATAATGGCTCTAGCGAGTAGCTAAAAATGGTCGTCCTAGGATTAACGATACTTCTACATCCTCATCCATATTAAGTATCACAAAGTCAACTGGAAAAATAAATTTATCCACCTTAACCAATACATCTTCAATTTTACCTCTAGGGTATTTAACAAATCTATTTGCTAACTGTAAGCTCATTCTTATCGGTTTAGGTTCTCCCAATCCTAGTTTTTTAAACATTTTATAAGGCATTAAATTTATATTGGCCCCAAGGTTGGTCGATGCCTTTTCAACTAACAAACTACCAAATGAACAAGGAATAGTAAAACTCCCTAGGTCTTGTAATTTTTTAGGTAGCTCGTTTTGCAAGATAGCAAAGCACTCCTCACTTAATGCCTTTGTTTACAGCTCTTCCAACTTCCTCTTGTTTGAAAGAAGTTCTTTAAAAAATCTAGCATACTTTGGCATCTACGAAAGAGCTTAAAAAAAGGTATATTTATATGCAATTGTTTAAAAAGTTCAAGAAATTTACCAAACTCGTTCATCCATGTGGTCTTTTTGTAGCTTTGTAGGATATGGAATGGTAGGTTTGAAGTCTTTCACTCGGTTGAGGTTACTTGCTAAGTTTTTCCAACTCTTTACTCATTTCGCCTATTTTCTCTTCTTCACCTTTCTTCTCCTCCATTTGTAATTCCTTTCCACTTCTAAGAGAGCTGCCTTCACATGTTCTCTCGGGATTAGTCTCGGTATTACCGAGCGGACTACCCTATTGCCTCTTAGAAAAGGACTTGGCAAGTTACCCAATTTGCTTCTCAAGGTTGTGGATAGAAGCCTCTTGGTTTCTCAATGTCTGTTTCGATTGCTCGAAGACAAAAATCAAATGTTTGAATGAACTTAATCATAAGTTCTTCAAACTAGGCTTCTTCTCCCGAGATGAGTTCTGCTATTGAAATCTAGGTGGATGATTCTATCTTTGTTGTCCTTGACCTCCCTAAGAGAAATTGGGGTGATTTCTCCAACCCGGATTGTAAACATTGTTGTATGGGTTGTTGTGAGTACGAGGAGCATTACCCATGTAATTAACTACCCCCTTGCAATCTCGGTTCGAATGTCCTTCTCCACATAACTCACACCGTATAACCCGAATCGGTTCTTGTACTACCGATAGACCATCCATCTTCTTACTCGCAGCCTCCACTCGAGTCGCTAAAGCCGTGACTACATCTACATCATAAACACCTGCTGGTTTATTTGGTTTTGTTCTAGTTGTGCTCCACTAGTAGTTATTCATAGCCATTTCCTCTATCAATTCCTAAGCTGCATCGGGTGTTTTGCTATTTAGAGTGCCTCCAGCCTACTACATTTATCATCTCGCCTAGTAGGTAGATTCGAACACCGTAGAATGTCCGAACTTGCAACTATATAGGTATGCCATGGTATGGGCATCTCCTCAACAAATCCTTAAACCGCTCCCATGTGTCATAAAGCGTCTCTAACTCAATCTACGTAAATGAAGAGATATCATTCTTGAGCTTTACGGTCTTTGTAGGTGGGAAGTATTTTGCTAGGAACTTCTCCGCCATTTGGCTCCACGTAGTAATAGATCCCCCGGGTAGAGAGTTCAACCACCGCTTGGCTCTACTCCTCCATGAGAATGGGAACAATCTCAATTTGATGGCGTCATCCGTAGCCCCATTGATCTTGAATGTGTCACGGATTTCCAAGAAGTTGGCCAAGTGAGCATTCGGGTCTTCATCTTGCAACCCATCAAGCTGCATAAATTCTTGCACCATTTGGATGATGTTCGGTTTGATGTCAAAGTTGTTAGCAAGAACAGTTAGTCCGACAATGCTAGACTTTGTTCCTGTCGAATTTGGTCTAGCATAATCAAACCCGGTTCTTTCTTCCTCGCCCATGACTATTCGCGGTTCTCCTTCCCTCCGATGTTCTTCTTCTCTTTCCCTATCTAACTCTTCTTCTCTTTGTTTAAATCGATTCCCGAGCTTTCGAAGAGTTGTTCTTTCTATTTCATGATCCGGCTCAACTAATTCGATCGAGTTGTTGCGAGTCATACACTATCCCGGGTCCTAAAAAAGCGAGCACGAACAAAGAAAAGCGTAATTCAAAGAAAATATGATAAAGCAAAATGGAACTAAATATTATATAAAAATAAATAAATAAATAAAATAAAGTGGCTAGATTAATAGAAATAAAGTTTTCCTAATATCCTAGTCCCCGACAACGAGCACCAAAAACTTGATAGCCCATTTCTTAACCTATAGACTTTAGGCAAGTGCACCTATCATTCTATAGTATAATTGACGGAGTATCGAGTGTCGACCCCACGGAGACTAAGAGTACTAGTAATTACCTCCCATTTATTATCTAACCGATGAATTATAGTGATAATGAATCAAATAAAAGCACCGATAATTAAAGCAAGATTACAAAATTGCAATAAGAATGATGATAATAACCGGATGAGCAATCAATGGTGAAGGTAGTACCTAGATAGCGAATCCCCTGTAGATTTTCTATGTAATCATAATGTCTTTTATTCAATCATTCTTTATATTCATTGGATCGTAGGCATTCCCGAATTATGCTAAGCACTTTTTCAAGTTAGCTAACACCTAATCACGAGTTGATTAATTGAAATCTCTTTCTAATTAACACCCTCAAGATCACATCAATCCGTTATATGAATCCCTTTATTAGATTTGACTCTAATCTAGAGGATTTATGTTGTTCTATCTCTAGGATTACATGCAACGCCTTTCGGTCATGGTTGATCTAATCATATTTAGGACTTTTCGGTCTCACAATATGAAATCGGATATGAATCAACATGCTAGCTTATGTTAACTCAAATTAGTAATAAAAGTGACATAACTGAATCACAATAAAAATAACAATTGCATTGAATGAAGATATCAAATTACATATTCAATCTTAGGGTTCATCGTATCTAGGTACCAAAATAATTTAGTTCATGATCAAAGCAAGGAATAGATAAATCTTAAACCGAAAACAATCCAGATTAAAGGAAAAAATTGTAACCCTTTTGATCTTGATGCAATCTCCTTCAAAATCTATCAAAATCCACTCCAACGGCGTTATCTTGCTCAAAAACCCTAGTTCTTTTCGTGCTTCTTATTCGTCCTCATGTATCTCAGCCCTCTCCTCCCTTTTTTAGATCGAGTTTCTAATTAAATAGGAGTAAAATATCACGTTTCATAAGACATGACCAGGTACATGATCGTGTCTTTTTTCGTGTAGTATAGATGTAATTTTTCCTCAAAGTAGATGGTTACACGGCCATGTACTTGCTCGTGTAACTCTATATTTTACGTATCGGCTTTTTTCTAGTTACACGACCATGTCCCCGGCCGTGTAACTCATTTGATATTCGAAACTCACAAATTTTTGCTCCTTCTTACTTTTTTTACATTCCTTTTTACCAAAATAATGTAGTATAACCTCGCGAACATAATTTAGACAAGATAAGTGCGAAACTTATACCATTTACCACCAAAGGTAATTGAAATATAGGAACTTTTGACACTAAAATTATGCATAATTTGGTACTCATCGGATACCCTTTAGCCACCAATGTAGCTTTGTACATATGCACATATCCATACATGTCAATCTTTTTTTAAAGATCCACTTACACCCAGTATGCTTAGCACCTTCAAGGGGATTAACCAAAGTCCATACTTGGTTAGTTAACATGGATTCCATTTTGAATTTCATGAATTCATGCCATTTTTCGAGTCAACCTCTAACATTGCTTCTTCATAGTTATTAGGTTTGTCATCTCGTATGACAAACACATCTCCACATGTTGAGACTAGAAGGCCATATCTTTTTTCTCTTGATGGATCCTCTAAGACCTACAAAGTTTATGCATTGGTTTGCGAGTAGTTACAACATGTTGTAACTTTTCTACTTAGGGTTCCTCTAGTGGAATGTCAATTTATGAGTCTTCTCAAATCTCATCGAGTTCGACCTTCCTCTCATAGGTTCGGCATTTATAAATTCCTTCTCAAGGAATACAACATGCCTAGCCATGAACACTTTTTTATTCTTATGGTTGGTAAAATTAATATTCATTTTTTTCCTTTGGATATTCCACAAATTACATTTTATTGATTTAGGCTTAAGCTTAACTCTATCTAAACGTTTGACAAATACTTCACAACCCCAAATGTTAGGGAAAGATAAATTTGCTTTTTGCCCTTTCCATATCTCATATAAAGTCCGATCAACGGACTTTGCTAGAACTTGTTCAAAATAAATGTCATTGTAAGGAGCACATATCCCCAAAATGATATTAGGATATCATTTTGACTTATCATGGATCGGACCATGTCTAATAGTGTCTTATTTCTCCTTTCGGAGACACCATTCATTTATGGTGTTTTAGCTGGGATCCATTGTCAAAGAATCCCATTCTCTTTTAAATTATCTAAAAATTCAATGCTTAAGTATTCTCCACCTTGATCTTATCAAGGTGATTTAATACTTTGCCGGTTTCTTTCTTGATTTCAAGCCTAAACTCCGAACTTTTTAGGGATCTAGATTTATGTCGCATGAGATACACATAACCAAAATGCGATCAATCATCGATAAAGGTTATGAAATAAGCATATCCTTCTCTAGCTTGGGTGGATATGGGCCTACATGCATCACTATGCATGAGACCTAACAAATCAGCGACTTTTTAACTTTTTCTATTATAAGGGGACTTTATCATTTTGCTAAGCAAACAAGATTCATAAACATCATAAAATTTATAATCAAATGATTCTAAATATCTATTTTTGTCCAGTTTGGATGTGCAATTTTCATTTTTATGACAAAGTTGACAATGCCACAAATATGTTTTGTTTGAATTATTAGCTTTGAGTCTTTTCGCATTTATGTTATGAATAGTTGTGTCTATGTTCAAAACATATAAACTGTTATTCACATTAGCACTTTCATATAAAATATCACCTTTATAAAAGGAAAAAATTTTATTCTTAAATAAAAATAAAAAATCATCTTATTCCAAACAAGAAATGAAAATGATATTCCTAATTATACTAGGAATATAGTAACAATCTCCGAGTATAAGAACAAGTTTAGATGGTGGTACTCACTCATAGGTGGCTACTACTAATGGCACAAATCTTGAACCATTACCCACTCATAAGTCAATCTCACCGAAGTAGTCTTTCTAGCCTCTTTTAGTCCTCTTAAATTTATGCAAATGTGTACACCACATCCAAGTATCAAATACCCATGATGTTGGACTAGAAGTAAAAAAATTTACTTCAATAACATGAATAATTGAGGTGCTTAGGAGAACTCTTCTCTTGTACCTCTTCATGGTACTCCTTATCGTCTATCGCATAGAGCATTTTCCCATGTTGGAGGACATTCTTCTTATTCAATTTCTAGGCAAGGAAGCTTGTGCCATTTAAGGCATTACTTTCATTTTTCATCGATCTCATCGATATATTGCTAGTCATACTATGCAACAACCTTGACGGGATAGAAAAGCATAAGATTTGGTTAATTAAATTACATAAAATAAAAAAAGTATAAATTAAATAAGTAAAATCTATGTTTGCTCCCACTATTTTTTTCAAGTTCTATAACCTCCAATATAGGACTCGAGAAAACTTTTTGATTTGTTTTCTTAGGGATCGTCTAACATGCATTAACCTTGAGTTATCTCAACAAGCCATGCATGAAAGATTTGGTAGGTAACTCCTTAACAATTACATCTAATGTAATTCCTAATTTCATTGGTATGACAACTCGCTTATCATATCACATCTTATATGAATATCAATCCTTACATACAAGTTTATTAGACCTTGAGTTATCTCAAATAACACGAGTAACTCATTGAGTTATCTCAACAAGCCAACAAGGACCAAGTAACTTAATATTTTATTTGAAGGATTTAATATAGTTGTTCTCATCCTAGCATACATATTAAAAAATAATCATATTATTTCTATCATGCATACTAAACAATTTCATAACATACATAAATCTCATGCATGACTCAAAAATTGATGAATGGTAGTGGATTTATAGTACTAGCCCCCTCGAGCCACAAGGAGACTAGTGGGTTAATTCCTAGATGAAAAATTATTACAAAGTCTTCATTAATGTCTTCATTCCTTGATGTCTTCTCCTTGTATCTATTCTAATTTCTATCTTCTACTTTTACATTTATTTGAAATAAGAAACTTCAAGTTACATTCAAGGGAGTAATATGAGAATGGAAATACCATAGAATAATGAGAAGGCGGGACACATAAGTCATATTTATCTAAAAAATTACAAGCATTGACTCATAAAACTATGTCGACTCATCCATACCATTCACTCATGCTTTAATCACATTGACACATGACATACTAATGAAAGACATTTCATTCATTAAAAATTATAAATCTATGGTTTTTTTTTTCATTTAATAAATTTATTAAAATTCTTCTAAATTTTAATTTTAAAACCTTTTAGGCTTTGGACTCATTTTAGGCCTGTGGGCTCTTTGGGCCTCGTAGGCCCATGAGCTTCGCTGCCTAAACCCTTAGCTTAGCGTTCTTGTGCATGCCTACCTACGGTCGGCGGCTTGGCATAAGGGCGCTTGGCTAGTGGGCTGCTGCCTAGCCTATGCGCTTAGTTCCTAGCCTAGCACACGGCGCTTGGGTTACACATGTGGCCTAGGCTGGTCGGCGAGCTCGGCCTATCACATGCCACGAGCACGACTAGCTCGCTCGTGTGCCCGGCATGTGACCTAACTAGTCGGTAGGCCTAGTTGTTGCATGCCCATCGTATGACTTGTTGCTTCGTCGCACACCCAACGCGAACTAACTAGTGGGGTTTTTTCATGCACGCAAGCCTCAACATCCAAAGTTAGCCTTGCATGCCTCCATTGATTTTGACCTAAAATTTAGTTTTAAATTAATATAAAATACCAAAAAAACTAGACTTATAATTCATGCAGCTAATCATAATTAATAAATTATACAATCAAAGATTCAATGGAGGCTCTGCTACCAATTGAAGGATCATACATCCTATAGAGGTGTAAAATAAAATAAAAATTTCCTTCATCTAAGGGCATATGATCAAGCCATTGAATCTACTAACCATACATGTATGAATTTAAAGGAATGAATAAAGAATTACCTCTTGTAGCACATATCTAAATTCTTTTAGTAAAAAAAACTCTCTAAGTGTTTAGCCTCTTTTGATGATCCATGCAGTCCAAGTACTCATAAAGAAACACTCAAAATCGATAGAGTGCTAGCTCCATCATTTCTAATTTATGTAGTATTTCCTATAGAAATCTATTTCGGTCAATTTTGTAACAACCTTAAAGGAGAAGAAAGGGTGTGGCATGTTAGGATTTTTGGATAAAACTATTTTGTCCCTTTATTTTTTTTGGTGTTTTCCATGTACCCTAGAGAGGTTATCTCAATTCTAGCCAAAACTCTCCTTTTTACCTTTTTTATTGTATGTCACACCTCTCTCTCTCCCCCTTAATTTATTTATAGGAAGTTTCCTTATCCTCTAAGGAAAAGGAGAGGGGCGACAATGAGTCCCTTAAGGACTCTAGGTTGTCTGCCTCCTTATCCTCCAAGGATTAGGAGTTATTTTACATGTGAACTTTTTGATCTTTATCCGTAAAACATTTACCTTATCCATAGATGGAGAGAATCCAATGACTCGAAAGCATGACTAGCTTATGGTTTGACTCAAGTAGAATAAGGCATGTGGAAAATTGTGTGAATCATCAAGGACCACATTGCAAGGCTAAATACCCCCGGGTGATCGACAATGAATGTAGCACCATAAGGTAAGGTTGAAAAGAACCCCTTGAAATAGAACATGAAACCATAAGCTCCTAAATAGTGGGAGGAGCTCGGGGTCTAACCATATGCCTATTGAAGAATGAGCCGACAACTCATAGGTAGTGGCTTGGTTAAGGGAACCCATCAAATCCATAGCGAAAGCGAGTCTTCATAGGGCAATTATCACTCGCTTATGGACCTAAACCCGGGTGATCTATCCATGATCAATGTTAACGTTTATCCTTCCACCAAAATATATTAATGCTTTTATTTAAACCTAATGGGCCAAAATCATTTTGGCTCAATTAATTTATTTAGATTACCTAAATAAATAATTTTAGAATATTTTAGATGGTGTCCACATTACGATATAATTTCTCAAAATACCATTTAACCTAAATTAGGAAACTCATTTCCATTTTAGGTTATTATTTCCAAATTCCAAATTAGAAAACTATTTCGAAATAAGAAACTTTCCATTTTAGGAAAGTTCCTAATAAAGAAAACTTTCCATTTTAGGAAACTTTTCATTTTTAAAACTCTTTCCAAAACAGAAACTTTCATAATTGGAAACTTTTTCCAATATCCTTACTTCTCATTTGTAATGTGAATACTTGAACTTATGCATGTTACTCAATCGACTCCTAGATATGTTGGCAGTGTATTAAGAATAAAAGACTCCTCCTTGATGTCTTGATACATAAATCAAGATTTTCCCTTTAGTAAGGCATCATGACTACCCAATTCTCTAGGAGGATTAGTTAATCCATTATTGCCTTTCATGAGCATGGTTACCATACAATTTAGTCCTCATGTCAATTTATCATAGTGTGATCTCAAACTTGGTTATTAGTCTTGTTTGATTATGATCATAAAAGTTTTCTTCGACTCTCGAGTGCCTTAACTCTTAGAGTAAACTAACTATGCTCTATTAGTGTACTCCTACTATGGCCATAGATTTCCCAATCAGATATTTATTAAAGTGCAATGTAATAACTCCTTTAGCATCCAAGGAATTACATGTCATATCTTAATCATACACCTACCTCTATTATATTCCTAGTGCACAATGAATAGCCCAAATGTAACCCTTTAATGGGCCCATCGAAATAAGTATCAAAGTGCATAAGTCATCTAATGATACAATCATGATGACTTTAAGTCTATGAACCATTTGTACCCATCTTGTATGTGGTAGCCATAGACTAAAACCAAATGGGTTCTCATGGCGAGTCAAGTCTAATGATATGTTCTCTAACATAATCACCTAAGTGCTTGCTTTGGCATCACAATCCCAATAGGTGTGAGATCTCCTACTACTTTCATATAGCATGAGCATAGCACTCACAAGTCTATCTACATATAGTCAATGTCCACTCTTGGAAATTCTATGACTTAGGACATTTAATGATATCATTTATATGCATTAGTGTTTATCTCACATCTTTCGATCAATCACTATTGCAAATGCATATCATAAGGAGTTCTATCTAATTCTATGGAATTTATGAACATAAAACATAAGAATTAATAGAATGAATTTGTTATTGTTATTAAAATAAATGATGCAATAATACATTAACTCAAGTCTATCTAAACATGGTTGGATCTTTGACACCTACACTAAAGAGAGGGAGGGAGGGGGAGAGAGAGAGTGAGAGAGAGGGGGAAAGAGAGAGGGTTGGAGGGAGGGTAAGGGAGAGTGAGAGAGAGAGAAGAAGAAGGGAGAGAGAGGGGAAAGAGGAAAAGAGATTAAGGGAGAGAGAGGGAGAGAGGTAGGGAGTGGGAGAAACGAGAGGAATGGAGGGGGAGAGTGAGAGAGGGAGAGTAAGAGAGGGAAAGAGTGAGATGGAGGGAGAGAAAGATGGAGGGAAAGAGAGGGGAAGAGAGAGGGAAAGGGAGATAGGGAGAGAGATAGAGGGAGAGAGGGAGAGCGAGAGAGAGAGAGGGAGAAAGAGAGGTAGAGAAAGAGATTGGGAAAGAGGAGAAGAAGGAAAAGAGAGAGAGAGAGAGGGAGAGGGAGAGGGAGAGCAAGAGAGAAAGAGGAAGAGGAATAGGGAGTGAGAGAGAGGAAGGGAGAGAGAAAGAGAGAGAGGGAGAGGGAGAGGTAAAGAGATAGAGAGAGGGAGGGTGAGAGAGAGGGGGAGAGAGAGCAAATGAGAGGGAGAGATAAAAGGGGTAGAGAGATTGGAGGGATAGAAACAAAGAGGAAGGGGGAAGGAGGGAAAGAGAGGGAGAGGGAGGGAAAGAGAGGGAGAGGGAGAGGGAGGAGAGAAGGAGAGCTAGAGAGGTCAAAGGGGAGAAGGAGAGAGATAGAAAGAAGGAGTGAGAGATGGAGCGATAGAGAGAGAAGGAGAGGGAGGGAAAGAGAGAGGGAGAAGGAGGAGAGAAGGAGAGTGGGAGAGAGCTCAAGAGGGAGAAGAAGAGAGAGAGAAACAAGTAGTTTGGGATGGAGGGATAGAGAGAGTGGGAGATAGAGGGAGAGAGAGTAGAAGAGAGGGAGAGAGAGAGAGAAGCAAGGAGAGAGACTGTAAGAGAGAGAATGGGAGAAAGATAGACAGAGGGAGAAAGGAAGAGGGAGAGAGGAGAGAGAGAGGGTGAGAGTTTAAAACGGAGAGGGAAGGAGAAAGGGAGGGAGGAAAAAGGAGAGAAAGAGAGAGAGAGAGAGAGAGAGAGAAAGAGTGGGTGGGAAAGGGAGAATGAGAGAAGGAGAGAGAGGGTAGTGAAGGATGAGAGAGAGAGGGAGAAAGTGGGAGAGGGAGAGAGTAAGAGGGAGGGGAAGAGAGGGGGAAAAAGAGGGAGGTAAAGAAAAGGAGACGGGGAGAGAGAGAGAAAAAGAGAGAGGGACTAAGAGAGAGAGTGGGCTAGGAATAGAGAGAGGGAGGGAGAGTGATGCAGGGAAGGATATAGAGAGAGAGAGAGAAGGAAAGATATAGTAGGAGAGGGTGACAGGAAGAGGGGGACATGGAGAGAAAAGGAAAAGGGGAAGAAAGGGATAAGGATAAAGAGGGACAAAGAGATGGAGAGAGTGGAAGAGAGAGAAGGTGAGGGAGAGAGGGAAAAGGAGGAGGGAGAGAGGAAGAGAGAGGGAGGGAGAGAGGGTAAAGAGAGAGAAAAAAAGAGTAAGGGGGAGAGAGAGAGTCAAAGGGAAACAGAGGGGGAGATAGAGAGGTAAAGAGAGAGCGAGGGGGAGATGGAGAGAGCAAGAGAAAAAAGGAGATAGAGGGAGAGAGGAAGGGAGGGAAAGAGAGGAAGAGAGGGGAAATGAAGAAAAGAGAGAGACGAATAGAGGAAGAAAGGTAGGGAGAAAAGGAAAGGAGAGAGAAGGAGAAAAAAGAGAGAGAAGGAAAGAGAGAGGGAGGTAAAAGAGAGATATGGAGAGAGAGAAAGGGAGAGAGGGAGGGAGAGGGAAAGAAAGAGAGAGGGAGAGATGGATGGAGGGAGAGATGGAGGTATAGAGATAGATAGTAGGAGAGAAAGAAAGGGAGAGTAAGGGAGTAGAAGAAAGAGAGAGACATAGAGAAGGAGTGAGAGAGATGAAGGGAGAGAAAGAGGGAGAGAAAGGGAGAGAGAGAGAGAAGGTGAGAAAGGGAGAGGGAAAAAACAAGAGGGAGAGAGATAGGGAGAGAAAGAAGGGGAGAAAGAGAGGGAAGGAGAAAGAGAAAGAGAGAAAAGAGAGAGAGCAAGAGGGAGAAATAAGGGGAGGGAAAGCGAGAAAGGGAGAGGGAAAGAGAGAGAGGGATAGAGGGTGGGGTGGAGAGGGAGAGTGAGAGAGATTGAGCTAGAGAGAGAGGTTATGAGAGAGAAAGAGGGAGAGAGGGAGAAAAAGAGAGGGAGGGTGAGAGATAGAGAAAAGGAAGGGAAAGAGAGGGAGTGAGAGAAAGATAGAGGGAGAGCGAGATAGAGGGGGAGAGAGGCAAAGAGATAGGGGAGAGAGTGGGACGGGGAGAAGGGAGAGAAGGATAAAGACAAAGTATAGAAGAGATGAAGAGAGGGAGAGAGAGGGGGAGAGAGGGAGAGAGTGAGAGGGATGAAAAAGGATAGGGAGAATGAGGGAGGGAGAGATACCGGAGATAGATTAATAAAGATGGAGAGAGGGAGAGGGAAAGAAGTAACGAGAAAGGGAGGCAGAGAGGGAAGGAGAGGGAGATTAGGTTAGAGAGAGGAAAGAGAAAGAGGTAGAGAGGGAGGAAGGGAGAGAAGAGAAAGGAAGGAGGGTGAGAGAGAGAGAAAGAGATAGATGGGGAGACAAAGAGATAGGGAGAGGGAGGGAGTGACAATGGGAGTGAGAATGAGAGAGAGACAAATGAAAAGAGAGAGAGGAAGAGAGAGATAGAAAGAGAGAAGGATATAGGAGGGGGACATAAAAAGAGATTGAGAGATGGAGTTTGATAAAGAGATGGAGAGAAGGAAAGAGTGAGGGGGAGGAGGGATACCCAAAAAATGAGGGAGAGGGAGGGAGAGAGAGGGAGCTATAGAGAGAGGGAGAATGGGAGAGAGAGGGAGGGAGGGGGAGGGAGAGAGGGGGAGAGAGAAGGAGAGAATGAATAAAGGAGAGGGAGAGGGACAGTGAGAGAGGGAGAAGGAGAGGGAGAGATAAAGAAAGGGTGAGAGATGGAGATAAGGTGAAAAAGTTAGATAGGAAGAGGGAGAAAGAGAGAGAGGGTGATAGAAAAGATTGAGAGAGAGAGTTAGAGGGGAAGAGGAAGAAAGGGAGAGGGAGAAAGGGAGAGAGGTAGAGGGAGAGAGAATGAGATAGAGAGGGAGAGAGAAAGGGATGGGGGAGGGAGAGGGGAAAAGGAGAGGGGAAGAGAGAGGGAGATAGAGAGGGAGTGGGGGGAGAGAGTGAGCAAGATAAAAAGAGAGGGAGAGAGAGGGAAGGAAAGAGAAAAAAGGATAAGGAAAACAAGGAAGAAAGGGAGAGGAGGAGAGAGAGGGAGGAGGAAGTAAGGGAGGAGAATAGAGAAGAAGAGAGGGAGAGAGAGGGAGAAGGAGAGAGAAGAAAAGAGGGAAAGAGAGATAGGGAAAGGGAAGGAGAGAAGGAGAAAAAGAAAGGAGGAGAGAGAGGGAGAGAGCGAGAAAGAGGGAGGGGGAGTGGTAGAGGGAAGAAGAGAGATGGGGAAGGGGAGGGAGAGAGGGAGAAGGAGAGGAGGAAAGAAAAGGAGAGAGGGAAGTAAGAGAGCAAAAGAGGGGGAGAGAAGGAGGGAGGGAGAGGGAGATAGATAAATAATAAGAGAGAGGGGGAGAGGTAGAGAGAGGTAAGGAGGGAGAGAGAAGGAGTAAGAGAGAGGAGGAGAGGGAGACACTAGGAGAGAGAGGTAATGATAGAGAGGAAATAGAGAGGGAGGAAGAAAAAGAAAGAGAGAGGAAGAGAGGGAGAGAGAGGGATAGAGGGAGAAGGAGCAAGAGAGACATAATGAGAGGGAGAGGAAGAGAGAAGGAAAGAGAGAGGGAGTGAGGGAGAGGGAAAAGAAGGAATGAAAAAGAGAGTGATATAGAGAGAAAGGTAGAGAGGGAGAGAGATGTAGTGGGAGCAAGGCAGAGGGAGAGAGGGAGAGAGAGTGAGGGGGAGAGAGGGATAGAAAGATATAGAGAAAGAGAGAGATTGAAGGATAGAGAGAGGGACAGTGATAAAAGGAAAGAAGGAGAGAGTGAGGGGGAAAGAGGGGGAGAGAGAAAAGGAGGGATAGAGAGTGAGACATTGAGAGAAAGGGTGAGAAAGGAAGGGATAAGGAGCAAGAGAGAGAGGTTGAGATAGATATAAGAAAAAGGGAGAGAGTGAGGGAGAGAGAGCAAAGGAGGGAGAGAGAATAAGACATTGAGAGAAAGGGTGAGAAAGGAAGGGATAAGGAGAAAGAGAGAGAGGCTGAGATAGATATACGGAGGAAAAGGGAGAGAGTGAGATGGAAAGAGTGAGAGAGAGGGAGAGAGGCAGAGAGGGAACTAGAGAGGGAGATAGGGAGAGAGAGAGGGAGACGGATAGGGTGAGGCTAAGGGAGAGATGAAGAAGGAAAGAAAGAGAGGGAGAGTGGGAAGAGGGGGAGAGAGTGTAAGAAGAGAGAAAAGGGGAAAGAAGATGTGAGAGAGAAAGAGGGAGAGAGTTAGAGAGGGAATCAGAGAGAGGTAGAAGAAAGAGAGAGGGGGAAGAGGGGAAGAGAGAGTGAGTGGAGAGAGAGGGGGAAAGAGGGAGTGAGAGAGAGAGAGAGAGAGAGAGAGAGCTAGATAGGGGATGTGAGAGAGAGAGAGGGAGAGAGAGCTAGATAGGGGATGTGAGAGAGAGAGAGGAAGAGAGAGCTAAAGAACAAATAGGAGAGAGAAAGAGAGAGAGAGGGAGAGACGGAGAGGGGTAGAGAGAGGTAGAGTCGGAGAGACGAAAAGAGGGAGGGAGAGAGGGGGAGTTAGAAAGAGGAAGAGAGACAGAGGGAGAGGGATAAAGATTGAGAGAGAGCGAGGGAGGGAAGGAGAGAGACGGAGTAAGAAAGAGATAAAATGAGGGGCAGAGAGAGAAAGAGATGAGAAAGTTAGAGAGAGGGAGAGAGATAGGAATGGAGAGAAGGGAAGAGGGAGAGGGAGACAGAAAGGAAAAAGGAGGGAGAGAAAGGGAGAGAGATCAAGAGAGAGATGGAGGGAGAGACATGAATAGAGGGGGAGGGAGAGAGAGAGGGAGAGAGAAGAGATAAAAAGGGAAGAAATAGGGATAGAGGGATAGGGAGGGAGGGAGTGGGAGATAGGGAGAGAGAGAAAGGAAGAAGAGTGGGAGTGAGGAAAAGAGGGAGAGAAGGAGAGGGAGAGGGAGAGGGAGAGGGGAGAGAGAGAGAAAAATAATGGAAGAGATATGAGGAGACAAAGAGAGATTTAGAGATGGAGGGAGGGAAAGAGGAAGGGAGAGAGAGATAGATGGAGAAAGCGAGGGAGAGAGGGAGAGAAGAAGAGAGGGAGAGGGACGGAGAAAGGGGAAAGGATAGAGGTGGAGAGAGAGAGAGAGAAAGGGACAGTTTGAGGAGGAGTGAAAGAGAGAGTAAGATGGAGAGAGGGAGAGGGAGGAAGAGAGAGAGAGCAAGGGAGAGTTAGAGTGAGAGAGTAAAAGATAGAGAGAGTGAGAGATTGAGAGGTAGAGGGAGAGATAAGTAGAGGGAGAGTGAGAGAGAGAGGGAGAAAGAGAGAGTGAGAGAGAGAGAGAGAGAGGAAAGAAGAGGAAGATAGAGAAGGAGAGAGGGTAGAAGGAAGAGAGAGAGGAAAGAAGAGGAAGATAGAGAAAGAGAGAGGGTAGAAGGGAGAGGGAGAGAGGGAAAAGGAGGGGGAGTGATGAAGAGAAGGAATGAAGGGGAGAAAGAGTGACGGGAAGAGAATAAAGGAGAGGGGGAAGGAGAGAGAGGGAGAGAGGGGGAGAAAGAGAGTAGAGGGGAGAAAGAGAGTAAGAAATGGAGAGAGAGGGAGAGAGAGGGGAGAAAGAGAGTAAAAGAGAAAGGGAGAGACTTGGGAGAGAGAGATAAAGAGAAAGGGAGAGAGAGGAGAGAGGGAAAGATGGAGAGAGTGGGAGTGAAAGAAAGAGAAAGATAGAGAGGGTAAGGGAGGGAGAGAGAGAGAATAATAGGGAGGGAGAGAGAGTGAGAGAGAGATAGGGAGGGATGAAGGGAGAGGAAAAGAGAGAGGCTAATTGGGAGAGAGTGATGAAGAGGAAGAGAGTGGGAGAGAGAGGGATAGAGATGGAGAGGGTGAGAGGGAGAGAGGGAGATATGAAGGATCATGCACCTTATGGTGGAGTTAGATAAAATAAGAATTTTCTCCATCTAAAGGACCCAAGATCATGCTATTGAAACAACTAACTATATATTCATGAATCAAAGCTTGTAATAAAGAATTACCTTTTGCAAGCATAAATTCAAACCTTTGTAGAAAAGATTCATCCAAGTGTCTAGCCTCTATCAATAATCCATGTAGTCCAAGCACTCACAAGAGAAGCACACAAAATTATAGAGTGTTAGCTCTAACCTTTTTGACTTTTTTAGTGTTTCTTATATAAATCTAATAAGGGTAATTTTAAGACAACCTAAGAGAGAGAAAGGGGATGACGTGTGCTAGGGTATTTTAGAAAAAACTATTTCCCCCTTTTGACTCGATGACGTGTGTCCTTTTTTATTTTTCCTTTGTGTTGAATTTTCTCTCTCTTAAAAATTACCTATATTTGCTACACATCTCTCCCATATATATGGGGAGAGGCTTCCTTGTCCTCCAAGGACAATGAGGGGCAACAATGAGTCCCTAAAAGGATTTAGGTTATTGCTTCCTAATTCTATAAGGATTAGGAGAGGGAGGGGTTGGGAAGATAGATTTTGAGTAATTGAAACACCAAAAACACTAAAAAAACCTAGTAGATCTCTCTAGCTACCGGTTTTTTTATGTGCTTTTCTAGCCATGGTGGCTGGATCACCCCTTCCCTCAAGACTAAAAGATACCCCCCACCACGGCTATAAGATGGTCATCTTTCCTTACCAATACCAAAAACTCTAAACAACAATGCAAACACAAGATTTTTTATCTAGTAATGTAGCAATAATGATTCTCGTTACTTCATTTCCACTCTTCCCATCACGGTTCTATGATCTCTCCCCAACACATCTATAAGATGCTTTCCTTTTAATGCCATCCAAGTATAAACAAATTTGGATAACAACATAAAAGCCATAAAGTCATAAATAAATCTAGACAAGTAATGCAATAATAATACATCTACTACATCCGATAGATGTGTTGCTCTAATAATGGTTTTCAATAGTAATAAGACGATTGGATTTCCATTAAAATCACCTACATGATTTGATTTCCCTCCTTATCTATCGATGGAATAAAGCTCTATGGATGTTCAGCTCTTTCGGAGTTAAGTATGCATCATTGTTCAAAGATTACAACATGTCATAATCGCTCAACCTAGATAGCCACCTATCAAGGATATTCCTCTTACAATAAGGTAGCTCTCCTCCATTAATGAGGAGCCTACTTGCTTTTTCTCATCTCTAGAACTTAACAAGGTCTGCTGCATAATTCAACAATACACTAGTTGTAAATTTTTTGAGAGGATGCCCAACTTTGATTGGTATGAGAAAACATATAAAAGATAATTACCGATTGCACATGGAACCCATCATAAGGTTGTTAGATTCAAGACATGTGATGTAATGACTATGCTCTAAAGTAAACATAACTACAACACTAGCAAAGGAAGATCATAAAATTTAGAACTCCATTTATAAAAGTTTTCAATGGAGCCTAGATTTTGAATTTCGAAAGGATAGCCCTATGCTTGCTACTTGGGTTCGATTGCCACATCTCCCCTTCACATTTTTTACACCATCATACTTGAAGAGGATAGGAGAATGTTTGGACTGCTACCTTATAATAGATGTAAAAACTTGTTTTTTGACCAAAATGCTTGCTAGAATTTATATTGAGATAGACGTTTCTAAATACCTTTTTACATGTATTTGGATTAGTAGCTCAAAGGAGAATGGATTTTAGGAGAAGGTGGAGTATGAAGGCAACCTTTCCTACTACTTAAGGTGTGGATTGATAAGGCATCATCAAAAGACTTGTTGAAAAGTAGTTTTACATCTATGTATAACCCCTTCTACCAAGATACCAACGCAATAATGACCATTGTCCAAAAATAGGGACAATGGTAGAGGTAAAAATGTTTGGATTCGGGCTAATAAATAGTAACCATATAAAAGGAATGAAGCTTCAATTGTTGACCTAAGGAAACTTCATGAATTAGTAGTAGTCCTTCCTATAAGTGCTCAAATTTATACCATAAAGGATTTGAGCATGAATCCTAAGTCCGCCACAGTGTCTATTACGTATGCCTTCTACAACTAGGGTAAACCATTCTAGTCTTAATCATGATGTATAAAGGAATGGTGCTATTTTTACTCTTAGAAAACTTTCAAAAAAATACTCAAGCCATGACACTCTATGCTAGAAAGGTGAGTCGGTTTCATATAGGCTCCTCTAGTGGGCGGAATCTGTTAGATGAGAAAATTGCACTTCAATTGATTGAATCTCCTATTACTCCTACTCCTATACCGATATGGAACTTCGGATGGGTTAAACACACAATGAGAGAGAAAGGGTAGGGGAGAAAGAGGAAGGGAGATAAAGGGAGTTAAATAGACAGGGGGAGAAAGAGGGAAATAGGGAAAGGGAGAGAAGGAGAGAGGGAGATAAAGGGAGAGAGTAAGGGGGAGTGAGAGAGAGAGCTAGAGGGAGGAAGAGAGAGAGAGGGAGAGGGAGAGGAAGAGAGAGAGAGGGAGAGAGGGAAAGGGGGAGAGAGGGAAGAGGAAGAGAGTGGAAGAGGGGGAGAGGGGAGGGAGAGGGAGAGGGAATAAGTAAGAAGGAGGGAGAGAGATAAAAAGGGAGGGGGGTAGAGTAAGAAAAAGAGTAAAGGAAGGGAGATAGAGGGAGACAGAGAGATAAAGAGAGGGAGAGAGAGGGCGAATGAGAGGGAGAGGGAGAGATAGAGAGGGGGAGAGAGAAGGAAAATGAGAGGGAGAGGGAGAGTGAGAGAAAGAGAGGGGGAGAGAAAAGGGGAGAAATAGAGGGAGAGAAAGGGGAGGAAGAGAGACGAATAGGAGAGAGTGGGAGAGACAAAGATAGGGAGAGAGAGTGTGTAAGAGAGATATAGAGAGTCTAAGAGGGAGAGAGAGAGAGAGGAAATGAGGGAAAGAGGGAGAGTGAAAGAGAGTGGGAATGACATTTATTGAAGTGTAATATGATAACTCCTTTAGCATACAAGAAATGACATGTCCTATCTTAGTCACACACCTATCTCCATTGGATTCCTAGTACACCTAATTAATCGCCCATGTGTAACCCATTAATGGGTCCATCAAAACGAGTGTCAAAGTGCATAAGTTCTCTAATGAGATAACCATGATGACTTCAAGTCTAAGGACCATTTGTACCCATCTCGTATGAGATTCCCATAGACTAAAACTGAATGGGTTCTTATCGCAAGTCAAGTTCGATGATATATTCTCTAACAAAAATCACCTAAGCGTTTGCTTTGGCATCACCATACCAATAGGTGTGAGATCTCCTATCGCTATCATATAGCATGAGCATAACACTCACAAATCTATCCACATATTGTTAATATCCATTCTCGATAATGCTACAACTTGGGACATTTAATGATATCATTTATATGCATTAGTGTTTATCTCACATCTTTCAATCAATCACTATTGCAAATGCATATCATATGGACTTCTATCTAACTCTAATGAATTTATCAACATATAAACATAAGAGTTAATAGAATGAATTCTTTATTAAATCATGCAATAATACATTAACTTGGGCCCATCCAAACATGGTTAGATCTTAGGCACCAATACTAATAGAGAGACAAAGAGACAAGGAGGGAGAGGGTAGGATAGAAAGAGAGAGAAAAGGGAGAGAGAGATAGAGAGATACAAGAAAGAGAAAGAGGGTAGGCGAGAAAGGGAGGGAAAATGTTAGAGAGATAGGGAGGGAGGTAGAGAGAGAAGAAGAGAGAGGGTAGGAGAGAAAAGGATAGTGAGGAAGGAAGAGAGATGAGAGAGAGGGAAGGGGAGAAAGAGTGGGAGAGAGAGGAAGGGAGCGAGGGAGGGAGGGAGAGTGAGAGAGAGATATAAAGAGAGGGAGAGAGAGTGAAAGAGAAAGGGAGAGAGATAAAAGGTAGGGATAGAGTAAGAGAGGGAGGGGGAAAGGGGGAGGGTGAGGAAGAGAGGAGAGAGAGGGGGTAGAGGAAAAAAATGGAGAGAAAGAGAGGGAGTGAGTGAGGGAAAGAGGGAGAGAGCAAGGGACGGGAAGGGAGGTAGAGTTAGAGAAGGTGAGAGGGAGAGAGCAAGGAGGAGAGAGAGAGGGAGGGAGAGAGGGGAAGGGAGAGAATGGGAGAGTGGTAAAGAGGGAGAGAGGGAGAGATAGAGAGGGAGGGAGGGAGAGGGTGGGAGAGAGAGGGAGATAAAGAAGGAGATATGGAAAGAGGGAGGGATAGAAACCTAAGGGAGAGAGATTGAGAGGGAGAGGGAGAGGGGGAAGATGGTAAGAGAGAGATTGAGAGATAAAGAGAGATACAGAGAGAGAGTAGGAAAGGAGAGAGAGAAAGAAGGGAGAGAGAGAGGGAAGAGAGTGAGAGAGAGGGAGACAAAGAGGGAGAGAGGGGTAGAAAGAGAGAGATAGAGGGAGAGAGGGTGAGAGAATGAGGGAGAGAGGGAGTGAGAGGGATAAAGAGAGAGAGTGTAAGAGGGAGAGAAAAAGAGGGGGAGAGAGAGAGGGGATAGAGAGGAGGAGGAGAAGGAGGGAGGGAGGAGGAGGGAGCGAGATGGAGTTAGGGGGATAAAGAGAGAGTAATAGAGAGAGAGAAGGAGAGAGGGAGAGATGGGGGAGAGAGGAGAGAAGTGGAAAGGGAGGGAGACATATAAAAAGAAGGAGAGGGAGAGGGAAAAGGATAGGGAGAGAGGGAAAGGGAGAAGAGACAAGGAGAGAGAGTAAGTAAGAGTAGACGAAAGGAATAGAGAGAGGGAGAGAGAGATAGAGGGAGGGGAATAGAGAGAGGTACCGAGGGAGAGAGAGTGTTAAAATGAGAGCCCGAGAAGTAGAGAGAGAGAGTGAAAGGGAGAGAAAGGGGAGAAGGAGAGGGAGGAATTAAGATAGAGAAAGAGAGAAAGAGAGAGAGAGAGAGAGAGAGAGAGAGGGGGAGGGTGAAAGAGAGGAAGAGAAAGAGGGAAAGTGAGAGGGAAAGAGGAAGAAAGAGAAAGAGATAGAGAGGGGGAGAAAAAGAGATGGAGAGATTAGGAGATAGAGAAAGGGAGAGAGAGGTTGAGAGATAAAGAGATAGAGAGAGGGAGAGAGTAGAAAGAGAGAGCGAGAAGGAAAGGGAGAGGAGGAAGGGAGGGAGAGAGTGAAAGGGAGAGAGAGTGAGATAAAAAAGAGAGAAGGATAGAAGAAGAGGATAAAAGGAGGAAGAGAGAGGGAGATAAGGATAGAGAGAGAGGGAGAGAGACACATAAAGTGAGAGCGAAAGAGAGGTAGATGGAGAGAGAGAAGGAGAAGAGAAAGATAAAGAGATAAGGGAAGAGAGAGAGTGAATGGTAATGAGGAAGGGGGAAAGTGAGAGAGTGAGAGGGAGAGAGGTAGAGAGAGATAGGAAGAGGGAGATAGAGAAAAGATGAAAGAGGGATAGGGAGAGGGAGGGAAAGAGTGAGAGGAAGAGAAAAGGCGAGTGAGAAAGAGAGGGGGATGAGATAGAGAAAGAGAGATAGGAGAGACAGGGAGGGAGAAATGTAGACAAGAGATAAATAAAGGGAAAGGGAGGGAGGGAGAGAGGTAGGGAGAGATAGGGAGAGGGAGGGAAAGGGAGGGAAATTGGGAGTAGGATAGAGAGAGAGGGAAAAAGAGCGGTAGAAAGAGAGGGAGGGATAAAGGGAAAGAGAGGGAGAGAGAGGAAGAAAGAGGATAAAGGGAGGAGGAGAGAAAGAGGGAGAGAGAGTGAGAGAGAAGGAGTGTGAGGGGTAGAGAGAGGGGAAAGTGAGAATGAGAGGGGGCAATAAAGAGTAGGAGAAAGAGCCAAAAAGGAAGAGTGGTAGATAAAGAGAGAGGGAGAGAGAGGAGTGAGATAGAGCAAGAGAGATTGAGGATGAAAGAGAAAGAGGAAGGGAAAGAAAGGGAGAGGGAGAAAGAGAGAGAGTTGGAGAGACGGAGAGAGAAGGGAAGAGAGACGATGAAAGAGAGATGGCTAGAGGGAGAGAGGGGAGGAGAGAGGATGATAGAGGGGAAGATGGTGAGAGAGAGATCGAGAGACAAAGAGATATAAAGAGAGAGAATAGGAGGGAGAGAGAGAGGTGGGGGGAAAGTGAGGAAGGATGAAGAGAGGGGAAGAGAGTGAGAGAGAGAGAGACAAAGAGGGGGAGAGGGAGAGAGGAAGAAAGAGAGAGATAAAGGGAGAGAGGGAGAGAGAATGAGGAAGAGGGAGAGGGGAGGGAGAGGGAGGGAGAGGGAGGGAAAAGGAGGGAGTGAGGGGGATGAAGAGAGAGAGCAATAGCGAGAGAGAAGAAGAAAGGGAGAGAGGGAGAGAGAGGAGAGAAGGAGAGAGACATATAAAAAGGAGGAAAGAGGGAGAGGAATAAGGAGAGGGAGAGGGGATAGAGAGGGAAATAGAGAAAAGGGAGGGAGAGAGTGTGAGTAGGAGTAGGAGAGAGGAACAAAGAGAGTGAAGCAAAGATAGAGGGAGGGGAGTAGAGAGAGGTACATAGAGAGAGAGAGAGAATAAGAGCATGAGAAGTAGAGAGCAAAGGAGAGAGTGAGGAAAGAAAGAGACAGAGAGGGTGAAAAGGAGAGAAAGGGAGAATGGCAAAAAGGAAGTGAGATAGAGAAAGAGAGATAGAGAGAGAAAGAGAGAGAATGATGGAGAGAAAAAAGAAAGGAAGAGAGAGGGAGAGGGAGATAGGGGAAAAGAAATAGGAAAAGAGAGAGGGAAAGAGGAAGAGAGAAAAGGAGATAGAGAGAGGGGGAGGGAGAAAGAGATGGAGAGATTAGGAGATAAAGAGGGGGAGAGAGAGGTTGAGAGATAGAGAGATAGTGAAAGGGAGAGATTAGGAAGGGAGACGAGAAAGAGAGGGAGAGAAGGATAGAGGGAGGGAAAAGAGAGAGAGGTAAAGAGGGAGGGAAAAAGTGAGAGAGTAAGAGGGAGAGAGGTAGAGAGAGATAAAAAGATGGAGATAGAGAGAGGAGGAGAGAGGGATAGGGAAAGGAAGGGAGAGAGTGGGAGAGAAAAGGGGAGTGAGAAAGAGAGGGGGAGTGAAATAGAGGAAGAGAGATAGGAGAGACAATGAGGTAGAAAGGCGAGAGAGAGATAGAGAAAGGGAGACAGATAGAGGGAAAGGGATGGAGAGGGAGAGGTAGGGAAAGGGAGGGAAAATAAGGAGTAGGAGAGAGAGAGAGAGTGAGATAGAGTATGAAATAAAGGGAGAGGGAGAGAGACAGAGAGGGAGAGATGAAGGATTAAGAGGGAGGAAGAAAGAAAAAGATAAAAGGAGAGAAGAGGTGAGAGAGGGAGAGAGGTAGAGAGAGATAAAGAGAGGGAGGGGTTGGGAAGGGAGAGCAAGAGGTAGTGGGGGAGAGAGAGAGAGGAAGGGAGAGGGAGAGAGAGGGAGAGAGAAGGAGAGAGAATGAAAGAGGGAGGAGAGGGAGGGAGTGAGAAGGGAGAAGAGAGGGAGGGAGTGAGAGCAAGCAAGAGAGAAAGGAAATCAGAGAGGGAGAGAGGTATAATGAGAAAAGCATAGAGGAAGAGAGAGGGGGAAAGAGCGAGAAAAAGAGAGGGAGAGGGAGAAAAAGGGAAAGGGATAGTGAGGGAGTGGGGGGAGGGATGGGGTGAGAGGGAGGGAGGGAGGGAGGGAGGAGTAAGGGAGGGAGAAGGAGAGTAAGGATAGAAGGAGAGATGAAGAGATGAAGACAAGTGAAAGAGAGAGGGAGAGAGATAAGAGATAGAGATGGAGAGGGAGAGTGAGACAGGGCGATAAAGAGAGAAGGAGCAAGTGAAAAAGAGAGAGGGACAAAAGATGGAGATAAAACAAGAGAGGGAGAGCGAAGAAGGGAGAGAAAAGGAGAGAGATGGAAAGGGAGAAGGAGAAGGAGAGAGGGAGATATGGAGAATGGAGAGATAATGGGATAGATGGAAAAAGAGAGAGAGGATAGATGGAGTGAGAAAGAGGGAGAGAGAAGGGAGAGAAAAAAGGAAAAAAAGAGAGAGAGGTAGGGAGAGAAGTGGAGAGAGAGAGGGAGGGAGAGAGGGAGAGAGGGTGAGAGAGGGTAAGTGGGAGATAAAGAGATAGGGAAAGTGATGGTAGAGAGAGATAGGAGAGACGTAGAGAATGAGATAGAGAGATACAGAGAGAAAAAAGAAAGGTTAAGAGAGAAAATGAGAGAGAGGACGAGAGAGGGAGATTAGGAGAGGGAGAGGGAGGGAGAGGGATAGAGAGATAGAAAGGGAGAGGGAGACGGGGAGAGAGGGGGAGAGAGGGAGAGAAAGAGGTTAAGAGATAAAGAGAGATAAAGAGGTGGAGAGAGGAGAGAGAGGGAGTAAGGGTTAGAGAGAGGATTGAGGGAGGGAAGAGAGAGAATGAGGGAAAGGGATAGGGAGTGAGAGGGTGGAGATAGAGGGAGTTAGGGAGAGAGAAAAGGTGAGGGTGAAGGATTATGCATCCTATGGAGGTGCAAAATAAATAAAAATTTTCCTCCATCTAAAGGCCCAAGATGATGCCGTTGAATCTACTAATCATATATATATGAATAATAAGCTAAAAGTAAATGATTACCTCTTGTAGTGCGGATCTAAATTCATTTTGTTTGGTTAGCCATCCAAGTGTCCAGCCTCTATTGATGATCCACATAACCCAAATATCCATAAAGAAACACTCAAAATAGATGAGGTGCTAGCTCCACCTTTTTTGATTAAGTATTTCCTCTAGAAATCAATCCTAGACAAGTTTGCAACAACCTTAAAGGGGTAAGAGTATTTCTTGCTAGGGTTTTAAGAGAAAACTATTTTCTCCCTTTTTCTCTCTTAGTCGTGTGCCCTAGATTATTTTTAACTACTGGTCGAATTTTTCCCTTATATTTTTTCTTGACCAAAAATACTCTTTTAGGTTATCCTCTCTTTCCTTACCGCATCTCTCTTCCTATATACATGAGGAGAGTTTCCTTGTCCTACAAGGATAAAGAGAGTGGCAACTTTGAGTCCATAAAGGGCTCTAGGTTGTTGCTTCCTTATCCTCTAAGGATGAGGAGTTATTTTATATGTGGACTAATTGATTATTATCTTTAAAACATTCAACCTTATCCAATAAGGTTAATGTTTATCCTCCTACCAAAATTATCTTAAGAATTTTAATTAAACCTAATGGGCCAAAAATATTTTAGCCTAATTTATTTATTTGGACTATCCAAATAAATATTGTTATATTATTTTGATGGAATCCATATTAGGCATCAATTTCCTAAATTACCCTTTAACCTAAATTAGGAAACTCCTTTCCTTTTAGGTTCTTTATTTCCAAATTCGAAACTAACTTCCAAATTAGGAAATCAATTTCTAATATAGATAACTTTCCATTTTAGGAGACTTTCCATTTTGAAAACTTTTCATTTCGGAAAACTTTCTATTTTTGAAACTCTTTCTAAAATAGAAAAGTTTCATAATTGAAAATTTTTTCCAATATCTTTGCTTCTCATTTATAATATGAATACTTGAACTTATGCGTGTGATTCAATTAGTTCCTAGATATGTTGGCAATGTATTAAGAATAAAAGACTCCTCCTTCATCTCTTGATACATAAATCGAGATTTACCCTCGAGGAAGGCATCATGACTACCAATTCTCTAGGAGGATTAGTTAATCCATTATTACCTTTCACGAGCATGATTACCATACAATTCAGTTCTCATGTCAATTTATCACGAGTGTGACCTCAAACTTGATTAGTAGTCTTATTTGATTATGATCACAAAAGTTTTCTTCGACTCCCAAATGCCTTAACTCTTAGACTAAACCAATTATGCTCTATTAGTGTACTCCTATTATGGCCACAGCATTTCTTGAGTAGAAATTTATCAAAGTGCAATGTGATAACTCCTTTAACATACAAGGAATGACATGTCCTATCTTAGTCATACACCTATCTCCATTGGATTCCTAGTGCACCTAACGAATCGCCCATGTGCATCCCATTAATGGGTCCATCAAAATGAGTGTCAAAGTGTATAAGTCCTCCAATGAGATAAGCGTGATGAATTCATGTCTAAGGACCATTTGTACCGATCTTATATGAGATTCTCATAGACTAAAACCAAATGGTTTCTCACGACAAGTCAAATCTAGTGATATGTTCTCTAACATAAATAACCTAAGTGCTTGCTTTGGTATCACCATGCCAATAGGTGTAAGATCTCCTACTCGCTATCATATAGCATGAGCATAGCACTCACAAGTCTATCCGCATATTATCAATGTCCATTCTTGACGATGCTATGACTTGGGATATTTAATGATATCATTTATGTGCATTAGTGTTTGTCTCACATCTTTCGATCAATCACTATTGCAAATGCATATCATAAGGACTTCTATCTAATTCTACTAAATTTATCAACATGTAAAAATAAGAATTAATAGAATGAGTTCTTTGTTATGATGCAATAACATATTAACATAAGCCCATCCAAACATGGTTGGATCTTGGGCACCAACACTAATAATCTCCCACTTGTACTAGAGCTAACCAACCACGTCCTTTAATCTTGATGATTGAGTGAGGGATTGATGTTTTAGCTCCGATAAAGGCTTAGTTTATATTAGTAGTGTTATCATAGTGTGGTTCTTTTCTATCCTTATGTTACCATGACCTTGTTATTTCTATAAACAAGTGATAACATTGTAGTGCTTGCTTGGATCATTGATGAGACCTTGGTTCCTTAGCTTGTGCCATGGATCCTTTGTTGTAGGTCATCAAGCTATATGACATTAAAACAAAAAACCTTTTTTGATTGTTCTATATTAAACATTTTAGTATCATGTTATTATAACTACCTTGGGAGACTCCTCATATTCTAAGTGGTTTATCTCTATAGATCCATACTCTTAGAATGTAGGTTTCTCTCATATGTCATCTTAGGGAATTTTCTTCTAAATTCTTTAATCTCTTATTTGCAACATGATGTTATGGTCAAGGTGTGATTTTGTATCAAATAACCATGACTAGTAGACTTCTTATATACACAAGGTTTGTGTTTATTTTTTATGAATAATCAAACTCTTTGATCATTTCATAAAATATCTACTTACATTCCTAGATGCATGCTTAAGTCTATTAATAGACCTTAGCATTTTGCAAATCTTATTTGCATGTCATTAGGAACAATTAAGGTGTGCCAACTACACATCCCTTTTATATTCCTTTTATAGGAATCAATGTCTTACATTGCCATTTCATACGTATTAGCTTCGTCATCCTTTTCAAGGCTCACATCACCATGTACCAAGACATGAAGATCAAATCCTTTTATCTTGTGACGAATTTCTTTTACACTCATGAAGTTCTTGTGTTTTATTTGTGAGTGTTACAACTCTTTATAATTATTCTACTTTAGGATTCCTTTTATTAAAGTGTTGATTTGTGAGTCCACTCAAAACTTATTGAGTTCAAATTTCCTCCCACTATTTCTAGCATCCATAAATTCCTTCCCAAGGAACATAGTGTGCTTAGTAAGGAATAACACTTTGTTCTAGTGGTTGGATATTTACATCCTAATCATGTTTTAGGGTATCTCACAATCTAACACTTTATTGATTTTAGGATTCATTTTATCTTTGTCAAACCCTTTAACATACACTTTATAGCCTTAAATCTTTAAGGGAAGATTAATTCATTTTCTTTCCCTTCCCATATCTCATATGTGATCTATAACAATAGATTGGAATCCTATTCATTTCAAACTTCACAATAAGGAGTATTCATTCATAATTAGGGATATTAATTTGACTCATTATAGACTGATCATGTCTAGCATGTGATGTCCATAGAGAATCTTATTCTATTTTAGGTGATCTAACATTTTATCATTTAAGTATTCATCTTCTCGATCTAATCAAGATGCTTTATAACTCTTGCTAGTTCATCTCATGACTTTTCAAGTCTAACTTTTAAATATTTTAAATGTTTTTGGACTTGTGTCTTATAACCATAACATGATCCACTATCATTAATGGTTATGCGAAAAGGATGTTCTCATTTTATTGGGTGAACATAGGCTCATATACATCTCTATATATAAGGACTATATTTATTAGTAACTCTTTCTCTTTTTGAACTAAAAGGGGATACATGTCCTTATGTAAAGTGAGCAAGGTTCTTTAGACAGCATCTAATGATTCTAAATATCCTTTTGTATAATTAGGTTGGATATGGGATTCTTGCTTATATGAATAAGTTTGATGTTGCTTACTAATTAATGTTTATTTAGATCATTTTGAGTCTTCTTGTATTTATGTTGTACATTTGAGAGTTATGTTTAACACATATAATCATTATCAAAATATTTCCATAAAACCTCATTCTTAAAAATAACTATTGTTCTTAAAATTTAAATACTTATTCAAAATAAGAAATGGAAACAAAATCTTTAGTCTCTACTAAAACAATAATGTTTGAGTCATAGCACATCTCAACATGGTATTTCTAGCTCATAAATACCTATACCTAATGGTCCAACTCTTTGATCCATTGTGGTTATGTATATATTCTACCTTGAAGCTATCTTCTTTTCTTTTCTAAGCTCCTATATATTTCAAAAGTGTAAGCACCACATTTAGTATCATATCCTTATGAGGTGGAATTCGAAATAAAAAGGATTAGCATTAATAACAATAATACCCGAGGTGGCGGTAGAACTCTTCTTTTGCACCCCTTCTAGGTACTCCTTGCAGTTGCACTTCTAATGCCCCTTCTTGTTGCAATGAAACCAAACTACATCCTTTGGGCTATTCTAAGCCTTGGCCTTTTTCACTCCTCCAAGTAGGTGCAATTGAAGACTTCTTCTTTTTGGGCTTTTTCTTGCCCTTTACTACACCTTTTCCCTTATTAACTAGAAGTATAGAACTTTTGTTCTTCTTGTTAATTTGAGCTAAGCTTCGCTTATCATGGATAATAACTCTCTAAGAGTCTTTTACATGTGCACCATGTTAAAGTTCATGATGAACTATCCAAAGCTATTGGGAAACAATTGCAATACTAGGTCAATGGATAATTTAGCATCCATTCCTAATTCAAGTTTAGCCAATCAATCAATATAGCTTCTCATTTTAATGATATGCTTTTTCACATTGGATCCCTCATCCATTCCGGCCCTAAAAAGCTTCTTTACTATCTTATAGTGCTCATGCCTAGTATTCTCCTCGGATAAGCTCTTGAGTTTTGCTGTGATATTAAAAGCTTGTGAGGTTCCGTGTTGACGCCTATGCTCCAACGTTATAGCAACAAGCATGATGCTCCGAGCGATGGATCGCATCATCTTTATGTTTGATCTATGCTTCATGAGCTTTAGCTTGAACCAAAGGAGGCTCATCCGGAAAAGCTTTCTCTATCGTATAGAGAATTTTCTCATGTTGGAGGAATATCCTCAAATTCATTTTCCAGATCAAGGAAGTTTGTGCCATTAAAGGCACTACTTCCATCAATAATCAATCGTATCAATGTGTTGCTAGTCATATGTGTAATCTGATAGGATAGAAAAGCGTACGGTTTGGTTAATTAAATTGCATAAAACAAAGCATAAATTAAAAAGTAAAATCTATGTTCGCTCTCATTATTTTCTTCAAGTTCTATAACCTTCAATATAGTACTCGAGAAAACTTTTCGATTCATTTTTCTAGTGGGTTAGGATCCCATCCTCTAACATACATCTTAAGTTATCTTAGCAAGCCATACATGAAGGATTAGGTAGGTAACTCCTTACCAATTACATATAGTGTAAATCCTAATTCTATTAGTATGACAACTCCTTGTCTTTATCACATCTTATGTGGATAACAACCTTGCTTACAAGTTTATTAGACCTTGAGTTATCTCAACAAACCCAACAACTCATTTAAGTTAGACCCAATGTTCGAGGTCATCATATGGCCCATGATTTGCTTCTCTCGAGAAAGAAGTGACCTTGAGTTATCTCGAGAAGCCAACAACGGCCAAGAGAGTTCTCGTCTCATAACGTTGGAAAGCATTTAACTTAATATTTTATTTGAAGGATTTAATAAGGTTGGTCTCATCCTAGCATGCATACTAAAAAATAATCATATTATTCCTAATCATGCATACTTACAAAGATCTCATCACATTCATACATCTCATGCATGACTCGATGACCGATGAATGGTAATGGATTTCTAATACTAGCCCCTCGAGCCACAAGGAGACTAGTGGGTCAATTCCTTGATGAAAAATTATTACAAATTCTTCATGAATGTCTTAATTCCTTTGCGTCTCCTCCTTGCATCTATTTTATTTCCTATCTAGTACTTTTACAAGTATTCAAAAAAGAAATCTTGAGTTGCATTCGAGGGGAGTAAATTGAGAAAAGAAATTCAATAGAGTAATAGAGAAGGCGGGACACGTAGGTCCTATTTATCTAAAAAAACCAAGCATTCATTAAACTAGGTCGGCTCATCCATTCCATTCACCCATGCTTCAATCACATTGATACATGGCATACTCATGAAACAATTTCATTCTTAAAATGATTAAAAATCTATAGTTTTGATAATTTTATAAATTTATCAAAATTTCTCTAAATTTTAATTTTAAAACTTTTTGGGCCTTGGGCTCACTTTGGGCTCATAGGCTTTTGAGCCTTGAGGGTTCATGGGTTTCGAAGACCAAACCCTCCGGTTTGTATGCGTCTTTTTATAGTGCCTAGCCCATGCACCTAGCACCCTCTATCTCCCTCCCTCTCGCCTCCCTCACCTCCCTCTCTCCCTTTCTCTCTCCCAATCTCTTTCTCTTTCTTAATCTCTCCCTCTCTCCCTCTCTCTCCTCATCTCTCTCCCATCATCTCTTCTCTCTCTCTTTTCCTCCCCTCTCCTATTCCCTCTCCCTCTTTCTCCATCTCTCCCTTTTTCTTTCTCCCTCTCTCCCTCTCCCTCTCTCAACCTCTCTCCCTCATATGTCCTTCTATCTACCTCTCTATCTCGGTTACCTATCTCTCTCTCTCTCTTTTCATGTGTTGATTTCTCCCTTCCTCTCTTCCTTTATCACTTTTTCCCTCCCTCTATCCTCACTCTTTCTCTCCCCATCTCTACCAATATATCTCTCCCTCCCTCCCTCTCACTCATCTTGTTCTCTCCATCTCTTTCTCTCTTCCTCTCCCTCTCTCCCTTCCTCTCATCCTCTTTCTGCCTCTTTCTCTCCCTCTTTTCCCCCTTTCAATCACTCTCTCTCTCTCATTGTCCTTATCTCCCCCTTTCTCTCTCTCTCTCTATCTCTCTCTCTAACACAACCTCTCCCCCTTTATCTCCCTCTCTCCATTTCTCTCTCTCACTCACCCTCTCTCCCTCTCTCTCCCTCTCTCTCGCTATCTCTCCCTATCTCACTCCCTCTCCTCCTAATTTCCATTTCTCTCTCCCACCCTCACTATTTCTCTCCTCTCTCTCCTTTTTCTCTCCTTCTCTCCCTTTCTTTCTCTCTCTCTCGCTCTCGCTTTCTCACTCTCCCTCATTATGTCTCTCTTTTTTTCTCCCACTCTCTCTCTTTCTCTCTCACACACACCCTCTCTATTTCTCTCTCCCTTCCTTTCTCGGCCTCTATCCCCCACTCTCTCTCCCCTCCCTCTTTCCCTCTCTCTCTCTACCTCTTTTCTTTTCTCTCCTTTTCTCTCTTTAACTCCATCTATCTAGCTCTCCCTCTCCCTCACACTCTCTCTCTCTGTCTCCTTTTCTCCCCTTCCCTCCCTTTCTCTGTCTCTCTCTCAATCTCTCCCTCTATACCTCCTATTCTCTCCCTCTCTTCCTATCTCTCTCTCCCTCTCCCTCTCTATCTCCATGCCCCTCACTCTCTGTATCTCTTCCTCTCTATCCTCTTCTCTCTCCATATCTCTATCTCCCCCTATCTACCTCCCCTCACTCTCTCACTCTCCCTCTCTCCATCCTTTCCTCTTTGTACCTCCCCACTCTATCCCCCCTCTCTCCCTCTCTCCCTCTCTCTAGTTGTCCCTCTCTCCCTCTCTCCCTCCCCCTATCCCCCTCTCTCATTCTCTTTCCCTCTCCCCCTCTCTCTACTTCCTTCTCTATTTCTTTCCCCATCTCTCATAATCTCTCCCTTTCTCTCCATTTCTATCTCTCCTTCCCTTGCTTTCCTTCTCCATCTCACTCTTACTCTCTCTTGCTCAACCCCTTTCCCTCCCTCTCTCATTATTTGTCTCTCTCTCTTTCTCTCTCACCCTTTCTCCCTATATCTCCCTATCTCTTATTCTCTACCCTCTATCTCTTTATCTCTTTCTCTCCCTCCCTCTCCCTCTCCCTCTCCCTCACTCTCCCTCTCTCCCTTTCTTCCTCTCCCTCTCCCTCTCTCTATCCATCTTTCTTTCTCCTAATCTCTCTTCCTCCCTTTCTCTCCTCTCCTTCTCCCTCTTTCCCTCTCTTTCGCTCCCTTGTTTCACTCTTTCTTCCTATATATTTACATATATCTCTCTCCCACTCTCATATACCCTCTCTCTCCCTCCACTCCCCTTCGACTTTATCTTTCTTCCTTTCTCCCTCTCTCTTACCTACCTAATTTCCATCTCTCTATCTCACCCTCACTATTTCTTTCCCTTGCTCTCTCCTTCATTTTCTCTCTATCTCTCCTCTCTTTCCCACTCTTACCCTCTCTATCTCCCTCTCCCTCTCCCTTCTCCTTCCAATCTCTTCCTCACTCTCTCCTTTTACCTCCCCTCTCACTCCCTCTCTCCCTCTCCTTCCCTTTTCTCCACCTTTCAAACTCTCTCCCTCTCTCCCCTCTTATATGTTTCTCTTCATCACTTCTTCTCCTCCTCTCTTCATCTCTCCTCTCTCTCCATCCCTCACTTCTTCTCTCTATCTCCTACCCATTCCCACTCTTTACCTCTCTCTTTTTCTCTACCCCTCTCACTCTCTTACGCTCTCCTCTCTCCCCCCTCTTTTCCTTCCCTTCATCTCGCTACCCCTATATCTTCTCTCTCCCTCTCTCTCCCATTTTTACCCTCCCCCTTTCTTTCTTTCTCTCCCTACCTCCCTTACCTTCTATTTCCTTCTCTCTCCCACTATCTTTCTCTCCTTCCTTTCTCTCCATCTTTATCTTTCTCTATATCCTTCTCTCTCTTTCTTTCTCCCTCTCTCTCTCCATCTATGTCCTTCTACTTCTCTTTTTCTCTCTCTCTATATTCTTCGTCTCTCTTTTTCTCTCTCTTCCCCTCTCTACCTCCCTATCTCCCTCCTTCTCTCCCTCTCACTCTCTATCTCTTGCTCTACCTCTCTCTCTCACCCTTCCTCTCCCCCTTTCTCTCTCCTTTCCCTTCCCCTCTCTTTGCTCCCTTTCTCTCCCTTTCTCTCCCTTTCTCTCTTATCCTTCTCTTTAATACTCTCTTCCTCTCACCCTTTTCTTCTCTAACTCTCTCCCTATATCACACCTCTCCCCCTCACTCTCTCTCTCCCTTCCACTCCCTCTCTCTACCTCTCTCCATCTTTCTATCTCTTTCTCTCCCTCTCTTCATCTCTCTCTCTCCTTCCATGCCTTATTTCCCTACCTCTCTTTCTCACTCTCTCGCCCCTATCTTTCTCTCCCTCTCTCCTTTTCGTTCTCCCCTCCTCTCCCTCTATGCCCTTTCAAATTTCAATATCACTTTTTGTCTCCTTCTTTTTGTCTCCCTCTCTCCTTTTTTCTCTTTTGCTTTCTTCCCCTCTCTCTCCCTCTTTCCCTCTCTCTCTTCGTCTCCCTCTCTCTCTCTTTTCCTTATTCTTCTTCCCTCCCTCGCTCCCTCTTTTACTCCCACTCTTCCTCCTTAACTCTATTTCTCTCTTTCCCTCTCTCCCCCTCTCTCCCTCTCTCCCTTGCCTTATATCTCTCCCTCCCCCTTCTTTCTCTCCTTTTTTCTCTATTCCTCTCTTCCACCTCTCCCTCCCTCTATCGCTCTCTCCCTTTCTCTCTCCTTCTCTCTCCCTCTCTCTACCTTATCTCTCCTTTTTAACCCTTTCTCTCTGTCTCTCCTCCTCTCAACCTCTCTCCCTCTTCATCTCCCTCACACCTCCCTCTCCCCTCTCTCTATCTCCCTCTCACTCTTTCTCTCCCTATCTCCCTCTTCCCCTCTCTCTACCTCTCTCTATCTATCTCCATCTCCCTCTCTCTTCCTCTTTCTCTTTATCCCTTCCTCTTTCTCTCCCTTACCCTCTCTCTCTCTCCCCATCCTCTCTCCCTCCCTCTCTCTCTCCCTTTCCCCACTCTTTCTCTCTCTACCTTTTTTCCTTCTCTCACTATCTATCCCTCTCTCTATCTCTCTCTCCCTCTCTCTTTCTCACTCTTTTCCTCTCCCTCTCTCCACCTCCCTCTCTATCTCTCGCTTCATCTCCCTCTCTCTCTCCCACTTTCTCTTATCCCTTCCTATTTCTCTCCCTTACCCTCTCTCTCTTTCCCTCTTCCTCTCTTTCTACCTCTCTCTCTTCCTTTCCCTTTCTCTCTCCACCTTCTCTCTCTCTCTCCTTCTCTTTCCCTCTCTTTCTATTTCCCTCTCTTAATCTTTCCCTTCTAATACACACACACACACATATATACATATCCCTCTCTCTCTCACTCTCTCTCCATCTCACCTAATTTCTTTCATCTCTCTCCCTCTCTCCCTCACTCTCACTCTCTCACTCTCTTTCTCTCTCATTTTCTTTTACCCTCTTTCTCTCACTCTCGCTCTCCCCTCTCCCCCTCTCTCTCCTCTCTAACTTTCCCTCTCTCCTTCTCTCTTCTGCCCTCTTTTTCCCTCTCTTCCTCTTTTTATCTCTTTCTCTCTCATTCTCTCCCTCCCTCTCTCTTTCCCTTCCCCTTCTCTCACTTTCTCTCTCCATCGCTCTCTCACCCTTTCTCTCTTTCTCTCCCTCCTTCGTCTCCATATCTCCCCATCTCATACACACACTCTCTCCCCTACTCTCTCTATCTCCATCCTTTTATCCTTACTCTCCCTCCCTCTCTCTCCCTCTCTTATCCCTTCTCACTCTCTCTTTCTCTCTCTCTCCACTGCATCTATCTTCCTCTACCTCTCTCCCTTTCTTTATTTCTTTCTCCCTCTCCTTATCCCTTCTCACTCTCTCTTTCTCTCTCTCTCACTCACTACATCTATCTTCCTCTGCCTCTCTCCCTTTCTTTATTTCTCTCTCCATCTCCCTCCCTCACTTTGTCTCTCCCTCTCTATCTCTCTCCCTCTATCCCTCTCACTCCCTCCCTCTACCTCTCCCTCACTCTCTATCTCTCCTTCTCCCTCTCCATCTCTCCTTCTCTCTCCCTCCCTCTATCTCCCTCCCCCTCTCTCTCTTTCTTTTTCTCTCTCTCATACTTTCTCTCTCTCCCTCACTTTATTTTCCTCTCTTGCTCCTTTTTTTGCTCTCCCTTTCTCCCCCTCTCTCCCTTTCTCTTTTGCCCTTGTTCTTTGTCCCTTCCTCTTTCTCCCTCTCCCTCTCCCTCTTCCTATTCTGATCTCTCTTCTTGTCTTTCCCTCCTTTTCTCTCTCTTTCTCTGTCCCTCTCTCTCCCTTTATCTTTCTCTCTCTTTTTTGCTCTCCTTCTCTTATTTTCTCCCTCTTTCTCTCCCTCTCTCTCCCTCTCCCCTCTCCCCTCTAGCTCCTTCTTTGTCTCACTCTCTCCCTACTCTCCCCCTCCATCACTATCTCTCTCCCTCTCTCTCTCTATTTCTTTCCCTCCTCTTCTCTCTCTCTCTCTCACACTCTCTCTCCCTTTTCTCTCCCTCCCTTTTTCTCTCTCTCCTCTTTTACTATGTCGCTCCCTCATTTTCTATCTCCCACTCTCTCTCCTTGCCACTCCTTCTCTCTCCCGTACCCTCTCTCTATCTCTCTTGCTCTCGTCTCTATCTCTCACTTTCTTTCCCTCTCTCATAATCTCTCTCCCCTCTCTATCCCTTTCGATCTCTCCCTCTTTCCAATTTTTCTCTCTCTCTCTCCCTCTTCCACTCTCTTTTCCTCTCCCCTCTTTCACCTCTCCCTTCTAGTATCCATCTTCATCTCTATCTCCTAGTCTCCCCTTTTCCCCCTCTCTCTCCCCTCTCTCCCTACCTCTCTCCCTCTCTTCCTCTCTCTTCCTCTTTTTCTCTCCTCTCTCTCCATCTATCTCCTTGTCCCTTTTCCACACTCTCTCCCACTTTCTCCCTTCCCCTCTCTCTCCCTCACTCTCTTTCCTTCCCTCTCTCCCTTCTCTCCCTCCCTCTCTCCCCCTCTCACTCAATCCCTCTCTTTTTCTCTCCCACACTCCTTCTCTCTATATCTCCTTTTCACTCCCTTCCTCCCTCCCTCTATCTTACTTTCATTCTCTCCTTCTCCCTCCCTTACTTCTATTATCTTTCTCTCTCCCTCTCTCCCTTGCTCTCCCCTCACTCTCTCCCTCTCTCTCCTCTCTCTCTCTCCCTCTTATCTTTCTCTCACTCAATCCCTCTCCTTTCTCTATCTCCCACTCTCCTCTCTTTAGCTCCTCTCACTCTCTCCCTCTCTCCCTCTCACCTACTCATTCTTTATTTCTTTTGTTCTCTTTCTCTCTCCACCTCTCCCTCGTTCTCCTTGTCTCTCCTTTCTCACTTTCCCTCTCTAACTCTCCCTTACACCCATTATTCCCTCTCTCCCTCTTTTTATCTCTTTCACTCTCATTCTCTCCCCTCCCATAATCTCTCTCCCTCCCCTCTCTCTTTTTTTCTCTCTTCATTCTCGTCTTTCACCCTCTCTCTCTCTCTCATGCTCCCTCTCCCTTCTTCTCCCTCTTTCCCTCTCTCATATGCTCTCTCCCTCTCCTTCTATCTCTCCCTTTCTTTTTAATTCATTCTCCCTCTCTCTTTTATACCCTTTCTCTATATCTTTTGCTCTCATCTCACTCTCTCTTTCTCTCCCTCTCCTATAGTCTCTCTCTATCCCTCTAAATCCCTCTTATTGTTTCTTTTTCTCTCTCTCTTTCTCACTCTCTTTTCCTCTCTCCCTCTCTCATTCTTGCTATCTCCCTCTCTCCCTATCTGTCCTTATTTCATCCTTCCCTCTTACTATCTCTCTCCATCACTTTCTCCTAGTCCTCTCTCTCTCCCTTCTCTTCGTCCCTCTTCCTTTCTCTACCTCTCATGCTCTCCTCTCTCTCTCCCCTATCCCTCTTCCACACTCCCTCCTCCTCCATCTCCCACTCTCTCCCTTCCCCTCTATCTCCCTTGCTCTCTCTCCCCCTCACTCCTTTCTTTCCCTTTCTCTCTCCCTCTCACCTAATCCCTCTCCCTTCTCTCTCTCCCACTTTCCTTTTCTCCATATCCCCCTCTCACTTTCACCCTCCCTCCCTCTCCCCCTCTTTCTCCCTTTCTCTCTTTTTTTCTTTTGTTCTTTTTCTCCCTCGCTCTCCATTTACCTCTCTCCCTTTCTCTCCGATTTCTCACTCTTCCTCTCTAACTCTCTCTCCTACCCATTTTTCCCTTTCTCCCTCTCTTTATCCTTTTATCTCATATTCTCTCATTCTCCCACACTTTCTCTCCCCCTCTCCCTTTCTTCTCCCCCTCTCTCTCTCCCTTTCCCTCTTCATCGCTCTCACCCTCTTTCTCTCTCTCCCTTCCATGCTCTCTCCCCCTTTCTCTCCCTCTCTCACCTACTCTCTCTTTCCCTCTATCTCTCATTCTCTTTCCATTTCTCTCTCCTCTCTATCCCCTCTTGCTCCCCCTCACTCTCTCCCTCTCTCTCTCTCTCCCACTCTTTCTCTCTCCCCCTCTCTTTTCTTTTCCCACTTTCTTTCTCTCCCTATCTCTCTCCCTTCCTCTATCTTATTCTCCTTCTCTCTCCGACTCTCCCTCTAATGTGCTCTCTCTCCCTCTCTCTCTCTCACTCCGTCTTCCTCACTATTGCACTCTTTCCCTTTCTATCACTCCCTCTTTTCCTTTCTCTCTCCTATCACCCTCTTTGTCTCTCCTTCTTTCTCTCCCTAATCTCCTACTCTCTCTCTCTCCCCCCATCAATCCCTCTTGCTCCTTACCTCCCTCTCTCTCCCTCTCTATTCCTTTCTACCTCCCCCTCCTATACCTCTCCCTCTCTCCCTCTCTCTTTCACTCTCCCTCCCTCCTACTCTCTTTCCTTCTCCCTCTATCCCACTCCCTCTCCCTCTCTTCCTTTCCCTCCCACTCTCCCTTTCTCCCCTCTCTCTTACTCTCACTCTCACCCTCTCTCTCCCATAATCTCTTTCCCTTCCTATCTCTCCCACTCTCTCTTTCCCTCTCCCACTCTCTGTTCCTCTCTTCCTCTCTCATTCTTTTTATCTCCCTCTTTCTCCCCTTCCTCCTACTATGTATCTTCATCTCTATCTCTTACTCTTCCTCTCTCCCCCTCTTCCTCTCTCTTCCTCTCTTGCTCTCCTCTCTCTCCATCTCTCTCCCATGTCCCCCTTCCACACTCTCTCCCTCCCTTTCTCTCCCACTCTCTCCCTTCCCTATCTCTCCCTCGCTCTCTGTCCTTTCCTTCCCTCTCTTCCTCCCTCTCAATCAATCCACTTTCCTTTCTCTCTCTCCCACTTTCCTTCTCTCCCTATCTCCCTCTCGCTCTCTCCCTCCCTCTCTCCCTCTCATTCTCTCTTTCTCTCACCCTTTCTTTTGTACTCTTTCTCTCTTTCTTGCTCTCCCCTCCCTCTATTTCCTTACTCACTCTCCCTCTTGAACTCTCTCTCTTACCCTTTTTTCATCTCTCCATCTCTTTATCTCTTTCTCTCTCATTCTTTCCCTCTCTATACTCTTTCTCCCTCCCTATTTTTGCCCTCCCCCTCTTTCTCCCTTTCTCTCTCCATCATTCTCTTTCACCCTTGCTTTCTTTCTCTCTCTCTCTCATTCTGTCTCTCCATTTCTCTCCATCTCTCCCTCTCTTATCTACTCTCTTCCTCTTATTCCATTTCTCTCTCCCCCTCTCTCCCATATCATCTCTCTATCTCTATTATTCTTATCTCATTCTCTCTTTCTCTCCCTCTCCCATAATCTCTCTCACTCTTTCTATCCCTTAATATCTCTCTAACTCTTTCTCTAATCCTCTCCCACTCTCTCTTCTCTCTCCCTCTCTCATTCTCTTTATCTCCCTCTCTCTCCCTATCTCTCCCTCTTTCGCCCCTCCCTCCTACTAGTTATCTTTATCACTATCTCCAAATCTCCCTCTCTCTCCCTCTCTTCCACTCCCTCTCTCCTTTTCCTCTCCTCTTTCCTCCTCTTTTGCTCTCCTCTTTCTCCATAGCCCTTTTCACACTCTCTCCTCCTCTCTCTCTCCATCTCTCTCCCCACACTCTATCCATCCCTCATGATCTCTCCCACTCTCACTCCCTTCTCTCCCTCCTCTCTCCCTCTCACTCAATCCCTTTTTTCTCTCTCTCCCACTCTGCATTTCCTTTATCTCCCACTTACTCTCTCCCTCGCTCCCTCTCATTCTCTTTCTCTCTTTCTCTCTTCATTTCTACTATTCTTTTTCTCTCTCCCTCTCTCTTCTTTCTCACTCTTACTCTCTAATTCTCTCTTATTCTTTTTTCCCTCTCTCTCTCTCATTCTCTTATTCTTCCATACTCTACATCCCTCTCTCTCTCTTTCTCCTCCCCGCTTTCTCTCCCTTCCTCTCTGCCATGCTCTTTTTCGACCCTCTCTCTCCCTCTCTCTTCCCTAAGCTCTATCTCTATTTCTCTCCCTCTCTCTCTCCCCCAAGCTCTATCTCCCTTTGTCTCCCTCTCTCACCTGCTCTCTCCCTTTCCCTCTATCACTCCCTCTTTTTTTATTTCTCTCTCCTCTCCCTCCCTCTCTCTTCCTCTCTCCTAATCTCCCTCTCCACATATCCCTCTCTTCCTCTCTTACGTTGTCTCTCTCTCTCTTTCTCTCCTAATCTCTCTTCTTGCCTCTCTCCCTCCCTTATCTCATTCTCCCTCTCTCTACTCCTCTCTCCCTCTCATATGATTTTTCTCCCTTTCTCCCTTTCTCTCATTTCTCACTCTCCCTTTCTAACTCTCTCTCCTACCCTTTTTTCCTCTCTCCATATCCTTATCTCTTTCTCTCTCATTCTTTCCCTCTATTATGCTCTCTCTCCCTACTTCTCTCTTTCCCTTCCCTCTCTCTCTCCGTTTCTCTCTCCATCATTTCTTCCACCCTCGCTCTCCTTCTCTCTCCTATGCTCTCTCTCCCCTTCTATCCCTCTCTCCCTCTCTTATCTCGCTCTCTTCATCGCTTTCCATTTCTCTCTCCCTCTCTCCCATATTATCTCTCTATCTTGAATGCTCTCATCTCACTCTCTTTTTCTCTCCATCTCCCATAATCTCTCTCACTCTCTCTCGAGCCCTCAATATCTCTCCCACTATTTCTTCATTTCTCTCTTTCTCTACTACTCTCTCTTCCTCTCTCCTTCTCTCATTCTCTTTATCACTCTCTCTTCCTCTCTCTCCCTCTTTCAGCTCTCCCTCTACTATCTCCATCACTATCTCCTAGTCTCCCTCTCTCTCCCCCTCTCTTTCTCTCTCTCACTCCCTCTCTCCCTCACTTTATCTCTTTCTCTGTCATTCTCTCATTCTTTCACACACTCTCTCCCTCCCTCTCTCTTTCTCCTCACTCTCTCTCTCTCTTTCTCTCTTCATCGCTCTCTTTCACCCTCTTTCTCTCCCTTTCTCTCCCTCTCTCACCTGCTCTCTCTCTTTCTTTTTATCTCTCCCTCTCTTTCAATTCCTCTCTCCTCTCCCTCATTGTCTCTTTGTCTCTCCTAATCTCCCTCTCTCCATATCCCTTTTTTCCTCTCTTTCTCTCTCCCTCTCTCTTTTTCTCCCACTCTCTTTTTCTCTCCTAATCTCTCTCCCTACCTCTCTCCCTCCTTTATCTCATTCTCCCTCTCTCTACCCCTCTCTCCCTCTCATGTGCTCTCTCTCCTTTTCTTCCCCTCACTTTCTCTCCCTTTCTCCCTCTTTCTCCCTCTCTCTCCTTTCTCACTCTCCCTCTCTAGCACTCTCTCCTACCTTTTTTCTCTCTCTCCATCTCTTTATCTCTTTCTCCCTCATTCATTCCCTCTCCTATACTTTCTCTCCCTCCCTCTCTTTCCCTTCCCCCTCTCTTTCCCTATCTCTCTCCATCATTCTCTTTCTCCCTCGCTCTCTTTCTCTCTCTCTCTCTCCCTTCTCTCCCTCTCTCCCTCTATTATCTACTCTCTCCCTCTCTTTTTATTTCTCTCTCCCTCTCTCTCCTATATCATCTCTCTATCTCTATTCCTCTTATCTCACTCTCTCTTTCTCTCCCTCTCTCATAATCTCTCTCTCTCTAACCCTTAATATCTCTCCCATATTTTCTCTCCTTCTCTCTCTTTCTCTCTTCCTCTCTCATTCCCTTTATTTCTCCCTTTTCCCTATCTCTCCCTCTTTTGTCCCTCCCTTCTACTATCTAGCTCCATCGCTATCTCCTAGTCTCTGTCTCTCTCCCTATCTCTCCCTCTCTCTCACTCTCTCTCTCTTTTTCTCTTTCTTTCTCCCTCTTTCTTGCTCTCCTCTCTCTCCATATCTCTCCCAAACCCCGCTTTCACACTCTCTCCCCCTCTCTCCCTCGTACTCCGTCCCTCCCTCGTAATTTCTCCCACTCTCACTCCTTTCTCTCCCTCTCACTCAATCCTTTTTCTCTCTCTCTCTCCCCCACTCTACCTTTCCACTATCTACCTCTCACTATCTCCCTCCCTCCCTCTTATTCTATTTCTCTCTTTCTATCTTCATTTCTACTATTCTTTTCTCTCTCCCTCTCTCTTTTTCTCACTCTTACTCTCTAATTCTCTCTCTTACTCTTTTTCCCTCTCTCTCTCTCATTCTCTTGTTCTTCCATACTCTCTCTCCCTCTATCTCTCTCATTCTATTATTCTTCCATACTTTCCCTCTCTCTCTTTCTCCTTCCCCTCTCTCTCCCTTCCTCTCTGCCATGCTCTTCTTCACCCTCTCTCTCCCTCTCTCTCTTTCTCCTCCCCCTCTCTCTCCCTCTCTCTCCCTTCCTCTTTGCCACACTCTTCTTTACCCTTTCTCTCCCTCAAGCTCTATCTCCCTTTGTCTCCCTCTCTCTCTCCCCCAAGCTCTATCTCTCTTTCTCTCCCTCTCTATCTCCCTCAAGCTCTATCATCCTTTCTCTCACTCTCTCTCTCCCCTAAGTTCTATCTTCTTTGTCTCCCTCTCTCACCTGCTCTCTCCTTTTCTTCTATCACTGCCTCTCTTTTTATTTCTCTCTCCTCTCCCTCCCTCTCTCTTCCTCTCTCCATATCCCTCTCTTTCTCCTAGTCTCTCTTTCTCTCCTAACTCTCTTCTTGCCTCTCTCCCTCCCCTATCTCATTCTCCCTCTCTCTACTCCTCTCTCACTCTCTCCATCTCTCCCTCTCATATGCTCTCTCCCTTTTCCCTCTCTCTCATTTCTCGCTCTCCCTCTCTAACTCTCTCTCCTACCCTTTTTCTTCTCTCCATATCTTTATCTCTTTCTCTCTCATTCTTTCCCTCTCTTGTACTCTCTCTCCCTCCCTCTCTTTCCCTTCCCTCTCTCTCTCACTCTCTCTCTCCATCAATCTCTTCCACCCTCGCTCTCCTTTTCTCTCCTATGCTCTCTCTCCCCTTATCTCCCTCTCTCCCTCTCTTATATTCTCTCTCCCTCCTTTTCTATTTCTCTCTCCCTCTCTCCCATATTATCTCTCTATCTCTATTGCTCTCATCTCACTTTCTTTTTCTCTCCATCTCTCATAATCTCTCTCACTCTCCATCGAGCCCTCAATATCTCTCCCATTTTCCCCCTTTCTCTCTTTCTCTCTTCCTCTCCTACTCTCTCTTCCTCTCTCCTTCTCTCATTCTCTTTATCTCCCTCTTTCACCCCTCCCTCCTATTGTCTCCATCACTATCTCGTAATCGCCCTCTCTCTCTCACTCCCTCTCTCCCTCTTTTTTCTCTTTCTCTCTTATTCTCTCATTCTTCCACACACTCTCTCCCTCCCTCTCTCTTTCTCCTCGCTCTCGCTCTCCCTTTCTCCCTCCATCGCTCTCTTTCACCCTCTCTCCCTTTCTCATCCGCTCTCTTCCTTTCCTTCTATCTTTCCCTCTCTTTCAATGCCTCTCTCCTCTCCCTCCCTTTCTCCTCTTCTCTTCCTCTATCCCAGTCTTCGTCTCTCCATATCCCTCTCTTCCCTCTCTTCCACTCTTTCTCTCTCCCTTTTTCTCCCACTCTCTTTTCTCGCCTAATCTCTCTCCATTACCTCTCTCCCTCTTTTATCTCATTCTCCCTCTATTTGCCCCTCTCTTCCTCTCTCCATCTCTCCCTCTCATGTGCTCTCTCTCATTTTTTCCCCTCACTTTCTCTCCCTTTCTCCCTGTCTCTCCTTTCTCACTCTCCCCCTCCAGCTCTCTCTTCTACCCTTTTTTCTCTCTCTCCATCTCTTTATTTCTTTCTCCATCATTCTCTTTCACCTCACTCTCCTTCTCTCTCTTTCTTTCATGCTCTCTCTCCCTTCTCTATCTCTCTCCCTCTCTTATCTACTCTCTCCCTCTCTTTCCATTTCTCAATTGCTTTTCCCCTTTTTCTCTCGCCTCTTTATCCCTCCTCTCTCTCTTTTCTCTCTTCTTATCTTTCTTCCTCTCTATTTCTCTCTATCTCACTCCCTTTCCCTTCATCTTTTTATCTCCCTCTCTCCTTCTCTCTCCCTCCCCTTCCCTATATCTCTCTCCCTATCCTCCTCTCTCCCCCTCTCTCTCCTTCTCCTACTCCTTTTCTCTCTTTTCCTTTCTCTTATTCTTTCTCCCTCTATCTCTCCCTCCTTCTCTCTCCCTGTCTCTTTATTTCCCTCCATCTCTTCCCCTCCCTACCTTTCCCTCCCTCTCTCCCTCTCTATCTCTTTTCCCTCTTCCTTCCACTCTCTCTTCCTCTCCCTCTCTCCTTCCCTATCTATCTCTCCCTCCCTCTCTATCTCTCTCTCCCTCTACCTCTCCCTCTCTCGACCCCTACCACTCTCTCACTCTCCTACTTTCCCTCTCTCTCCTTCTTTCTCCCCCTCTATCTCGCTCCCTCTCTCTGTCTCTTTATGTCCATCCCTCCTCTCTCCCCCTCTTTCTCTACTTTCGCTTTCTCCTTCCCTCTCCCTCTTTCTTCCCTCCTCCTCTCTCTCATCCCTCCATCTCTATCTTTGCCTCTCCCTCCCTCTCCTGCGCCTCTTCTCTCTATCTCTCCTTCTCTTTCTCCCTCTCACCCCATGTCTCTCACCCTACCCCTCTCACTCTATCCCTATCTCCTTCTCTCTTTCTCATTTTCTTTTCTCCCTTCCCTCTTCCCCCTCTCTCCCTTCCTCTCTCTCCCTCTCTCCCTTCTTCTAGCTCTCTCTCTCTCTCCCTTTTCTCTTATTCCCTCCCTCCCTCCCCTTCTCTATTTCCTTCCCTCTCTCCCACTATCCCTTCCTCTATCCCTCTCTCCCTCCCTCCCATTCTTTTCCTCTCCCTCCCTCTTTGCCCCTTTCTCCCTCCATCTCACTTTTTCCTTCCCTCTTTCCCACTCTCCCTTCCTTTATCCCTCTCTTCTAGTCTATCTACCTCTCTCTCACTACCTCCCTCCCTTTCTCTCCCTCTCACTCTCTTTATCCCTCTCTTCTAGTCTATCTCCCCCTCTCGACCTCCCTCTCCCTCTCTCCTTTTTTCCTTTCCCTCCTTCTCCACTAACTCATGCCTTCTCCTTCTCTCTCTTTCCTTCCCTCTCTCAAACTTTTCCTTCCTCTATCCCTCTCTCCCACTCTATCTACCTCTCTACCTTTCCCACTCTCTCCCTTCCCCTCTCTCATCTCTCTATCTCTCTTTCTCTTTCTCTCCTTTTTCCTCTCTCCCTCTCCTTTTCTTTCTCTCCCTCCCTCCCATTTTCTCCGACCTTCTCACTTCCTCTCTCTCTCTCTCTTTCTCCCTGTTTGCCTCTCTGTCCGTCTCCCTCCCTCCTTCCCCCTCTCTCCCTTTCCTTCTCTCTCTATCTCTATCTCCCACTCTCTCTTCCTTCCTTCACTCTCTCTCCCTTCCCTTTTTCTCTCCCCCTCCCTTTCCCTCTCCCTCTCTCTCCCCTAACTCCTTCTCTCCCTCTCTCTCTTCCTCTCTCTATCCACTTCCTCTCTCTTTCTCTCTTTCTCCCCCTCTCTCCTTTCCTCTCACTCCCTCTTTCTTCTTCTCCATCTCTCTCTCTCTTACACACTCTCTTCCATCCCTCTCTCTCTCTCCCTCTCCCTCTAGACCTCTTTATCCTTTTCTCCTCTCCTCCCTCCCTCTCTCCCCCCTTCACTTTCACTCTCCCTCTTTCCTTTCCTCCCACTCCCTCTTTCTCCCTCCCCATATCTCTCTCCTACACACTCTCTCCCCTTCTTTTCCTCTCTCCCTCCCTCTCTCACCCTCCCTATCCTTCTCTACCTTCCTCCCTTCCTCTCTCTCTCCTCTTCCTTATCACTCTGCCTCTTTTTCTCCCCTCCCTCTTTTTATCTCTCTCTCCCTTCCTCTCTTTCTCACTTTTTCTATTCTACTCTCCCTCTCCCTCTCTTTCCCTTCCTTTCTCTTTTCTCTATCCCTCTCTCCCATCTGTTCTCCTTCTCCCTCTCTCCATCCCATTTTCCCCTCTCTCATCCTCTCCTTTAATCGCTCTCTCCCCTCCTTATCCCTCTCTCCCATCTGTTCTCCTTCTCCCTCTCTCCATCCCATTTTCCCTCTCTCATCCTCTCCCTTAATCTCTCTCTCCCCCTCCTTATCCCTCTCACCCTCTTTTTCTCTCTTGCTTCTCTCTCTTCCATTCTCCCTTCCTTACTCCCTCTCTCTTTCCCTTTATCAAACTCTCTCACTCCTCTCTCTCTTTATCTCCCTTTCTCCCTCTCTCTCCTTCTCTTTCCTCCTTCATACTCTCTCCCTCTCTCCCTCTCCCTCTCACTCTCGATCCCTCCTACCCTCTCTCTAACTCTCTCCCTCCCTCCACTTCTCGATTCTCTCACGTTCCTCTCTCTCACTCTGTCCCTTTCTCTCTCTCCCCCATTCTCCCTCTTCTTCTCTCCTTGTCTCCTTTTACCTCCTTCTCCCTCTCCCACTCTATCTTTGTCTCTCTCCCTCTCCCTCTCTCCCTCTACCTAGCCATCCATCCCCCTCTTTGACCCTCTCTCTCCCTCTTCCTCTCCCTATCTTTCCCTCTCTTTCCTTCTTTCTTCCTCTTTTGCTCTATCTCGACATCACTTTCTTTCCCTCTCTCCTTTTCCCTTGCTTTAACTCCCCGCCTCCCTCCCTCTCCCTCTCCACCTTGCTCCCTCTTCCTCTCTCTTTTCTCTCCCTCACCCCACCTCTCTCCCTCTATCACTTTGTCCCTCTATCCTCCTCTCTTTCTCTCCCTCTCTCTATCCCTACCCCTTCCTCTCTCGCCCTCTCTCACCTCTCTCACTCTCTCCCTCTCTACCTCCCCTACTCTCTCCCTCTCTCCCTCCCTCCTTCCCTCTTCCTCTCTCGCTCTCTCCTTTTCACTCTTTCTCTCTTTGCCTCACCCTTTCCCTCTCTTACTCTCTCTCTCCCCCTCTCCCCCTCTCCCTCCCTCTACCCTCTATTTCTCTCCCTATCTCCTAGTCTCTCCCTTCCTCCTTCTCTACCTCTCTCTATCCCTATCTCCCTTCCTCTCGCTCCTTCTCTCTCTCCTTCCTTCTCTCTTTCCCTTCCTCCCTTTCTCTCCTTTCCTTCCTCCTTCTTTATCTCTCTCCCTCTCTCTTACTCCATCCGTCTCTCTCCCTCATCCCTCACTCTCCCTCGATTCATTCCTCCTCTTCCCTTCCTCTCTGTCCCTCTCTCCCTTTATCTCTCTCCCTCCTCTCCCTTTCTCTCTCCCTCATTGATTTGTCTCTCGCTCTCCCTCCCTCTCTCCCTTTCTCCTTCTTTCCTTCCCTAGCTCTATTCCCCTCTCTTTCTCTCTTTCTCTCTCCCTTTCTCTCCCTCTCCCTCTTTTTCCTCCTTCCCCCTCACTCCCACTTTCCTTCCCTCTCCTTTTCTCCCCCTCTGCCCCTTTCCAGATCACTCTCCCACTCCCTTTATGCTTACCTCTTCATTTCCCTACCTCTCTCTCCCTCTCCCTCTCCCTCTCCCTCTCCCTCTCCATCCCTCTCTCTTCCTCTCTCCCTCCCTCTCTCTCCTTCTCTCTCCCTCTCCTTTTATCTCCTTCTCTCTTCCTCTCTCCCTCTCCCCATCTTTCCCTCTCCCTCTCTCACTCCCTTTCTCATACTTTCTCTTTCCCTCTCTCCCTCTCTCTTCTCTTTCTCTCCCTCTCTATCTCTCTATCTCCCTCTCCCTTTCTCTCCCTCTCCCTCTCTATCTCACTCTTTCTCTCCCTCTCCCTCCATCCTTCTCTTTCTCTCTTTTTCTCTCTCACTCTCCCCATGTCCCCTTTTCTCCCTCTTATTCTCTCTCCCCCTACTCTCTCCATCCTTCTCTCGATCTGCCCACTTTCTCATTCTTTCCCTCCACTAGCTTTCTTCCCCTTTCTTTCTCTCCTTCTCACTCCCTTTCTCTCTATCTCCCTCTCCTTTTGCTCCCTTTCTCTCACTCCCTCTTTCCCTCCCTCTCTCTTTCCCCCTCTCTCCATCTCTTACTCACTCTCCCACTCCCTCCCTCCCTTTCTCCCTCTCCCTCTACCTCTCTCCCTATCGCTCACCCTCCCTCTCTCTTACTCTCCCTCCCCCTCTCCCCCTCTCTCCCTCTTTCATTTTCTCCCTCTTTCTCCCTCTCTCACTTTCTCTCACTTTCTCTCTCTCCCTCACTCGCTTTCTATCCCTCTATCTCCCTCTCGCTCTCTCTCCATCACCCTCTCCATCTAGCTCTCTCTCCCTTTCTTCCTCACTCTCTATCCACTCTCCCCCATCCTTCTCTTTCTCTCTATCGCTCTCCCTCTCTCTTCTTCTTTCCCTATGTTACTCTCCCTCTCTCTCATGCTCTCTACCACTTTCCCTATCTCTCATTTTCTATCTCCCTTCTTCTCCCCTCTCCCTCTCTTTATCTCCCATTCTCCCTCCCTCCCCCTCTATCTCTCTCTCCATCTTTCACTTTCTCTTTCTCTTTCTTACTCCCTCTCCCTCTCCCTCTTCATCTCTATCTCCCTTCCCCTCTCTCCCTCTCTCTCCCTCCCTTTCTCCCTCTCTCTTCCACTCTCTCCCTCGGTCCCACACTCGCTCTCCCCCTCTTTCTCCCTTTCTCTCTCTCTCTTCACTTCTTATCTTGCTTTTTCTTTCTCCCTCTCCATCTATCTCCCTCTATCTATCTTTCCCTCTCTATCTCTTTCTCTCTCTCTTTCCCCCTCTCCCTCTCTTTTTCCCTCCCTCTCCCTCCCTCTCCCTTTGCCTCTCCCTCTCCATCCCTCTCTCTTCCTCTCTCTCATTCCCTCTCTCCCTCCCTCTCTCTCCTTCTCTCTCCCTCTTCCTCTATCTCCTTCTCTCTTCCTCTCTCCCTTCCCCATCTTTCCCTCTCCCTCTCTCACACCCTCTTCCTACTTTCTTTTCCCTCTCCCTCCCTCTCTCTTCTCTTTCTCTCCCTCTCCATACCTCTATCTCCATATCCCTTTCTCTCCCTCACCCTATCTATCTCACTCTCTCTCTCCCTTTACCTCCATCCTTCTCTTTCTCTCCCTTTCTCTCTCGCTCTCCCTTTGTCCCCTTTTCTCCCTCTTATTATCTCTCTCTCTCTACTTTCTCCATCCTTCTCCCGTCTGTCCCTTTCTCATTCTTTCCCTCCCAGCTTTCTTCCCCTTTCTTTCTCTCCTTCTCACTCCCTTTTCTTTCTATCTCCCTCTTCTTTTGCTCCCTTTCTCTCACTCCCTCTTTCCCTCCCTCTCTCTTTCCCCCTCTCTCTCCATCTCTTACTCACTCTCCACTCCCTCCCTCCTTTTCTCCCTCTCCCTCTACCTCTCTCTCCATCGTTTTCCCTCCCTCTCTCCCACTCTCCCTCCCCCTCTCCCTCTCTCCCTCTTTCATTTTCTCCTTCTTTCTCTCTCTCACTTTCTCTCTCTCCTCTGTCCATCTCTCTCCCTCACACCGCCCTCTATCCCTCTATCTCCCTCTCGCTCTTTCTTCATCACCCTCTCTATCTAGCTCTCTCTCCCCTTCTTCCTCACTCTCCTTCCACTCTCCCTCCATCCTTCTCTTTCTCTCTCTCACTCTCCCTCTCTCTCCTTCTCTCCCTATGTTACTCTCTCTCTCTCCCATGCTCTCCACCCTTTCCTTATCTCTCATTTTCTATCACCCTTCTTCTCCCCTTTCCCTCTCTTTATCTCCCATTCTCCCTCTCTCCCCCTCTATCTCTCTCTATCTCTCTCCTTCTCTTCCTCTCTCTTACTCCCTCTCCCTCTCCATCTCTATCTCTCTTCCACTCTCTCCCTCTCTCTCCCTCCCTTTCTCCCTCTCTCTTCCACTCTCTCACTTACTCCCACACTCGCTCTCCCTCCTCTCTCCCTTTCTCTCTCTCTCCTACTTTTTGTCTCGGTTTCTCTTTCTCCCTCTCCATCTATCTCCCTCTATCTTTTCTCTGTCTCCTTTCCCGCCTCTCTCCTTCTCCCTTTCTCCCTCTCTCTTTTTCCTCTTTTCCTCCCTCTCTATCTCCCTCCCTATCTCGCCTCTCTACCTCTCTCCCATCTCTCCCTTTTTCTCTCACTCTCTCTATCTTACCCTCTCACTCTCCATCTATCTCTCTCCTTTATGCTCTTTATTTATCTCTTCCTCACTCTTTCCTACATTTTCTCCCTCTCTCTCCTTCTTCCTCCCTCTCTTTCTTTCTCCTTCTCTCCCTTACTATCTATAGCCTTGTTCCTCCCTTACTCTCTCCCTTCTCTCTCCTTCTCCCTTTCTCTCTTTATAGCCCTCCTACTTTGTCTCTTCCACTCTCCCTCCATCTCTCTCTCTTTCCCTCTCTTTCTTCATCCACCTCCTTCTCTCTCCCCCTTAGTCTCTCCTTCCCTCCCTCCCTCCCTCTACCTCCTCCTTTCTCTCTCATGCTCTCCCTCTCTCTTTCTACCTCGATCTATCCCTCTTTCTTAATCTCCCCTCTCTCTTCGCCTAGACCCCACTCTCTATTACTCCCTCTCTCCTACTTTCACTCCATCTCTCTTTATCCCTCCCTCTCCCTCCTTCCCTCCCCCAATCACTCTTTCTACCTCTTCCTTTCTCTTTCACCCTCTCTCTCCCTCCCTCTCCATCTCTCCCTTCCTTTTCTATCTCCCTCTATTTCTATCTCCCTACCTCTCTCTCATTCAATCCCTCTCTCTCCCTCTCCTTCTCTCTCTCCCTCCCTCTCCTTCTTCATTAGTCCCCTCTCCCTCTCTCTCTCAACCTCTCACTATATCTTCTTCCTCTCATTCTCCTTTTCTCACCCCCTCTCCCTTCCTCTCTCTCCCTTTCTCCCTTTCCCTTCCTCTCCTTATCCTTTCCTCAATCATTTTCCCTCCCTCCCTCTCCTTGTTGCTCTCCTTCTTTTTCTTTTCTCTCCCCCTCTCCCTCTCTCTCCTCCTTTCCCTCTCTCACTCCCTCCTCTTCCCTCCCTATCTCCCTTCATCTTTCTCTCCCTCTCCCTCTCCCTCTCCCTTTCCCTCTCTCACTCCCTCCTCTTCCCTCCCTATCTCCCTTCATCTTTCTCTCCCTCTCCCTCTCCCTCTCCCTCTTCTACCTTTCCCTCTCCCTCTCTCTTTACTTCTCGATCTTTCCTCCCTCTCCCTCTATCTCGCTTCTCAATCTATTTCTCGATCTTTCATCCCTCTCCCTCTCTCTCTCCTTCTCGATCTTTCCTTCCTCTCCCTCACTCCCCCTCTCTCACCTAAACATTTCCCTATCTCTCTTTTCCTTTTCCTCTCTCTCCTTCTCCCTCTCCCTCTCTCTCTTCATCCTTTTCTTTTCTCTCTTCCCCTCTACCTCTCTCCGGCACTCACTTGCTCTCTGTTTCTCTCTCACTTTCTCTCATCCTCTCTCTTTCCCTCTCTCTCCCTCTCTCTTTCTCTTTCTCTCTCACAATCCATTTCTCCATCTCTCCCATTTTCCTTCTCTCCTACTCTCCCTCTCTCTCTCTTACTCTCCCTCTTCCTTCTTCCCTCTCCCTCTTTCTTTATCTTTCTATCCCTTTCTCTCTCTCACTCTTTCGCTCCCTCTGTTTCTCTCTATTTCCCACTTCCATCTCTCTCTTTCTCTCTCTTTATATATATATATATCATGTTCCCTTTCTATCTCCATCTCCCTCCCTCTTCTCTCCCTCTCTCCCTCTCTCTCCTTCTACCTCTCTCTCCCTTTATCTACCTCTCTCTATCTATCTTTTTCTTGCTATCTCTCCCCCTCCCATTCTCTCTCTCACTCCCCCCTTTCTCTCCCTATATTTCTCTCTTTCTTCCTCTCTTTCTCTCTATTATCTCTCCTACCCCATTTCCCTTCCTCTCACCCTCTCTCTCCCTATTCTATTTCTTTATCCCTCTCTTTCTCTCCTAGTTCTCTTTCCTTTTCTTTCTCTATCTCCCTCTCACTCTCCTTCTCCCTCCCTCTCCCTCTTTCCCCCTCTCTCTTCCCACTCTTTCTCCATCTCCCTCTCTCTCCATCACTTTCTCTCTTTTTTCTCTCACCATCTCTTCTCCTTTCTTTATACCTCTTTCCTAATCTATCTTTCTCCCTCCCATTTGCTTTTCTCTCTCATTATCTCATTCACTCTCTCCTCGCCCTTTCTATCTCTCTTTTTTTATCTCCCTCTCCCTCCTCCCTCTTTGTCTCCCCTACTTTCTTGCCCTCCTTCTTCTCCCCCTCTCTATATCTCCCTCACTATCTCTCCCTACCTCTTTCACTCTACCTCTCTCTCCCCCCATCACTCCCCTTCTCTCTCTCTCTTTCCATACATCCCTCACTCTTACTCTCTCCCTTTCTCCCTCTCTATCATCCTCTTGTCTTCTCTCCCTTTCTCTCGAAGCTCTCCCTCTATCGTTCCTTATCTCCCTCTCTCCTTTCTGCCCTTCTTCCTTTATCTCCCTCTCTTCCCTTCTACTTGCATCTCCCTCTCTCCCTTCTCTCTCTCTTCTCTTCTCTTCTCTCTCTTCCTCTCTCCTTCTCTCTATCTCTCCCCCTCCCTCCCCCTCCATCTCTCTCCCCTACTATCTCTGCTCCTATCTCCCTTCCTCCTCCCTCTCTCCCATTCCCTCTCCTCCATCTCCCTCATTCTTCTCCATTTGCCTCTCCCTCCCTCCCTCCCTCCCTCCCTCCCTCCCTCCCTCTCATTCTCTCTTTTTTTATCTCTATCTTCTCTCTCTCTCTCCCTCTATCCCCTTTCTCTTCCTTAATGTCTCCCTTTCGCTACTTATCTTTCTCTCTTGCTCTCCCTCTCTCCCCTTACTCTCACTTCTCTCTCCCACCTCCTTTCCCCTCTCTCTCTTCTTCTTTACCTCTTTATATCTCTACCTTTATCTCCCTCTCCCTCCCTCTCTCCCATCATCTCCCTCTCTGTTTCTTCCTCTCCCTCACTCGCTTCCTCTCTTTTCTTCTCCTTTCCTAACTCATGCCACTTTCCAAATCTATCTATCTTTGCCTCTATCTCTCCTTATCTCCCCCTCTCTTTCAAAATCTCTCCCACTCTCCCTCTCCAACCCTCCCTCTCTCCCTCCCTCTCCCCTCCCCCTCCCCTCCCTCTCCCTCTCTCCCTCTCTCTTCTTCCCTCTCCCTCTCCCTCTCTTTCCTTTTCTCTCCCCCTAGCTCTCTTTCTCTCCCTCCCTCTCTCCTCTCTCCCCTCCCTTTCACTACCTCTCCTCCCTCTCTCTCTCTCTCTCCTAATCTCTCCTACTCACCTTCTTGCTCTCCCCTCTTTTGATCTCCCTCTCCCTCCACTCTCCCTCTCTCTACTTATCTCTCTCTTCCTTTCCCTCTATCTCTCCCTCCCTTCCTTCTCTCTACTTATCTCTCTCTTCCTTTCCCTCTATCTCTCCCTCCCTTCCTTCTCTCTCTCACCCTCCCCTCTCTCCTCCCATCACTCTCATTCTCTCTCCTTCTCTCTTTCTATATATCCCTCACTCTTACTCTCTCCCTTTCTCACTCTCTATCACCCTCTTGTCTTTTCTCCCTTTCGCTCTCCCTCTCTCCTAAGCTCTCCCTCTATTGTTCCCTCTCTCCTTTCTATCCCTTCTCCCTTCATCTCCTTCTCTTTCCTTCTCCTTGCCTCTCCCTCCTCTCTCTTTCTCCCCTTCTCTCCCTCTCTCCTTATCCCTTTCTCTCTATCTCTCCCCCTCCCTCCCCTCTCCATCTCTCTCCTCTACTATCTACTGCTCCAATCTCATCCCCCCTTTCCTCTCTCCCTCCCTTTCTCCCTTCCTCTCTCCATTTCACTCTTTACCCTTATCATAATGTCTTTCCTTTCCTCTTACATTCCCTCTCTCCCTCCATCCCTCCCTCCTTCCCTCCTCTCCCTATCTCGTTCCTTGTTTCTTTCGCTATCTCTCTGTCTTTCGCTCTCCCTTTCACTCTCCCCATTTCTCTTTTTTTCTCTATCAGCCTCTCTCTCTCTCTACGTCTCCCACCCACCCTCCCTCTCTCTCTTTCTCTCTTTTTATTTCTCTACCTTCTCCCTCTTTCTCCCTCTCTCCACTTTCTCTTCCTTAATGTCTCCTTTTCCCCCTTATCTTTCTCTCTCTTTTCTCCCTCTCTCTACCTTCGCTCTCTTCTCTCTCCCACCTCTTTTTTCCTCTCTCTTCTTCTCTGCCTCTTTATCTCTCTACCTTTATCTTCGTCTCCCTCCCTCTCTCCACTCTCTTCCTCTCTTTCTTTCTCTCCCCACTCGCTCCCTCTCTCTTCTTCTCTTTTCCTAACTCATGCTCTCTCTAAATCTCTCCATCTTTCCCTCTATCTCTCCTTATCTCTCCCTTTCTTTCACTATCACTCCCTCTCTCTCTCTCCATCTCTCTTTCTCTCCCTCGCTCTCCCCTACCTCTCCCTCTCCTTCTCCCTCTCTCTCCTTCCTTCTCCCTCTCCCTCTCTTTCCTTTTCTCACTTCCTTGCTCTCCTTCTCTTTTTCCTTCTATCCCCTTCTCTCCCTCACTCTCTCCTCTCTCCCCTCCTCTTCTCTACCTCTCCTCCCCCTCTCTCCCTCTCTCCTAATCTCTCATCTCTCCTTCTTGCTCTCCCCTCTTTCACTCTCCCTCTCCCTCCACTTTCCCTCGCTCTTGCTTTCCTTCTATCTTTCCCTTTCTCCCTTCTCTCTACTTCTCCCTCTCTCACTTTCTCTCCCCCATCACTCTCCTTCTCTCACCTTCTCCCTTTCCATATATTTCTCCCTCTTACTCTCTCCCTTTCTCCCTCTCTATCACCCTTTTATCTTCTCTCTCTTTCTCTCTCCCTCTCTCCCAAGCTCTCCCTCTTTCCTTTTTGCCCCTTCTCCCTTCATCTCCTTCTCTTTCCTTCTTCTTGCATCTCTCGCTCTCCCTCCTCTCTCTCTCTCCCCTTCTCTCCCTCTCTCCCTCTCCCCTTCTCTCTATCTCTCCCCTCCCTCTCCCCTACTATCTCTACTCCTATCTCTCTCCCCTTTTCCTCTCTCCCTTCCTCTCTCCATTTCTCTCTTTACCCTTCCCCTAATTTCTTGCCTTCCCTCTTACATTCCCTCTCTCCATCACTCCTCTCCCTATCTCTCCCTCCCACCTCTCCCTGTCTTTCCTTTTCTCTCCCCCCACTTATCCTTCTCTCCCTCCCTCTCTCTCCTTTTCTCCCTTCTTCCTTCCTCTCTCCCTTCCTTTTCTCTACCTCTCCTCCCTCTCTCTCCTTCTCTCCTAATCTCTCCTACTCTCCTTCTCACTCTCCCTCTCTCTCTATCCCTCGCTTTCCTCTCCTTCTCCCTCACACTCTCTCTCCCTCTCTATATCTCTCCTTCTCCCTCTATCTCCCTCTCACACTCTCTTCCCCTCTCTCTCTCTCGCTCTCTCTCTCACCCACTCTACCCCTCTGCCTCCCCATCTCTCTCACACTCTCCCTCGGTCTATATGTCTCCCCCTCTCTCCCTCTATCCCTTTCTCTCTCCCTTTCTCTCCCTTTACCACTCTCTCGCTCTCTCTCCTCATCTCCCTCGCTCTCCCTCTCTTTCTCTATTCCTCTCTTATTCTTATGATCTTTCCCACTTTTCCCACTCCCCCTCTCTCTTCCTCTCCACTCCCCCTCTCTCTTTCTCTCCCACTCCCCCTCTCTCTTTCTCTCCTCCCTCTCTTTCCTTTTCTCTCCCCCCACTCTCGCTCTCTCTCCTCCTCTCCCTCACTCTCTCCCTCTCTCTCCCCTTTTCTTTCTCTATTCCTCTCTCCCTCTCTTAAGCATTCATTCTATTTCCCTTTCCCTCTCCCCCTCTCTCTCTTGCTCTCACTTCTTTCCCTCCTCATCTCCCTTTCTCTTTCTCTCCCATTCTCTTTCCCCTTCTCTCCTTCCTTCTCCCTCCTTCTCTCTTTCCTTCTCTCTCCATCACTCTCTCTCTCCTCCTATCTCTCTCTTACTCTCCATCTTTCTTTCCCTTTATCTCTCTCTTCCCCTCTCCTACTCTCCCGATCTTTCCCCACTTTTTCCTCCTCTCTCCCCCTCTCCGACTCTCCGCCTCTCTCTCCATATCCCTTTTTCCCTCCCTCACTCTATCTTTCTCTCTCATCCTCTCACCCTCTCACTCCTTGCTTCCTCTCTCTTTCTGCCTCTTTCCTTCTCCTTCTCCCTCTCTCTCCTTTCTTCTTTCTCTTTCACTCTCTCCTTCTCTTCTTCTTTCTCTCTCCTAATCTATCCAGTCTCTTTCCTAATCTCTCCCTTTATCCCTCCCATACCCTCCCTCTCTCTTTCTCTTTCTCTCCCTCTTTTCCTTCTCTTTCTCCCTCTCCCTCTTTATCTCCTAATGCCCCTCTCCCTCTACCTCTCTCTCTATCATTCTCCCTATCTTTCTCTCTCATCTCTCCCTCTGCCTCCGTCCTTCTCTCTCTACCTCTCTCTCTATTTCTCTCTCACTCTCTTTATCACACACTCTCTTTCGGTATCTCTCTCTCTCTATAGCTCTTATCTTCCCCTCTCCTCCCTCTCTCTATCACTCTTACTCTTCCCTTCCCTCCCCCTCTCTCCCTTGCGCTCTCTCCATCTCTCTCTCTCCCTCTTCCACACTCTATCTCTCTGTCCCTTCTCCTACTTTATCGCTCTCTCCCTCTCTCCTACTCAATCTCTCTCCCCCTTCCTCCCACTATATCTCTCCCTCTCCCTCTCTATTCGCCTTCCCAATTTCCATCTCTCTCTTTCACCTTGATATCTTACTCTTATTATCTCTTCATTTTTCTCTTCATCTTTCCCACTCTCTCTCTTCCCTTTCTCCCACTATATCCCTCTCTCCCTCTCTCTCACCTTCCCAATTCTCATCTCTCTCTCTCCCTCCCTCTCTTCCCCTCTCTCCCTTTCTCTTCTAATCTTTTCCTCATATTTTCTCTCGATCTTGCCCTCTCTATCAACTCTCACCCTCACACTTCCCCTTTTTCTTTCTCTCCCTTTCCCCTTACATATCCCTCTCCCATTTCCTTTCTCCCTCTCTCCCCCTTTCTCCTGCTCTCTCCCTCACTTTCTCTCCATCTCTTTCTCTCTTCCTCTTTCTTCTTCTCTACTTTTCTCTCTTTCTCCCTCTCATCCTTACAATCTCCCTCCATCTCTTTCTTTCCATCTTTTTCTCTCTTCCTCTCTTTCTTTCTCCCTTTCTTCCTTACAATCTCCCTCCCTCTCTCTCCCTCTCACTCCCTCTCCCTCTTCCTCTCCCTCTCTCTCTCTCATTCTTTCCCTTCTCTCTCCCTCTCTCCTCTCCTTCTCCTAATTTCTCCCTCTCTACCCTTTATTTCTTTCTCTCTCTCCTCTTCTCCCTCTCCTTCTCTTTCCTTTTCTCCTTCTTTCTTTCTCTCCATCTCTCCCTCTCTCCCCCTCTCCTGAATTTGTCTCTCTCACTCTACCTCCCTCCTACCCTCTCTTCATCTATCTCTCTCCCTATCTTTCTCTCTTGCCCTCTCTCTCTCCATCTCCCTCCCTCTATCTCACTCTCTCTTCCTAAATATATATCTCTCTCTCCCTCATCTTCTCTCACCCACTCTTTCCCCCTCTCTCCCTCACTTCCTATTTCCTCTTTTCTTTCCTTGCCTATTTTCATCTTTCTCTCTCTCATCCTCTCTATTTTATTCCACACCTTGTCTCTTTTTCTCTCACTTTCCCCATTTTGTTCTCTCCCACTCTCCCTCTTTTCTCTCCGCTTCTCCTTCTCTAACCCCCATCCCTCTCTCTCCCTTCCCTCCTTACTCTTTCTCTCTCTCTCCCTCTATTTCTCTCTACCTCTCTCAAATTCTCTCACTTTTCCTATATATCTCTCTCCCTCTCTCCCTTACTCCTTTACTCTCCATCTCTCCTTCTCTCTCACACCCTCTATTTCCCTCCCTCCCTTTTTCCTAGTCTATCTCTTTCTCTATCTCTTCCTCCCTCTCCTCTTTTTCCTCATTCCTTATTTCCATATCCCTTTCTCTCTTACCCTCCGTATTTCTCTCCCTCTCTTTCTCCCTCTCCCTCTTTCTCTCCTTCTCCCCCATTTTTCTCTCTACCTCTCCATTTTTCTTCACCCTTCTCCCTCTCTCACCCTCTCTCCCTCTCTCTTTCCCAATCTCTCCCCCCTCTTTCCCTCTCTCTCCTTCTCTCCTTCTCTTTTCCTAATCTCTTCCTCACTCTTTCTCCCTCTCTCCCCTTCTTCTCTCCCTCACTCTTACCTTCTTTCTCCTATTTCTCTCCCTCTCTTTCTTTCTCTTTCTCTTTTCCTCTCCCACTCTTTCCCTTTCTCTATCCCTTACCCTTGCTCTCCCTTTCTTTTTCTATTCCTCTCTCCCTCTTACAATCTTTCCCTCTTTTCCCTTTCTTTCCTTTCTCCCTTCCTCTCCCACACTCTCTTCTTCCCTCTCTTTCTATGATCCTCTCTCTCTCCCTCTCTATCTATCCCACTCTCTCTCTCTCTGCCTCTCCCTTTCTCTTTTCCCTCTCTCCCTTTGCCTCCCTCTCCCTCTTTCTCTCTTCTCCATCTCTCTCATTCTCTCCCTCTTTCCCTCTCTCCCACTCTCTCTCCCTCTCTCATTCTATTTCCTTCTCTCCCTCTTCATCTTCCTCTCTCTTTCTCTCTTTCTCCCTCTCTCTCTCCTCCCTTTAACTTTGTCTCTCTTCCTCCCTCTCCCTCTCCTTCTCTCTCCCTCATCTCTCTCCCACTCTCTATCTCCTTTTACCTTTTTCCATTCTCTCTCTCTCCCACACTCTCTCTCCCAATCCCTTTCTCCATCTTCCTCTTTGTCACCCTATTGCTCTTTATCTCTCCTTCTCTCTATTTCCCTCTTTCTCCCTGCCTCCCCCTTTTCTCTTCCATTCTCTTCCTCTCTCCCCCACTTTATCCTAATCACTCCCTATCTTTCCTCTCTCCCCTTTTCTCCCTTACACACCCTCTCCCTTTATCTTTATCCTTCTCTCCCTCTTCATCTCCCTCTTTATCCTTCTCTATGTCTCTCTCTTAGTCTCTTAGTCTCCCTCTCCCTCTCTCTACCTCTCATTCTCTCCCTATCACTTTCTCTTTCCCTTCCTATCATCCATCCCTCTACTTCTCTCCCCCTCTATCTACCTCTCACTCTCCCTTTCCCTCTCTATTATCCCTTCCTCTACCTCTCTCTTTCTCTCTCCCACTCTCTCCCTTCTTACTCTCTCACTCTCTCTATCATTCCTTCTCTCTTTCTATATATCTCTCTCCCTCTCTCCCTTTCTCTCTCTCACTCTCCTCCACTACACCCCTCTCTCCCTAGCTCTCTCCCTCTCTCGCTCTTCCGATTTCCCTCACTACACCCTTCTCTCCCTAACTCTCTTCATCTCTCTCACCCTCTTTCTCTCTGGCCCTTTCTCCCACTCTATTTCTCTCTCCCTCTCTCCACCCTATCTCTCTCTTCGATTTTCCTACTTATCTCTCTCTCCCTCTCTCGCCTTCCAAATTTCCATCTTTCTCTTTTCTCCTCGATCTCTCTCTCCCCTTTTCTCCCACTTTATCCCTCTATCTACCTCTCCCTCTCTTTCCTAATTTCCATCTCTCTCTTTTCCCTTAATACCTTTCTTTACGTGTCTTCCTTCTTTCTCTCCCTCTATCTATCTCTCTCTCCCCCTTTGCCCCAATCTCTCTTTGACATTCTCTCTTACCTCTCTCTCTCTCTCTCATACTCTTTCCCTCTCTCTCTATCTTTTTCTTTCTTCCTCTCTCTCGTTTGCTTGTATTTTTGTTTCTTCCCCATTTATCTCTCCAACTCTCCCTCTATTTCTCTCCCTCTCACTCTCGCTCTTTATTTCTCCCTCTCTCATTCCTTTTCTTTTTCTCTCCTTCTATCTCCCTCTCTTTCTCTCCCTCTCCCACTCTTTTTCTATCCCTTTCTCCATTTTTCTCTCCCTTTCATCCTCTCTCCCCTTCCCTTTCTTAACCTCTTTATGTATCTCTCTCTCCCTCTCCCTCTCTCTCCCTCTCTCCCTTCCCTTTCCCTTCTCCCTTTCTCCCTTCCCTTTCCTAACATCTTTATTTATCTCTCTCTCTCTCCCCCTCTTTTTCTCTCTTTCTCCCACTCTTTTTCTCCTTCCCTCTTCCTTTTTCTCTCCCTTTCTTCCTCTCTCCCCCTCTCTTTCAGCCTCTCTACCTCTCTCTCTCTTTTCCCCTCGTTCTCTCTCCTTCTCTCTCTCTTAATCTCTCCCTCACTCTCTGCCTCCCTCTCCCCTTCTCTCCCTCTCTCTCCCCATCTCTCCCTCCCTCTCCCTTTCTCTCCCTCCCTCTCTCTTTCTCTCTCCTTCTCCTTCTCTCCCTCACTCTTACCTTCCCTATCAAATTTCTCTCTTACTCTCTCACACTATGTCCCTCCCTCTCTCTTTTCTCCTCCTTCTCTTCCTTTCTTTCTCTCCCCCTCTCCTTCCCTCCCTCGTGCTCTCTCTCTCCCTCTCTCCTCTTCTATCCCTCTTTCTTTATCTTTTTTTATTCTTCTCTTCCTCTCCTTATCTTTCCATTTTTCTTCCTCTCTCTCTCCCAGTCTCTCCTTCTTTTTCTCTCCCACTCTCCTTCTCTCTCCCCCTCTCTCTAACCCTCTCTCCCCATATCACACCCTCTCTCCCTCCCTCTTTCTCTCCCACTCTATCTCTATCTCTTACTTCTCTCCCATTTTCCCTCTTTCCTTATTTCCATCTCCCTCTCTCTCGCCCTCTTTATTTCTCTCCCTCTCTCTCCCCCTCATTTTCTCTCCCTTTCTCCCCCTCATTTTCTCTCCCTCTCTTTTCTTCACTCTCCTCCTTCTCTCTCCCTCTTTCTCCCACTTTTCCTTTCTTTATTAATCGATCCTTTACTCTCTCTCCCTCTCTCCTTTCCTCCATCACTCCCACCCTCTCTCTCCCATTTCTATCTCTCTCTTCCACTATGCATCTCTCCCTTTCTCTCCCCCTCTCTCTTTTCTTCTCCCTCACCCTATCTCCCTCTTTTCTCCCCCTCTCTCCTCCTCTATCCTTCCCTCTCCTTCCCTCTCTCTATCTCTTTCCCCCACTCTATATCCATTTCCCTCTCTCTAACCTTCCCAATTTCCATCTCTCTTTTTCTCCTTAATATCTCTCTTCTTTTATCTCTTTTTTTATCTCTTTTTTCCCACTCAATCTCTCTCTCCCTTTCTACCACTTTATCCCACTCTCTCTCCCTCTCTCTCTTCTTCCTAATTTCTATCTCTCTCTTTCACCGTTAATATCTCTCTTTCTATGTCTTCCTTTTTCTCTCCCACTCTTCCTCTCTCTCCCCTCTCTCCCCTAATATCTCCCTGACTTTCTCTCCCTCCCTCTTCCTCTCTATCTCACTCTCACCCATACTTTCCCCCTCTCTCTTTCTCTCCCTCTCTCCCTCTCTCTTTCCTCCTCTCTTCTTGTCACACTCTTCCCTCTCTCTCCCTCTGTTTCTCTCCATCTCTTTCTCTCTTCATCTCTCTTGCTCTTTATCTTTCCCTCTCTTCTCCCTCCCTCTTTCTCTCTTTTTCCCTCACTCTCTCTCCTTCTCTTTATTTCTCCCTCTCTTCCTCTCTTTCTAATCTCTCCCTCTCTCGATCATAATCTTTCACTATATCTCTCTCTCCCTCCCTCCCTCCCTTCTTATCCCTCTCCCTTCTCTCTCCTTCTCTTTATTTCTCCCTCTCTCTCCCTCTCTTGATCACTATCTCTCACTCTACCTATCTCTCCCTCCCTCCCTTCTTGTCCCTCTCCCCCTCTCCCTCTCTTGCTCTCTCGCCCCCTCTTTTCCTCTCTCTTCCCTTTCTTTGCTTACCTATTTCTATCTCTCTCTTTTACCCTCTCTATTTCTCTCCCTCTCTACCTTTTTTTCTCTCACTTTCCCTTTCTTTTTCTCTCCGTCTTTCCCTCTTTTTTATCCCCTTCTATTTCTCTCTCCCTTCTCCCTCTCACTCTCCCCCTCTATCTCTCTCCATACTCCAACTTTCACTCTCTTCTTGCTCTCTTTCCCTCCCTTTCTCTCTCCCTCTTCCAATCTATATATATCTCCCTCTCTCCCTCTCACTCTCCCCCTCTATCTCTCTCCATACTCTAACTTTTACTCTCTTCTTGCTCTCTTTCCCTCCCTTTCTCTCTCCCTCTATCTAACACTCTCTCCCTCTTCTAATATATATATATATCTCCCTCTCTCCCTCTTTTTACTCTCCTTTTCTCTCTCTCTCCCTCTCTCTCCCTTACTCCTTCTCTCCCACTCTATCTCTATCTCTACTTCTCTCCCTTTTTCTCTCATTCTCAATTTTTATCTCCCCTCTCTCTCTCTCTCTCTCGTTCCCTCTCTTTTTCTCTCCCTCTGTCTCGCCCTCTTTTTCTCTCCCTCTCCCACTCTTTTGCTCTCCCTTTTTCTCTCCCCTTCTCCCTTTCTCCCCTTCCTTCTCTTAGCCTTTTTATTTATCTCTCTCTTTCCCCCTCTTTTCTCTTCCCTCCCCCACTCTTTTCTCTCCCCCTCTCTCTTTTTCTCTCTCTTTCTCCCTCTCTCCCTTTCTTAGCCTCTCTACCTCTCTCTCTTTCCCCCTCGCTTTCTCTCCTAATCTGTCCCTTACTCTCTCTAGCTCTCTTTCCCCTTCTCTCCTACTTTCTCTCCTTTCTCTCTTTCCCTCCCTCTCCCTTTCTCTCTCTCCCTCTCCTTTTCTCTCTCCCTCTCCTTCTCTCCCTACTCTTACCTTCTCTCTCAAATTTCGCTCCTACTCTCTATCTCTTTCTCTTCTCTCTCACTCTTTCTCCCTCTCTCCCTTCTCTCTCTTACTCTCTCTCTCTCTCATTCTCTCTTTTTCTACTCCTTCTCTCAACCTCCATCCCCCTATCCTTCCCTCCCTCATGCTCTCCCTCTCTCTCCTCTTCTGTCTCTCTCCCTCTCTCTCCCTCTCTCTTTCTTTATCTTTCTTTTTCATTCTTCTCTCCCTCTCCTTGTCTTTCTATTTCTCTTCCTCTCTCTTAGCCTCTTCCTCTTTTTCTCTCCCACTCTCTTTCTCTCTCCCCCTCTTGATCCCTCCGTCCCTCTCTCCCTCCCTTTCTTTCTTCATATCTCTCACTCTCTCTCACTCTTCCTATATATATAGAATAAGGAAGGAGAGAAAAAGGGAAAGAGAGTAAGAGATAGAGATATATATATATATTAATCCCTCTCTCCCTCATATCACACCGTCACTCCATCACTCCCTCTCTTTTGATCTATCTCTATCTCTTACTCTCTTTCCCTTATTCTCTCATTCCTTATTTCCATCTCCCCCTCTCTCTCTCTCCCTTTCTTTCCTTCTCTCTCCCCCTCATTTTCTCTTCCTTTCTTTCCTTCTCTCTCCTTCCTCTCTCTGCCTCTTACTCCTACTCTTCCTTTCTCTCTTAATCTCTCGCCTTACTCTCTCTCGATTTGTAACCCCCGTTAAATTTCTTAACCGTAAAGCGACACGTATTAGAGTATTTATATATATGCATATATTAAATGTATGTATAATTCTCATTACACCATGAGAAATTAATGCTTGAAATGTATGATTTATGTTAAATTAAAGTTATTTTTCTTAAGATCGATGGTTTAATTATTAAAGAAATCAACTATGCAAAATCGGTGTTTTGAGGACTATATTTTGTTCGAATTTGGTGTGATTTATTTAAGGACCTTAGAGTGATTTCGGGTAAAACTTACGCAATAAAAGTTGTTCAGCTATGTTTCATATACCTCTCTGTTTCATATACCTCTATGTAAAATTTGGTTTTGATGCGGTCTATATATAAAACGTTATGTATGTTTTAGTATAGGCTAGTTTTGATGTACCAGATCTTGGAATTCTTGAGAAAAGTATGGGCAAGGAATTTTTAAGTTTTAAAAAAGGAAATTTCCCAAATTTCATGAAGGAAGCTATGTTTAGTTACTTGAACCAAGTAAATTAGGGTGTTTAGTTAACCTAAGTTTTTATTTAGACACTAAAGCAATGCATTAAATGAATTAATAGCTAACTCACCCATTTTTTTTATCCCAAACCTACTACCTCTCACCATGACTTACCCATAACTTTTACACCTTATCCCATTAATTTTCAAAAATTTTAACTTAATTCACTTAAAAGGGAAGTAAGTATATATATATATATAAAGTCTTGAGATGGTGAGAATTTTTAGCAAACCGTAACCACCAAATTGGGAGAGAAAAATGACAAGAAAGAGAGAAAGAAAAAGGAAGGGAAAGGAAAAGAAAGAAAGAAAATCTAAGGAAATCTAACCACATCTAAGCTATGTAAGTGGGTTTTACTTCATGTTTAAGTTTCTTTTTATGATTTTAATTCATATATTTAGTTAAGTTATTTTTTGTATTGTTAAGGTTTGGCTTGTATTGGATTGGTGTGTCGATGGCTTGGTTTGGATTTAATAGTTATATTGTATTTGTGTGATCATTGAAGTTTATCATGCCTAATGTATGTTTCATCATGTGTTGATGATTGTACGCTAAAACTTTAAGGGCTTGGATCGAATATTGGGATGAATAAATTGGAGGGGAAATAAAGGAATGCTTAAGGTTTTCTTAAAGACCCATTTGGCCTAAGAATCCCAAAGTGAGCACAATTGGATTTTCTCATGAACTTTGAAGCCTATAACTCACTACTAACCAAATTAGGTGCAAAATAGTAAGTTAGAATGAAAGAGAAACCTTAAGCTACTTTTAGAAAAAAATGAGGAATTTGGACTATAACCTTCCAACCTCATGATTAATAGTTAAATTACATCAAAATAAGTGTTAAATGAAGAGTAAAATTGAATTCATGACCTAGGCCGATTAAGGAAAAATTTTAGTTATCAATAACCAAGCTAGGGTTAAGAAACAAATCCTAATTTGGTAAGTATAAATTAATTAATCCTAACTATCTAGCCTTACGAGTAATGGTTGAATAATCCCTTATGAGTAAAAAATGAAAGATTATAACATGGAGACTAAATTCAGATTAGAACATGATTTTTCCTTAGCATGCCATAAATCAACCGTTAAAATCAACGACCACATAAATCAAGTGAAACGACGAGACTCATCGAAACTAGCGAGGAAGTGTGCTCACATGCAAAACAAAATTTGTGGCCTAACTAATACTAGTCAGCGGTGATGGGTCCTCTTTGCGAGAAAATATTGTGGCAATGATATGAAAATGTATAAAACCTTGTATAGGTAAGATGATGAGAACGAGTTGATAGTGTAGGTTCGGTATCCGTAATAAGTTAAACATGATAACATTGCATCACGTGCATCACGTGCATTGGTGGAGATGAATTGAGAAAGAATCAAATGGTTGAAAAGTGGTGTGTATGGATAGGGTGGTAACCTAATCGAAGAAAAAGGGGTTAGCCATCCAGTCGTGTGTGTACTCTAAGCCGTGTGCCTATACTTGTTAGGTGATGGATTCCCATCAATAGTGGCTACAATGAGGGATAATTTTATTGTTAGCATTAGACCGCTAATACCTAGGGTACCCGAATTAAAATTGACGAGTAAGGTGGAAGTCGGAAAAGCATTGCATATCACGTGCATCACCCCACTTGCGAGCTTTGGCTCACCTCGTTGTTATTTGCATGTTATGACGAGTACTAGTGATTGTAGTACCAATAAGGATGTTGTCGGATCCTCCAAAAGGGCTCGGGGGTGACACAAACCTTAGGGGATTTCATTTTGATTGTAAATTTTTGGTTAGGGTATCGATAGCCATTTTGATGGTATTGTACATAAAATAAATTGTAATTTTTTTCGATGTGAATATTATTATCATGTAAATTGTATTGTACATATTTCAATATGTAATATATTGTTATGGCACTAGCATGTATGTAGTAGGACTCAAGTCGGGTTTGACGTGTCGGCGTGATGCACTCCTTGCCTAGTTACTCCTATTTAGGTAATAGAGAGTGAATCGGGTTGGGGGTGTTACAAGGTGGTATCGAGTTATGGTTTAGTTAAATAGGTAGAACCTTAAGTGTCACCCGAGCGGAGGATCGACGTGCTACTCGACGAGTAACAATTTGATTCTTGATTTTTTTTAAAAAAAATGTGTATGATTATTATTATGTGATTTTCATGCTTGGTATATATTGTGTTCTAGAAATATTAATATTGATAATTATTATTGTTGTAGATGTCGTATTTATTTCGTACACCCTGTGCTACTAGGGCACGCGAACAACGAGACCACCCTTTCTACTTACGGCTTGAACTAAACAACCCGACTATGATCTCGGATCGGGACATAGTAGGCCATGTCACTCGGGTGTATGACCCGATTCGGTGAATAACATTCGTTTATGCTTTTTTCTAGCGATACCGCAATATGGATTTCCCGCCATCGACTCTACGCCGGACTCTTTTACGGAGAGATCGGTAGTTACTTAATGAGGTTTGAGAAGGGTTGATAGGTTGATTTTGTTATCGAGAATTGGGTCAAGCCTTTCTTTTGGTATAGGTTCGGTGGACCGGTACCCGGTTGATATACAAGCGGGGTCTATCGTTGCCCTTCGCTCACGAGATAGCACGTATTGCATCGGATGATGTTAATGAGCGAGTGGAGCGTCATGCACACCTTCCTATGACGCGTCTAATATGTTGGTTGGACATAATAGATCATAACTCTATCACGCGATGTAGTACTTGTTGTGCATTTCACGATGTAAATAAGTACACTTTTGATTATAAATAAAGCACAAAAACTTTTAGAAGGTAGAAGTGCTTGTAAATACCTATTATGTACAAAATGTTTTATCTATAAATATCTATAATTTTGTATGTAAATGGATGACTTACATTATATGTTGTTTTTAATACCAAAGCTAACATGGGTATAACATGGTATGTACAAAGTCCAAGCATGCCAAGAAAGGAACCAATGTGAGCGAGGAGGTGAATGGACCTCCAATGATCATAATAGAAATCAACATGACGCTTTAAGTCACATTATGGACATGATGCGGTGACAACAACAAGCAATGCAACAACGAGCAACAAGGCCATATGGAGCAAATGAGATAACTCCGGCTATGCATCAACGGCCTCCACCTCTACCACCCTAGCATAGAAATGACACGGTTGAGAGGTTTCATAAAATGAGTCCTTAGGAATTCTCCGAGGGTGTTAACCTAATGATAGCGAGAGGAATGGATTAAGTCATTAGAAGTGATGTTTGAATACTTGTAATTTATCAATAGTGATCAAGTATTGTGTGTTATTTTTATGTTAAGTAAGGATTCTCACACCTGGTGGGAGAGCGCATAACTAACTATAGACATGTCGACTTTGACTTGGGAAAGGATTTAAGGAGGTCTTCAATAATAAGTACTTCACTATAGATGTAAGGGCTAAGAAGATTTAGGACTTTCAAGAGTTAAAGCAAGATGGGATGTTAGTAGGTGAATACGTATGAAAGTTTGAACAAGGCTGTAAATTCATCCCATTCATTGTAGGGGATGAAAATTTGAAAAAGAACAGATTCTCGAAAGGGTTAAATCCCAAAGTACGAAGTATGGTTTGGATTTACGTCGCTAATACCTTCTTAAAAATGATAGATAATGCGATGATAGGCGATGAGGATCGAAGGAGATTAAAAGGGAAGTGCAATAGAAGAGGCATGTTTTTAGATCAAGAGCCTTATCGTTTGGTCCGGTAAGGTGGGGACTACCCAAGAACTTCGATCGAAGTGGTGGCCAAGGGAATACCGAAGCCACCGGACTAGCACCTTATGTTTCGAGAGCACCACCGAATGGCCAAGCGAGATCAATGATGGGCTAATGATCCATATGGTGATGTCATGGTAGGTTAGTGTAGTACGTGTTCGCTAACATGTAACCATGTGTCAACTTGATATCTCATATCTATAACATATTATTATAAGTCATTACACATACTAGTCTCAAAGATTTATTGTTTCCCCTTTAATATATCCATGATAAAATCATTGACTAAGGACATTTAAGAATAATAATATTCTTGGGACTTTATGATATTCATTTAACAAAATGCAAGAAAAAATAAAAAAAACAAATGGAATGCCTTGTGTGTGTGTGTAATATCATGATAAGTGTATGCTAGTATAATCAAACTATGATTGGCTTCTAAGGCATATGCTAACAAGGGAAAGGGAGGGAGAGAGGGGCGAGAAAGAGAGGGAGGGAGAGAAAGAGAGGGGAGGGAGGAAGAGAGAGGAAGAAAGGGGGAGAGAGGGAGAGCGAGAGAGATATAGAAAGAGAGAAACAGAGAGGGGAGAGAGAGAGAAAGAGAGGGAGAGAGAAGAAGGGGAAGAGAGAAGAGAGAAGGTGTAACCCCCGTAAAAAAAAATATAGATATATATCAAAATCAATGTGCTTGAGGACTATATTCTACCCGAATTTTGTGTGAATTATATATATATCAAAATCATTGTATTGATCGGTGTGCTTGAGGACTACATTACGCTTGAAATTTTGTGTGATTTATTTGAGGACTTTAGAGTGATTTCTAGGTAAAACCTAAAGAATAATTTTTTTCCATCTATATGTCTACTAGCTCTCTATAAACTTTAGTGATTCTTAGACCTATATATAAACTGTTATGGCCATTTTAGCGTATGTTGGTCTTGAAGCATCACTGCTGGAATTTTTGAGAAAAAGAATGAATAAGGAATTTTTGGGTTTTAAGAAAAGAAATTTATGAAATTTCATGAAGGAAACTATGTTTATTTACTTGAATCAAGTTAATTAGGGTGTATATTTAACCTAAAATTTTAGTAGACACCTAAGCAATGCATTAAATTAATTAATAGCTAACTCACCCATTTTTGTCTTAAATCGCCACCTCTCTCTCATGACTCACCATTAACTTTCCACTCTTCCAAATTAAATCCAGCCATTTGTACACTTACTTAGACCAAGAATTTAAGCATGTATATATATATATAGAAAGAGTGCAAATGATAAGAAATTTTAGACAGTCGTAGCCACCAAAATTGGGAGAGAAAAATGGTAAACAAGAGAGGAAGAGGAAAGGAAAAGGAAAAGAAAGAAAAGAAAGAAGGGGAAAGCCTAACCAACCTTTAGCAAATTTAAGCAAAGTAAGTAGGTTCCATTTTTGGTTGATTAATGTCTTAAGTTATTTTTTTAAGCTTTTTTTAGTGTTTATTTGATGGGTTTGTAATAATTTTTCTATAGATTGGTATGGTTGTTTGTATTGGTGTTAGGGCATGCTAAATTGTGATGGATTTATATGTTTTGTTGTCAAGCAAAGCTTATTTGATAGGTTTAAATGTGTAGATGGGTTGGAAACGAAAAAAAATAAAAGAAAAAGGGTATGATAATTCCTTAATGTATGAGCACGTACGTGTCTAAGGTTAATTCGAAGACTAGTCGTGTCGAGCATGACGTGCCTCGCCTAGTTGCTCCTATTTGGGTAATAGAGAGTGAACCGGGGTGGGGGCGTTACAAGGTGGTATCGGAGACTTGGTTTCATAAGTCGGGTAGTGTCTTAAGCGTGACATGAGCCCGAGGACCAATACGCTCCTGGATAGTAAAAGGTCGATTCATTATTTTTATTTGGTTAATAAATGTATATCATGGTTGTGTGTATTCGAATTAGTATTGATCATAACCTAGAAATTAATGATGATCGTAATTATTCTCGTTGTAGATGCCATATGTACGGCGTGTTCCCCGGATTGCTAGGACCCGTAGACGAGAGGGCCTTTATAGCCGCTTATTGGGTGGAACTAAATAACCTCACTATGATGACAAATCGGGATATAGTGGTTGATGTCAATAGAGTACATGACATGATTTAGCGAGATAGTATTTGCTAAAGCCACATTTGAGCGATACCGCAACCTAGATTTTGTGAGGATGACCATATGTCGGACGCTCCTGTCGAGGGACCGGTAGTTGCTAGATAAGGTCTAGTCAAGTCAAATAGTCACAATTCCTACCAAAACTTGATCAGAGCTTTCCTACCGATGCATGATATATAGACCCTTACCGGACTCATGTATAATTGGGGTCTACCTATAGGTATTACTCGTGAGATAGCATCGACCACATCGGTTGATGCTATCAACTAGTGGCGGGTAGAGGCGTCTTTCCATGACACATCCGATACGTTAATGTGCCACGTTAGACATACTACAAGAAAGATATAATGTGCAATATAGTAATTTTCATATGATTTTTGATATAGATAGGAGCACCATTTTGGTTGTCAATATGTACGGAAACATTTAGGAGGGGAAATGCTTGTGAATGCCTATTTTGTACGAAGTGCTTAATATATATGATACGTATGTATAATCTAGTACGTACCTAGATGATTTACATTATATATTGATTTTGATACCAAAACTAACATAAGCATAACATGGCATGTGCAAAGTCGAAGCATGCCAAGAATAGAGCCAACACGAGCAAGAGGTGAAGGGACCTCCAATGATCAAAGTATAAATCAACAGGACGCTTTAAGTCATATGATAGACATGATATAGCAACAATAACAAGCAATGTGACAACGAGCAACAAGACATACAGAGCAAATAAGACGGCTCCCGGCTATGCATCAATGACCTCCACCTCCGCCACCTTAGCATAGGAATGACGCGGTGGAGAGGTTTCATAAGATGAGTCTTAAGGAATTCTCCGGGGTGTTAACCTAATGATAGCGAGAGGAATGGATTAAATCATTAGAAGTGATATTTGAATACTTGGAATTTACTAATGATGAGCGAGTATGATGTGCCATTTTTATGCTAACAAAGGATGCCCGCACATGATGGGGAGCGCAAGATTGACATTGGACCTACCTACCTTAACTTGGGAAGGATTTAAGGAGTTCTTCTATAATAAATACTTTACAACGGACGTGAGCATGAAGAAATTCAAGAATTCCTCGCATTAAAGCAAGATGGGATGTTCGTAGGTGAATACGTACGGAGATTTGAACAAGGATGTTGATTTGCTCCATTCATCGCTGGAGGATATCTTACGACTATCCTTTAAGAGGAGGGACATTTGATAAAATTGGCGTGATATAGGGAAGATTAGCATGACCCTTTAGTAACATGATAAGGATAGATGCTACTGTCATCGTTAGTGGGAGTACACAATGTATTTCATGTGTCCAAGCTAAGGAAGTGCATAGGAGAGCCGAGTCAAAATTTAGAGATGGAGCCGTCGAAGCTTGTCGCGGACTTAACATACGAGGAGAGACAAATACTCGAAACTATTTGTATGAGTCAATTTTAGGGATGAAATTTCTTTTAAGGAGGGGATAATTGTAACCCTCATAAATTAAAAACACACACACACACACACACACGCACGCGCACACACACACACACACACACACACACACACACACACACACACACACACATATATATATATCAAAATCAATGTGTTGATCGGTGTGCTAAGGACTACATTACGCCTAATTTTTTGTGTGATTTATTTGATTAGAGTGATTTCTAGGTAAAACTTAAAGAATAAAAGTTTTTTCTCTATGTGTCTACTAGCTCTCTGTAAACTTTCATGATTTTTAGACCTATATATAAAGTGTTTTGTCCATTTTAGTGTACATTGGTCTTGAAGCATCACTGCTGAAATTTTTAGGAAAAGAATGAACAAGGAATTTTAGAGTTTTAAGAAAAGAAATTTTTAAAATTTCATGAAGGAAACTATGTTTATTTACTTGAATCAAGTTAATTAGGGTGTATATCTAACCTAAAATTTTAGTAGACACCTAAGCGAGTGGATTAAATGAATTAATAACCAACTCACCCATTTTTGTCTCAAATCGCCACCTCTCTCTCATGACTCACCATTAACTTTCCACTCTTCCAAATTAAATCCAGCCATTTGTAAACTTAATTAGACCAAGAATTTAAGCATATATATATATATATATATATATATATATATATATATATATATAGAAAGAGTGCAAATGATAAGAAATTTTAGGTAGTCGTAGCCACCAAAATTAGGAGAGAAAAATGGTAAACAAGAGAGGAAGAGGAAAGGAAAAGAAAAAGAAAGAAACAAAAGAAGGGGAAAGCCTAACCAACCTTTAGCAAATTCAAGCAAAGTAAGTAGGTTCCATTTTTGGTTAATTAATGTCTTAAGTTATTTTTTTAAAGTTATTTTTTAGTGTTGATTTCATGGGTTTGCAATAATTTTTCTATAGATTGCTATGGTTGTTTGCGTTGGTGTTAGGGCATGCTAAATTGTGATGGATTTATATGTTTTGTTATCATGCAAAGCTTGTTTGATAGGTTTAAATGTGTGGAAGGTTTGGAAAGGAAAAAAACGAGAAAGAAAAAGGGTATGATAAATTCTTGACGTATGAGCACGTACGTGTCTAAGGTTAATTCGAAGGCCGGTCGTGTCGGTGTGACACGCCTCACCTAGTTACTCCTATTTGGGTAATAGAGAGTGAACCGAGGTGATGGCATTAAAGAAGGAGATGGAGAGAAAAAGGGAGAGAGAAGGGGAGAGGGATAAAGGGGAGAGTGAGGGAGAGAGTGAGAAAGAAATTAGGAGAGAGTGACGGAGAGGAGGGAGAGAGAAGGGAGAGAGGGAGAGAGGGTAGAGATTGGGAGAGCGAGAAGGAGAAGGGAGAGAGAGGGAGATAAATAAAAAGGGAGATAGAGAGACAAAAATGAGGAGGGAGAGATGGTGTGAGAGAGGGGGAGAGAGGAAGAATGAGAGAGAGAAAGGGAGAGAAAGGAAGGGAGAAAGAGTGATATATAGGAGAGAGGGGAGAGGGAGAGAGAAATAAATAGAGAGAGTAAGAAAGAGAGGGGAGAGGGAGAGAGAAATAAATGGAGAGAGAGTAAGAAAGAGAGGGGAGGGAGGGAAAAGGGTAGAGGGAGAGAGAAAAAGATAGAGAGAGGGAGAGGGAGGGAGAGGGAGAGAGTAGGAAGTAGTGAGAGAGAGGGAGAGAGAGATAGAGGGAGAGGTAGATAGAGAGAGATCGAGAGAGATAGAGATGAAGGAGAGAGAGTGGGAGAGAGGAGTGAGAGAGTGGCAAAGAGAAAGAAAGAGGGAGAAATAGTAGTAGGAAAATTGAGGGAGTGGCAAAGAGAAAGAAAGAGAGAAGGAGAGAGGCTAAGGAGGAGAGAGATAGAGAGGGAGAGGGATAAAAGAAGAGAGATATGGAGAGAGATGAGAGGGGAGAAAGAAAAGAGGGAAAGGAAAGGAGAGAGAGGAAGGGCGGGAAAGAGTGGGATAGAGAGAGGGGAGAGAGAGATAGAAATATAGAAGGCAAGTGAGAGGGAAAGAGGGAAGGAGAGAGAGGAAGAGAGATTGAGGGGGAGAGAGAAAGAGATGGACAAAGGGTGAGAGAGGGGGAGAGGTAGAGAGAGGGAGGAAAGATAGGTCGAGGGAGGGATAGAGAGTGAAAGAGAACAAGAAAGAGAAAAAGAGAGAAGGAAACGAGGCATAGGGAAAGAGAGAGAGGGAGAGAGGTAGAGGGAGAGAGAGAAAGAGGGAATGAGAGAGAGAAGGGAGAGAAATAAGGTAGAGAGAAAAAGAGAGAAAAAGTGAGGTGGAACAAAAGAAAGGGATAGATAGGATAAGAAAGGAGAAAGAGGGAGAGATGGGAGAGAGGAAGAGAGAGACAGGGAATAGGAGAGAAAAAGAGAGAGAGGAAAAAGTAGAGAGGGGGAGAGAGGGAGAGGGAGAGAAGGAGAGGGCAAGAGGGAAAGAGAGGAAGAGTGAGGGAAGGAGAGAGAGAGGTATAGGGATAGAGTTAGAAAGGGAGAAAGGACAAGGTAAAGAGAGAAATGGAGAGTAAAAGAGAAAGGGTGAGAGAGAGAGGGGGAGAGAGTAGAAGACTAGGAGAAGGAAAAAGAGGGAGAAGGGGAGAGAGTGAAAGAGTAAGCGAAGGAAAAGAGGGAGGGAACGAGGGAGAGAGAGAAGGGAAGAGAGAGGGGAGAAAGAGAAATAGGGAGAGAGGAAGAAGGAAAGAGAGGGAGAGATAAGAAGAAAGGGAGAGAAGGGAAGAAGAGGGAGAGATAAGAAGAAAGGGAGAGAAGGGAAGAGAAAGGGAGAGAGAAGGAGAGAGCATGAGAGAGAGGGAGGGAGAGAGAGGAATGGAGAGATATAGAGGGAGAGAGAGAAGTAAAGGGAAATAGAGAGAGAAAGGGTAAGGGATAGAGAGAAAGAGAGTGAGAGGAGGGAATGGAAAGGATAGAGAAAGAGAAAGAGGAGAGAGTGAGAGAGAGAGAATTGAATAGAGAAGGGAGAGGAAGAGTGGGAGAAAATAGGGAGAGAAAGGGAGATATAGAGAGAGAAAGAAAGAGAGAAAAAGAGGTATAGGGAGAGAGGGAGAGGGAGAGAGAAAACAAGGAAGAGTTAGTAAGGGAGAGAGAGAGGGAGAACAAGAGAGAAGGTGAGAGGGAAGGAGTAGGAGAGAGAGAAAAAGAGAGAGGGAGGGAGATAAAGGATGAAAGAAGTGGAGAGTGAATGGGCGAGAGGAAGAGAGAGGGAGAGAAAGGGAGGGAGAGATGAAGGGATAGGGATGGAGAGGGGGAGAGGGAGATAGGGGGATGAAGGGAGAAAATGAGGGAAAGGGAGGGAGTGGGAGGGAGAAAAAGGAGGGAGTGAGAGAGAGACAAGGAGAGAGTATAGGAGAGGGTGAAAGGAAGATGGGAGGGAGAGGGAGAGAGAGAGAGAGAGAAAGAAAAGGAGAAGGGGAGAAAGAGAGAGAATGAGAGGTAGAAAGAGATAATGAAATGGATGGAGAGAGAGGAAGAGGGAAGAGAGGGCGAGAGGGAGACAGAGGGAGAGGGAGAAGGAAAGAGAGACGAGAGGGAGACAAAGAGGGAAGGAGTGAGAGAGGGATAAAAAGAACAAGAAATAAGGAGAGAGAGTGAGGAAGAAGGAGAGCAAGAGAGAGAAAAAATGGGAGAGTAAGAGAGAGGGAGATAGGGATTGAGAGAGAGAGAGAGAGAGAGGTGGAGGGAGAAAGGGAGAGAGGGATTGAGAGAGAAAGAGGGAGGGAGAAAGGTGGAGGGAGAGAGGGAGAGAAAGAGGGAGGGGTAGAGAGGGATAAAGAGAGAAAAAGTTAGGGATAGAAATGTAAATGGAGAGAAAAGAAGAAGAAAGGAGGGATAGAGAGATGTTTAGAGAGAGAAGGAGAGGGGAGAGAGGGAGCGGGAGAGGGAGGGAGAGAGTAGGAAGTAGTGAGAGAGAGGGAGAGAGAGATAAAGGGAGAGGTAGATGGAGAGAGAGATCGAGAGAGATAGAGAAGAAGGAGAGAGAGTGGGAGAGAGAGTGGGAGAGAGGAGTGAGAGAGTGGCAAAGAGAAAGAAAGAGGGAGAAATAGTAGTAGGAAAATTGAGGGAGGGAGAGGAAGAGAGAGAGTGAGAGTAATAGAGAGGGAGAGAGCAATAGATAAAGAAGAGGGCAAGAAGGAAGAGCGAGAGGGGAACGGAACGAGAGAGAGAGGGAGGGGAGAGGGACCGGTATAGAGATATAAGGAGAGGTTTTGAGAGAGAGGGAGAGGGACTGAGGAAGAGGGAGAGGGGAGAGAGGGAGAGGGGAAAGAAGGAGAGGGAGGGGAGTGGGGGAGGGAAGAGAGAGGGAGAGGAAGAAAGAGTTAGTGAGAGGAGGATAAAAAGAGAAAGAAAGAAGGAGAGGAAGAGTAAGAGAGAAAGAGGCAATGTAGTAGAGAGGGGAAATGGGGAGAGAGGTAAAGGGGGAAAGAGAGGGAGATAGAGAGAGGGAGAGAGAAGGAGGGAGAGATGGAGAGTGGGAGAGAGGAAGAGAGGGTAGAGAGGGAGAAAAGGAAAGAGGGATAGAGAGAAAGCAAGGAAGAGTGAGGGACGAGTGAGAGAGGGACGGAAAAAGGGAGGGACAAAGGAAGAAGGAGAGAGAGAGAGGAGTTAGAGAGAGGAAAAGAGGGGAGAGAGAGCAAGAGAGGGAGAGGAAAGGGAAAGAGAGCAAGAGGAAAGGAGAGAGAGGGAGAGAGGGAGTAAGAAAGAGAGCGAGAGTGAGAAGGAGAAGGAAAAGGAGGGAGAGAGAGATGGAGAGAGACGAGGGGAGAGATAGAGTTAGGGAGAGGGTAGGGAGAGATTGGGAGGGAGAGGGAGAGAGGGGGTGAGAGAGTGAGAAAGGAAGAGGGAGGGAGAGTAGTAGGGAGGGGGACATAGGGAGAGGAAGAGAGAGAGTGAGAGCAATAGAGAGGGAGAGAGCAAAAGAGGAAAGGAGAGGGAATGGAAGGAAGAGGGAGAGAGGGAGAGAGAGAGGGAGAAGGGTGGAGATATAAGGAGAGGTTTAGAGAGAGAGAAAGAGGGACCGAGGAAGAGGAAGAGGGGATCGAGGAAGAGGAAGAGGGGAGAGAGGAGAGAGGAAGAGGGAAAGGGGAGAGAACGGGGGAGGGAAATAGAGAAAGGGGGAGGGAGTTAGTGAGAGGGGGATAAGAAAGAAAGAAAAAAGGAGAGGGAGAGCAAGAGAGAAAAACGGGGAGAGTAGTAGAGAGGGAAAGGGGGAGAGAGGAAGGGAGAGGGAGGGAGAGAGGGTAAGGGAGAGCAAGTGAGGGAGAGAGTGGAAGAGTTGGAGAGAGGGAGAGGGGAAGAGAAGGATAAAAAGCGAGAGGGATAAAGAGAAAGCAAGAAAAAATGAGGGTAAATAAAAGAGGAAGAGGAACGAAGAGATATGGAGATGTTTAGAGAGAGAGGGATGAAGGAGTGAGGAGAGGGAGAGGGAGATAGAGGGAGAGGTAGAGAGGGAGAGAGAGATGGTGGGACATAGAGAGGGAGGGAGAGGTAGTGAGAGAGGGAAAATGGGAGAGAGATGAAGAAGGAGATAGAGAAAAGAAGAGGGAGGGAGAGCATTAGAGAGAGGAAGAGAGAGAGATCAATAGGGAGGGAGGGAGCTAGAGAAGAAAGGAGAGAGAGAGGAAAGAAGAGGGAGAACGAGAGAGAGGAAGGGGGAAGGGCTGAGAGAGAGAGAAGGGGTAGAGATGTAGAGAGAGGTTTAGAAAGAGAAGGAAAAGGTAGTAAGGAAGAGGCGGAGGGAGGGAGAGAGTGAGAAGGAGAGTGTGGGAGAGGGAGAGGGGGAAGAGGTAGGGAAGGGAGAGAAAGAGAGAGACAAAAGGAGATAGAGATGGATGGAGAGAGAGAGGGTGAGAGAGAAAGGAAGAGGAAGGAAAGAAGAAGGGTAGAGGGAGGGAAGGTGAGGGATAGATAAAGAGAGATGGAGTGAGAGCGAGAGAGAAAGAGATGGATAGAGAGAGAGAGATAGACAGGAAGAGGGATATGGAAGGGGAGGTAGAGGGAGGGAGGGAGAGAGAGGGATAGGGAAGGATAGAGAGAAAAAGAGAGAGGAAGAATGGGAAAGGTGCGAGAGGGAGAAGAAGAAGGGGAGTGAAAGAGAGAAGGAGAGAGAGGGAGTGAGAGAAAGGGAGGGATAAAATGAGATATAGAAAAGGAGAGCAGGCAAAAGAGAGAAGGAGGAAGACGGAGAGAGAGGGATAGAATGTAGGAGAGGGTGAGAGGAAGGTAAAGAGAGAGCATGAGGGAGAGGGCGAGGGGAAGTAGAGAGGGAGAAAAAGAGGGAGAGATAGAGAAGAGAGAGATGGGAGAGAAGTAGAGGGGAGAGAGAGGGATGAAGATAGAGAGGAAAAAGGAGTGAGAGGGGAAGAGGGAGAGAGAAGGATAGGGAGAGAGGAAGAAGGAGGGAGGGAGAGGGGGAGAGAGGGATATGAAGAGGGAGAAAGAGGGAAAGGGAGGGAGAGAGGGAGAGGGCGAGAAAAGAGAGGGAGAGAAAGAGAGATAGAAAAAGATAGAGAAAGGGAGAGAAGAGCGGTAGAGGGAAAGAGAGGACGAAAGAGAAAGAGATAGAGAGATAGGGAGAGGGAGAGAGAAGAAGGGAGGGAGAGCGACAGCGAAAGTGAGTTAGGGACGGATAAGGAGAGAATGGGAGGAGAAAGGGAGAAAGGGAGAAAGCGAGGAGAAAGAGAGGAAGGGAGGGAGAGAGATGGAGAAAAGGATATAAAGAGAGGGAGAAAGTAGGAGAGAGAGAGAGGAAAGGATGGAGAGAGAGGAAGTCGGGGAGATGGAGAAGGAGGGAGAGAAAGGGAGAAAGGGAGAGGAAAGGATAGAGAAAAGGAAAGATGGGGATAGGGATTGAAAGAGTGAGGGAGAATATGAGAGGGAGAGAAGGGGAGAGAGGGAGTGAGATAGGGAGAGAGGGAGAGAGATGTGGGTGGGGGAGAGAGAGAGAGGAAGAGGGTGAGGAAGGAAATGGGAGAGGGAGAGTGAGATAGGGAGAGAGGGAGAGAGATATGGGTGGGAGAGAGAGAGAGAGGAAGAGGGTGAGGAAGGAAATGGGAGAAGGAGAGAGAGATAGGAAGGAAGTGGGAGAGGGAGGGAGAAAGAAAGCGAGAAAGAGAGGGAGTAGGAGCGAAAGAAGGGGACGAGAGACGGAGAGAGAGAGGGAGAGAGGGGAGATGGACATAAAGAGAGGGAGAGAAGGAGAGAGAGGGAGTGAGATAGAGGGAAATAGAGCAGGGAGAGAGAGGGAAAGTGGGAAAGGGAGAGAGAGAGAGAGGAAGAGGGAGAGGGAAAGAGTGGGACACGAGAGAGGGAGGGAGAGATAAAGAGGTAGATGGAGAGCAAGGGATGAGAGAGAGAAAGAAGGATGGAAGGAGAGGGAAGGAGAGAGGGAGAGAAAGGGAGAATTTGAGAATGGGTGAGGGACGAGAGAGAGAAAAGGGTAGAGAGAGGGAGAGAGAGAGGCATAAGAGGGAGAGCGATAGAGAGGAAAGGAGAGAGTGAAGGAGGGAGGGAGAGAGAAAATAGGAGGTAAGGGGAAAGAGAGAGATATGAAGGGAGAGAGATAAAGGGAGAGAGAAAGAGAGAGGGAATGGGAGAGGGATAGAGAAGGGAAGAGTAGGGGATAAGGAAAAAGATATAAGGAGAGATAAGGTGAGGGTGAGAGAAGGAGAGAGGGAGATAGAAAAATGAAGGGAAATAGAGAGAGATGAAGAGATAAATATAGTGGAAGAGAGAGAGGGAGGGAGGGAGAGGGATAGAGAGGTAGATAGGGAGAGGGAGAGGGGGAGAGGAAGTGAGAAGAGAGAGAGGGAGAGGAGGGAGAGGAGGGAGAGTATGGATGGAGAGAGGGAGTAAGAGATGAAGAGAGGGAACGGAAGAGAGATGAAGGGAAAGAGAAAGAAGGGTTAGAGAGGGAGAGAGAGGGAGAAGGAAGGAGAGAGAGGGACAAAGGGAAGGAGGATGAGAGAGAAGAGGGAGAGAAAAGAAGAGATGGAATATAGAGAGATAAAATAAGAGGGAGAGAAAATAAGAGATGGAGAGAAAGAGAGAGAGATTAAGATAGATAGGGAGAAGGAGAGATCGGGAGAGAGAGATTGAGAGAGGGAGAGGGAGAGATTAAGGGAGGGAGAGAGTGAGAGGGAGAGAGGAAGAGAGTGAGGGTAGAGAGGGTGAGAGAGAGGGAAAGAGGAAGAGAGTGAGGGTAGAGAGGGTGAGAGAGAGGGAAAGAGGAAGAGAGTGAGGGTAGAGAGGGTGAGAGAGAGGGAAAGAGGAAGAGAGTGAGGGTAGAGAGGGTGAGAGAGAGGGAAAGAGAGGGGGAGAGAGAGAGAGGCAAAAGTGAGAGAGCAAGAAAGGAAGGGAGAGTACAAGAGAGAGGGAAACAGAGAAATGGAAATAGAGGGGGAGAGCCAAAAGAGGGAAGGAGAGAGAGAGGGGGTAAGAGAGCATAAGAGGGAGGGAGAGATAAAGAGAGGGAGAGGTGGGTAAAGAGGAAGAGAGGGAGAAAAAAATAAAGGGGAGGGAGAAAAAGGGTATAAGAAGGAGGGGGAGAGGGAGAATGAGAGAAGGAAGGAGCATTAAAGAGAGAAGAGGGAGAGGGAGGGAGGGAGAAAGAGGGGGAGAGAAAGGTAAAGAGAGAGGTAGAGAGGGTAAGGGAAGAATGAAAGAGAGGGAAATAAAGAAGAGAGAGAGAGAGGGAGGGAGGGTGAGAGATAAAGAGAGGAGAAAGGGTGAGAGAGGGAGAAAAAGAGAGAGGGAGAGAGTGGGACAGATATGGAAAGAGGGAGGATGGAGGGAGGGAGAGAAAGCATGATAGAGAGCATGACAAACGAGAGAAGAAAGGGTAAGGGAAGAATGAAGGAGAGAGAAACTAAAGGGGAGAGAGAGAGAGGGAGGGAGGGATGGTGAGAGAGGGAAAAAGAGAGAGAGGGAGAAAGAGTGAAAAAGAGTGAGGGAGAGGGAGAAAGAAGAGAGAAAGGGTGAGTGAGGGAGAGAGGGAGAAAAAGAGAGAAGGAGAGAGTGAGAGAGATATGGAAAGAGAGGGGATGGAGTGAGAGAGAGAAAGCGTGAGAGAGAGCATGACAAAGGGAGAGTTGGGGAGAGGGATAGAGAGAGGTAGAGAGGTGGAGAGAGACATAGAGAGAGGAGAGAGAGATAGAGAGAATGTGAGAGAGAGAATGAGAGAGAAAGAGAGGTAGAGTGGAAGAGAGGGAGAGAGGGAGAGATAAGAGAGGTAGAATGGAAGAGAGGGAGAGAAGGAGAGAGAAGAGATGGGGGAGAGAAGGAGAAGGATGGGGAGAGAGAAAGGGAGAGAGAGGGAGAGAAGGTATATACATATATTGGAAAGAAGAGAGTGAGAGGAGGGAGAAAGGGAGAGAAAATGAGAGAGGGAGAGATATAGAGGTAGAGATAGAGGGAGAGGGAAGCAGGAGAGAGAGAGGGAAAAGGAGAGAGGAAGAGAAAGAGAGAGCGATATAAAGGGAGAGGGAAGTGAGAGGGAGAGGGAGAGGGAGTGATATGATGGGAAAAAGGGAGAGATTGAGAGAGCGAGAGAGAGAGAGAGGGAGAAAGGGTGGAGGAGAGGGGGAGAGGGAAAAGAGAGAAAAAGTAGGAGGAAGAGAGGGAGAGAGGGAGGAGAGAATGGGAGAGAGAGAGAAAGAGAGGGGAAAGGAAGAGAGAGGAGAGAGGGTAAGGGGAGAGAGAGGGAGGAAATAAAGAGATGGAGAGAGAGATAAGGGGAGGTAAAGAAAGGGGAAGAAGGAGATAGGGAGAGAGAGGGGGAGAGAGGGAGGTAGAGAGGGGAAAAGGGAAATAGTGAGAAAAAAGGGAGAGAGCTAAAGAGAGGCAAAAAGGGAGAGAGTGAGGGAGATGGAAAGGGGGAGAGGCTAAAAGGGTGAGAGATTGAGAGGATAGGGATAAAGATAGAAAGAGAAAGAGGGAGAGATTGGGTGAGAGAGATGGAGAGAGGTAGAGATTAGGCAAGAAAGATCGAGAGAGGGAGAAATAGAGAGGGAGAGAGGGAGGGAGAGAGGGAGAGAGGAAGGGAGAGGAGGGAGAGAGGGAAAGAGGGGAAGAAAGGGAAGGAGAGAAAATAGAGAGAAAGAGTAGGAGGGAGTGAGAGAGAGAGGGGAGGGTGAGAGAGGAAGAGAGGGGGAGAGAGTGGAAGGAAGAGAGGGAGAGAGAAATAGAGTTAACGAGGGAGTGTGGGAGTGAAAGAGGGAGTGAGAGAGGTAGAGAGTGTGAGGGAAAGGGAGAGGAAGAGAGCGAGGGACGAGAAAGGGAGAGAGATAGGGAAGAGAGAGGGAGAGAGGGATAGAAAATAAGAGAGACATAGAGTGGTAGTAAAATTTGGAAGGGGGAGAGAAGAAGAGATAAAGATTAAGAGAAAATAGGAGAGAGGGAGAGAGAGAGGGAGATAAAGAGAGAGGAGAGAAAGAGAGAAAGAGAAAGGGAGGCAAAGTAAGGGGTAGAGGGAGAAAGAGGAAGAGAGGGAAAGAAAAAGAGAGAAAGATAAAGAGAGGTAGAGAGAGAGAGAAGAATGGGAGAGATGGAGAGAGTGAGAGGGAGGGAGTGAGAGATGGGGAGAGAGTTAGAGAGGAAGGGTTGAGAGGGAGAGAGTATGAAAGAGAAAGAAAGGAGAATGAGGGAAAGAGAGAGAGAGGGGGAGAGAGAGGGTAAGAGAGGAAGAGGTAGAGAGAGATAGAGAGTGAGAGGATGCAGATTGAGAGAAGAGAGGGAGAGGGAGTGAGGGAGATAGTGGAAGAGGGAAAGAAAGAGAGAATGAGAGGAATAATAAGAGTGTGAGAGAGAGTGGGAGGGAGAGGGTGGAAGAGGGAGAGGGGAGAGAAGGAGATGATTAATAAGAGTGCAAGAGCGAGTAGGAAGGAGAGAGAATGGGAGATGAGAGAGAGAAAGATGGAGAGAGTGGGAGAGAGATATAGATGGAGAGAGGAATAGATTGAGAGAGAGGGAAAAAGATAGAAAGAATGGAAGAGGAAGATAGGAGAAGAGAAGAGACGAGAGAGAACAAGATGGAATGAGGGGGGAGAGAGATATGTATTGGGAGAGAGAAAGAGAGAAAGACGAGAGGGAGAGGGAGGGAAAGAGCAATAGAAGGAGGGAGATATATATAAGATGAGAGAGAGATAGTGTAACCCCCATGAAATCCTTAATATTATATATATATATATGGGTTGGAATATTCAAATAAGTGAAGGTGTGATTATGTATGTGTGCCATTTGAGTATTTTAGGATGACAACATGCTAGGTGTTTAGGTGAGGATTTTTGGAATGAAATTTTGGAAAATTACACCATAAGAAATTAATGCTTGAAATGTATGATTTGTGTTAAATTAAAGCCATTTTGCTTGAGATTGATGGTTTAATTGGTAGAGGAATCAAGTAGGCAAAATCGAGTGTTCTTGAGAATTCGGTTCTATTCAATTTTTATGTGGCCTGTTCAAGGACCTTAGGTTGATTTATGGGTGAAGCTTAAAGTATAAAATTTGTTGATATATGTTGTAAATACTCCTCTATAAAATATTTTTCTCATTAGGATTATACATAAAAAGTTATGCCCATTTTAGTACATATTGTTCGGATTAACTACTATTGGACAAATTCAATCAAAAACTTCAAAATTATCTTATTACTCGTTTGTTAGGTATTTTAGTATAATTTTTGGATATATTTTGAATTAATATATCTAGTTTCTAATATAAAAATTATAGGATTTAATTGTGCCCAGAATGGGACATTGTCGCTTGATCGAGGTCGCCCTATAATGGATCTTCTACAAACAGATTTGAGGTGTATGTGTATGACCGGAACTAAACTAGCTTAAGGGACTTTGTCACTAGAACCAAATTAGTTTGAAGACTTAGCTAGCCTAATTATCCAGTTGGTTGACCATTATACATCTAAGCACCTTAATTAAATGCTTAGAAGCCAACTTTCCCCTAAACCCATTCAAACCTACCACTTGTCCCATGACTCACCCAATTGCTTTTTACTTTGTTAAATTGATTTGAGACACTTGTAAACTTAATTTATGGGAAAGAAAAGCAAGTATATATGTTAGTCAAATGGGAAGATGGCTAAAAATTTTAGGCAAAACCCGTAGCCATCAAAAGAAAGAGAGAAAAACCAATTGAAAGAAAGGTAGAGAAAGACACGACAAAAAGGAAAGAAAGAAAAAAGGAGCTAAGGAAATTCTTAATCAACCTAACAAATTAAGTGGGTTACCTTTTTATTTGTTTATACCATTTATTGAGCTTTACGTAATTGGCTAAACTTATGTTTACGTTGTGATATGTTGTTGTGTTTCGTTGTGTTGGTTGGCTTGCCTTGCGATTGTTTATTGTTATGGTTGGTTGTGTTGGTTGCTTCCAAAGCTTAGAAAGCCTTGCATATAGCTAGATTTATGTTTTCGTGGATATGAATAATGGAATTGGGTTTGATCAAAACTTTGTAGATTAATTTCGTATTGATATGGACTTAGACAAAGTAAAATACGAAGGAAGAAAAAAGGAATTTTAGGGTTTTCTTGAGCAAACTTTCAGCTAAGAATGAGAGAAATGAGATTCTTTAGACACCTAAGATCTTAAACTTCTAATGGGAAAAAATTAGTTTGAATAGCTATGTTAAACGAAAAGGAAATTTTATCTAACATCAAAGACAACTTCTTACCAAATTTAGGGACCATTCGGCCCAAACTTGAGAAAATGGGGTTTTAGGTTCCTTTGTATGAATTTGATAATTAATGGTTCCTCCAGGCTCAAATAGATAGACAATTGAAAGTAGAAAGGTAAACCTATAAAAAGGAATCGAAACCTAGACCTAAGGACTAAGTTCGGCCTAAAAGTATTAAAGACAAACTAGAATGGAAAATCCTACCATAACATATTAAAAATCGATCCAAATGCTAATAACTATGCAAGTCAAGGGTGGAATTATTTAATGACAAGATTTGCTAGAGGAAAAAGAAGGGGAAGTGCTCACGTGCATAATTAGATCCGCAACTCAACAAATACCGACCATTAGTGTTAACTCTAATGAGATGAATATTGTGATGAATGGTATGAGAATACCCAAAATTCGTGTGGGTTAGACCTATGAAAGTGTATGAAACTAAGTCCTGTATGGGTTGGATATCGAGAATGAATTAATAGTATAAAGTTAGAGGGCATGGTACATTTAATACGGCAAATGTGACATCACGTACATCATGTGCATTAGGGGTGGATTGATGAAATGGGTAATAGCAAGAAACCATATGTGTGCTCTATTACTAACTACATTAAGTGAGGGATAATTTTGCTAACCGTGTGCTACAACAAGGGATAATTCTATTGCAAGCGGTAGGTGATAATGAGATCACTAAGAGAGAGTAATAGAGTAGTAGGTGATAACATGATCATCGAGAGATAGAAAGCACGAACTTGCTCATACCTAGGGTACCTAGATAAAATGGATGGGAAATAAGGGAAACGAACATCATGTGCATCATCCCACTTACTAAGCTTTAGCTCACCTCATTGTTATTTTCATGTTATGACAAGAAAGAGTTAAAGTACGAAGGATGCTCGTTGGATCCTCCAAAAAGGCTCATGCGTGATGTAAGCATACCGAAGTTTATTTTGATTGTAATTTTTAAGTTGGGGTATTGGTAGACATTTTGATGGTATTGTAAATAAAATTTTTGTAATCTCTTCCACTATATTTGTTAGTGTTGGAAAAATTGTATTGTACGCGTTTTGTTATATAATAAGTCCTTAATGTATGAGCATGTATGTGTTTAGGGTTAAGTCGGGAATTGGTCGTGTCGGTGTGACACACTCCTTGCATAGCCACTTCTTTTAGGTAATTAGCGAGTGGGATAGGGAGGGGGAGCCATAGGGTGGTATCGAGCTTTGGTTTAATAGGTCGGGTAGTGTCTTAAGTGTTGCATGAGCCCGAGGACCGAGTGTGCTCTTGGATGGTAAAAGGCCGATTCATTATTTTTATTCGATTAAATAAAATATTTATCATTATTATATGTTTTTTAATTACTATTGATCACAAACTTCAAGATAATGATGATTGTAATTATTTTCATTGTACATGCCATATGTAGACGTGTTCCCTAGGTCGTTAGGACCCACAAACATAGGGCCTCTCTACCCGCTTATTGGGTGGAACTAAATAACCTCACCATGATGACGGATCGGGATATAGTAACTCATGTCACTAGAGTACATGATTTGATTCAATAGATAGTATTTCCTAACACCACATTTTAACGATGCATCGTATCCTAGATTTTATAATGATTACCATATGCTAGACTCTATTATCGAGGGACCAATAGTTCTTGGATGAAGTTTGGATGAGTCAAATAGATCCTAATTCGATCAAAACTTGATCCGAGTTTTCCTACTAGTGCAAGTTATACGGATCCTTACTCGGATCGACTAGATGATAAGGCTTATCACCCGATGTTGCCGCCATCCTTAGCGATAGTGCACAATGTGTTTCATGTTTCTATGCTAAGAAAGTATGTTGGAGAGCCTAGACAAATTTTGGAGACAAAGCCGCCAAACTTGACCCCAAACTTAACCTATGAGGAAAGATCGGTATAGATTCTAGATAGACGAGTAACCTCAAGGAAATGACTTGGGAACAGGAAGAAGAAATGAGAAACAAATACCCAAAACTATTTTCCTAAGTCAATTTTGAGGATAAATGTTTTTTTAAGGACGGGAGAATTGTAACCCCCGTGAAAATACTTAACCGTAAAGCGACACGTATTCGAATATATATGCATATATTAAGAGTAAGTATAATTCTCATTACACTATGAGAAATTAATGCTGGAAATGTGTGATTTATTTTATGTTAAAGTTATTGTGCTTGAGATTAATGGTTTAATTAGTAAAGAAATTAAATATGCAAAATCGGTGTTTTGAGGACTATATTCTATTTGAATTTTGTGTGATTTATTCGAGGCTCTTAGAGTAATTTCGGGTTAACATTAAAGAATAAACATTATTTATCTATGTGTCTAATAGCTCTCTTAAAATTTTGTAATTTTTAGATGGTCTTGAAGCATCACCGATGGAATATTTTGGGAGAAGTTAGGGAGAGGGATTTCTAAAATTTAATGGAAAGAAATGTGTTTAGTTACTTGAAATAGATTATTTATGGTTTTTAGTTACTCTAACCAATTAATTAGGACACCTAAACCCCCCTAATTAATGAATTAAAGCCAACTCACCCTAAACCCTCAAACCCACCACTCTCTCTCTCTTGACTCACCAATAGCTTTCCATTCTCCCAAATTAAATTCAGCCATATGTATACTTAATTATACTAATACTTTAAGCATGTATATATATATAGAATAAGTGAAAGTGATAAGAAATTTTAGACAGCCCGTAGCTACCCAAAAATGAGAGAAAAATGATAAGGAAAGAGAGGAGGAGGAAAGGAAAAGAAAAAGAAAGAAGAAAGAAAAGAAAGAAGGGGAAAGCCTAACCAACCTTTAGGAAATTCAAGCAAAGTAAGTAGGTTCCATTTTTGGTTGATTAATGTTTTAAGTTATTTTTTTTAGTGTTTATTCCATGGGTTTGTAATAATTTTCAATGGCTTGCTATGGTTGTTTATGTTGGTGTTAAGGCTTACTAAATTATGATGGATTTATGTGTTTTTGTTATGATGCAAAGCTTGTTTGATGTGCTTAAATGTGTGGATGGTTTAGAAAGGAAAAAGAAAGAAAAAGGGTATGGACCGAATGGATTAAAGTTAAACTAGGTTTGGTAAGCTTAACTTCGAAAAGAAAAAACATACACTTCTAGAATTTCCCTAGGCTAAAACTATTTAGCCAAGTGGAAAAAATTAGAAAAGAATGGATCTTTGTGGTGTAATTAAGGGTCTATAATATCATGGTAACCCAATTAGTTATGGATTAATTGTTTAGGGTGGAAACGAATTCGGTAGATATAAAAGGCAATCCATAGCTACCTTAAAACTCAATCGGTCCAACTAAAAGGGAAAAATAGGGTTTTGGATTTCATTAGGTAAATTGGATACTTGATGGCTAAATTTGGTTTCCTTTGTGAACCTTAAGGTTTAGATTTCTTTGGTAACTTTTAAGTATGATTTGGTAAGTTAGTATGAAAAGGAATTGACCTATAAATGGAAAAACAATTCCTTGCTCACTTAAGGACACATTCGGCCTAGACCCATAAATTTTAGGGATTTAGGTTCTCACCTTCCAAATTTATAACTAAGGGTTAAAGTAAATTTAAAAAAACGTAAAATGAATTATTGAAGGGGTGGTGACCCAAGGAAAAACCAAAAAGGGACCTAGACCCATTATGAGTCAACTTCGACTACTAAGATTAAAGGTTCGGATTAAACACGATTTTAGCTTAAGTATGTCATACATAAATCCTTAGGATTAACCGAGTTTTGTAAAGTAAGTAATACATAAAAAATCTAAGCCTAGACTTGTAAGGTACACGAGAAGGGAAAACTTGAAAGTACGAAGTAGATTTATGCAATGAATGCTACCAATGAATGAAATTCGCATTCTTGTTTTGAATACTTTGAATGGTACATGAAACATCTATGAAGTGCCGAGTGTGCATCAAACATTGGAATGGTCACGAGAAAAAAATATGGATAGCATAATTAGTTGATTGTGTTAAACATAATACCATGTGCATCACGTGCATTCGGAGGTGATATGAAATCGAGAAAAATCATTGAGTCATAAGATAATGTGGTTTGGTAATCGAATTGAATGGAATGGGTAACAGACATGAAACCCTATGTGTGCTCTATTACTAACATTGTTAAGTGAGGGATAATTCTGCTAACCAAATGCTACAATGAGGGATAATTTCATTATGAGCGAGTAGGTGATAAAGGGATCACTAAGAGAGAGTAATAGAGCAATAGGTGATAACACAATCACCGAGAGATGGAACGAATGGTCTTGCTAATACCTAGGGTACCGGATTAAAATGGATGGGTAGAATAGGAAATAGAACTACATTACATATCACATGCATCACCCTACTTACCGAGCTTTGGCTCACCCCATTGTTGTTTTCATGTTATGACAAGAATGAGTCAAAGTAGTCGGGATGCTATCGGGCCCTCCAAAAAGGCTCGCATGTGACACAAATGTATCAAAATTTCTTTTCACTGTAATTTTGAGGTTGGGGTATCGATAAACATTTTGATGGTATTATAACTAAACTTTGTTATTGCTTCCATCTGTATTGCTAAATTTATGTAAATTATCTTGTATGCATTTCACTGCATAATAAGTCCTTAATATATGAGCACATACATGCTTAAGGTCAAATTAGAAGCTGGTCATGTAAGCATGACGAACCTCACCTAGCCAATCCTTTTAGGTATTTGGCAAGTGGGTCGGGGAAGGGGCGTCACAATTTCTCTCCCTCTCCCTTTCTATCTTTATCTTTTGTCTCACTCTCGCTCTTTCTCTTTCACTCTTTCCCTGTCTCTATCCCCCTATCCCTTTCCCTCCCTCACTACCTCTCTCCCTCCCCTCTCTCCCTTACCCTCTCCTTCCCTCCCTCTCTCTGTCCCCCTGTCTATCCCTTACTCTTTCTCTCCCTCTATCTCTCCCTCCTTTCTCTCTCTTTCTCTCCCATTCTCTCTCTCTTTTTCTCTATATCTTTTTATCTCCCTCCTTATCTCTCTCTCTCCCTTTTTCTCTCCTATTTTCTCTCGGTCTCTCTCACCTTCTCTCTATCTCTCTCTTTCCCTCTCCTTATCTTATCTCTCTATCTCTCTATTATCACCCATTCTACCTCTCATTTCCTCTCTCTTACCCTCCTTCCTCTATCTCTCCCTCTCTTTCCTACCCTCTTTCTCCCTCTCTCACCCTTTCTCTCTACTTTCCTTTATCCTCTCTCTCACTCTCTCCCTCTCACTTTCCCTTTATTCCTTTGTCTTTCCCTCTCTCCCTCTCTATTCCTTTTTCACCACCCTTCTCTTTCCCTCTCCCTTTCTATCTCTATCTCTTTTGTGTGTCTCTCTCTTTCATTATATCCCTCTATCCCTCTCCCTCCCTCACTTCCCTTCTCTCTCCCTCTCTCATTCCCTTCCTCTCCCTTACCCACTCCCTCCCTCCCTCCTTCTCTCTCTCCCCTCTCTATCCCTCGCCCTTTCTCTCTTCTCCCTCTCTCCCTTTCTCTCTCCCACTCTATCTTTCTATCACTCATCCTCTCTCCTTCTCTTACCCCCTTTCTCCCTCTCCCCTTTTTCTCTCTCTCCCACTCTCCCTCTCTCTGCCTTTCTCTCCCACCCTCCCTTCTTCTCTCTATCTCTCTCTATCTTCCTTCCTCCCTTTTTATCTACCATTCTTCATCATCAACTCTCTCTCTCTATTCCACCTTACCTCTCTTTCACCCCTCTCTTATCATCTCTCTCCCTCTCTTTCTTCCATCTTCTCTCTCCCACTCTCTCCTCCCTCTCTCCCCATCTCCCACTTTCTCTCCTTCCCTCTCTCTCCTTTTCTCTCACTCTCTCCCTCTTTCCCCCTTTCTCTCCTTCCCTCTCTCTCTTTTTCTCTCACTCTCTCTCCCTCTCTCCTTCTTTCTCATACTCTCTCACCCTCTCTCTCCATCTCTCTCTTGCTCTCCCTTCCCAATGTCTCCCTCTCTATCTTTTACTCACTTTCTATCTCTCTCCTACTCTTCCCCTCCTCTCTCCACATTTCCCTCTCTCCATCTCTCCATCACTCCTTATCTCTTTCCCTATCTCTCTCTCCCTCCTTCTCTTCCTTTCCCTCCCATCTTCTCTCTTCTTCTATTTATCTCTCCCTGTCTCTCTCTCTCCCTTTTCTCTCTTTTTCTCTCCTACCCTCTCTCTTCTTCTCTATATCTCTCTTTATCTCCCTACTTGTATCTCTCTTCCTCTCGTTATCATCCACTCTTCCTCTTCCTCCCTCTCTCTCTCCCCTTTCTCTCTTGACATCTTTTTCCCTCTCCTCGACTCTCACTCTCTCCCTCTCTTACCATCTCTCTCTCCCTCTTTCTCTCTTCTCTCTCTCCTTCTCACTCTCTCTCCATTTCTTCCTTTTTCTTTCCCTCTCTCTCCATCTCTCTTCCCTTCCTCAATCCTCTCTCTCCCTCTCTCCCTCTCTCTACCTCTCTTTGTCTCTCACCTTTTTCTCACCCTCTCTCTCTCCTTTCCCTCTCTATCACTCCCTCTCTCTACCTCTTTCTCACCCTCTCTCTCTCCCTTCCCTCTCCCTCTTTTTCCCTCTATCCCTCTTTTTCCCTCTACATCCCCCTCTCTCTCCCACATTCCCTCTCTCTATCCTTTTCTCTCCCACTCTCTCTCCTTCTCTCTCCATCTTCCTTGATCAATTTATCTATCTCTCTCCCTCTCTCTCACCCTTTCTCCTAGTCTCTTTATCTCCCACTCATCCTCTCCTACCCTCTCTCCCTCTCTTCCTTCCTTCTTTGCTTCTTTCTTCCCCTCTCTAGCCCTCTCTCTCCCTTTCTCTCCCCCTCTCTCCCTCTTCCATTCTCCATCTCTCTCCCTTCATCTATCCTCTCTCCACTCTCCCTCCTTCTCTCATTCCTTCTACCCCTCTATCTCTCCCTCTCTCTCCCTCTCCCTCTTTCTCCTTCTTTCTCTTAATCCCTCTCTCCCTTTCCCACTCTTTCTCTCTCATCTCTCTCCCTCTTTCTCTTTCACTCTCTCCCTCTCCTCTTTATCTCCATCTCTTATCTTTCTCTCCTTCTCTCTCTTCCCTTCTCTCCCTCTCCCTCCCTCCCTCCCTCTCTCTCTCACCATCCCTTTCCCTTTTTCTCCCTCTCCCTCTCTCCCTCCTCCTCTCACCCCCTCTCTTCCTCTCTCTTTCCTCTCTCTACCTCATACCTCTCTCATTCCTTTTCTCTTTTGTTCTTTCTCCCCCTCTCCCCCTCTTTCTTTCTCTCTCTCCCCCTCCCTTTCTCCCTCTCTCCTTCTTCCTCTTACTCTACCTTGCCAATCTCTCCCTCTCTATCTCTCTCTCCCTCTCTCACCCCCTCTCTCCTTCTCTTTCTCATTGTTTCTCCCTCTTCACCCCCTCTCTCCCTCTCTCTCCCTTTTTTCTCTATCTCAATCCCTCACTATTTTCCTCCTTTTCCCTATCTCTCTCTACCTCTCTCCTTTTCTCTCTCTTTCTTTTCATATCTCTATTTTTCTGCCTCACTCCTCTCTCCCACCCCCTTTCTTTCCCTCTCTCCCTCTCTCTTCCTCTCACTCCCTCCTTCCCTCTCCCTTTCCCTCTCTCCACCTTTTATCTCCCTTTCCTTATCTTTCTCGACCTCCCTCCCTCCCACCCTCTCACTTTCTTCTCCCCTCTTTACCTCCTCTCTCTAGTCTCCCTCTTTATCTCTCTCCCTCTCACCCTCTCACTTTCTTCTCCCCTCTTTACCTCCTCTCTCTACTCTCCCTCTTTATCTCTCTCCCTCTATCTCCCTCTCTCCCTCTATCTCCCTCTCTCTCTCCCTCTCTCTCACCCCCTTAGCTTTCCCTCTCTCTCACTCACACTCTTTATTTCTCTCCCTCTCCTCTTCCTCTCTCTCTCTCCCTCTCTCACCTCCCCCTCTCCTTCTTTCTCCTCTCTTACGGACTCTCTCTCCCTCTCCTTATCTCCCTCTTTTTCTACTTCTCTCTCACTCTCTTTTTCCCTCTCCCTCTCCTTTTCTTTCCTTCGCTCTCCCTTTACTTTTCTCTTTCCCTTTCTCTATGTCCTTCTCTAACTCTTTATATCTCTCCCTCTCTCTCTCTTTCTCTCTTAATCTATCCCAATCATTTCCTCTCCTACTCTCTCTCCCTCTCACTCTCCCTCCCTCCTTTTCACCCTCTCTTTCTCCCTCTACCTCTCTCCCTCTCTATCTCTCTATCTCTCTCTCCCTCTCTCGATGTCCCTCTATCTCTACCTTTACTCTCTCTCTCACTCCCTCCCTCCCTCTCTCTCCCATTCTCTCACTCCTCTCTATCTCCCCTCTCTTTGTCCCTCTAACACTCACCTCCCTCCCTCCCCCTCTCTCTCATTCTCTCACTCCCCCTCCCCCTTTCTTTATCCCTCTCCATCTCTACCTTTACTCTCTCCCTCCCTATCGTTTTTCTCTCTCCCTCTCTCCCTCTCTCCATATCTCCTCCCCTCTCTCCCTCTCCCTCTCTCCATATCTCCTCCTCTCTCTCCCTCTCTCTTTGTCTCTCCCTCCCTCTCTCTCCCACTCTTTCCCTATTTGCCTTCCTCTCTCTATCTCTCCCACTATCTCTCTCCCTCTACCCCTATCTCCCTCCCTCTACCCCTCTCTCCCTCCCTCTCCCCCACTCTCCCCTCTCTCTCCCATTTCTCCCCATTCTCTCCTCTATCTCTCTCTTCCTCATTATCTCTCTCTGTCTCCCTCTCTTTCTCTCTTTCCCTTTCCTTACCACTCTCTCTCGCCCTCTCCCCTTGCCACTCTCTCTCCTCCTCTCTCTTCATTCCTCTCCCCTTGCCACTCTTTCTCCTCCTCTCTCTTCATCCCTATCCCTTTCTATCTCTTTCTCTGTCCCTTTTTCCCTCTCTCCCTCCCCCTCTCCCTCTTTTTGTCTCTCCTTCTTTGCCTCTCTTTATCTCTTCATCTCTCCTACCTCCGTTTTTTTCCTTCTCTCCCTCTCACCCATTCTATTTTCTCCTTTTCTTTCTCTCCCTCTCTCCCCTCTCTCTCCTCCTCTTCCCCTCTTTCTCTCTCCTTCTCTCTATCTCTTTTTCTCTTTTTTTACCTCTTTTCCTTTCTCTCTATCCCTCTTTCTATCTCCATCTCTCTCCCTCTCTATCCCTCTCTCCTGCTCTCTCCCCTAATCTCTCTCCCCCTCTCTCCCTCCCCTAATGTCTCCCTCCCCCTCTTTATCCCTTTCTTTCTCTCCCTTTTCCTATCTCTTCTTCTCAAACTCTCTCCCTCTCTACCTATCTCCCTCTCCCTCTCTCTTCCTATCTCCTTTTGCTTCTCCTTTTTCCTCTCTCTACCTCCCTCTTCCTCTCTCTCCACCTCTCCCTCTGTCTTTATGTCTTTTGCTCGCTTCCTCTCTCTTTATTTGTATACTATCTCTCTGCCTTCTTTCCATTCTCTCTCACTCTCCCTCCCCCTCTCTCCCCCTCCGTCACCCTCTCTCCCTTTCTCTCGCCCTCTCTATCAATCTCTCCCACTCACTCTTCCTTTCTCTCTCTCTCTATCTCTTTCCTAATTTCAATCTCTCTTTTTCCCTCTCCATTTCACTCGCCCTTCTCCCTCTCTCCCTCACTCGCCCCTCATTCTATCTATCTCTCCCTAATTCTCACTCTTTTTCTCTCTCTCTCCCACTCTTTCCTTCCCTCTCCCTCTCTAACTTTATTCCCCTCTCTCTTTCTGTCCCTCTATTGTTATCTTTCTCTCTCCCTCCTTCCTTTTTCTCCTTATCTCTCTCTTCCTCTCCCTCTCTTTCCCTCTCTCCCTCTCCCCTCTCCTTCCTCTCCCTCTCTCTCTCCATCTCTTCCTCTCTCTATCTCTCCCTCTTTTGCTTCTTCTACATCTCTCCCTCTTTCTCTCTTTTGGTCCATCTCTTTGTTCTCCCCCTCCCTCACTTTCCCTCTCCCTTTCTCTCTCTCTCCTTCTCCCTCTATTTCTCTTCCCCTCTATCCCTCCCTCTCTCCCCATCTCCCTCCCTCCTTTCTCTCCCTCTCTATTTCCCCCTCTCTCTCTCCCACTCTTTCCTCCCTCTCCCTCTCTCTTTTGTACTCTCTCCCCGTCCCTCTCTCTTCATATCTCTTTCCCTCACTTCCCTTCTTATCTCTCTCTCCCTTTCACTCTCTCCCTCCTCTCTCTCCCACTCTCTATATCCTCTCTCTCCCTCTCTCTATATCTTCTCTCTCCCACTCTCTCCCTCTCTCTATATCTTCTCTCTCCCACTCTCTCCCTCTCTCTATCTCCTTTTCTCTATCTCTATCCTTCCCTCTACCTCCTACTCTCTCTCTCTTCCTTTCTCTATCCCTTTTCTCTATCTCTATCCTTCCCTCTACCTCCTACTCTCTCTCTCTCTTCCATTCTCTTTCCCTCTCTCTCTCCCCCTCTCTCCCTCTCTTGCCCTCTTTCTCTCCTTTTCTCTCTATCTCTCTATCTCTCTTAATATGTTCCTATCTCTACCTCCCTCTCTCTCTCACCCTCTCTCTATCTCGCCTCTCTATCTCTGTATACCCTTCCCTTCCTCTCTTTTATATACCTACCTTTCACTATCTCTTTCCCTCTCTCTCCCTCTCCCTTTTCTCTCCCTATCTCCTTTTATCTCTCTCTCCCTCTATCTCCCTCCCTCTCTCCTTCATCCTCTTTCCCTTTTTGTCTCCTATCCCTCTCTTTCCTTTCCCTTTTCTCTCCTCTTTTTCTCTCACTCTGTCTCTCCCTCTTTCTCCATCTTTCTCTCACTCTCACTTTCTCTCTCTTTGTCTCTCCATCTTTCCCTTTCTCTCTCCCCTCCTCCTCTCTCCCGCTCCTCTCTCTCCCCTCATTCTCTCCTTATCTCCCTTATTATCCTCTATCATTTTATCTATCCCTCTCTTTTGTTACCTTTTTTCTCTCCCCCTCTATCATGCTTTTCCTCCCTCAATTTCTCCCTTAGTCTCTCCTACCCTCTCTCCCTCTCTCCCTAATATCTCTATCACTCTCTCTCTCTCTTCTACTTTCCCACTCTCTCTCACCATCTCTATTTCCTTCCCTCCCTCCCTCTCTGCCCCTTCTTTTCCCTTCCTCCTTCTCCTTGTCCTTCTCTCTCCTTCTCTCTCCCTCACTCTCAGCCTCTCCTTCTTTCTCTCTTTCTCTTTTTCCTCTCTCTATATATCTTTCTCTCTCCCTCTTTCTATCTCTCTCCCTCTCTCCTTCCCTCTCTTCCTCTCTTTTATGCTCTCGCTCTCTCTTCCTTTCTGCCTCTCCCTTTTTCTCTCCCACTCTCTCCCTCACTCTCTCTTCCTCTCTCCCTTTCCCTACCTCACTCTCATTCCCTCCCTACTCTCCTTCTCTCCCTCCCTCCCTCCCTCTATCTCCTTTCCTGCCCCTCCCTCCCTCTCTTTCTCCCTTATCTCTCCCACTCTCTCTCCCTATCTCTCATTCCCTCTCTTACCATCACCATTCTCTCTCTCCCCCTCCCTCACCCTTTATCGCTCCTTATTGTTCCCTCTCTCCCTCTCTTTCTCCTTCTTTCCTTCTCTATCTCTCCCATCCTATGTATTGCTCTCCCTCTATCCCACTTTCTCTCTCTCTCTCTCTCCCTCTTTCTCTCCTTCCTTTTTCCTTCCCACTCTAGCCCTTACTCTCTCTCCCTTCCCATCTCTTTCCCTCTCTCCTTTTCCTCTCTATCTATACCTCTCCCTCTCTTTCCCTTCCTCTCTCCCACCTTATTTCTCCCTTTCTGTCCCTATCCCCTCCCTCGGCTCTCTACCTCTCTTTCCCACTCTTTCCCTTTCTATTTCCCTATCTCTTTATCTCTCCCTCTATCATTCATTATATCTTACTCTCTCCCTCTTTGACTCTCGATCTCTCCTTCTCTCTCCCTATCTCTCCCACTCTTTATCTCTTTCACTCTCCCTCTCTCTCCTCTCTCCCCCTCCCTCCTTCTCCCTCTATGTATCTCTCTCTCTCTTTACCCTCTCTATATCTCCCTCCCTCTCACTCCCACTCCTTCTCTTGTTCTCTCTTTCTATCTTCACCTTACTCGCTCTCTCCCCCTCTTACCCTAAACTTACCACTTTTAGCCTCTCTCCCTCTCGTTCTCCCTCTCTCCTTATGTCTCTCTCCCTCTCTCTCTCCCCTTCCTCTCTCATCCTCTTTCTCCCTTCTCCTCTCCCTCTATCCCTCTCTCCTTATGTCTCTCTCCCTTTCTCTTTCCCCCTTCCTCTCTCACCCTCACGCTCTCTCTCTCCTTCCTCCCTCTCTCCCTTACCCTTTCTCCCTCACGTGCTCTCCATCTCCATATCTCCTTTCCTCTCTCTCCCTCTCTCTCCCTCCCTCTCCCTCTTTCCCTCTCTCTCCTTCTCTTTCTCTTCCCTTCTCTCTCCTAATCTCCATCCTCACACTCTTCTTGTCTCTCTCTTGCCCTCTCTCTTTCTCAATTTCCCTCTCCCAACTCTCTTTCCATCTCTCTACTTTTTCCTCTCTCCTAATATCTACCTCTCTTCCTCACTCTCTCCCTCTCTATCTCTCTTCCTCTCCCTTTCTCTTCCACTCACCCCCTCTCTTGCCATGTCTCTTTGTCTCCCTCCCTTTATCTCCCTCTTTCCCTCCCTCCCACTCTCTCTCCCTCTCTTTTTCTCTCTCCCCCTCTATCTCTCTCTCCCTCCCTCTCTTTCCTTCTCCCATTATCTCCCTCTATTTCTCTCCATCTCTCTCTTATTATCTCTCTCCCTTTTTTCTCCCTTTCCCTCTCTCTCTCCTTCTCTCTCCCCTACACTTTCTCCATATCCTTCTCTCTCTCTCTCTCTCCTTCTCTCTCTCCCCCTACCTCTCCCTCTCTCCCTCTCCCCTCTCTTTCTCACTCTCCCTATATACATCTCTTTTTCACCCTTTCCCTCACTTTCTCTCCCTCTCTGTCTCGTTCCTCATCTCTCGCCCTTCTCTATCCCCTTCGCTCTCCTTCCTTCTCTAAGTATGCCTCTACCCCCTCCATTCCCTCCCTCTTTATCCCTCTCTCCTTCCCTATTTTTATCTCTCTCTCTCACCTTCTATTTTCCTCTCCCTCTATCTCTCCCTTTCTCTCCCTTTCTCTCTCCCTCTCTCTTCGTCTCTTTCTTATTCCTCTCTCCTTATCTCCCTCTCCCTCTCTTTTCTCTCTTCCACTCTCTCTCCCTATCCCTTTCTCTCTCCCTCTCTCCCTCTCCTTCTGTACTCTTTCCCTCTCCCTCACCCCCTTCTTTCCCTCCCTTTCCCCATCTCTCCCTCTCCGCCTATCTCCCTACCTCCTTCTCTCTATCTACCTCTTTCTCCTTCTCTATCTCCCTTTCTACTCTACCCTATCTCTCCCCACATCCCTCTCTCTTTTCCTCTCTCCCTCTCTATGACACCCCCTCCCCAACCCACTTTCTAAATACCCAAACAGAGTGGCTAGGCAAGGAGCGTGTCATGCTGACATGACCAATTTCCAAATTAACCTCAAACACATATGTGCTCATACATTAAGGACTTATCATACAATGAAACACGTGCAAAAAATTTTACATAATATTAGCAAAATAGTGGAAGAAATTAAAAAATTTATTTACAATACTATCAAATTGTTTATCGACACCCTAACCTTAAAATTATAGTCAAAAGAAATTTTGGTACACTTGTGTCACACGTGAGCCTTTTTGGAGGACTCGGTAGCATCCCTACTATGACTCATTCCTATCATAACATGAAAACAAGAATGGGGTGAGCCGAAGCTCATTAAGTAGGGTGATGCACGTGATATGCAATGAAGTTCTATTTTCCATTCTACCCATCCATTTTAATCCGGCTATCCTAGGTATTAGTAAGATCGTGTGTTCTATCTCTTGGTGATCGTATTATCACCTATCGCTCTATTACTCTCTTTTAGTGATCTCATTATCACCTATTTCTCATAATAGAATTATCCCTCGTTGTAGAACATGGTTAATGGAATTATCCCTCGCTTAATGGTGTTAGTAATAAAGCATGCACATGGTTTCATATTGTTGCCCATTCCATTCAATTTGGTTACCAAACCGCATTATCTCATGACTCAATGATTTTTTCTCAATTTCATACCACCCCCGAATGCACGTGATGCATATGGTATTATGTTTAACACATTCAACTAATTACGCTATCAACATTTTCTTCTTAGTCCATTCTCGTGTCCCGATGCACAATTGGGACTTCACAAGTGTTTCATGTACCATTCAAAGTATTCGAAATGAGAACACAAATCCCATTCATTGGTATCATTCATTGCATAAATCTACTTCATACTTACGAGTTTTTCTTCTCGTGAACCTAGCAAGTCTAGGCTCAAATTTTCATTGTATTACTTAGTTTACAAGACCGATTAATCCTAAGGATTCATATGTAACATACTTAAGCTAAACTCTTGTTTAATCCAAACTTTTAATCTTAGTAGTCGAGGTTGACTCATAATGGGTCTATATGTTAATCTCGATTTTTTCTTGAATTCTCTTGTTCCATTAATCCATTTATATGTCTTATAATAATTGGCCTCTATTTGAGTTCACCTTTAATTCTTGATCTCTAATTACACAAAAGGGTTCATTGTTAATCATTTTCTTTTCTAGGCCGATTGGTCCCAAAATGAGCAAGAAATTGTTTTTTCCTTTCTAGATCAATTCCTTTTATACTAACTTGCCAATAACTTACCAAACCATACTTTAGAAGGGTTACTAAGGAGAACTAAACCTTAAGGGCGAAAAAAAAAACCAAATTTAGCCATAAAATATCCAATTTACCTAATGAAGTCCAATACCCTATTCTTCTTTTAGTTAGGCTTAATGGGTTGTTAAGATGGCCATAGACTCGTCTTTTATGTCTAGGGAGTTTATTTCCACCCTAAACTATTAACCAATTCCTAATTGAGTTACAATGATATTGGAGGCCCTTAATTTCTCCAAAAGATCCATTCTTTCCCAATTTTCCCCACTTGACTGAATGGTTTTAACATAGGGCAACACTAGAAGTGCATTCCTTTCTTTTTCAAGTCATGCTCACCAAATCTAGTTTGGCTATAACCAATTTGATCCATACCTTTTTCTTTTTTTTTCTTTCCAAACCATCCACACATTTAAACACATCAAACAAACTTTGCATCATAACACAAACACATAGATCCATCACAATTTGCCAAACCCTAACACCGACGATAAATAACCATAGCAAACAATTGAAAATTATTACAAACCCATGAAATAAACACTTAAAAAAAATAACTTAAGACATAAAATAACTATAAATGGAACCAACTTGCTTTTCTTGGATTTCCTAAAGGTGTTTTAGGCTTTCCCTTCTTTCTTTTCTTTCTTCTTTCTTTTTCTTTTCCTTTCCTCTTCCTCTCTTTCCTTATCGTTTTTCTCTCCCTTTTGTGTAGCTATGGGTTGCCTAAAATTTTCTTCCATTCTCACTTAGTCCGTATATATAAATGCTTAAAATCTTAGTGCATTTAAGTGTGCAAATGTCTTAATTTAATTTGGGAGAGTGAAAAGCTATTGGTGAGTTAAGAGAGAGAGAGTGGCGAGTTTGATGGGTTTAGGGTGAGCTGGCCTTAATTCATTAATTAAGGGGACTTATTGTCGTAACTAATTGGTTAGACTAACTAAACACTCTAACTAATCTAGTTTAAGTAACTAAATGTCCCTCCCTCTCATAATTATTTTGGAAATTCCTCACCTTAAACTCGGAATTCCTTCCCCTAAAAATATTCCGAGTAGCGATGCCTCTAAAGTAGTTTGTACTAAAATGGCCATAACTATTTATAAATAAATCTAAAAATCAATAAATGTTACAGAGAGATAGTAGACACATAGATGAATAACTATTATTCTTAAGTGTTACCCAAAAATCACACTAAAATCCTCAAATAAATCACACAAAATTCGGACGAGAATATAGTCCTTAAAACACCGATTTTGCATATTTGATTTCTTTAATAATTAAACCATTGATGTCAAGCATAATAAATTTAATTTAATATAAATCACACATTTCAAGCATTAATTTCTCATGGTGTAATGAGAATTATACTTACACTTAATATATGCATAGATATAACTATTCTAATACGTATCGCCTTACGGTTAAGGATTTTTATGGGGATTACACTCTCTCTCTTTATCTCCCTATCTCTCTCCCACCCTCTCCCTCTCTCTCTCTCTCTCACTTTCTATCCCTCTCGCTCCCTCTTTCTACCTCCCTCCCTACCTTCCTCTTTCCATCTACGTCTTTCTCTTTCTCTATCTCCCTTTCCTACTCTTCCCTTCTCTCTCCCCACCTCCCTCTCTCTCCTTCTCCCTATCTCTCCCTCCCTCCTATTCTCCCTCTCCCCCTCTCTCTGTCTCTTCTTTTAGCTCTCCCTCCTTCCCTCTCCCTCTCTCCCTCATCCACTCTCCCTCTCTATCCCTCTCCCTATCTCTTTCCCCCTTTCTCCTTTCTTTTTCTCTCTCCCTCTCTCTTTCTCCCTCTCCACCTCTCTCCCTCTCTCTCTTCTCTCTTTTTATCTCTCTCACTCCCTCCCTCCCTTCCTCCAAATAGCTCTCTCTCCCCTACTCCCTATCCTCTCCATCTCATTTTTCCCCTCTCTCCCTCTCTCTCCCCTTCTTAATCTCTCTCTTTTCCTCTCTCCCTCTCTCTCCTCCTCTATATTCCTCTCTCACTCCTCACTCATTCTCCCTCTTTCCCTCTTTATATCTTCTCTCTCATAACCCTTTTCTCACTCTCTCCCTTAGTCTTCCACTATCCCTCTCTCTCCCTCTCCCTCTCCCAATCTCTCTTTTCCTCCCTCTCCGTCACGCTCTCCCTCTCCCTTTATCTCCCTCTCTCCTCTTCCCTTCCCCGCTCTCCCTCTCTCTCCCCCTCACTCTCTTTCTATCTCTTCATCTCTCAATCTTTCCCTCTCTCCATCTCTCTATGCCTTTCTCATCCACTCTCCCCTTCTCTCCCTCTCTTTCCCTCTCTCCTTCCTCCTTCGTCTCTCTCGCTCTCTCTCTCCATCTCCCTACCTATCTCTCCTTCTTCCTCTCTCTCCCTCCATGTCCCTCTTTATCTCTCTCTTTATCTATCTCTTTCCTTCTCTCCTTCCCTCCCTCTCTCTCTCTCCCTCTCCCTTTACCTCTCTCCTACTCTACCTCCTTCTACCTCAACCTCTCTTCCTCTCTCTGTCTCCCTCTCTCTTCCCTCCCTCCCCTTATCTCCTTTTTTACCTCCTTCCTCTCTATTGCACTCTCCCCCTCTCTCCCTTTCCACTCTCTCTTTCCTTCTCTCTTCCTCTCTCTCTCCTCTTTTTCTCTCTCACTCCACTTACTCACCAAGTCTTTCTCCCTCCCTCCATCCCATAAGCTTTCTCTCTCTCCCTCTCCCTCTTTTTCTCTCTCCCTTCCTATATCCCTCTCTATCTCTCTCACTCTCCTCCCTCTCTCCCTCCCTCTCTCACTCTCTCCCTCTCCCTCTCTCCCTTTCCTCGCTCCTTCTCTCCTTCTCTTTCCCACTCTCCTTCTCTCTATCTCTCTCTCTTCCCCCTCCATCCCTCTCTCCCTATCCCTTTTTCTCGTCCTCTCTCTCTATCACTCCTTCTTCTTGTCTTTCATTCTCCCACTCGCTCTTACTCCCCTCTCCTACTCTTTCCCTCTCTCCTTTCTCCTCTTCTCCCCACTCTCCCTCCCTACCTCTCTCCCTCTCTCCTCTCTCCTCTCTCCTCTCTCCTCTTTCCCTCTCCCACTCTCCCTTCCTCTCTCTCTCCTCCTCTCCCTCTTTCACCTTCTCTCTCTCACTCTCTCTCATTCTCCCACATCGCTTCCTCCCACTAGCTCTTTCTCTCCTACCCTTTCCCTCTCCCTCTCCCCATTTTCTCCCCCTTACCTCTCTCTATCTCTCTATTTCTCTCCCTCTCGTCCATCTCAATCTCTCAATCTCTCTCCCTCCTCTCTCTTCCCTCTCTCTTTCACTCTCTCTACCCCTCTCTCACTCCTTTTATCTCTCCCTCCCTTCTTCCATTCCTCTCTCCCTCTAACCCTCTCTTTCTCTCTCTTTCATACTCTCTCCTTCTCTCTCGCCCTTTTCTTTCCTCTCTTCCTCTCTCCCCTCCTACTCTCCCTCCATCTACCTTTCTCTCTCACCCTCCCCTACTCTCTCTTCCTCTCCCTTCCTCTCACTCTCACCCTCCCCTCTCTCTCCCTTTCTCCCTCTCCCTCTTTCTTGCTCTCTCTCCTACTCCCTCCCTCTCCCCTTCCACCCATCCCTCTCTCACTCTCCTTTCTCTCCTTTTCCCTCCCTCCCTCCCTCATCCTATGCTCCCTCTCTCTCTCTCACCTGCGTCTCCCTATTTCACTCCCCTTTCTCTCCTTCCCTCTCTCCCCATTCTTTTTCTTTCCCTCTTTTACCACTCTTCCCCTCTTTCTCCTTCTCTCCTCTCTCCCTTCTCCTCTCACCCTCCCTCCTATTCTCCCAGTCTCCCTCTCCCTTCCTTTCTCTCCCTTTCTCTCTCGACCACTCTTACCCCTCTCCCTCTCTCCCTTCCCCTCTCTCCTACGCTCTCTCCCTCCCCTTCTCTCCCTCTTTCCCTCTCTCTCCCCCTCTCCCTATCTTTCTCCCTTTCTCCCTCTTCTCACTCTCACTCTCTCTCTCCCATTCCCAACCTTCTCATGCTCACTCTCTCTCTCCCTCTCCCTTCTTCTCCCTCCCTCTTTCTCCCTCTCCCACTCCCCTCCCTTTCTCCATCTTCCTCTCTCTCACTCTCTCTCCCCTTTCACACTCTCTCCCTTTCCCTCTCTTCCCCTTTCCCATTCCATCGTACTCTCTTCCCCCTCTTCCTCTCTATCTCACCCTCTCTCCTTCTATTTCTCTTTACCTCTCTCACTCCTCTCCCCTACTCCTTCCCTCCCTCCCCGCCTCTCTCGGTCTCTATCTCACTATTTTTTCTCCTCTATCTCTCTCCCTCTCTTCCCCCTTTTCCCTCTCTCTTTTTCCCTCTATTTCTCTTTCTATATACATCTCCATCTCTCTTCCTCTTTCCCCCGTCTCTACTCCTCCCATCCTCCTCTCACTTTCCCCTCTCCCTCTCCCTCTATCTCCCTCTTTCATGCTCTCTTTCCTCCTATTCTAATCACTCTCTCTCCCTTCCTCCCTCTCTCTCCATCTTTTTATCTTCCTCCCTCTTACCCTCACTCTCTCCCACTATCTTTCTCCCTATGCCTCCCTCTCTGTCTCTCCCCTATCTATTCCTCTCTTTCTCTCCCTCTCTATTCTTCTTCCTCTCTCTACTATCCCTTTCTCCCTTTCTTCTCTTTCTCTCCCTCACCCCTCTCTCGCCCTTCCCTCTCCCTCTCCCTCTCTCCTTCTCTCTACCTTTCCATGCCCCCTCTCCCTTTCCCCTTCTCTCTCCCTCTCTCTCTCACCCTCTCTTTCTACTCTTTCTTAATCTTCTTCCTCTCCTCCTTATCTCTCTCTATCCCTCTCTTCCCCTCTCTCTCACTCTCGGTCACTCTATCTATCCTCTCTCTTCCCTCTCTCCTTTCTTCCTCTTTCTCTCCTTAGCTCTATCCCACTCTTCATCTCTCTCCTTCCCTTCTTCACTCTCTATCCCTCTCTCTTTCACTCCCTCTATCCCACCTCCCTCTCCCTCCCTCTCCCTCTCGCCTTCCTCCCTCTCTCTCCCTCCCTCTCCCCTCTCGTCTTCCTCCCTCTCTTTATCTCCCTCTCTCCTTCTCTTCCTCTCTCTCTTCATCTTTCCCCCTCTATCCCTCTCCCTCTCCCTCTCCTTCTCTCTCCCCTTTCTTCCTTTCTTCCTCTCCTTCTTCCTCTCTTTATCTCTCTTTATCTCTTCTTATCCCCACTCTCCCTCTTTCTCTCTCCTTCTCTCTCCCTTTTCCTCTATCCCTTTCACTCTCACTACGTCTCTCTCCTTTTTCCTCTATCCCTTTCACTCTCACTACGTCTCTCTCCCTTTTCCTCTACCATTCCCTCTCTCTCTTTATATCTCTTTCTCTCCCTCACTTTGTCCTTCCCTCTTCCCCTCTTCATTTTCTCTTACTCTCTCTATCTCCCTTTCTCCATCCCCCTTTTCTCCTCTCCCACCTCTCTCTCCCTTTCTCTCTCCCTTTTTCCTCTCTCGCCCCCCTTTGCCCTCTTTCTCGTCCCTCTATCCTCCTCTCTCTCCCTCCCTCTCCCTCTTCCCCTCTCTCTCTCCCTCTCTCCCCATCTATCTCTCTTCTCCCTCTCTACTTCCCCAATCTCTCTCGCTCTCTCTCTAACTCTCTCCATTTTTCCTCCCTCTCTCTCCTTCTACCTCTTTCCCCCTTTTTTCCCTTCCTCCCTCCCTCTCTCTCTTTATCTCTCTCTCCCCTCTCTCCCTTCCTCCCTTTCTCCCTCTCTCTCCCTCTCTACCTCTCTTTGCCCTCCTCTCCCTCTCTCTCCATCGCTTATCTCTCTCCCTCTCCCTCTCTCTTTCTCTTTCTCCACCCTCTCACCTTTTCTCTATCCCTCTCTCTTACTCTCTCCCTCTCTCCCTCTCTCCCTCTACCTCCTTTTTTCTCTCTCTCTACCCTCTCTCCCTTCCTCTCTCTCCCTCTCTCCCTCTTTTTCCCTTTCTCCCTCTCTCCGCTCTCTATCCCTCTCTACCACTCCCTCTCCCTCTTCCCCTCTCTTCCTCTCCCCCTCTCTCCCTTTATATCTCCCCTTCGACTATCTCTCTCCTTCTCTCTTCACTTTATCCCTTTTTTATCTCTCTCCCCTTTTACCTCTCTTTACCTCTACCTTTCTCTTTATCCCTCCCCCTTTTTCCCTTTCTTTTTCTCCCTCTCTCTCTCCCTCCCTCCCATTCTCCCTCTCTCTCCCTCTCTACCTCTCTCTACCCTCCCTCTCCGTTCCTATCCCTCCCCCTCCCTTCCTATCTCTCTCCCTTTCCTTCTCTTTCCCTTTCTCCCCCTCTCTCTCTTTTCCTTTCTCTCTCCCTCCCTTTATCCCCCTCTCTCCCCCTCCTTCGCTCTCTCCTTCTCCCTCTCCCTCTCCCTCTCCCTTTTCCTCCCTTTCTTCCTATCTCTCCCTCTCCCTTTCCTTCTCTTTATCTTTCCCTATCTCCATATCTCCCTTTCTTTCCCTCTCTCCCTCCCTCCTTCTCCCTCTTCCTCCCTCTCTCCTTCTCCCTCTCTTCTCTCCCTCTTTATCATGCTCTCTCTTGCCTCTCTCCTTCTCTCTCTATCTCTCCACTCTCTCCCTCCCACTTGGACTCTCTCTCCCTCTCTCTCCTCTCTCTCTCCCTCTCCCCTTCTCTCTTTCTATCTCTCCCTCTCTCTCTTTCTCTAATTGATGCATAATTTACATAACTTTTATGCCCTTTTATATTAAACTTACTAGTACTTGTTGTATCATATTAAGATAATTAAGAAAAAGATAGAAATTTTGAGTTTTTAGGAAAAATGGAAAGTTAGAGGAAAAAGCTACGGCCATGGGAAAAAAGAAGGGAACCATATGGATGTTCAACAAAGAAGACACATAGGCAATAGCAATCAATATGGCTTGGGTAGAAGAAATGACACACTCGTTTGTGTTAATGCTGAGATGTCTTCCAAAGGACAAAGAAATGACACACCCGTTTGTGTCAATGCTCGAGATGTCTTCCAAAGGAGAAAGAAATGACACACGAGTAGAAACTAAAATGACATAGGATGAAGAGTAAATGTGGCATAGTCATGTGCCTTAGTCAAGTAAGCCATGTGCCATTAGTTATTCAAGGCTCCAAACCATGTAAACTCAAAGACAAAACTATGTGTCCTAAAAAATAAGCCGTGTGACATCTTGAAAAGGTTGTGTGTGCTATAACCTTAATTTTTCTATAAATAAAAAATTTATGGTTTCACTTTATTAATTCTTTCATTTGGCATCCATAAATAAAAAATAATCTTTTGTAAGCAAACCATACAACACTAAAAACCTTTATTGGTGGAAAGAAAAGTTGAAGCCTTTAGTAAACTCACTATGAGATCTAAAAAGGTTCTATTTCTAATCTTATTCTTTTGGGTATTTATACTTTTCTATGTTATATGAATATGCTTGCATGATTGAGTGATTAGAGTGCATGCTAGTTAATTAATCTTTATACTATTTCCAATTAAGAATTCAATTTTGTAACTTCTTGTCTAAACTTGCTTATGGTAAAAACTAAGGGTTAATGATTATAAATGGGTTTTTGTGTAATCACTTGGAAAACATAAAACTAGATTAAATTCTTCCGGCTTCTAAGAGAGTTATTTAGCTTCACTTATCCTTTTATCATTTAATGTTGTTATTAGATTAAAAATAGATTATCTATGGGATCGATGCTTGTTTGCCCTAATTATAGTAATGTGATTAAGTTTAGTAAGAAAAAAGAAATAATTAAATTTATTGATGATATGACACGTAATCAAATTTTAGCATCATCGCTAGGGAGTTGCATTAAAATTGACTATTTCTTAACATTTTGATTATTTCTTATTGTTTGTATCATGTTGGTGTATGATAGATCTCATACAAGTGACCTAATCTTTAACCCTAAACCAGAAAGAATATTTCATAAGTTGATGAGAGAAGCTAGATAAGCTTTAATAAAGCAAATTCAAACATCCAATAGAGTAGTTATCGCTTTATCAAGCAAAACTACGAGTCTTGAGTTTTTTTCATCAAGTAATTCTAAAAGGGAAGTAATGGCTGCAAACAAAACCTTAAAGCGACTAGCCGCTCCCGATCTAAATTAATAGCCCTTATGTATCGAGTTCTCAAATCTAGATGTGGCTTTTGAGCTAAAGTCAAGATTGATACATTTACTCGCCTAAATTCTATAGTCTTGCTGGAGAAAACCCACATACAAACTTCCATTCTCACTAGATGTGGATGTAAAGGGTTGATTATGGTTTTCTTACATGATCAATTGACTCTTAGAACAAGATGTAGAAAGCCTTCATATTAGAATATTTCATTACATCGAGACCTCGCTAGTATAAGGAAGGAGATTTTTGGTATTCAATAATTTAATAAAGAAGTTTTAAGAGTGGTTTAAGAAGTTGTGTGCTAGTTGCCTACACCATCAAATCTCTAATCAACTATTCATTATGTATTTTTATAAGTATTTGTTAGCTATGGAAAGGAGCATGATTAATGTTTCTAATGGAGGAGAATTGGTAGATAATACCCCTAATGCTACAAAGATCTTGATTTCTAATATGGTAGGAACTTTTACGTAATTTGGTGCAAGGATGGATCATGCACCAAAGAGGATCAATAAGGTCAACATATCTAGCTCGAAGCAACAAATGTCCGACATGACTTTGTTAGTAAGGAAAATTGTTATGCAAAATCTGCAAGCTATTAAAGCTTGTGGGATTTGCTCATTTTTAAACCATACCACTAATTTATGGCTAACACTCCAATAGGGACACACCGAGCAAGTCCATGCTATTGGAAATTTTGATGGTCCGTTAAGGCCATATGGCCCATTCTCTAGCATGTACAATCCTAGTTGGAGAGACCATTCAATTCTAAGTTATAAAGGTAATCGAAAAAGAGGGAAAAACTTTTATCAATAAACGTAATAGGGTTATCAACCCAAGCCTTATCAATAACATGCCCCCACCATTCCGATTAGTCATTGGAGGACATAGTGAAGTCTTTTGCTTTAAACATGAAGCAATTCCAACAAAAGAGCATCCGGAACTTGAAGAATCTAATGAGTCAAATAGCGATTATTGTGAGTAATTCGGAGGCTCAATCGAAAGGAAATTTGCCATCCCAAAATATGGCAAATCTAAAGGAGAATGTGAGTGCAATGATATTAAGAAGTGGTGCTCGAGCAAAGAAACCTAGCAAGGTAATCTTTGAGGCAATAGATGAAAAAGAGCTTGAGCTAGAAATAAATAAGGAAATTATTCTAGTTGAAGGGGTTGTATCAAGTTTTAAGGTAAATTCTAACAGTTCAATTCAATTTACAACCAACATTACACCATTTCATAGCATGTTGGAGAAATCTAAAAAGGAAGAAATGGAAAAGGAAAAAGATAGGGAGATTCTTATGCTATTTCATAAGGTTGACGCTAATTTAGTTCTTTTAGACGTGACCAACCAAATGCCAAGGTATGCTAAGTTCTTAAAGGACTTATTCACTAATAAGAGGAGACTGGATGTCAATGAAAAAGAAAGAATGAGAGAAAATATCTCAATCATTTTTGAAGGGAAACTCCCTCTAAAATGCAAGGATTTAGGAATGTTTACGATACCTTATAAAATTGGTAATGCCAAAATTCAAAAGGTCAAGTTAGATTTAGGAGCATATATAGATGTTATGTCATATTTCATTTATGCTTCATGAAATCTAGGGCCTAATAAAAGAAATTGGCATTATTATATAATTGATATATCATACTAATTCTTATCCCGAAGGGGTAGTCGAAGATGTTCTTGTGTAGGTGGATGCGTTCATGTTTTTTGCTGATTTCTAGATCCTAAAGAGTGGATGAGAGGTCTCCCTCTCCCTTTCTCCCTCTATATCTCCCCTTCTCTCCTCCCTCTTTATTCATCTCCCTCTCCCTCTTTCTCTCTTCCTCTCTTTATCCTCTCTTCTTTTCTCTATCGTAGAGCAACGTCTGGGGCGAGGGCGACAAATTTAGGCAAAATGGGCAAAAGGGCAAAAAATGATTAGAGTCGCCACCTAGCATTACGGGTACTAAGAAATCCTATGACTAGCCTATTTAGAGTTCTAGGTAGGCAAGGGGTTTATTATGCATAGGGAAGATTAAAAATCACCCTACCCCATCTTGCCTAAGGGCAAGTTGCATTGAATACAATATTAATTTGATTTCTATTTTTTTTTCTTTTAAAATGATGAAAGACCAACTATTTTAAGCATTTACTCCTAGTCGAGTGATTCAAGACTTAAACGAGTTAGAGATCTCATCCTTACTATGTAATGGATGGCTAAAAGTGATGAATGTGAGGGTAGCAAAATAGATAAAACTGGCAAGTGGACAAAAATTGACAAATAAGCAAAAATAGGCGAGACTTGGCAAAATAGGTAAACGAGCAAATAATGACAACAAGTGGCAAACCGACAAAAGTCAATGATTGGGCAAAAATAGGACAAAAGTCGACCATTCCGGCAAACATAGGTGAAATTTGGCAATTTAGATAAAAATAGATAAAAATTGACAATTTAGGCAATTGTAGGAAAAAATTGATGATTTATGCAGAAATAAGTAAAAATCGACAATTTAGGAAGTCATAGGCAAAAATTGACAATTTAGGCAATCATAGGCAAAAATCAATGATTTAGTCAAAATAAAGTAAAAATTGACGATGTAGGCAATCATAAAAATCAACAATGTAGGAAATCATAAGAAAAAATCGATAAATTTAGGCAAGAACAGTACAAAAATTGACAAACATAAGCAAATATAGGTAAAAATCGACAAAAATTAGCAATCGGACTAGAATTGACAAAAACACAAATCGACAAAATTAATTGCTTGACATACATAATTGATTATGTTTGACAAAAATAGATTTACATGGCGTAAATTTAAACTCGCTTGATTTGATGTTGTGTCGTTTTTTGATAAAGTTACCATAAAGATACGCTTTAGAAGTATAAATTCCAAATAATAGCCGGTATCCTAACATTGAATCCAACACATCCTTCCAAATTCCAAACATGATAACAAGACACATCACGACCATTCAAATGAACACACATGAACAACACATTTAATTAATTACACACTATAATTAATTAATCGATTGTAGACACATATTGATATGAATCACATATAAAATAGGTTAAAATAAAAATAAAATAAAGTCAAATGAAAAGTGAAAAAAGTGATCTGTAAAAAAACAAAAAAGGCGATCGGTCCAATGAATTTAGAATTGCTTGGACCCTTTTCAACCCCAATGGAGACCGATGTTCGGTTAATTACGGAGGAAAGATGATTGGGAGTGGTGGTTGTTTGATCCGAGTGTATGGCTCGGTGGTTGTTGGAGGCACTATGAGGTTGCGAGCAAGCATAGCGTGTTGGGTGAGGCGCTATTACATAGGTAGAGGCAAGGCGTTACGAGTCGGGTGAGCTAGGTGCATGGGCGATAGCAAGCGGTCATGTGTATGGGCATTGGCAAGGCAAGTGTGCGAAGCTAAGAGTGCACACGAGTGCTAGTAAGGTGGCATGCGTATGAGTGAGAGGTCCGGCTATGGCTATGCATGTAGTAGAGGGACATGCACACGAATTAGGCATGCTAAGGGAAGGCCGTTCACGTATGGGGGGTGCTACACTAGGGTCCGGCCGTGTGCCGTCGCTACTATGCACGTAAGTGAGATCCGCCTACGACACTAGCGCGTGGATGGGAGAGCAAGCGCGAGGGTGAGGGATGGTGTTGTAGGGGCCGAGGCTTGCCGAGGGGGAGGCATGCTACCAATATGGAGCCGAGGCATGCTAAGCGGCGAGAGATGTGCTAGTCGCTGTGGGGCCGAGGTGCACCGAGGGCGGAGGGCATGCCTGGTGGGAGGAAGGTTGTGAGTGAGAGAGGGTAGTGGGCGTGCTCGGGGAGGAGGAAGGTTGCGTGTGGGAGAGGGTAGTAGGAGCCTAGTCGCTAGGTTATTTTTGGGGAGGTGAACAATAGCTACCTCTTTTGGGGGAAAAATGGGTGTTTTTATACTAATTTTTTAAGGGTTATTTGGCTAAAATTTGTTTTGGCCCCTCATGTTGCAACCCATTTTATTTGAGTTCTTTTCTCCTTTTTTTTTAATTACACCCCCAATTGTATGTATTTTACTCCCTTTACTTTTTTTCTTCTTTCTTTTTTTATTTATTCATCTATCTTCCTCTTCTCTCTTTTTTTTAAAAAACAAATTGGGTGCTAACGAGTTGCTCCCTCTTTACAAAGCTTACAACGTGAAGCCATTAAAAATTTGGCTTTTCTTTCGCTTTGCAGTAAGTTAGTAAAGAAAATCATAGAAGAGTAGCTAAGAAATGAATCAATCAGCGAGGTCCATCATAGAAGGCTTTCCTTTGAATACGATTTAACACGTGTGACCATCCACATATTCAAGCAGGTGATCTTCCCTTAGGAACGCACCGGAGTGTGAGGAACGTACCTAAAAAAATAAATTATTACCGCCCAAACACATGTTGCTCTCTCGGTTGCGATCCATCTTCGCCGGAATGGGTTTGTGATTCCTAGGCTGGTCGCTATTATGAATTTTTGTCCGCTTAATCACATGTCTCTTGAATCAACTTTTTTTTGTTGGCGGCGTTTTACACACGTAATTCTAATTTCATTCCCAAATTCCTTATTCCTTGTCAATACATATTGGTTGGGTCTACTCCAAAACTATCGAACCAACCTTTGATTATCGTCATCCGTTATTCATCATTTTTTTTTTGCATGAAGGATTCATGAAAAAGCCTTTTCATCCATCAAGAGCAAATAAAATTCCTATCATATATATAATTTATCCTTTTTTGTGTTATCATTTTTCATAAATCACATTAAACATGAGATTGCACATGAGATCAATAAATAATTTTGTTTGTTTTTCCGGGATTGATCACCTTTGTAAGGGAGTGGGTCATTTTGATGGATTAAAAATAGAGGATTGTTCATATAGGATGGGAAAAAGGAAAAGAAAAGAGAAACAAAAGGTAAAATGATTAAACTAGCAAATATTTAACATAATTTTGATTATTTCTTTAGGATGGAACAAAGAAAAACTTTGTATGCTCAAGTATGATATTTTTTTACCATGTCAAAATTCACCGGCTTTGGCAAGACTTCACCACCCATCTTCATCAAAAGGAGCTCCTCCGAAGAATGCTCTTTTCACCACATATGGACCCTCATAGTTAGGTGCCTACTTACTTCTTTCGCCCCTAAAATCAGGAGTACTCTTCTCAAAACTAGATCCCTTTCACAAAAGGTTCTCATGCAAACTTTCTTATCATATGCCCAGGCCATTCTTTTTCGATATAGCTACGCATGACATATAACTACTAGTCTCTTCTCACTAATAAATTCAACTCGTTCATATATGATTTTGGCCCATTCTTACTCATCTAGCTCGCTTCTTTTAATACCCCCGGAGATGGTATCTCTACTTCCATAGGTATCACTACCTCCATTCCATATACCAATGACTAAGGAGTTGCCCCGGTCGACGTCTTTACTACCATCTTATAAGCATATAGTGCAAATGGTAGCATTTCATGCCAATTCCTATACGTGAGTCCATTTTCTATATGATCTTCTTTATATTCTTGTTTGCGGCTTCCATGGCCCCATTCATCTTAGGTCTATATGGTGAAGAATTTTGATGCTTGATTTTCCATTGTTTACATAATTCTATGATCATCCCGCCATTGAAATTCTATGCATTATCCGTGATCAAGCTCTTCGGAGGTCTATAATGACGGATGATGTCCTTCTACACGAATCGACAAACAACTCTCTAGGTAATATATGTGAAGGATGCTACTTCAACCCATTTTGTCAAGTAATTGATTATTACCGGGATGAATCGATCACCATTACTAGTTTTCGAGTTTATCGGCCCAATCACATCCGTAACCCTCGTAAAAACCCTTATCCGTAATGCGACGTGTATTAGAATCATTCTATATATACGTATATTAAGAGTAAGTATAATTCTCATTTCATCATGAGAAATTAATGCTTGAAATATGTGATTTATGTTAAATTAAAGTTATTGTGCTTAAGATTAATGGTTTAATTATTAAAGAAATCAAATATGAAAAATCGAGTTTTAAGGATTATATTTTGCCCGAGTTTTGTGTGAATTATTTGAGGACTTTAGGGTGATTTTTGGGTCAACCTTACAGCATGAAAGTTGTTCATCTATGTGTTGAATAGGCCTGTATAAAAGTTTATAAGTTATGGACCTATACATTAAGAGTTATATCGATTATGGTGAGGGTTGTTTCGAAATGCATTCTCGCTGGAATTTCGGGAGAAAAATCTGCACGAATCTTGTGACTTTTATTTGATGATGTTAGATTGATTTTTCAAGAAAACCTTAAAGAATAAAAGTTTTTTCTTTACGTGTGTACTAGCTCTTTATAAACTTTCATAATTTTTGGACATATATAGAAAGAGTTATGCACATTTTAGTATAGATGGGTTAGGAGGTAACACTGCTGGAATTTCGAAAAAGAAATTCCGAATTTTAAAAATGGAAATTTTTGAATATTTTTATATAAGAAATTAGGTTTAGTTACTTGAATTAAGTTAATTAATGATTTTAATTAGTCTAAAATTTATGTAGACACCTAAGCAAATGCAATAAATGAATTTAAGGGCAACTCACCCATTATGGTCCCAAAGCGACCATCTTTCCTCATGACTCGACCATAACTTTTACACCTTGTCCCATTAATTTCTAACACTTGTAGCTGAAGGTAAGTAAGTATATCTATATATAGCAAGTGTTAAAATAGTGAGAAAAATTTTAGCAACTCATAGGTACCAAAAATTGGTAGAGAAAAGGCAAGAGAGACAAGAAAGGAAAAAAAACGTGAGGAGAGAAAGGAAAGAAAAAGAGAAAGGGAAAAAGGAAAGAAAAAAAGCCAAGGAAATTCTAATCAAACCTAAAAGAGGTAAGTAGGTTCCATTTTTTGGCTGATTAATGTCTTAAATTATTTTTTTTAAGTTATTTTGTTAGTGTTTATTTCATGGGTTATTTTGTTAGTGTTTATTTCATGGGTTGCAATAATTTTCAATGGTTATATGCTTGATGTTTGGGATAAATCTATGTATGGATGCCTTGTTGTGATGATTTATGATGTTTATTATGTTTTGAAAAATTTTCAAGTATGTGGTGATGGGTTGGATTGGACTTAGACTAAATTTAAGTGAACTAAAACATGTTTAAAATTGGCTTGGAATGAACTAATAAATTAGTGTTGATAAGGAGTAAATTCTGTCCGAATTTTGGGGTGCATGTTCACGGATTGTAGGTAGATTTATGGGTGAAACTTAGAATAAAAGTTGTTTATCTATGTTTCAACTAATTTCCTTTAAAATTTCTTGGTCATTGGATTCATGTACAAAGAGTTATACCCGATTTAGTATAGATAGCTCTAGACAAACTACTACTAGGCAGATTGCTCCCTAAGTTTCAAAAGTTTGTAATTAATTATGTACTTGGTATTTAGATCTAATTTTTGGATATGTTATAAATAAATATATCTAGTATCTACAATAAAATGGGTAAGATTTAATTATGTTGAGAATTTGAAAAATTACTTACTCAATTAGGGGTTGCTTTGTAGTAAACCCTAAAACCCAATAATTAGACTTTGGCAAAATTAATGGGTGTAGAGAAAATAAAATAGAATTGGATAAAGTCAATGGAATTCTGATTAAGTTAAGAAACTTGAATAAATTTAATGGGCCTGGAATAAATTAAATGGACTTGGACTAAAATCAAAAGGCTTGATTTTAACGTAGATGGGTTTAGACTAAAAGAAATGGGCTTGGACTAAAATAAGTGGACTTAGATAGAAATAAAAAGGGATTTGAAAATTCTAAAGAAAATTTATTCTTTTAGAGAGCAAATAAGAAAAATATTTGGACCTTCTTTTAAATATTAATGAAACTAATGAACAATATTAATGAGCGGAGGTTGTGTTCTCGCTATGAGTACCATGACTGGTATGTGAGCGATGAGTGAATCCCGAGTGTTGGTTGAACCATGAGTATGGCTTGAGAAAGAAGGGTTGGTACCCGAGTTTGATTGAATGTGATTAAACATGTCATCACGTGCATCATGTGCATAGTGGGTGGTTTAAGACAAGTCAATTGATTGAGAAATGGTTTATTCTTCTAGGTTTGATAACCTAACTAGAATAAATGGGTATTAGTAGTCCAAGTACTTTAGGCTATGTGCCTACACTATTACACGATGGATTCTCGCTAATAGTAGTTACAACGAGGGATAGTTTCATTGTAGTAGAAGATGATCCGAGGATCATCTCGGATGAAATCAAGTCGTGTGCTTGCACTCGTTAGACGATGGATTCCCGCTAACGGTAGTTACAACGAGGGATAATTCCATTATATCGAAGGTGATCTGCGGACCACCCGGATGATAAATAGAGTAGATCGGCTAATACCTGTGGTACCTAAGATTAAAATTTATGAGTATGGTAGGAAGTCAAAACAACATTACATATCACGTGCATCACCCTACTTACCGAGCTTCGGCTCACCTTGTTGTTATTTTTATGTCGTGATAGAAAAAGTACAAGTTGGTACGGATGCGACCGACTCCTCCTAACTAGCTCATATGAGGCACCATATATTAGTTTTTATTTTGTCTATAAATTTAGGATATAGAGTTTGTGAGAAATTGAATATTGCCTGTAATATTTTATTAATGTATTTAATTATGCAATGTAAATTTTATCTTAAGGAGTTATATACGTAATGTGCTATTAAAGTTTTAAGAATATCATAAGAGAACTACTTAGAGTTTAGGATATGTCACCGTAACGCACTTCGTCTAGTACTCTATTTGGGTAGTAAAAATATGATTGGGGCGGGAGCGTTACAAAATCCATCTCCCTCATTGGAAATAGCCAAAGAGACACCATGTTATGGATGGGTGCAAGATTAACATTTGTACGATCTACATAGATTTGGCATTTATGGCCCTTCCGCATATAGTCTATACAATCCTTTTCCATTGTAGTTTAAAAATAGCCATACCTTAGAATTTGATGACCATCATGTGTCCGTTGGCATGGGTTGCACAAATCCCCTCATGAAGCTCTTCACTCACCTTCTTAGTTTCATCGGAGTCTAAACACCTCAACAAAGTTCCATCAAAACCTCTTTTGTATAACATGTCACTATGTAAATAAAAATCCATTACTAACCTCCAAAGTGTTTTCCTATCAATCTTCGAAGCACACAATCAAACAACATGAATGTGTTGGGGAATTTCTAACCTTAATACATATGGGATGGATCTTTATACCATATGTTATCTTTATCATTATAGTTAGTGTGTCTAGGGCACCTGTGAAGTGATTCTTGTCTCACCCCAAATGGGTGAACTCTATCTCATCAAAGCGATCAGTTAGCTTTGTTAAATACTTCGATACGGCTTTAACTTTTAATCTTTCAATTGCCACCATCCCCTCCGACTTGATAGTTTATTAGTAGTGAATCACCATACACATCTAACTTTTGGATTCCCATCTCCAAGGCTTCTTCTAACCAAGTGCCCACACCCCTCTTATTCTATTATGTTATTCATGCATTCAACCTATAATTTGATAGCCATTAGGAACTAGTTTTTGTGTGGTGAGATAAGGATTGACCCGATGCCATTTCCATTTCCATTCACATTCACTACCCCCATCAAAATAAATGGTCCATTTGCCACTTCCAAGCTCGGATCCTTCATTTATGGCCATAATTGACTCACCAAAAAAATTAAACTTCGGAGGTTTATAGTCGTTGATTGCACCATCTACTAGTTGATCGGCTATGACACTTCCTTTTACTCGCCTTTCTCATCATGTATACAATGTCATACTTAGATAGCATGACCTACCATCATGTGATATGACTAGATAGGTATGGATTTTTAAAGATATACTTGAGTAGATCCATCTTCGAAATCAATCATGTGGTATATTAAAGCATGTATTATCTAAGCCTTCTTGCACACCACACCAAGCCATAACACATCTTCTCAAGCACACTATATCGGGACTCACAATCGGTGAACTTCTTGCTCAAGTAGTAAATAGCTTGCTCTTTCCCTCTTGATTCATCACACCGACCTAAGACGTTACCCAAGCTACCTCTGTCATTGTCAAGTATAAAATCAAAGGCCTCCCAAGAACTAGTGGTACCAACAATGACAAATCCCGCAAGTACTACTTAATTTTATCAAAGGCTAGCTAACGAGTCTTGATCCCATATACCATGATTCTTCTTTTATAATAACTAAAAGATCAATTCACAGAGTTATCAACAATTGAGATATGAACCGAGCTATATAGTTCAAACGACCCAAGAAACTTTTAATCTCCTTTTCGGATGAAGGTGCTGGCATGTGTTGAGTTGCCTTAACCTTATCTAGATGAACTTCAATCCCTCTCGTTGCTTACCATAAACCCTAGTAGTTTTTTTGACTTCACACCGAATGTGCACTTTGCTAGATTTAGCTTCAATTTGTATTTTCTCAACCTCTCAAAAAGCTTCCCTAAGGTTAGAGTATGACCTTTGCCTTCCTTCAACTTTGCCATCATATCGTCTAAATAAACTTTAATGCCTTTGTGCATCACATCATGGAAAAGTGTGACCATGGCCCTCCGATAAGTGGCTCTAGTATTTTTTAACCCAAACGGCATAACCTTATAGCAGAAGGTCCCTTAAGGTGTGATAAAAGTCTTCTCCTTATCCTGTATGGCCATTTTGATCTTGTTACATCCCGAACCCATCCATAAATGAATAATTTCCATTCTTCATTACGTTATCCACTAAGATGTCAATATGGTAGAGTAAGAAATCATCTTTTGGGTTTGCCCTATTCAAATCATGAAAATCCACACACATTTGGATTCAGTCGTCTTTCTTTCCCATAACAATTATATTTGACATGCACTCGAAGATATTCAATTACTTCTAAAAATCCAATATCCCACTATTTTTTATCTCATCTTTGACTTTCAACGGAATATCCGACCTTGTTCGCCTCAACTTCGTTTCATTGGCTTGCTCCCTAGGTTCAAGGGTAGTACGTGTTCCACTATGTCGATGTCTAAGCCTAACATGTCGGCATACGACCATGCAAGCATATCTGCTAAGCCTTGCATATCATCATCCGACCATGCAATGCAAACACATTCGTATATTTCTCTAGAACCGCAATGAACTTTTCTTTTTCGGACCCTCCATCGAGGTACCTATCTTCGACTCCTTGCTATTCTCCTTGGTCCCCACATTTATTACTTCTAAGTCTTCTTTGTGCGATTGAAGGGATCATTCGATTGTTCAACCAATTTAGTGAATTCTTGAATGTTGTTATGATCCCATTCTTCCTCGTCAATTGCAATTTAGGTTTCATCAAAATTAAGCCAAATATTTTTAGAATAATCATTTAGGTTTTTAAGAAGTGATCATTATAGTTGTCCCCGAAATGAAAATAAAGTGTAAATAAAGAAGAATAAAAGAAAGTAAGGGCTAAAATTCAAACAAACTTTGCATAATCCAATAATTAGTGTCCTTGAAGACCGAAGGTGCTTCTTCATCAAATCAATTATGCAACTCTTCTCGCTTAGTGAACTTGTGAATGAGCTGGTCTAGGTTAAAGGTGTCTCCCAAAGTATTGATTGTGAGTTGGGGCAAAATAGTTATACTTTCACTAGCTAAGGTTGGCATTAATCGGACATACTGGCCTTTATTATCAATTTTTTGAAATTCTAGAGTGTTCACTACCATATCTTTGAACAATTGATCTAGACTCGATTCCTTATTGTTCACATGAGCTATATATGAAGGCTTTAGAAATGTGACATGGATATAGGGGATATCAATCTTCTCTTCGTTGGGTCACGCCCCTCAATATGAGCCATTCTCTTTTCTCATTTCTACTCTACCATCTACCGATAGTCTTTTCTAGATCGCCTAAAGGTTAACCCAAAGGGGTGGTCTTCGTATCTTGACTTCATGCGGATCCCTATCTCCGATAAGTCACCACTCACCTCAAATGGATGTGTTCCACATTTTATCATGTACTTAGTCGATATTTTCACAACTTCTAACAGTTTTGGCCTTCTCATTTATGAATTCTCCGAGACCAATTCTACATTGACCATCTCAAAGGCATGTAAACCCCCAACATGTGCCCCTTGTATCTCAATATATAGGATCGACACATTTTGAATCACCATCATCGCTTCCTCGGTCTTTACGATAACCGACTCTCACCAACTATGTATTTTAATCGTTGGTGTAGCAAAGATGTAATCGCACCGATAGAATGAATCTAAGGCCTTTTTAGCGAGCATGGTATAGGTAGGCTAGATATCAATTACTTGGATGGTAGTTTGGAACCGATGAGATCCATTGCCAAGATCTATGTCTATGTCACTAGTGACCTATCAAAGCATACTATCATATGCACATGTCATCTTACATGTCCTCACATGAGAAGGATCAATTGGTAGGTGATCTAACATACATTTAGGTAGCACATTAAATGCGGATCCATTATCAATCGAGTACTTTTGCTACTCGTATAGTCCTTGGACTTAACGATAATATACAAGGCTTTATTATGCCTAGTGCCCTAATGTCCTAACTCATCTTATATGAAATACGAGTAGCTAGTTACCCGTACTCTACCCATTAGATGTTTTATTTATTTGGAGGTGATATTACGTGGAACATGCACCTCATTCGAACCTTCCAAAAGTGCCTTACGATGAGGCTCTCAATTGAGTATTAAAGCCAATAGGGAGATGCGAATAGGGGTCTTGTTTAATTTCTCCACCACACTAAACTTGTTATGTTTCATAAGTTTCGGGAATTACATCACTTCTTCTTCCTTCATAGGCTTGCTTACTATAGAATTCAAGGGAGTAGTCTTGACTTCCTTCCCCTTCGTTTCCCTCAATTCTTCCGGAGTAAAGCATCTCCCCGACCGTGTAACTCCTCCTATATCAACTATCCCATCGAAGAGATCTTCATCACGGAACTTGATCCATCAACTAGAGGAGAGTGCCTATATTTACAAGGGGTGGCTTGATTATTGGCATTCGTAAAAGCATGAGCCTTCAATATCGGCTTCATAGGATCGACTCCATTCACCTCATATTTGACTAATTCGATTTCTTATTTTTTAAACATAAGGTCGAGTGTTCACCACCGGTTCTGTCTCCTTCGTCTCTATCCTTAAGGTCCCTAAAGTCAACATGGTCTGAATTTCTTAGTGAAACTCATGACAATCATTGACATCGTGCCCCCTCACTTTATGGAATTTGCAAAATCGGTCGACATTGGGTGGAAGCCTAAGATTCGATAAGCTTCTTGTCAAAACCATTAGCCTTTAAAATGTCAAATAGCCTAGACATAGATATTTTCATAGCTGATCTTCTTTAGCATATTCCACACTTCCTACTATAGTATGTTTACCCTTCTTGTAGCATGATTTGGGAGGGTTAGAGTTGGTATTCGGGGCATTTGGAGAATTCTTGAAAGCTATCAAGCCTTAATTGATTAGAATTTGTACCCTCTTCTTAATGCTCACACGAGTTTTTAATATTATTACCATTAGCCTCACTATGGTTTTCATAGACTTCATTAGATTTATACCAATGGGTAAATAGCAGTTGAAGTGGTGGGAGTGTCACATGGGCTATCCGGGCCATAACTATGAGATGTTTAAAGAGATCACTAAAGGATATAGGAAGTGATGGTAATATATTGTTAAATTGCCCCCTAGTAGTGTTTGTTGGGAAATTTTGATTTGGTCTTAGTTGGTTTGTGAATAGTTATGGGTTTTGGTAGTTTGTTTGAGGTTGGTGTTAGGGTAGGGCATGTGCTTGGGTAGTTTGGTACGGGTTGTGCGGCATTTGATATTAGGGAAAAGTTGAGGTTTGTGTGGTTAGTTCGGCTACATTGGTTAGGAAAGTGCTTACAAGGATTGCAAACTAGGTGTTTGGGTTGGCTATATTACTGTGGGAGGTGAATTGGTTGCCATTTCCCCATGACTTGTTCCATCTTCCTATATGATTAACGGAAGACTCTCTAATCCGGTGCACCTCGAAGTCTCTCCTCCTACCAAACTTACTTTCCTTATATCCGGATTCGGAAAGATTGGCTATCCTTCCCGACTTGATAGCTTGTTCAATCCGATCGGTTGCTTGATACTCTTTCAATCAAATTATTCGAGTCGTTACTCGAATAAATAATCATAGTATGGGGCCTTGAAAGTGTTAAAAAAAGGATAACCAATTCTCTCTCTAGAAGGGGCGGATGAATGCTAGATATTGTTTCTCACCATCTTTGAGCATATTCCTTGATCGATTCTTTTGAGAACATTTCTATAGCCTATAGGCTCGATCTATCGAGCATTATCTCCAAGTTAAATTTGTATTACCTTAGGAAAGCATCCCCTAAACCTTCCACTTTTGGATCTTAGACTAATCAAGGTCAACAAACTAGTTGAGGGCGGACCTATTAAGGCTATGGGGAATGAAATAGATCAGCATCTTTTCATCATATGCCAACTCAGCTATTTTATTCAAATAAATCCTTAAGTAAGCCTTAAGGCACTAGCTCTCGATGTACTTGGTAAACTCAAGAAACCTTGAACTTCTTAGGAATCATCACATTTGGCATTAGACACTTATCAATGATGAGGAGAGGATTATATATGTCTATACCATTGATAACTCTTAAATGCTCCTTAATAGTTATGAGCTTCTCTATTTCCAATATTGAAGCCATCTTCTCCTTAGCCAACTCTTTAGTGATTAAATCAAGAGTGGCCATCATCGATGCTTGGCCGACTCGAGGCAACAGCAAGGTAGGTCCCGAAGGACGAGAGGCAAAATCATATGCACCCCCTAGCATTTGATGTTTAGCATGATTAGTAGTATCAATAGGCTCCCTATGGGGCATGCTAAAACGTGTGTTGGAATAGTAGTTTGACCGATCGATGATGCCATGGTAGTGAACACTTCGGGGATGCCCATGGCTAGCCGACTTCTCTTCGAACGGTGACTTCTAGTATCATACAATTTTGCTAACTTTGTTCCAGTAGGTAGCAAGTCTAGCAATCTCTTCCTCTAGCATCTTCACCTCCCTTTGGTGGTTCTCGCTCGAGTAGAGCCCTTTCTTCGTTCTCCATCCTCTTCTTTGCTCTAGTGTGGTGGGTGTACGAGGGAAGTGTAGTTTCGATAGATCGACCTATGTTTCGTTCAAAATGAGATTAGATATGGAATAACCTTCACTTACAAGGTGATAAAAGGACTTTGTTGATGGCTTAAGATTGTTTCGAATTGGTTTAAAAGTGAATGATGGTTTCACTAGTAACCATTGAGACTTCCCGAGAGATTGTACTTTATGGTCAATCGATTTAGAGAAGAGATCTCATCGGTAACCCTTCATCATGTTTTTTATAAAGAGTGAATCATGTTTTCAAAGGAACGATCTCATCGTAGATGTTCTCAAATCTAAGGAGATCACTCTCTTGTAGGTGTTTTGTCCGAAATAAGTCATTTCTTATCCAAGGATCGAGGCATTTAGGTCGGGATCGATAAATTCAACGTCCTTGTTATCATTAACGGTATTCTCAATAGATTATCACATCCTTTGAGAGGAAACAAATATCATCCATAAGAAAAAGCCATAGCTTTTATTGATCAAAAATGGAAAATCCAAGTGAAATTTATTCCGTTCATAGTACATGCGGAAAAAATAATGAATGTCTTAAAAGAGAAAGAATTACAAGAAAACATCCAGGCGATGCATCACACACTAAAGACCCTTCCTCGTCCGGCCACTCGAAAAAACAAGTCATCACATCTCTTTAAGTATATCATGAATGATTGGCGGGGGTTATGTACTCGTGCGTTTGTAGACCTTTCTACTCAAATTTCATAGAGTTATCGCCTCTTGAGTAACCACATTAGCTTGATTAGTCATCTTGATCAGATTTTCATTATGTTCATCACATATCTATAATAGGTGGTTATGTATGTTGGACAAATATATGTATTTTCTATGCTGGTCTACCTCCAACTATTGGTTGTCTCTTTCCAATGAAGTAATTCTCTTTCGAGCCTCTTTAGGTTGCTCTACCAATTCTTTCTTGTTGTCACATTCCTCCTTAAGAGACTTTACCGGATCAACATTCTTCTTCGAAGCTCTTCTACCTTAGTTTTCTTGACACCTTGCTCACTATTAACTTGATCATATTATTGTTATAGATCATTAAAGTTGAGGGATGTTGACGATAACTCTATTTGGAATTAACAATAGAAGGTCTTCTAATTATCCTCTTCGGCTACTATGTGCTTGCCATGTTTGAAGCTCTGCCTCCACTCCCCTCATCTTATTCTCATCTCTTTTTCTTGTCTTATTTTCTTTGACTAACTCATTTGCTATGGTGGGGGGAACACTACATGTGAGAAAGGGTAGTGGGAGGTTGGCGGCTAGGTTATTTTTAGAGGAGGCGAACAATAGCTACCTCTTTTTAGGGGGAAAAAGGGTGTTTTTATACTAGGTTTTTAGGTTTTTTTGGCTAAAATCCATTTTGGTCCCTCATTTAGTAATCCATTTTATTTTGGTTCTCTTCTCCATCCTTTTTAATTATACCCCCAATTGTATTTTTTTACACCCTTTTCTTTTTCTTTCTTCTTATTTATTTATTTATTTATGTCTCTTTCTCTTCTCTCTTTTTTTGGAAAACAAATTAGGTGCTAACATTCTCTCTCCCTTTTTCTCCCTCACTCCCTCTCTCCACATCTCTCCCTCTCTCCCTCTCTCTCCTTCTCCCTCTCTCTCCCTCCCTTCCCTCTTTATCCCTTGACCCCTTCTTCTCTCCCTCACTCCCCCACTCTCTCATTCCCATCTCTCTTCCTATCTCTCTCTCGTCTCCCTCTCTCCCTTTTTATTTGTTTGTCACCCTCTTTCTCTCTCCCTACCACTTACTCCCCCCACTCTCTCTCCCTCCCTCCATCTCTCTCTCCCTCCCTCTCCCTTCTTTCTCCATCTCTCTCTTACTCCCTCACCCCTCTCCTCTCTCTATCTCCCTCTCCCTCTCTATTTTCCTCTCTCTCCCCTTCTCCCTCTCCCTCTCTCTCCTTTTCCATCTCTCCCCATTTCCCTCCCTCTCTTCCACTCTATCTCTCTTTTTCCCTCTCCTTTTCCCTCCCTTTCTTCCACTCTCCTTCTCTCTTTTTCCCTCTCCCTCTCCCCCTCTCCCATTATCTCTCTCTCCCTCTCTCCATCTCCCCCGCTCTTTCTTACTCTCCCTCTTTTTTTGTTTCCCTCTTTGTCTCTCTCCCATCTCTCTCACTCCATCTCTCTTTCTCTCTCCCTACCATTCCCTCTCTTTTATCTCTCTTATTCATTCTCCCTCTCTCCCTTCTTTTCCCTCTCTCTCCCTCTCTTCCTTTCCACACTTCTCTTTCCCTCTCTCCCTTCTTTTCCCTCTCTCTCCCTCTCTTCCTTTCCACACTTCTCTTTCCCTCTCTCCCTTCTTTTCCCTCTCTCTCCCTCTCTTCCTTTCCACACTTCTCTTTCCCTCTCTCCCTCTCCCTCCCTCTCTACCTCTCACTCTCTCTTTTTAATTTCCCTCCTCTTTCTCTCCCTCTCTCTCCCCACTCTCCCCCTTTCTCCCTCTCTCCTACCCTCCTTATCTTTCTCTCTAACCCCTTTCTCCCTCACTCTCTCCCTCTCTCTCCCTCACAATCTCTCATCCCCTCCTTATCTAGCTCTCTCCCTCTCTCTCACTCTTCTCCTCTACATCTCTCTCTTTATCCCTCCTTCTCTCTCCATCCCTCCCTTTTTCTCCCTCTTGCTCCATCTCCTCTCTTTTTCACTATCTCTCCCTCTCCCTCTCTCTCTCTCCCTCTCACTCTCTATCTCTACCTCACTCTCACCCGTACTCTCTCCTTCTATCCCTCTCACCCATTCATTCTCCCTCTCTCCTTCTCTCTCTTCCCCGCCCTCTCCTTTTTCTCTACCCCTTTCTCTCCTCCTTCCTTCCCTCCCTTCCTCCCTCTCTTGTTTCTCTTTTTTCTCCTAATCTCTCTCCCTCTCTCTCCCCCTCTCTTACCCTCACTTTCCCTCTCTCTCCCCCTCTCTCCCTCTTAATTTCTCCTTCCATGTCTCTCTATCTAGTGCTCTCTTTTACCTCTCTCTATCTCTCTCCCTCTCTCTCTCTCTCCCTCTCTCCCTCTCAATTTCCCCTTTCATCTCTCTCTATCTAGTGCTCTCTTTCCCTCTCTCTATCTCTCTCCCTTTCTCTCACTCTCTTTCTATCTCTCCCTCATTCTCTATCTATCCCTCCCTCTCTTTTCGTCTTCCTCCTTCTCTCTTTTTCTCACTCTCTCTCCTCCTCCCTCTCTCTCTCCCTCCCTCTCCCTCTCCCTCTCCCTCTCTATCTCTCCCTCACACTTACCCACTCTCTCTCCCTCCCTCTCCCTCTCTCTCTCTCTTCATCTCTCCCTCTTGCTCCCTCTCCCTCTCCCTTTCTATATGTCTCCCTCCCTCTATCTCTCTCTCTCTCTCTCTCATTCTCTCTCTCTCCCTCACACTCTCTCCCTCTCTCTATATCTCTCTCCCTTCCTCTATCTTGCTCTTTTACTCCCTCTCTCAGCTTTTTTTCCCTCCTCTCTCTCCCTCTATCTCTCCCCTAATCTCCCTCCCACTTTTGCTTTTCTCTCTTCTTCCGTCTCACTCTCTCTATCTTCTTTTGTATCTCCCTCTCCTTTCTTTCTCTCAATCTCCATCCTCCTTCTTCTCTCTCCCACACTCTCTCCCTCTCTCTTATCCCTCTTCCTCTCACTCTCCCTCTCCTACTCCCCCTCACTCCCTCACCCTTCCTTTTTCTCTCCCTCTATCTCCATCCCTCTCTCCTCTCCCTATCCCTCTCTCCCTCTATTGCTCCCTTTCTCTCCCTCCCTCTCCCTCTTTCGTCCCCCTCTGTCCCTCTCTTCCTCCTTTTCTTTCCCTTACCCTCCTTTCCTTTCCCTCTTTCTTTCTCTCTCTCCCCCTCCCTCTCTCCCTCCTTCCCTCTACGCCTCTCGCTTCCTCCATCTCTCCCTCTCTCTCCCCCTCTCTCACTCCCTCCCTCCCTTCCTTCTCTCTCTCGCTCCTTCTCTCTCCACCCTCTCTTTTTTTCTTTCTCTTTCTCTTTGTCTCTCTCCCTCTCTTCCTCTCGCTCTCCCTCTCCCTCTCTCTCACTCTATTACCCTCTCTCGGCCTATTCCTATCTCTCTCTCCCCCTCATTCACCCTTTCTCTCTCTCACCCTCTCCCTTTCTATCCTATTCTCCCTCTCTCCCTCTCCACCTCTCTCTTCCGCCCTCTCTCCTTATCTCTCCATCTCTCTTTCTCCCTCTCTCGCCTCTCCCTCTGCCTCTCTCCCTCTCTTTCTTTCTCTTTTCCTTTCTCTCTCTCACTCCTTCACCTTTTCTCCATTTTTTCTCACTCTCTCCAGCCCTCTTACTCACTCTCTCCCTATGTCTCTCCCTCTCTCCTTCCTTCCTCTCCTTTTATTTCCTATTCTCCCTCTCTCTCCCTCTCTCCATCTCAACCTCTTTCTACCTTTGTCCCTCTCATTATTTTTCTTGTTCCCCCTCTCTATCCGTCATTCTCCCTCTCTCGCCCTCCCTTCCTCGGCCTCACTCCCTATCTCCCTTTCTTCCTCAATCTCCCTCCCTCTCCCTTCCTCCTTCTTGCCCCTCTCTCTCTATCTCTCTCTCTCTCACTCAATCTCCCTCACTTTTTCCCGTCCTTCCTCCCTCTTTATCTTCCTCCCTCCCTCCATCTTTTCTCTCCCATTCCCTCTCTAACGATCTCCCTCTCTTCAATCTTTCCCTCTTCCACCCTCCCTCTTTCCCTTCCTCTCCCTCTCCACCTCCCTCTCTCTCCCTCTCCCTTTCCTTTCCCTTCACTCTCTCTTTCTATCTATTTCCCTCCTTGCCTCACTCTCTCCATCTCTCTCTCTCTCGACTCTCTTCCTTCATCCCTCTCTCCCTCTCTCTCCCTTTCTCTATCTCTTTTTCTCTCTCCCCCTTTCTCATTCTTTACCTCTCTCACCTTCTATCTCCCCCTCTCTCACCTTCTCTCTCCCTCCCTCTCTCACTTTCTCTCTCTCCCAATATCCCTCCCCCTTTCTACCTCTCTCTCTCTCTCAATTTCTCTACCTCTTCCTCCTTCTCCCTCTCCTTTTGTCTCACTCTCTTTATCTTCTTCTCATCTCTCTCTCCCCTCTCTCCCCCTCTCTTCTCCCACCTCTTTCCCTCTCCCATACTCTCTCCCTCTCTCTTTCTCCCTCTCCCTCTCACTCTCCCTCTCCTACTCCCTCTCACTCCCTCACCCTTCCTTTTTCTCTCCCTCTATCTCCCTCCCTCTCTCCCTATGTCCGTCTCCCTCTCTGCCTCTTTTTCTCCCCTCATACTCTCCCTTCCTTTCCCTCTCTCTTTCTATCTCTATCCCTTCCTCTCTCCCTCCCCCTATCGCTCTCTCACTCCCTCTATCTCTTCATCTCCTTTCCCTCTCTCCCTCTCTCTCTCTCCCCCTCCCTCTATTTCTCTCTCACCTGTCTCTTTTTTCTTTCTTTCTTTTTGTTTTTCTCCATGTCTCTCCTTCTCCCTCTCTAACTCTCTATCACCCTCTTTTGCTCTCTTACTCTCTCTCTCCCCTTCATTTTCCCTCTCTCTCATACTTTCTCTTTCTATCCCATTCTCCCTCTCTCCTTATCACCCTCTCTCCTTCTCTACCTCTCTTTCCCATCCTCTCTCCCTCTCTCTATCTCTATCCATCTAACTTTCTCCCTTTCTCTCTCTCCTTCTCCCTTCCTCCTTCTCCTTCAATCTCCCTCTTCTTTCCTCTCCCTCCCTCTCTTTCTTTCTCTTTCCCTTTGTCTCTCCCTCTCCCTCCTTCTCTTTCTGTTTCTTTTCCTTTCTCTCTACCTCTCCTTTTCCCTCTCTCTATCTTTCTCACTCTCTAGCCCTCTCACTCCCTCTCTTTCTCTATATCTCTCTCTCTCCTTCTCCCTTCCTCCTCCTTCAATCTCCCAATCTCCCTCTATCCCTTTTAACCTCTTTCTCCTTTCATCCCTCTCACTCCTTTTCTCGTTGTCCCTCTTTATCTCCTATTCTCCCTCTCTCTTTCCTTTTTTCTCTCTTCCTCTACCTCTTTCTCTCATTTTCTCCTTCTTTCCCTCTCTCACACACTCTCTCTCTTGCTCTCTCTCCCCCTATCTCTCCCTTTCTCTATCCATTTTACTATCTCCCTCTCTCCCTCTCAATCATTCCCTCTCCCACCCTCTCTCTTCCCCCTTTGCCTCCCTCCCTCCCTTCCTATCTCTTTCCCTTCTTCACTCTTTTCTTTCCTCTTTCTCTTCCTCTCACTTCCTTTCTCCACCTCTCTTCCTTTTCCTCTCCCATTATCTCTCTCCATGTTCCTCTTTCAATCTTTATCTCCCCCACACTTTATCCCCCTCTTTCTCCCTTGATCTCCATCCTTTTCTCCCTCTATGTCCCTCTATCCCTCTCTCTCTCCCACTCCCTCCTTTTCCCTCTCCATCTTTTACCTCCTATTCCCTCTCTATCTCTCATTCTCTCCTAATTTCTCTCCATCTCTCATTTTCTAACACTCTTTATCTCTCTCATTGCCTTTCATCCCTCTCTTCCATCCCTCTCCTAATGTCTCTCCCTTTGAATCTCTCACTCTCTTTTACTCTTTTCCTTTCTCCTTCCCTCTCTTGCTCTCTTTTCCTTCTTCTCTCTCCTTATCTATCTCCCTTCTCTCTCTCCCTCTTCTCCTCTCTCATATTCTCTCTCTTTTCTTCTTCCCTCTCCCTCTCTCTATCACCCTCTCTCCCCCTCTTTCTCTCTCTCCATCTCTTTTTTCTCAATCTACCTCACTCTCTCCCACTCTCTCTCTCCTTCTCTCACCCTCTTTACTCCCTCTCTCTTTCTCTCGCTCGATTATCTCTCGCCTTCCATTACTCTCTTTCTCCCATTCACCTTCTCTCCTTGTCTCTCTCTCTCTCTCTCCCTTTCCTCCCTCTCTTCCTTCTCCCTCTCTCCTTCTTCCTCTCTCTTACTCCCCCTCCCTCTTCATTTAACCCTATCCCTCCCTCTTTATCTCTCTCCATCCCTCTCCTTGTCTCTCCTACTATCTCTCACTCTCTCTCCCTTTCTCTCTCCATCCCTCCATCCCTCCTTCTCCCTCTCTCTATCCCTCCCTCCCTCCCTCCCTCCCTCCCTCCCTCTCCCCCTTCTCTCTCTTTCTCCCTTGTTCTTCATCTCTACTCTCTCTCCCTTTCTAACCTACCTTCTATTTCCTTCTCTCCCCCACTCCCTCCCTCTCCTTCTCTTTCCCTTTCTTGATCTCCCTACCTCTCACCCTCTTTCTTTCACTCCCACTTTCTTCCCTCCCTCTTCTCTCTCTTTCCCTCCCTCTATCTCTTTTTTCTCCCTTTTTCTCACTCTCTCTCCCTTCCATCTCTCTCACTCTCTCCCACCTTTATTTCTATCGAAATCCCTCTTTCTCTCACCCTTTTTCCCTTACCCTTTCTCTCCCTCTTCCATTCTTCACCTTTTTTCTCACCCTCTCTCCCTCTTTCTCCCTCTCATCCTTTCTCTCCCCCTCTCTCTCCCTCCCTCCCTCTCTCTTTTTACTTTCTCATCTCTTTGTCTCCATATCTCCCTCCCTTTCCCTCTATCACTCCCTCTCCCTCTTTTTTTATCTCATTTTTAGCTCTATCTATCTCACTTCCTCTCTCCCCTTCACCTTCTATATTTGTCTCCCCCTCAATCTCTCCCTCTCTCTCTCTCTCTCTTCTATCTCTCTTCCTCTCCCACTCTCTATCTCCCTCCTTCTCCCTCTTCCTTTATCTCCCCGCCCTCTTTCTTCCTCTCCCTCCCTCCTCCTTTCCTCCCTCTCTCCCACTCTTCCCCTCTCTTTCTTCTTCTCTCTCACATCTACCTACCCCCTTCCCCTCCTTCTCTCTCCCCCTTCCCTTTTCTCTGTCCTTATCTCTCTCCCCATTTCCCTCTTCCTCTCTCTCAATCTCTTCCACTCCCCCTCTCTCCCCCTCTCTCTCTCCCACCCTCTTTTCCTCTCTCCCTCTCTTCCTTCCTCTCTCCCTCTCTCTCCTTCCCTTTTTCTTTCCCTCTCCCTCCCTCTTCCTCTTTCCCTCCCTCTTCATCCCCCTTTCTCCCTCTCCCTTTCTCTTTACCTCTTCCTCCTTCTTTTTCTCCTTCCTTCTTTTTCTACCTCTCCCTCTCTTTCTCTTGCTCTCTATCCCTTCTTCTCTGTCTTTCTCCCTCTCTCTCTCTCACTCTCTATCCCACTTTCCCTCTCTCTTCCTCCTCTTCCCCTTTCCCTCTTCTCACTCTCTCCCTCTACGTTTCCCTTTCTCCCTTTCCCCCTTCGTTCTCCCCCTTTTTCTATACCTCTCTCTCTCCTTCTCTCGCTCTCCCTCTCTCACTCTTTCTCCCCCTCTCTCACTCTTTCTCCCCCTCTCACTCCCTCTTTCCTTATCTCTCTCCATCTACCTCTTCCTTCCTCCTTCTCACTCCCTATCTCCCTCTATCTTCTATTCTCCCTTTCTCCCTCTCTCTCCTTATCACACTCTCCACCTTTCCCCCTTAACCTCTCTCTTTGTCCTTTTTCTCTATCCCTTTTTTCCCCTTCTCTCTCTTTTAGACCCTCTCTCTTTCTCTCTTCCTTTTTCTCTCTATCTCTCCCATCTCTCCCCTCTCTCTCCCTCTCCCTTTCTCCTTCCCTCTCCTATCTTTCCCCCTCTCTCTCCCTTTCTTTTCTCTCTCCATTTCTCTCTACCTCTCTCTTCCCTTCCCTCCCTCTCTCTCTTTTTTGATCTCTCTCTCCCACTCTCCCTCTCTCATTCCCCCTCCTACTCTCCCTCTCTCTCACCCACTCTCCCCTCTCTCTCCCCCTCTTCCTCTCCCTCCCTCTCCCTTTCTCTCCCTCTCCCTCTCTCCCACCCTCTTCCTCTCCCTTCCTCTTCCATGCCCTCTCCCCCTCTCTCTCGCATTCCCATCTCTCTCTTACCCCCCTCTCTCCCTCTCTCTCTTTCTCTTTTTCCCTCTCTATCACCCTATTTTCCCCTCCCTTCATCTCTCATTCCCTCTCCCTTTCTCCCCTCTCTCTACTTCCCTCTCTTCCTCTCTACCTCTCTCTTTCTCTCTCCCTCTCTCTCCTTCTCCATCTTTCTCTTCATCTTTCCCATCTCTCCCTCCTTTTCCTTCTCCATCTCCCTCCCTCTCTCCCTAACTATCTCTCTCCTTTTCCCTCTCCTTCTCTCTCCTTTTCTCCCCCTCACTTCCTCTCTCCCTTTCCCTCTCACCCCATCTCCCTTTCTCTCTTTCTCTCTCTTATTATCTCTTATCTCCCTCTCTCTCTCTCCCTCTCTCTCTCACTCTTCTTCTCTCTCACTCCCTATCACCCTCCTTATCTTTTTCCCTCCCTCTCTCTCCCTCACTCTCCCTCTCTATCCCCTTCACTCTCTCCCTCCTCTCTCCTTCTTTACCTCTCCCTCCCTCTCTATCTCTCGTCTCTCTCAACCTTTTTATTTCTACCTCTCTCCCCCTCTTTCTCTCTCTCAACCTTTCTCCCTCCCTCTCTCCCTCTCCCTCTCCCTCCCTCTCACTCTCTCACTCTCTCCCTCTCGTCTTTCTATCTCTCTCCCCCTCTCTCTTTTTATTTATCTCTATCACCTCTCACTTCCTTTTCCAATCTCTCTACTCCTCTCTCCCTTCTCCCTCTGTCTTTCTTCTCCTCTTCTCCCTCCTCCTTCTCTTGATCTTTTTCTCCTTTACCTCCTTTCCTCTCGCTCTCTCCCTCTCACTCTCTCTCCCTTCCCTTTATCTCTTTCACTCTTTCAGTCCCTCTCTCCCTCTCATTCCTTCACTCCCCTTCTCCTTCCCCCTCCCTTCCTCTCGTCTACCCTCTCCTTGACTCTCTCCCTCCCTTTCTACCCTCTCTCTCCCTCCCTCTCCCTCTCTCTCCCCCTCCTTCTCCCTTTCCTTCTCCATCACTCTTTTTCTCTCCCCTACCTATATTGCCATTTCCCTCTCATTCCCTCTCTCCCCGTCTCTCTCCGTCTCTCTCTCCCTCTATCTACCTCACTTTCTTTTTCTCTCTTTCCCTCTCTCCCTCTCTCTCCATCCCTCCCTCCCTCTATCTACCTCACTCTCTTTTTCTCTCTTTCCCTTTGCTTACCTCTTGTATTCTCTCTCCCCCTCTCTCCTCATTCTCTCTCCCTCACTCTCCCTCTTTATCCCCTTCGTTCTCTCCTCCCCTCCCTCTCTCCCTCTTTACCTCTCCCTTCCTCTCTATCTCTATCTCTCTAACCCTCTTATTTCTACCTTTCTCCCCCTCTTTCTCTCTCTCAACCTCTCTCCCTCTCCCTCTCCCTCCCTCTTCTCTCTCTCTCTCTCTCTCCTTTCCTCCCTCCCTCCCGCATTCTCTCCCTCCACCTCTTCCTCTCCATCTCTATCTCTATCCCTCTCTTTCCCTCAACCTATCTCTCCTACTACCTCTCCCTCTCTCAAACTCTCTCCTTATCTCCTTCTCTATCTCCTTCTCACTTCCTCTATATCCCTCCCCTCTCTCTCTCTCTCCCTCTCCCTCTCTCCCTCGCTCAACCTCTCTCCCCATTTACTTCTTTCTCTTTCTCTCACTTCCTCTCTCTTTTGATCCCTTTCTCGTTATCTCTCCCTCTCGCTCCCTCTCTCCCTCCCTCTATCTCTATCGCTCTCTATCTTTTCCTATCCTCTCCCTTTCTATCACCCTCTCCCTACCCCTCTCTCTCTCTCTCTATTTCTCTTTCCCTCTCCTTCTCTCTCTTCCTCTTCCTCTCTCACCCTCTCTCTCTCCTTCTTCCCCTATCTTTTTTCTCTTTCTCTAACCATTCTACCTTTCTCATTATTTCTCCCTCTCCCTCGCCATATCTATCCCACTCTCCATCAATATCTCTTCCTCTTCCTCTCCATCTACATTATATTAATATAGCAATAATGATTCTATAGCTTTATTTCCACTCTTCCCTTTGCGGTTGCATGATCTCTCCCAAACACATCCATAACATGCTTTCCCTAAGAAGAAAGAGAAGGGGAGAAAGTGAGGGAGAGAGAGGGAAAGGAAAGGAGATAATGAGAGGGAGAGAGAAAGTAAGAGGGAGAGAGAGGGAGTGAGTGGAGAAAGAGAAAACACATAGAAAGAGAGAGGGAGAGGGAGAAGGAGAGGCATAGAGGGGGAGAGAGAGTGAGTAGGGAAGTGGGAAAGTGAGAGGGTGAGAGAGACAGAGTGAGGGAGAGAGATAGAGAGGGAGGGGAATATAGAGAGGTAGTTAGGAAGGGAAAGAGTGAGAGAACGAGTGAGAGGGATAGAGAGGGAGAGGGAGGGAGAGGGGGAGGGAGGGAGGGAGAGGGAGATCAAGAAAGAGTGAGAAGGAGAGAGGGAGGAAGGGAGGAAGAGGGGGAGAGGGGGAGAGATAGAGAGAAAGATAGGGAGTGAGAGAGTAAGAGAGAGAGGGAGAGTGTAAAGGGAAGAGAGAGGAAGGGAGATAGAGTGAGAGAAGGTAAAAGGGAGAAAGCAAAGGAGATAGAGAGTAAGAGAGAGAGGGGGAGTGGAAGGGGAGAGAGAGAAAGGGAGATAGAGTGAGAGAAGGTAAGGGGGAGAGAGCAAAGGAGAGAGAGAGGGAGGGGGAGAAGGAAAGGGAGAGAATGGGAGAGGGATAGAGAGGGGGAGAGGAAGAGAGAAAAGAGAGAGATAGGGAGAGAGAGAGGGAGAGAGACCCAAGAGAGAGTGAGATAGAATGGGAGAGGAAGAGAGAGGGAAGGAGAGAAAGAGGAGAGAGAGAGGGAGAGAAGGGAGAGAGGGGGAGAGGGTGAGATAAAAGGATAGAGAGAGAGAGGGGGAAAGAAAGAGGGGGAGAGAGGAAGAGGGAGAGAGGAGGAGAGAAAGAGAGAGGGACCAATAATGAGAGAGGGTAAGAGAGAGAATGGGAAAGAGAGCCGAGAGGGAGATGGGAGATAAAGAGAGTGGGAGAGAAAGAAGGAGTGAGATGGAGAAGGAGTGAATGAGAATGAAGGAGAAAGAGAAAGGGAGAGAGAGATGGAGAGAGAATGGGGAAAGAGAGAGGGATAGAGGGAAAGAGAGACGAAGAGGGGGAGATAGTAAGAGAGAGAGGCAGAGAGACAAAGAGAGATAAAGAGGGAGAGATTAGGAAGGGAGAGCAAGAGGTGAGGGGGAGAGAGAGAGGAAGGGGGATAGAGAGGGAGAGAGTGAGAGAAAGGGAGAGAGGAGAGAGGGAGAGAGAGAGGGAGAGAGGGAGAGAAGGAGTGATGTGAACTTCACATATAAAGATAAGAGACCCAAACATCTTTGTCGGTGGATAACCCTAAGAATGCTTCCAATTAGGTTATAATAAGCGAAACATAACCTATTGCCTATAAGGAGGCAAAAACCCAAGCTATATTGCAATGGAGTGAAAACACCATGTGCTATGGAGGATGATAATTTCAAAGATGCAACAAGGGTTGCAAACCTTGATAAGTCAGATTTAGTTCTTAAAAGGGCAAAGGAGGAAAATCTTTTCAAATTTATTAACTCTTAAAATTACTCGTGCTACTTGAAACAAAGCTAAACTAGCCTTTAAATAGGCTAAACATACCACTCCTAACTCTGAAAGAACTCTACACTTCCTTGCCACTTATGGAGAACATGAAAAAACCCTAATGGATTTAAAAGAATATAAAAACAAGATGACTTAGAATGTTAAGCCCAAATCTAACTTAATTAATTAATTATAATTATAATTAAGCTAGATATAACAAAATAGGTCCAATATGATTTAAGGAGTCCAATCTTGGACTTGGATCAAATTGACAAGTCTTGGATTCTCCTCCTCTCTTAAGGTGACGTAACAAAGCTCCCTTGGCCCCTTAGAAGTGTATGCTACCTAACACTCTTGAATTAGCCCATGGAGAGCTTCATTAAGCTTCTTAGCCCTTGTTCATGTCATTAGACCATCTTTGATTTTTAATGCATCAAATCTTATACTTACAACTCACCATCTTGGACCTCCCTTGAAGATGCCACCTTACTAGTCCATTTGGCTTCTTGGTTTCCATCAATACAGACCTTGAGTTTCTTTATTCTCATCATTTCCACTTTCCTCAAAAAGATTCATCCTCGAATCTTCATATTGATGCTCATCATACTTCCTTGGTTAGAGAATACTCATCCTCCAATCTTGTAATAAAAAAAAATCAAAAGCATATGCATGTACCCGACTTGTCAAATACAAATAAGTAATTGGCAAAAAAATTCAAGTTTGATTTTGTTGTCATTCGTCTCTTTTGGAACAACAAATTAATATATGGTATATTCTATTAAACATCCATAATCTTCTCATTGTCTTCCTACTCTTGCATGGTTATAAGATTATCAAACTCGTTCTTTTTTTGGCTCTTCTTATTGTTTTGCCAAGTCTTTAATGAGTATAGACTTTTCTTGTTTAATACTCTCCAACGTCTCCTTGAACATTATTTCTCTTAAATTAACATTAAATTTTGATACCTCATCCTTAGGCTTGTAATTACCCTTGGTGAACTCTTTATTGGGAGCAAGCATAGTCATCATCATGATTGAAAATCTGAGTGCTCTCAACATCCATAAAATCAACAGTAGCATAGTCATCATTATGACCGATACTTTGAGTGCTCGTAACTTTTTTCTCTCTATCTCTTTTTTCACACTCATTTGGTCCTCATAAACTTTCTTAGGTAATAATGGAATAGTCGTTACCTTTTTTCTCGCCATTTTCAATGAATATTTACTCGCTAAACTCATCATGTGTCACTTTTCTAATAACTTGCCAAAGTTTTCCTAGCAAAATATGACCCGCACTTATCGGCATGACATCACACAAAACCTCATCCTTATATCTCCCAATAGAAAAAGAAACTATCACTTGTTTGTTTACCTTGACTTCTCCACACTCATTTACCCATTATAATGTATATGGTCTAGGATTTTCAATTACTAAAAACTCAAGTTTTCAACTAACTCAAGACTAGCAACACCGACACAACCACTCCCATCTATTATCAAATGATAGAACTTATTATTGACATGACATTGGTTTTGAAAAATATTACTTCTCCATACCTCCTCCTCACTTTTCACTTATGTGCTTAAAGCATGCATAGTTCTAAAAACTCACCATAAACATCATCATCTACAATCACTTCACCCATTCCCTTAGCCTTTTTATCTTTTGACATGTTTAAACCTACATAAAAGTCATTAGTAATAAAAATTCCTCATTAACACTCCCTCACAGTTGCACTCAAATTGATGACACTCAACGCTCATGTTTGCTCTATTTTAGGCTTTTCATTTTAATATTCTCACACTCTCTAGCCTTTTACCTCTCTAACTCACTCCTTTGGCTCTTTTGCAAATTAATCCGGACCACACAAGAACTAGCCAATTGCAAGTGACTCAATAACTTCACTTTCCAAGGATCAGATTTTGGATAGATTTGGAGCAAGGAATTGACAAACCAATTCAAACAAGGATTTTATGTTTTTGGACACTAAGAATGACATTAGAACTAACTTAAATTGAATTTAAACAATACAATAACAAATGAGACATAACAGGATAGAAATGAAATAGATCAGACTTTCTTTTTTTTTTTAATCAAAATTGATTAAATTTGGACTAAAACAAAATTAACTATAAAGACATAAAATAAAATGAAAGATAATGAAAAAGAACTTGATTTATATTGAAAATGAAGCTAACTTTAAATCAAAATTTCTCTCTTTTTTTTTTTTAGATATATAAGACTCAATTTATCAAGCATAGGAACACGAGACTCAAATAAGAAAAGCTATGACAGAATAACAAGGAAGATGAAATAAAGAAAACAAGATAAACATGAAATAGAAGGTGTAAGGAATATGCATAACCAACTCGACTTTGCATATCCTAGGCTTTGATACCAACTGATGTGAGAATCAAATAAGAGTCCCAAACACCTTTGTCGTTAGACAACCCTAAGAATGCATCCAATTAGGTTATAATAAGCAAAACTTGACCCGTTGCCTATAAGGAGGCAAGAATCGAAGTTATGTTGCAATGGAGTGAAAAATGCCACACCTTACAAAGTATGATAAGTTTAGAGATTCCACAAGGGTTGCAATCCTTGATAAGTCGGATTTAGCTCTTAAAAAAACAAAGAAAGAAATCCTCTCAAATTTATTAACTCTCAAAATTATTATGTTACTTGAAACAAAACTAAACTAGCCTTTAAATAGGCTAAACATGCCACTCGTAACCCTAAAAGGACTCTATGCGTCCTTGCCATCTAAGGAGAATAGAAATAAGTTCTAATGGATTTAAAAGAATACAAAAATCATAAGGCTTAAAACATTGAGCTCAAATCCAACTTAATTAATTAATTCTAATCATAATTAAGCTATATATATAAAAAATAGGCTCAATATGATTTAAGGAGTCCAATCTTGGACTTGGATCAGATTGACAAGTCTTGGATTCCCCTCCTCTCTTAAGATGATGCCACAATGCTCCTTTGGCCCCTTGAAAGTGCATTCTCGCTCAACACTCTTAAATTAGCCTATAGAGAGCTCTTTTAAGCTTTTAAGTTCTTGCATGCATCATTAGACCATCTTTAATTTGTAATGGATCAAATATTGGACTTGCAAACTTGCCATTTTAGACCTCCCTTGAAGATGCCACCTTGCCGGTCCATTTGGCTTCTTGGTTTCCAACAATACAACCTTGACTTTCTTTATTCTCATTATTGTTAAGTAACCTAGATATAACGAAATAAGCTCTGTAACCCCATGTAAATTCTTAATTATATAAAAATACATACCAGAATATTCATATATCTCTATATTAAGTGTGGGTGTAATTTATGTGACATTTTAATATTTTATGGTTTTAATATATTTGGTGTTTAAGTAAGTGTTTATGGGAATAAATTTTAGGTAACTTAGTTAGTTAGCAATTATTTCCCTTAACACTCCTTTAGAATATGCTATGTAAGTGAGGAAAAAAATTACCTAAACATTAGGAGAATGCTAAAATTTGGGGAAATGCCGAATTTCTTGAACCAAATTCCTCTAGAATTACTTTTATTCTCATTACCCATCTTTTAGTTACAAATTAACACCTAAGCTTTCAAAATTTTCCATTACTTTACACCTCACCTCCTTTGACTTACAAACCCACCACCTAGCTTTCCAAAACCTTCCACCAATTTACACCCTATAAGTTTGACTTAAGACACTTGTCATTCTTGTCATGTTAATTAATGAAGGAAGAAAGTTAGATATATATATATATATATATATATAAGAGAGATAAATGGTCGGCCACTCTTTAGAAAATTTTAGCTCACCAAAAAGAGAGGAAACCGAATTGGAAGAGGGAAAAAGGAGAAAAGAAAAAGAGGAAAGAAAGAAAGAAGGAAGGAGAAGAAAAGATTAAAGGATTTTCTAGCAAACTTGAACTAAGTAAGTAGGTTTTTGTTTCATGCCATAAAGTCTATTTCTAGGTGTTTAAATTATGTGATTGACTTGAGCTATTGATTATGTTGTTATGGGTTGTTTGAGTTGGTATTGTGTTTGTTGGTTAGACATGCATCTAATTGTTGGTATGGTGTATATGTGAATTGTTGGCATGTGTATTCATAAAGTTTTATGTATGTTCAAGTATTGTTGTTGAGTTTGGTTAGGAAATGAATGGGCTTGGCCGAAATTTAGTTGGAGTAAATTATGGTTGATGTGGACTTGGAAGAAGCAATTTAGAACAAGGTAGAGAATGAGTTCCTAAGGTTTTCCCTAAGGAAACCTATTTGGCCTAAATACTAAAATGGGAAAGGTTTTGATATTTTCATTTAATTAATTTCGTAAAACATAATTGTAACCAATTATGTACGGATTAGTAGTTAAGGACGAAAAGAAACTTCACATCAATCGAAAAAAATTTCTTGAAATCCCTAAGTCACATTCGACCTAAACCCTAATTTTTAGGATTAGAATTCCACTCATCCAAATCTAGAATTGATGCTTCAAATGTACTTAAATAAGTATAATTTGAAGCATAGAAAGGTGAAACTTCAAGAAAATTTGAAATTAGGACCTAAAATTTGAAGAGCCAATTTTGGCCAATAGGGCTAAAATTCGGGTTAGAAGAGAAATTACACCTTTAGTATGTTTTAATTTAATCATTAGGACTAATGTTAATTTAAGCTAAATGGTAGGATGGAATTTGGGTTAAAACCCATTAATTATATGAAAGAAGGTACTTACGTACGAAGTGAAGTTATGGATTGATTAATACTAAATGGTGGTCATTGATTTCCTTAGGTGAATATTGGTATGATATGTGACTTATATACATATGAAATCCTATATGCGGACTAGTTTTCAAGAGTTGTTTGAGACGGTAGGGTTTGGTACCCATTGATTGGATGAATGCGATAAATAAAACATCATATGCATTATATACATTTAGGGGTGGATTGAATTACGAGAAATCATTTGATTGAGAATTGATAAGGTTTGGTAACCAAACTGGGTTAAATGGGTATTAGTAATAAAGTCATGTGCATGCTCTATTACTTCAATGCACTATTAGATGATGGATAATCTAGCTAATCGTGTGCTATAATGAGAGATAATTCCGTTGTTAGTAGCGAGTGATTTGGCAATCATCGAGATATGAAACTAGAGCGGACTTGCTTATACCTAGGGTACTCGAACAAAAATTAATGGGTGAAGGTAGAAAAATAAGAAAGCATTGCATATCATGTGCATCACCCTACTTACCGAGCTTTGACGCATTCTATTGTTGTAATTGTGTGGTGTAACGAGTAAGGTTAAAGACAGTTCGATCGAGGATGCTATTGGTTCTCACTAAAAAGGAGCTCATGTGTTACACAAAAATATAGGAATCTCTTTGGATTATAGATAAGGGATACGGTGTCTATTTGTGAGTAAATGGCATCTTAGATATTTTTTAATTCTTATAGCTATATTTATTAATGTTATGTAAATTTTATTGTATGCACTTCATTACCTAATATTTTGTTTATTTACAAAAATGTATATATAAGGATTAGTTAGGATTTTGGGTCATATTAGTGTAACAAACCTAGCCACTCCTATTTGGGTAATAGTAAAGGTGGTACAGAGCCTTGGTTTAGTTTAAGTGTCACATGAGCTCGAGGACCGACGCGCCACTCAACAAGTAAAATCCAATTCTTTGACTCTAGTACATATGTGTGTTTAGTGTGTGCTTTTATATAGTATCTTGCCATTTCTTAGAAATATTGTTGATTGTAAATGCTATTATTATAAATGTCATACATGTACTACGTTCCCCAAGTTATTAGGAACCGCCGACAAAGGGCCACCGTAGCCGCTTATTTGGCTGAACGAAATTGCCTTACTCGTGACATCGGAACGGGACCTAATGGTGCACGTTATTAGGTTGATCGATTTGATTCAACGAATAGTGTTTGTTGATGCCTCATTTGGTCGGTATCATAGTGTGGATTTTATGAGGATGGCATTACCTCGGACTCTTCTATCGAGGGACCAACAATTATTGGATGAGGTTTAGAAAAATAAGGCAAATTGAAATTCTTATCGAAACTTTATTCGAGCCTTTTTATCGACTCAAGTTAGGTGGACCCTCACTAGATTAAAGTATAACTGGGGTCTACCTTTATGTCTTGCTAGTGTGATAGTACATTTCGAATCGAGTTGATGTCATTGATTAGTGGAGAGTAGATTATTCCTTTTCCCGCCAAGTTCGATATGTTAATCTTTCGCATTAGACGTACTACAAGAAAAAAACGTATCATATAGTATAATAACTTTGTGTGTCTTTTGGTGTGAATAGGAGTGGCTTTTGATTGTAAATATGGCATAGAAACCTTTAGATGTAAATGTGCTTGTCAATGTGAATGCATGTTTTGTATGATATGCTTATATATCTAATAAATTTTTATGTAAATTTTTATGTACATGAATTTCATATATTATGCATTACATATGATAAGGAAAGGATTTTGATACCCAAACTAGCTTGAATGTAACGTGATATGTACAAAGTCAAACCATGCCAAGGAAAAATCCTATACAAGCGAGGAGAGAAGGGACCTTTGGAAATGATAACAATAATCAACAAGAAGCTTTGAATCATATGATAGAAATAATGCAAGCAACAACGGCAAGTAATGCAATAACAACGACAAACCGATGAGGAGCAAATGAGGCATCTCCTAACTATGCAACAGCGAGCCTCCACCTCAACATAGGAATGGCGTGGTGGAAAGATTTTGAAAAAGGAATCCCTAAGAGTTTGTCGGGGGTGTTAATTCAATAGTAGTCAAGGAATGAATCAAATCCCTAGAGGTGATATTTGAGTATCCGTAATTCACCAATAATTAGCAAGTATCATGTACTATTTTTATGCTAACCGGATACACCCGCACATGGTGGAAAAGTGCACACTTAATGGTAGACTTGCCTACTTTCAACTGGGAAGGGTTTAAGGAAGTTTTCTAAAATAAATACTTCACCGTAGATGTGATGGCTAGGAAGACTCGGGAGTTCTTGGAATTGAAATAGGATAGGATGTTTATGGGTGAATATGTGTGAAGATTCGAACAAGGATGTAGATTTCTCCCATTCATTACGAGAGGATGAAAATTTGAAAAAGAATCGATTCTTAGTAGGGCTAGACTTGAGAGTTTGGAGTATGATTTGGATTTCGGTCGCTAACACTTTTCTAGAAATGGTAAATAAGGTAATTTTGGCGGATAAGGATCAAAAGGAAATTATAAAGGAAGTATAGCAGAAGAGGCAAGCATTTAAGTAAGAGCCTCATTGTCTAAGCTAGTAAGGCGAGCTCTAGCTAGGAATTTTAATTAAAGTGATGGTCAAGGAAATGCATGAGCCACTAGACCAACACTATACATTCCAAAGCCACTGTTGGATAATCAACCACGATCAATGATAGGTAACCAACCTCGATGTAATAAGTATAGGAGGTTCAATATAGGTGAGTGTCGACCTAACTTGAGGACTTGTTATATTTGTCACAAGCAAGGGCACGTATCCTACAACTACCCTCGAGTGCAAACACCGGGATCGAAAAAGGGTACCGCTCGGGTTTACACGATGACGCAAGAGGAGGCCAATAGGAGGGATGCGATTATGATGTATGATACATCTCAATCCTTGGCTTGATTACTTATGATTTGATTGATTATGGTGCTACACATTCATTCATATCAAAAACATTAGTGAAAAGCCTAGAAGTTAAACTTGAGACATTAGTTGTAAGGTATCTTATTACTCGTCCCTTTTGGAGAATTTATGGAGTAGACAAGTATAGTTAGAGAGTGTCTAGTACGGGTTGACGATAGAAGTTTAGAGGCCAATTTGATAGTGTTGGATCTTCAAGAGTTTGATTTGATTTTAGGAATGGATTGGCTTACAAGGCATGGTGCCAATATAGACTATTGAGGTAGAAGGGTAGTTTTTGATCTACCCGGGAATCAACCATTAGAGTTTAAAGCTAATTCAAAGCTTCGAGCCATATCGATCATCTCGACCTTAAAGGCTCGAAAGATGCTAGGAAAAGGACGTATGGGGTACCTAGCACATGTGGTGGATAGCTAGGTAGAACGAAAGTTCAAACCAAAAGATATAGAAGTTATGTGGGAATATTTAGACGTATTCCTAGAAAACTTGATTAAGTTACCATTAGAGGGGAGATAGAATTTTAAATTGAACTAGATTTGGGTACGATTTCGATTTCTAAGACTCCCTATAGGATGGCTCCAGCTCGTGTTGAAAGAGTTAAAGGTGCAATTGCAGGATTTACTAGATAAGGGATTTATACGCCCTAGTTCCTCACCCCGTGGAGCTTTAGTATTATTTATAGAGAACAAGGATGGTAGCCCGAGGCTATGTCTTGACTATCGGGAGTTAAATCAAGTGACAATCAAGAATAGGTATTTGTTGCCTTGAATTAATTATTTGTTTGATCAATTATACGGCGTAACGGTGTTTTCCAAGATAGACACCGCAATCGAGGTATTACCGATTGAGGATAAGTCGGAAGATGTAAAGAAAACGTCATTTAGAACGAGATACGATCACTATGAGTTTATAGTAATGTTGTTTGAGCTAACTAATGCCCTAACTCGCTTTTTATGGACTTGATGAATTTAGAGTTTAAGGACTTTTAGATAAGTTTATCATCATGTTCAATGATGATTTTCTAGTTTATTCTCGAAGTGAGGAGGAACATAACGAGCATTTAAGATCTACTTTGTATATGCTAAAGGAGTAGTAGTTGTATGTAAAATTATAGAAGTGTGATTTTTGGCTAGAATAAGTAGCTTTTCTTGGCCACGTCGTAACAAAGGAAGGCATTGCCGTGGACCCAAAGAAGATAGAAGCTATCCAAAATTGGCATACCTTAAAGAAAGTGGTAGAACTACGAAGTTTCTTAGGTTTGCTCGGTTATTATCGAAGATTTGCTTGAGGACTTCTTTAAGATAGCTATGCCCCTTACTAACTTGATGAGGAAGAGTGTTAAGTTTCAATGGATGAATGCTTCGAAAAAAGTTTTCAAGAGTTGAAAGAAAAGTTAGTCACGACCCTAGTGATAACCATTCCATTCGAAGATGGAAATTACGTGATGTATAGTGATGCTTCCAAGAGTCGATTGGGAGCAATGTTGATGCGAAAGGAAAAGCGAGTGGCCTATGCTTCATGAAAATTGAAAGAATATGAATGAAATTATCCCATGCATGATCCGGAATTAGGCACAGTAATTTTTTCCTTAAAAATTTAGTGACATTATTTATATGGAGCAAAGTGTGAGATATATACGGATCATAAAAGTTTATGATATATCTTCATACCGAAGGAATCAAATATGAGCAAAGGAGGTGGTTAGAATTGGTGAAAGACTATGATTGCATAATCAACTATCAACCAAGAAAAGCCAATGTAATCATCGATGCTTTAAGTAGAAAATCCATGGTAGCAATGCGGACAATTTAGTTGCCAATATTAAGGGACTTACAAAGGTAGGAGTTAAAGATAATCTTAACAAGCCATAAAAGTACCTTGTCATCCCCGTTAGTTCGACCAACCCCGCAAGAATGAGTTCAAACGGGGCCATAAATGGATGAAAGGCTGATGGGATTGAAGAAAATTATATAGACGGGAAAGGAAATAGATTTTGTTATTGATAATAAATGGGTAGTTAGATTTAAGGGAAGCCTATATGTCCCATCGAGTGGAAGATTTCGAGGAAGAGATACTAAAAGAGGTGCATGTAACCCCATACTCAATACATCCAGGGTGTACAAAAATGTATCGTGACTTGAGTCAATATTATTGGTGGCTAGGAATGAAGAAAGATGTGGCTAATTATGTGGCAAGGTGTCGGATATGTCAGAAGTGAAATCGAAACATCAAAGACCCTTAGGAACGTTAAAACCACTAGTAATTCTAGAATGGAAGTGGGAGCATATAACTATGGATTTTGTTATGGGCTTGCCAAGATCCGAGAAAGGGACGAGATGCCATCTAGGTAATTATGGATAGGTTAACTAAATCGGTGCATTTTCTCCCAATCGGGACCACTTACGACCTAAACTAGTATGCCAAACTCGTATGTTGACAAAATTGTAAGGTTGTATGGGATTCCGGTCTCAATTGTATCGGATCGAGATCCTAGATTTACTTCAGTATTCTTAAAGGGATTACACAAAGCCATAGGTACAAGCTCAAAATTTAGCATGGCTTACCATCCGCAGATCGACGGATAATCCGAACGAGTCATTCGATTCTCAAAGACATGTTGTAAGTGTGCGTTCTAGATTGGTCCAAGAAATGAGAAAAATATTTACGACTAGGAAATTTTGCATATAAAAATAGCTATCAATCATCAATTGGGATGGCTCCTTATGAAGCCTTGTGTGGACGACGGTGTAGATCCATAGTACATCGGGATGAAATAAGGGAAAGAAAATTGTTAAGGCCGGAACTGGTACAACAAATGGTTGAGGTAGTAAATAAAATCCGCCAATGGATGAAAATGACTCAAAGTAGATAGAAGAGCTATGTCGACAAAAGGAAGACGGATTTGGAATTTGTAGTTGGTGATTATGCATTCTTAAAGGTTGCACCAATGAAAGGTGTATTGCAATTTGGAAAGAAGGGGAAGTTAAGTCCATGATATATTAGATCATTCGAGATACTTGATCGATTAGGCAATAAGGCATATCGTCTATTGCTACCACCCTTGCTATTGAGAGTTCATAATGTATTTCATGTGTCCATGTTAAGAAAATGTATTGGAGAGCCTTGCCGGGTCTTAGAGACGGCACCGCCAAACCTAACCACAAATTTAACATATGAGGAAAGACCAATCCAGATTACGGATCGACAAGTCAAACAACTAAGGAACGAGAGGAATAAATGAAAGATAAATACCCAAAATTGTTCGAATGAGTCAATTTTAAGGATGAAATTTCTTTTAAGAAGGGGAGAAATGTAACCCCGTGAAAATTCTTAATCATATAAAAATACATACCGAAATATTCATATATCTCTATATTAATTGTGGGTGTAATTTATGTGACATTTTAATATTTTATGGTGTTAATGTATTTGGTGTTTAAGTAAGTGTTTATGGGAATAAATTTCAGGTAACTTAGTTAATTAGCTTTTATTTCCCATAACACTCATTTAGAATATGCTATGTAAGTGAAAAAAAAATTATCTAAACATTAGAAGAATGCCAAAATTTGGGGAAATGTCGAATTTCTTGAACCGAATTCGTAGAATTACTTTTATTCTCATTACCCATCTTTTAGTTACAAATTAACACCTAAGCTTCAAAGCTTTTCCATTACTTTACACCTCACCTCCTTCAAACCCACCACCTAGCTTTCCAAAACCTTCCACCACTTTACACCTTATAAGTTTAACCTAAGAGACTTGTCATTCTTGTTATGTTAATTAATGAAGAAAGTTATATATATATATATATATATATATATATATATAAGAGAGCTAAATGGTCGACCACTCTTTAGAAAATTTTAGCTCACTAAAAAGAGAGGAAACCAAATTGGGAGAGGCAAAAATGAGAAAAGAAAAAGAGGAAAGAAAGAAAGAAGGAAGAAGAAGAAAAGACTAAGGGATTTTCTAGCAAACTTAAACTAAGTAAGTAAGTTTTGTTTCATGCCATAAAGTCTATTTCTAGGTGTGTAAATTACGTCATTGACTTGATCTATTGATTATGTTGTTATGGTTTGCTTGAGTTGGGATTGTATTTTTTGGTTTGACATGCATCTAATTGTTGTTATGGTGTTTATGATAAATTGTTGGTATGTGCATTCATAAAGTTTCATGTATGTTCAAGTATTGTTATTGGGTTTGGTTAGGAAATGAATGGGCATGGCCAAAATTTAGCTAGAGTAAATTATGGTTGATGTGGACTTGGAAGAAACAATTTAGAACAAGGTAGAGAATGAGTTTCTAAGGTTTTCGCTAAGGAAACCTATTCGGTCTACATGCTAAAATGGGCAAGGTTTTGATATATTCATGTAATTAATGTCCTAAAACTTAATTGTAACCAATTATGTATGGATTAGTAGTTAAGGATGAAAGGAAACTTCACATCTATCGAAGAAAATTTCTTGAAATCCCTAAGTCACAATCGACCTCAACCTTAATTTTTAGGATTTGAATTCCACTCATCTAACTCTAGAATTAATGCTTCAAGTGTACTTAAATAAGTATAATTTGAAGCATAGAAAGGTGAAACTTCAAGAAAATTTGAAATTAGGACCTAAAATTTCAAGAGCCAATTTTGGCCAATAAGGCTAAAATTCGGGTTAGAAGAGAAATTGCACCTTTTGTATGTTTTAATTTAGTCATTAGGACTAATGTTAATGTAATCTAAGTGATAGGATGGAATCTAGGTTAACACTCATTAATTATATGAAGGAAGGTACTTACATATGAAGTGAAGTTATAGATTGAGTAATACTAAATGGTGGTAATTGATTTCCTTGGGTGAATATTGTGTATGATGTGTGACATACATATAGCTATGAAATCCTATGTGTGGACTGGATTTCAAGAGTGGTTAGAGATTATAGGGTTTGTTACCCATTGGTTGGATGAATACAATAAATAAAAAATCATGTTCATCATATGCGTTCGAGGGTGGGTTGAATTGAGAGAAATCATTTGATTGAGAATTGATGAGGTTTGGTAACCAAACTGGATTAAATAGGTATTAGCAATGAAGCTATATGCGTGCTCTATTACTTGATTACACCATTAGGCGATGGATAATCCCACTAACCATATGCTACATTGAGGGATAATTTCATTGTTAGCCTTAGGTGATTTGGAAATCACTAAGAGATGAAACTAGAGTGTACTTGCTAATACCTAGGGTACTTGAACTAAATTGATGGGTGAAGCGAGAGAAATAGAAAAGCATTGCATATCACGTGTATCACCCTACTTATTGAGCTTTGGCTCATTCTATTGTTATAATTGTGTGGTATAACAATTAAGGGTAAAGCTAGTTCGATCGAGGATGCTACTAGTTCGACTAAAAAGGCTCATGTGTTATGCAAAAATATAGGAATATCTTTTGATTGTAGATAACGGATATGGTGTCTATTTATGAGTAAATGGCATCTTAGATATTTTTTAATTCTTGTAGCTATATTTATTAATTTTATGTAAATTTTATTGTACACACTTCATAACTTAATATTTTATTTATTTACGAAAATGTACATATAGGATAAGTAGGGATTTTGGGTCATATTAGCGTAACGAACCTAGCCACTCTTATTTGGGTAATAGTAAGGGAGCTAGGGGCGTTACGGAATAAATGTGATTTAAGGAGTCTAATCTTGGACTTGGATTAGATTGACAAATCTTGGACTCCCTCCTCTCTTAAGATGGTGCCACAATTCTCCCTTGGCCCCTTGGAAGTGCATTACGCCCAACACTCTTGAATCAAGCCATCAAGAACTTTTTTAAGCTTCTTAGTACTCCCTTGCATCATTAGATCATCTTTAATTTGTAATGGATCAAATCTTGGACTTCCAAACTCACCATCATGGACCTCCCTTGAAGATTCCACCTTACTAGTCCATTCGGCTTCTTGGTTTCCATCAATGCAGCCTTGACTTTCTTTTTTCTTATCGGGGAGTAAGAAGGATATAGGAAGAGAGAGTGAGAAGGAGAGTGAGATGGATAAAGAGAGAGAAAAGGGAGAGAGAAGGAGAGAGGGAGAGAGGTGGATAGAGAAAAGAGGTAGAGAGGGGGAGAGACATATAGAAAGGGAGAGAGGGAGAGGGAGAAAGAGAGAGAGAGGGAGAGAGAGGGAGAGAAGGAGAGAGATGAGTAAGAGAGAAAGAAAGGGAGAGGGAGACAAAGATAAAGGGAAGGGAATAGAGAGAGGTAAAGAGGGAGAGAGAGTGAGAGGTGGGAGATAGAGACAGAGAGAGGGAGAGAAAAAGGAGAGGGAGGGAGAGAGGTAGAGGGAGATAGGAAGACAAAGACAAAGGAAGGGAGAGAAAAAGCGGGAGGGAGGGGAGAGTGAGGGGAACAAAAAGGTAGAGAGGGAGAGAAAAGGGAGAAAGAGAGAGAATGAGTGAGACAAAGAAAGAGAGATAGAGGGGAGAAGAAGGGAAAGGGGTGAGAGAGAGAGAGAGAGAGAGAGAGGAGAGAGATAAATAACTCATTCTCTTCATCTCTTTCTCTCTCCCTCTCCCATTCATTCCCCCTTTTTTCATCTCTCTCAATCTCTCCCTCTCTTCATCTCTCTATCTCATTCTCCCTCTATCTTCCTCTCTCTCCCTTTCTTTATCTCTCTCTCACTCCCCCTCTCCCCTTCCCTTCTACTCTCTCCCCCACTCTCACCCCCTTTCTCCCACTCTATCTCTCGCTTTTTCACTCTCTACCCTTCCTACTTTTTATCTCTCTATCCCACCCTTACGATTTCTCTCCCTCTTTCTCTCTCTCATTCTCGTTCTCCCCCTCTCTTTCTCTCTCTCATTCTCGCTCTCCCCCTCTTTCTATCACTCTCTCCATCCTTATCTCTTTCTATCTTTCTGTCTCTATCTTCCTCTTTCCCTCCCTATCTCACTCTCACTCCCTCCCCTCTCTTCCCTCCTTTCTCTCCCTCTATCTCCTACTCCCTCTCCTTCACCCTCTTTCCCTCTCTCCCCTTTTTTCTCTCTATCTCTTTCATTCTCTCTCTCTTTCTCTCTATCTCTATCTATCTACTTCTCCCTCTCCCTCTCCCTTACTCTCTCTCCCTCTTTCCCTCTCTTTCCTCTTCCCTTTCTCCCTCTCTCCTCCCATTCTCTCCCTCTCTTTTTCCCAATCTATCCCTCTCTCCTTCCATTCTCTCCCCCTCTTCCTATCTCTCTCCCTCTCTCACTCCCTCTCCCTCTCTCCCCATCCCTCTCTATCTCTATCTCCCTCGCTCTCTCCCTCTCCTCCTCTCTCTAACTCTATCTCTCCCCTACTTTCTCTCCATATCTCGCTCTCCCCCTCTGTTTACCTCCCTCTCACTCTCTCCCTCTTCCCCTCTATCCATTCTTCTCTCTCTCCCTCCTCCTTTATTTCTCTCTTCCCCTTCTCTCTCCCTTTATCCTTCTCTATCTATCCCTATCTCACTCCCTCGCTTTCCCTCTCCCTCTCACTCCCACTTTCCTCTCTCTCTCTCTTTGTCTCTCACTCACCCTCTTTCCCTCCCACTCTTTCTCTTTTCTCTCTCTTATCCTTTCTCCCTCTATCTCCCTATCTCTCCCTCTCTCCTCTCTATCTCTATGTCCTTATCTCTCCCTACCTCTCCCTCTCCCTCACTCTCCCCATCTCTCTCTATGCCTCTCTTTTTCTCCTTCTTTCTCTCTTTCTCTCTCTCCATCTCTTTATCTATGTTTCACTCTCCTAATATCTATCCTCCTCGGTCTCTCTGTCTTTCTCTTTCTCTCCCTCTCTCTCTCACTCTTACTTTTCTCCCTCTCTTTCTCTATCCCTATTTCACCCTCTCTTCCTATATATTTATTTATCTCTTTCTCTCCCTCTCTCGCTTTTCCTTTCCCCTCTCTCTCACACCCTCTATCTTTCTCTCTCCCCCTTCCTCTCTCTAAATCTATCTCTCTCTCCCTCTCACTCTCCTTCCTAATTTCCATCTCTCTCTCACCCTCACTATTTCCCTCCCTTACTCTCTCCTTCATTTTCTCTTTATCTCTTCCTCTCTCTCTTTATCTTGCTCTATCCCTCTCTCTCTCTTACCCTCTTTCTTCCACTTTCCTCTCCTTCCTTTTCCTTTTGCCAATCTCTTCCTCACTATCTCTCCCTATCCCCTCCCCTTATCGCCTTCTCCTTCTCCCCCTCTCTTCCTCTCCATCCCTCTCCCGCCCTCTCCAACTCTCTCCCCCTTTTTTTTCTCTTTATAACTTTTTCTCTTCCTCTCTTTCTTGCTTTCTCTCCATCTCTCTCTTCCTCTCTCTACCTCTTCCTCATTCTCTTACTCTTTCCCATTCTCTTCCTCTCTCTTTCTTTATTTCTCTCACTCTCTTACTCTCTCCCTCTCTCTTCCTCTCTATCTCTCGTCTCCCTCCTGTCTTTCTCTTTTTTGCCCATTTTATTCTCTCTCTTTCTTACTCGTATCCCTCTCTCGCCCCTTTTTACCCTCTCCTTCTCTCTATCTCTCTCCTTTTTTCTCTCTCCCCTCCTTCCGTCACCTTCCCTCTCTTTCAATCTCCCACTAACATTTTTTGCTCTCTTTTTCTCCATCTCTATCTTCCTTCCTCTCCCTTCTTCTTTCTTTCTCTATCCCTCTCTCCCCCTATGTCCCTTTCCCTTTACCTCCTTTTTTCTCTCTCCCTCCTTTCTCTTCCTTTCTCCCTCCCTCTCCCTCTCCTTGTCTTTCCCTCCCTCTCCCTCTCCTTCCCTCTCCTTTACACTCTTCACTCTCCCCTCCCTCTCTTCCTCTCACTCTCAACCTCTTGGTCTCTTACCCTTCCTCTCACTCTCTACCTCTTAGTCTCTTACCCTTCCTCTCACTCTCTACCTCTTAGTCTCTTACCCTTCCTCCGTCCCCTCTCCATCCCTCTCTCTCTCCCTCCCTCTCTCTCCTTTTTTCTTCCCTCCTTCTCTTTCATACTCTCTCCGTCTCACCCCTTTCCTCCCTAACTCTCTCCTTATATCTCACTCCCTCCCTCTCACTCTCTCCCTCTCTCCCTACTCCTTTTCTCTCTCTACCTTTCTCCATCTTTCTCTTTCTTTCTCTCCTATTCTTCCTTTCTTTCTCTCTCTCCCTCCGTCCCTTACTCTCCCTCCCTTTCTCTCTCACTTTCTCTCCCCACTCTCTTTCTCTCCCTCTCTCCCCCTTCCTCTCCTACCTCTCTCTCTCTCCCTCTGTCTTTTAATCTTTATCTCTCTCCCTTTCTCCTCCCCCTCTCTTCCCTTCTTAATTTCAACATCATTCTCTGTCTCCCTCTTTTTCTCTCCCTCTACTCTTTTTTCTTACTCTCCCCCTCTCTCTCACCCTCTTTCCCTCCCTCTCCCTCCCTCTCCCTTATTCTCTCTCCTTTCTCACTCCCTTTCTCACTCCCACTCTCCCTCTCTAACTTTATTTCTCTCTCATTTTCTCTTTCTCCCTCTCTCCCTCTCTTTCTCTACTTTTTTCTCCCTCCCTCCCTCTCTACCTCTCTCTCCCCCTCTCTCCCTCTTAATCTCTTACCATCTTAACCTCTCTCCCTCTATCTCTCCATCTCCCTCACTCCCTCCCTCTCCTCCCTCTCTCCCTACCTCTCACCACCTCTCCCCTCCTTATATCCCTCTTTCCCTCTCTCTACCTCCCCTTTTCTCCCTTTATCTCCATCTTTCGCTCTCTACCTACCTCTTGTGACTCTCTTCCTCTCACCCTCTCATTCTCTCTTTCTCACTATCCCTCCTTTTCTCTTCCTTACCCATTCTCTATCCTTTCTCTCCTAACCTCTCCCCCTCTCCCTCTCCCTCTCTCCCTACCTTTCCCCTTTTTTCTTTTTCTCCCCCTCTCTCCCTCTCTTACTTTCTTCCCTCTATATCTCTCTCTCCCTCTCCCCCAACTCTTTCCTTCTTTCTCTTTCTCTCGCTCTCTCTTCCTCTTTCTCTCTCCTCCCCTCTATGTCCCATTCTCTTTCTTTATCTCTCTCGCCCCTCTCCCTCACCCTCTCTCCTAATCTCTCCCTCTCTAGCCTCTATATCATTCTCTTTCTCTCTCCTACTTTCCTTCTCCCTTTATCTCTATCTCTACCTCTTTATCTCTCCTCCTTTCTCCCTCTCTCTCCCTATCTTTCTCTCATCCTCTCTCAATCTCTCCCTTCCAATATATGTATATATCCCTCTCTCCCTCTCTCTTGCTCTTTCCCTCTCTCTCTCTCTTTCTCCCTCTCTATCTCCCTTTCTATCTCCCTCTCCCCCTCTCTCATCTCTCTCCCTCTATCCCCTTCTCCCCCTCCCACTCTTCCTCTCTCTCCCTCTCCTACTCTCTCTATCCTCTGTCTCTCTAAGTATCTTTTCCTCTCTCTACCTCTCTCTATCTCTCTATACGAGTGCTCCATCTCTTATGCTCTCTCTGTTCACCTCTCTCCCTTCACCCCTCTCTTCCTTACTCTCTCCCTCCCTTTTTTCTTCCTCTCCCCTCTCTTGCCCTTTTGCTCTCCTCTCTCTCCCTCTCTCACCCTCTCCCACTCTCTCCTTCTCTCCCCCTCTTTACTTGTCTCTCCTTTTCCCCTCTTTTTCACCCTCCCTCCCTCTCTCACCATCTCTCTTTCTATATCCTTCTTTCTCTCTCCCTCATTCTTCCTCTCTACTCTCTTTTTGCCTCTCTTTCCCTCTCCCTCTCTCTTTTTGTCTCTCTCCCTTTCTCCCTCTATCTCTTTCCATTTCTCTCTCCGTCACTCTTACACGCTCTCTTTCCTCTTTTTCTATCTCCACTTTCCCTTTCTCTCCCCATCTTTCTAGTCTCTCTCCATCTTTTCCTCTTTCTCCCCCTTTCTCCCTCTCTCTCTATCTCTCTGTCTCTCCCATCCTCTCCTTTTTCCTCTCTCTCTCTCTCACTCTCTCACTTTATTTTTCTTCCTTTCTCTTTCCATATCTCGCTCACTCTCCCTTTTTTCCTCTCCTTCTCTCTCCCTATCTCCTCGCTCCTACTATCCCTCTCCCTCATACACCCTCTCTTTGTTTCCCTCTCTCTCCCTTCTCTCATAATATCTCTCCTTCTCTCTCCCTCCCTCTCTTCCCTTCTCCCATAATATCTCTCCTTCTCCCTCTCCTTATCTCTCCTTCTCCCTTTCTCGCTCTTTTCATCCCTCTCTTATCCTTTCCCTTTTCCCTCTCTATCCTCTCTCTCTCTCTATCCCTCTATCCTTATGCTATCTCCATATCTCTCCATCTCATTATCCCTTTTTTTCTCTCCCTCACCATCTTCCTCTCCCACTTTTATCTTTCTCTCTCTCTCCTTCTCTCACTCCATCTATCATCCTTTCCCTTCTTCTCTTTCTCTTCTTCTCTCTATCTCTCTCCCTCTAAATCTCTCTCACACCTATTCTCTCTCTTCCTCCCTCTCCCTCTCCCCCTATCCTTCTCTCTTTGTCCCCCTCCATCTCTTCCTCTCTCTCCTCCCTACCTCTCTTTCTCGTTCCTACTCTTCCTCCCCCTTCCCCTCTATTTCTCTTCCTTTTTCGCTCCTCTTTTTCCTCTCTCTCCCCCTCTCACCTTCCCTCTTACCCTTCCTCACTCGTCCCTCCCACTCTATCCCTCTTCCTTTCCTTGTCTCTCTCCTTACCTCTCCCTTCCTCTCTCCTTCTCTCTCCCTCTCGTCTCATTATCTCCTCAATCTGTTTTCACTCTATCTCTCCCTCTCTGTCTCTCTGCCTCTCCTTTCCTCTCTCACTCCCATTCTCCCTCTCCCTCCCTCTCCCTTTATCCCTCTCTCCCTCTCTCTCCCTCTCCCTCTATATGTCCGGCTCTCTCTCCCTCTCTCTCTCTGTTTCTCTATCTTTCCCTTTTATACTCTCTCCTTCTCTCCCCTTTTGTTTCTCTTCTTCTCTCACTCTCTCTCTTGCTTACCGTCTCTCACTTTTTTCACCTTCTCTCTCACTTTTCCTCTCTATCCCTCTCCATGTGTCTCTCTTTATCTCTCCCTCTTTCTCTCTCTTTTTCTCTTTCCCTCTCCTCATTCTCTCTCTCCCTCTTTCTCTCCCTCTCTCTCTCCCTCTCTCTATCCCTCTCTCCCTCTCCCTCTCTCTCCATCTCTCTATCCCTCTCTCTCCCTCTCCCTTTCCCCTTCTTCTTTATCTCTTCTCTATCCCTACTTTCTTTATCTCTCCCTCTCTTGATCTTTCTCTATCTCTCTCTTCTCTCCTTCTAACTATCCCTCTCTCTTTTTATTTTTCCCATTCACCCTCTCTCTCCCTCTCTCTCCCATACCCTTTCTCTATCACCCTTGTTATTGCCTCTCTCTCTCTTCCTCTCCCTCTCTTATATCTCTCTCATATATCTCTCTCCCTATCTCTCAATCTCTCCCACTCTTTACCTCTCTTTCTCTCCCACTCTCCCTTCCTCTATCCCTCCCCCTCCCCATCTCTCCCTCTATCACCCCTCCCTCGTATTTCTCTCTCTAATATCTCTCTCTATCTTTATCTTTTAATCTCTCCCTCCCTTCTATCTCTTCCCTTTCTTCCTCTCTCTCTTAGTCTCTTTCTCCCTTTCTCTTCCTCTCTCTTCCTCTCTCACTCTCTTCTCTCTATCCCTCTCCCTTGTCCCTCTCCCACACTCTCTCCCTCTCTCCCCTCTTCCCTCTCTCTTCCTACTCTCTCTCCCTTCCTCTCTCGCCTCTCGCCTAATCCCTCTCCTCTTTCTCCCACTCTCTCCCTCCCTCTCTCTTCCTTTTTCTTTCTCTCTTCTTTTCTTTTACTCTCTCTCCTCCTCTCCCTCTCTCCCTCCCTCTCTCTCCTCTCTCACACTCCCTCTCTCATTATCTCTTTTGCCCACTTTTTCCTTCTCTCCCTCTCTTTATCTCTTCCTCTCTCATTCTCTTCCTTCCTCTCTCTCTTCCCCACAATCTCTCTCCCTTCCTTTCCCTCTCTCTCCCTTTCTCTCTTGATCACTCTCTCACCCTATCTCTCCCTCTCTCTTTTCCCCTCTCTCTTCACCTCACTCTCTCTATCTCTATCCCTCTATCCCTACTCTCCCTCCCACTCTTTCTCCCTCTCTCCCTTCCATTCTCTCTTTTTATCTCTCCTCTTCCCTATCCCTCTCCCACTCTCTCTCTTTTCCTCTCTCTTACTCACACCATCTATCTTCCTCCCCCTCCCTCTCTTTCTCTCCCTGCTCTCTCCATCTCTCTCCCTCATTTCATCTCTCTCTATCTCTCTCTTTTTCTCTCCCTCTCTCTTTCTCTTCGTCCCTCACTTCCTCTTTTTCTCTCCCTCTCTCCGTCCTCTCTCCTCTTCTCTTTCACCCTCTCTCATCCCTCCCTCTTTCCCCCTCTCCCTTTCCCTCTTTCTATCTCATTTCTTGTCTCTCCCTCCCTTTCTTTCGTATTCTCTCTCATTATCTCTTCCTCTCTCTCCCTATCTTAATCTCCCTCTTCCTCTCTCTCCCTCTCTCTATCCTCTTCTCTCTCCCTCTCTCCCCTTTGGCTCCTTCTTTACCTCTCTTCTCTCCCTACTCTCCCTATCTCTCCCTCTCCCTCCCTCCCTCCTTATCTCTCCCTCTCTCTTACTCTCTCCCCACCATTTCTCTTCCACCCTCCTTCTCTTCCTTCTCTCTCTTTCTTTCTCTCTCACTCTTTCTTTCTCCTCCTCTTTCTCCTTCTCTCTCCCTCTCTCTATCACATCCTCTATCCATCACTTTCTATCCCTCCCAATCTCTCCTTCTCTCCGACTCTTTCTCTCATTCTTTCTCGCTCTCCCAATCTCTCTTCCTCTCTCTCCCTCTCTCTCTCATTCTCTTTATCTCCCTCTCTCTCTCAATCTCTCCCTCTTTTGCCCCTTCCTCCTACTAACTATCTTCATCTCCATCTTTGTTTCTTAGTCTCCCTCTCTCTCCCCTTTATCTCCCTCTCTTGCTCTCCGCTCTCTTCCTCTCTCTCTCCCTCTCTTACTCTCCTCTCTCTCTATCTCTCCTTTGTCCTTCTTTCACACTCTCCACCCTCTCTCTATCCCCCTCTCTACCTCTCCCCCTCTCTCTCCCTCCCTTCTTCCTTCTCTTCCTCTCTCTCCCTCTCACCGATCCCTCTCTTTTCAATCTCTCCCACTCTCTTTCTCTCCCTACCTCCCTCTCAATCTCTCCCTCCCTCTCTCTTTCTCCCCTCTCTACCTCTCCCCCTCTCTCTCCCTCCCCTCTTCCTTCTCTCCCTCTCTCTCACTCTACCCGATCCTTCTCTTTTCCCTCTCTCTCTCTCTCTTTCTCTCCCTACATCCCTCTCAATCTCTCCCTCTCTCTCTCCCCCTCTCTCCTTCTCTTTCTCTCTCCTTTTCTTCTACTCTCTTTCTATCTCCCTCTCTCCCTCGCTCTCCCTCACCCTCTCGTTCCTCTCTTTCTCGTTTCTCACTCTCCCTCTCTAATTCTCTCCTACCCCTTTTTTCCCTCTCTCCATCTCTTCATCTCTTTCTCTTTCATTCTCTCCCTCTTCCAAACTCTCTCCCCCTCCCTCTCTCTTTCTGCTCCACCTCTCTCTCCCATTCTCTCTCTATCACTCTCTTTCACCCCCTCTCTCTCCCTCCCACATGCTCTCTCTTCCTTTCTCTCCCTCTCTCCCTCTCTCACTTTCTCTCTCCCTCTATATCTCCCTTTTTTCCATTTCTCTCTCCTCTCTCTATCCTCTTTTTTCATTTCTCTCTCCTCTCTTCCTCTCTCTCCCCTTTTCTTTCCCTTCGCTCTCTCTCCCTCTCTCCCAATCTCCCTCTCTTCCTTTCTCCCATTCTTTCTCTCTCCCTCTCTCTTCCTCTCTTACTCTCTCTTTCTCTCCATATCTCTCTCAACCTCTCTCCCTCCCTTATCACTTTCTCTCTCTACCTCTCTATCCCTCTCTCTAACTCTCCCTCTCATGTACTCTCTCCCTCTCTCACTCTTCCTTCATCTCCCTCTCTCTCGCTATAGCACTCTCTTCGTCTCCCTCTTTTCTCTCTCTTTTCTCTATGTGTCTCTCCTTGTCTCTCTCCCCGATCTCTCACTCTCTCTCTCCCTCTTTGATCTCTCTTGCTCCTTACCTCCCTCCCACTTGTCGCTCTCTATTCCTCTTTCTCTCTCCCCTCCTTCTCCCTCTCTCCTTCCCTCTCTCTCTTGCCTTTTCCTTCTCTTCCACTCTCTTTCCCTCATACTCTCCCCTTTTCTCTCTTCCTCACCCTCTCTCTCTTAATCCATCTCTCTCTTTCTCCTCCCCATTCCCTTCTCTCTATCCCACTCTATTCCCTTTCACCCTCTCTCTTCCCCTATCTCTCCATCTCTCTCCCTCTCTCCCCCTCTTTCTCTTCCTCTATCCCTCCCTCTCCCTTCCTCTCTCTTCCTTCCTCTATCTCTCTCCCCTCTTCTTTCTCTATCTCTTCCTCTCTCCTTCTTACCATCTCCCTCTCTCCCTTCTACTCTACCCCATCTCATGCTCTTTCTCCCTCTCTCTCTCTCTCCCTCTCTCTTTTATCCTCCCCCTCTCTCCCTCCTCTATCTCTCTATCTCTCTCGGTCTATCTTCCCTCTCTCATTCTTAGTCCCCTCCCTTTCCCTCCTTTCCCCTCTCTCTCCCTACTACTCTCTTCCTCTCTCCCTTTCTCTTGCTTCTTCCCTCGCTCCCTCTCCTTTTCCATCTCTCTCTTCTCTCTCCCTCTTTCCCTTTCCTTCTCTCTCCCTCCCCCTCTCTCACTCACTCTCCCTCTCTCTTTCTCTCTCTCCCTCTCTTCTCGCTCTTACTCACTCTCTCTACCTCTATCCTTCCCCCTATCTCCCTCTCTCCCTCTCTTTGTCTCTTCTTCCCTCTCTCTCCCTTCCTTTCCTTATCCCTAACTCTCTCACTATCTCTCTTTCTCCCTTCTTCCCTCCCTCTATCTAATTCTCTTTCTCACTCCCTCTCACTCTCTACTTCTCTCTCTCCCCCTCTCTTTCTCCATCCCTCTCTCCCTCTCTCTACATTCATTTCTTCCTCTCTCTCACCCTTTCTACCCCTCTCTCTTTTTCTCTCCCTCTCTCACCATCCTTTTTCCTCTATCTTTATTCTCTCCCTGTTTCTCTTTCCTTCCCTCTCTATCACTTTCCCACTCTCTTCCTCTCTTACTCTCTCACTACTCTCTCTCCCCTGGTCCCTCCCTCTCCCCCTAACTCTCTCTCCCTCTCTCCTTATCTCTTTTTCTCCCTCTCTCTTACTCTCTCCCTCTACATCTCCCTCTCTCTTGCTCTCTCCCTCTCCCTTTCTCTCTCACTCTCCCTCTCTCCCTATCTTTCTTTATCCCTCTCTCTTACTCTCTCCTTCTACATCTATCTCTTACTCTCTTCCTCCCCTTTTTCTCTCACTTGCTCTCTCCCTCCCTCTTTCTCCCTCTCTCCCACTCTCCATCTCTCCTTCTTAATCTCTCCCTCTCCCCGCCTCTTTCCGTACCCCTCCTACCATGTACCTCCCCTCATCCCTCTCTCCCTCTCTATTCCTCTCTCCCTCTTCTCCCTCTCCCTCCCTCCCTCCCTCTCACTCTCTCACCCTTTTACCTTCCTACTCTCACCCTCTCTATTTCCCCTCTCCCTCTCTCTCCCTCTCTCTTCCTCGCTCTCCCACTCCCTCTCTCTTTTTCTCTATCCCTTTCTACCTCTTTCTCTCTCCCTTCATCTCTTTTCCTCACTCTATCCTCCTCTCTCCCTCTCTCTCCCTCCCTTTTTGCTCTCTTACCTTTTATATTCCTCTCTCCCTCTCCTTGTGTACCTTTCTCTCTTTCTTATTCTCTCTCTCTCCCTTTGTCTTTTTCTCCCCCTTCTACTATCTCCCTCTCCCTCTCTCCCTCCCACTCACCCCACTCTGTCCATTTTGAACTCTCCCTCTCTATTCCTCCCTCTCTCTCTCCATATATCTCTCAAGTTCTATTCCTCTCTTTGTTGCTCTCTCTCTCCCTCTCTCCCTTCCACTCTCTCTTTCTCTACTCACTCTCTCCCTCTCCTTCCTTTCTCTACTCACTCTCTCCCTCTCCTTCCTTTCTCCCTCCCTCCCCTCTCTCTCATGCTCCCTCTTTCTCTCACTTTCCCTCTCTTACTCCCTCTTATTCCCTCTCTCTCTCCCTTCTCTCCCCCTCTCTATCTCTCCCTCCCTCCCATGGTCTCTCTCTCCATCTCCCTTTCTCCCTCTCTCTCCTTTTCTCTTTGTATCTCTCTCCCTCTATCTCTATCTCTCTCATTCCCTCTCTCTCCTGCCCTCTCTCTCTTTCTTTCCCTCTCTCTCTTTCTTTCCCTCTCTCTCTTCTCCTCTCTCTCCCTTCTTGCAACCTCTTTTCCTTTACTCCTTATCTCTCTTCCTCTCTCCCTCTCTCTCCATCTCCTTCTCTCTCCCTCTCTCCATCTCTCCTTCTCTTCTCTCTCCCTCTCTCTCCCCTTCCTCTTTCCCTCTCTCTCCTATTTTCTCTTTCTCTCTCCTTCTCTCTCTCTCTCAATCTCTCCCTATTTCTTTCCCAATATCTCCCTCCTCCCGTCTCTTTCGGCCTCTCTCCCTCCCACACCCTCTCCATCCGCCTCTCCTTCTCTCCCTCTCCCTCTCCCTCTTTCTCCTTCTCTCTCTTCCCTATGGTCTCCGTCTCTCTCTCCCACTCTCTTTACTTCTCTCTCCCTTCATCACTCTCCCTTTCCCTCCCTCACATCTCTCCCTCTCTCTCTCTCCCTCTCTTTCTCTCTCACTCTCTCGGACACTCTCTCTCTTCTTATATATATCTCTCTTCCTCTCTCCTCTCTCTTTCTTATTGTCCCTCTATTCCTCTCTCTTTCTTATTGTCCCTCTATTCATCTCTCTAACCCTCTCTCTCCGTAGTTCTCCTTATCTCCCTCTTTCTTATTGTCCCTCTATTCCTCTCTACCCCTTTCTCTCCCTTATTCTCCTTATCTCCCTCTCTCTCACTCAATCTCTATGTCTTTTTCTTCTACTCTATCTCTCTCTCTCTTTTGCCTTCCTAATTTTCATCACTCTCTTTTGCCTTTAATATCTCACTCCTTCTATCTCTTTCTTTTTCTTTCCCTCTCTCTCACTTTATCTCTCTCTCCCTTTCTCCCACTCCATCTCTCATCTCCCTATTCTCTCTCACCTTCCTAATTTCCATCTCTCTTTTTTGCCATCAATATCTCACTTCTTCTACCATTTTCTTTTTCTCTTTTACTCTCCCCTTCTCTCCCTCTCACTCTCCAAATCTCCCCCTCTCTCACCCTCTCTTTCTCCTTATCCTTTTCTCGCTCTCCCTCTCTCCCCCTCCGTCCCTCTACCTCTTAATCTCTCCCTCACTCTCTCCCCTTCTCCATCTCGGTCCGATCCTCACTCCCCCTCTCTCTTTTCTCCCTGTCTTCCCTCATCTCTTACCCTCTCTCTCTCTTCCTCTTCCTCTTCCTCTCTCTCTCTCACTCCCTCTCTCACTCTCTCTCCTCGCTCTATATCTTTCCCTTCTCCCTCTTCCTCTCTCCTTCTTCTTACCCATTGTCCCCCATCTCCTATGCTTTCTTTCTCTTTGCCTCTCTTCTCCTATCTCTTTTTATCTCTCTCTCTCCCTCTTTTCTCCCCATCTCTCCCCTCTATCTCTCTCTTTGCCTCTCTCCTCCTTTCTCCCTTTTATCTCTCTTTTCCTCTCTATCCTTCCCTCTATCTTCCTCTTTCCTTCTCCCTCTCTCCTCTCTCACTCTACCTTGCTCGTCTCTCTATCTCTCTCCCTCGCTCCCTCTTTGTCTTTATGTCTCCCCTTACCCTCCTCACTCACTCTCTCCCTCTCTCTCTTGCTCCATCCATATGATATGTCTTGTTTTAATGATTGATTGAAAGATGTGAGACAAAAATTAATGCACTTAAATTATATGATTAATATCATAATTAATAGCATTATCGAGAATGGACATGGACTATATGCGATAATACTTCGAGTAATGTTAGAGAATAATATCATGAGGTAAGGCATTTAGGAATCAAAGAAAACAAGTACTTAGGTGATTAATGTTAAAGAATAAGTCACTAGATATGACTCACCATGAGAACCCATTTAGTTTAGTCTATGAGCATCTCAAACGAGATAGGTACAACTAATCATTTGACTTGAAGTCATCATGGTTATCTCATTATAGGGCTTATGTATTTTGACACTCATTTCAATGAGCTCGATCAAGAGTCTGTATATAGGGAATTCTTTAGGTACACTAAGAATCAAATAGAGATAGGTAGATGACTAAGATATGTCATGTCATTCGTTGTATGCTAAAGGGGTTATCACATTAAACTTCAATACATGTTTGCTCAAGGAATATGTGGCCATAATGGGATTCCACCAATAGAGCATAGTTGGTTTACTATAGAGGTAAGGCATTTAGGAATCAAAGAAAACTTATGTGATCATAATCGAATAGACTATAAACCAAGTTTGAGATCACACTATGATAAATTCACATGAGGATTGTATGGTAACCATGCTCATAAAAGGTAATTGTAGATTAATTAATTAATCCTCCTATAGAATTGAGTAGTCATGATGCCTTGCTAAAGGTCAATCTTTATTTATGTATCAAGAGATAAAAGAGGTGTCTCTTATATCATGATACATTGCTAACATATCTAGGAGCCTATTGAGTCATACATATAAGTTTAACATTCATCTCATAAAAGGGAAGAAAAGATTTTGAAAAAAAATTCCAATTTTGAATGTTTCTTGCTTTGGAAAATTTTTTCTAAAATGGAAAGTTTCTTATTTTAAAAATTAATTTTCTAACTTGAAGTCAATTCAAAATTTGGAAATAAGTTACCTAAAAAGGAATTTAGATTTCTAGTTTAGATTTAATGGTATTTTGGAAATTGTTTCCTAATGTGGCCTTTCTAAAAAATATATAACCTAATTTATTTGAATAGTCTAAATTAATTAATTAATTGGGCCAAAAAGAGTTTAGACGAATAGGCTTAATTTAAAATTCTATAAGATATTTTGATGGTAGGATAAATTTGAGCCCCTTTGGATAAGGCTTAAGGTTTATAAGAATAATATCAAACAAACCTCTATATGTTACACCTCCTTGTCTATGAAGGACAAAGATGCCACCTCCTATACAAATAAGGGGGAGAGAGGCAATAAGGAGGAGGTTAAGAAAAACACACACACACAATAAAAAAAAAAGTGAAAAAGCATTTCTCTCCCCAAAAAGAATGAATTGCTATATTCCTTCTTAAAAGCCTAAGTTACTATAAGAAACCCTAACTTATTTCTTTATAAAGAAAATTAACTATATAAAAATACTAGAACTACCACTCTCTAGTTTTTATGGCTTCCTTTGTGGGTGTCTAAACTCGTTAATAGAGATTAGTCACATGAATGGCTCCATTCTAAAAGGTAAATCTCCACTACAAGACGAGAGGAAAATTTGTGTTTTATTCCATCCCTCCATAGAATGCATTATCATTCAAAGGAGAAGGGGAAAGAGAGAGAGAGTGAGGGGGAGACAAGGAGGGGCTGAGAGGGAGAGGGGGAAGAGAGGGAGAGGGAGAGGGAGTTAGGGAGAGGGAAAAAGAGAGAAAAAAGGACGAGTGGGATACGGAAAAGGTGAGGGGGAGAGAGAGGGAGGGAGAGACAAAGTGGTAAAAAGAGGAAGAGGGATGGAGTAAGGGATAAAGAAAGAGGGAGAGAGGGGAAGGGAGATAAGGAGAGGGAGAGAGAGTTGAAATGAGAGAGGAAGAGAGAGGGAGAGATAGGGAGAAAAGAGGGGAGAAAGAGGGGCAAAGAGTGTAAGGGAGAGAGGGAGAGAAGGTGAGAGAGATAGAGAGAAGGAGTGAGAGAGAGAAAGATAAGGAGAGAGAGATGACATGGGAGAAAGAGGGAGAGGGAGGGAAAGAGGAGGAGTGAAAGAAAGTGCTAGAGAAGGGGAGAGAGATTAAGTATGGGAGAGAGTGGAGGAGAGTGGGAGGGAGAGATGGTGCAACAGAGAGAGAGAGAGAGGTAGAGACGATTGAAAGGAAAGAGGGGGAGAGAGAGATAGAGAGATAGAGGGAAGGGAGAGAGAGGGATAGCGAGTGAGAGAGTGATAGAGAGAGAGAAAGTAGGGAAGGGAGAGAGAAAAAAGAAAGGGAGAGAGGGAAGAGAGAGAAAATAGAGAGAGAGAGGGAGATAGGTGGAGAGAAAGGAGAAGGGAGAGAAATGAGACAGATAGAGAGAGGAAGAGTGGAAGAGGAAGAGGGAAGGAGTGAGAGGGAGAGAAAAATGGTGAAAGACAAGGGGAGAGAGGGAGAGGAAGAGGGAAGGAGTGAGAGGAAGAGAAAAATGGTGAAAGACAAGGGGAGAGAGAGGAGGAATAAGGAGAGAGGGAGAGAGATATAGGGAGAGAGAGAAGGAGATAGAGGGAGAGAGGGAGAGAGAGAGGGAGAGAGGAGGGGGAGGGAGAGAGATCAAGAGAAAGGGCAAAAGAGGGATGGAGAGAGAGGGATAGAGAAGAAGAGAGCAAGAGAGGGATGTAGAGATTCGAATCAACATAAAAAGAAATGATGCAGATGAAAATAATATCATATATAAAAATTTTACTTCGAAACATCACAAGATGCTTGCAAAAACAACAAAGTTAGAGGATAAGATAAGTACCTCTTATAGCATAAATCATGTCTCTTATGTGAGGGATGCTTGAATCAATAGCACAAATCTATAAATTATGCCTCTTTTATAGTGCGGATCACATCTCTTGCATGAGAGATGCTTGAATCATGAGCATATATCAAATAAATACACCTCTATCAATATCCACACGAATATCTCGACCACTAGAATAATTCTAGAATGGAGTCACCTAAAGTCGAAGGGCTATCTATAAGTTGTTGTGTTTAAAGGCTAGATCACACTTCCACTTAAGGCAACTAGGTTTTCCTCTCAAAGTTGATAGGGTTTCTATCATCATAGTTATTAGGTTTCTATCTCACAATTATACTTATATAAATAAATATTATGTGTTGGTTGTATTTTACAAGAATCAAAATGTGTGTGAGCCATATTCCTACCAAGAAACTAATTTCCTAACCCTAAGGAGAGCAAAAACTTTGGGCTAATTATTTTGACAAATTAATATCCAACGACTTTGGACTTGGACTTCATTAAGCCCATTTTCTATGTGTTAATCGAACCAACCCATCGAGTGTAATTAAATACCGTAATCCAAAATTTATCCCAGTCTCACTAGGAATCTTAACATAACTAGATCCAATGAGAAAACTTAAGCCGATATGGAATCCTAATCCAATTAGGACTTCGGTCATACTCTAATTTCAAGTTGCTCTTTGTGTGTGACCCTATAAGTTCTTATTATGTTGGTAGTGATCCTAAAATCATAATTTAGAATCACAAATAGTGAGTGGCATATAGCAATGCATCACTACTACAAAAGTAATAAGAATGTTAGTGATTCGACATAACTTTTTCTATGACGTATGTTAACATACATTCTAGTCCATTTGTCCTAGATGTCTAGATTTAAACATGAGACATGGAATGTGTGATCTTATATAGTTTAATCTTAGCATTTCTTGATCCATAAGTTGACTACTCCAAACAAATGATATTAATATCTCACATCGATTCATTTGAGAATGGCCATGCATTTCACAATCTCACTCAATCAAGGAGCCCATAAACATCACTCATGTTATATAGGAGGGATAAATCCTATCTACATTACTCACATCCCTCTACATGATTCATGGTATATCCACCAAAAAACCTTACACGCCATCATGTTACGGATGACATTTGATCATATGAAAATATATAAATTTTCATGTAAGGAACCATAGACACTTAAAGTTGAAGGACCATGTACACCATAGTCATAATGAGACCAACTTATGACACTTATATAATGATCAACGTATTGATCTCATGGTAGGTCGATGTAGTACATGTTCTCCAACATGTACCCATGTGTCGACTTGATATCTCATATCCATAAGACATTGTTATCGATCATTACACACACTAGTCTTAATGCTTTATTATTGCCCTTTTAGTATATCAATAATAAAACACTTGACTAAGAAAATTTAAGAATAATAATATTCTTAAAACTTTATCATGCTTAGTTAATAAAATATAGTAATAAACATAATAAATGGAATACCTCACACACACACACACACACACACACACACACACACACATATATATATAATAGTATGATAAGTGTATGATTGGCTTCTAGTGGCATACACTAACAAGGAAAGGGAGGGAGAGAGAGGGAGAAAGAGAGGGAGAGAAAAGAGGTAGAAAAATAAAAAGGCAAGAAAGAGAGAGAGAGAGAGGGAGAGAGGGGGAAGAAATGGAGAGGGTGAGATGGGGGACACATAGGTAGAGGAAGAGAAGGAGAGGGAGAGAGAGAAGGGAAAGAGGGAGAGAGTGTGAGAAAGAGATTAAGAGGGAGAGGTGGAGAGTGAGGGAGAAAGAGAGAGAAAGAGGGAGAGATTGGGAGAGCGAGAGAGAGAAAGGGAGAGATACAAAGGAAAAGAGAGCAAGAGAAATAGAGAGGGCGAGAGAGAGATAGAAATAAAGAAAGAGAAAGAAAAAGAAAGAGAGGGAGAGAGAGATAAAAATAGAGAGGGAAAGAGAGAGGGTGGGAGAGATGGTGGAGAGAAAGGGAGAGAGGAAGAGCAAGAGAGGGAGGGAGAAAGAGAAATATATAAGGAGAGAGAAATAAAAGGGGAGAGAGAGGAAGAAAGAGAGAGAAAGAGAGAGATAGTGAGAGATGAAGATGAAGAGGAAGAGAGAGAGAAAAAGGCAAAGGTAGAAAGAAAGAGATAAATAGAGATGGAGAGATAAGGAGAGGGGGAGAAAGGATAGGGGAGAGCGATAGAGAGGGAGAGAGGGGGAGGAGAGAAATAGAGAGGGCGAGGAGAGAGAGGGGAAAGGAATGAGGAGAGACAAAGGGAGAAAGTAGGGGAGAGAGATAGAGAGGGGAGGTAGGTTGAAAGAGGAAGAGGGGGGAGAGACAAGGAGATAAAAAAGAGAGAAGGAGAGCAAGAGAGGGAGGGATTAAGAGAGGGAGAGAAAGAGAAAAAGAGGTAGAGAGAGGGAGAGAGAAAAAGATGGAGAAAGAGGAGGAGAGAGGGAGATGGAGAGAAAAAGAGGGAGAAGGAAGGAGAAAGAGAGCGAGAGAGAGGGACAAAATAATGGGAGAGAAAGAGAGAGGGAGAGAGAGAGGGAGAGAGAGAAAAGAGAGAAAGAGAAAGAGAGGGAGAGATAGAGGGAGTGAAAGAGAGAAGAAGAGAGAGAAAGAGATAGAGAGATGGAGAGAGGGAGAAGGGTAAAAGGAGAGGGAGATAGAAATGGAGAGATGGAGAGAGAGGGAGAGGGAAAGGATGGAAGAGAGAGGGGAAAAGAGGAAGGGAGGGAAATAATGTGATAACGAAGGGGAGAGAGATAAAAATAGAGAGGGAAAGAGAGAGAGAGATGAAAAGAGGGATTAAGATAGGTAGAGGAGGGAGAGATAGGACGACGGAGATAAAGTAGGGAGAGGGAGACCGTAACCCCGTAAAAACCTTTATCCGTAACGCGACGTGTATTAGAATAATTCTATATATATGTATATTAAGAGTAAGTATAATTATCACTTCATCATGCGAAATTAATGCTTGAAATATGTGATTTATGTTAAATTAAAGTTATTTTGCTTAAGAGTAATGGTTTAATTATTAAAGAAATCAAATATGCAAAATTAGTGTTTTAAGGACTATATTCTGCCCGAGTTTTGTGTGAATTATTTGAGGAATTTATGGTAATGTTTTGGTCAACCTTAAAGAATGAAAGTTGTTCATCTATGTGTTGAATAGATCTATATAAAATTGTATAATATTTAGACCTATACATTAAGAGTTATACCAATTATATTGAGGGTCTGTTTCAAAATGCATTCTCGCTGGAATTTTGGGAGAAGAATCGCTCGAATCTTGTGAGATTTATTTGATGCTCGTTAGATTGATTTTTGAGAAAAACTTAAAGAATAAAAGTTGTTTTTCTATGTGTTTAATAAATCTCTATAAAATTTCAAAATTTTTTTGATACATATAGAAAGATGTATTCACATTTTAGTATAGATGGGTTAGGAGGAAACACTGTCGGAATTTTGGGGGAAAAGAAATTCCGAATTTTTAAAAATGGAAATTTCCGAATTTTTATGAAAGAAAGTTTTAGTTACTTGAATTAAGTTAATTAATGATTTTAATTATTCTAAATTTTATATCGACACGTAAGTAAATGCAATAAATGAATTTAATGCCAACTCACCCATTATCGATTCCAAAGCGACTGAGCTTTCCTCATGACTCACCCATAACCTTTACACCTTATCCCATTAATTTATAACACTTATAGCTGAATGAAAGTAAGTATATATATATATATATATATATATATATATATATATATATATATATATATATAGCAAGTGTTAAAATAGGAGAAAAACTTTAGTAACCTGTAGGTACCGTAAATTGAGAGAAAAGGCAAGAAAGAAAAGAGAGGAAGAAAAACGTGAGGAGAGAAAGGAAAGGAAAGAAAAAGAGGAAGGGAAAAAGGAAAGAAAAAGAGCTAAGAAAACTATAATCAAACCTAAAAGAGGTAAGTAGGTTTCATTCTTTTGGCTGATTAATGTCTTAAATTATTTTGTTTAAGTTATTTTGTTAGTGTTTATTTCATGGGTTGTAATAATTTTCATTGGTTATATGCTTGATGCTTGGGATAAATCTATGTATGGATACCTTGTTGTGATGATTTATGATGTTATGATTTTTTGAAAAATGTCCAAGTATGTGTTGATGGGTTGGATTGAACTTGGACTAAATTTAAGTGAACTAAAACATGTTTAAAATTAGCTTGGAATGAACTAATAAATTAGTGTTGATAAGGAGTAAATTCTGTCCGAATTTTGGGGTGCATGTTCAAGGATTTTAGATCGATTTCTAGGTGATACTTAAAGCATAAAAGTCGTTCATCTATGTTTTATCTAACTTCCTTTAAACTTTCATGGTCATTGAATTCGTGTACAAAGAGTTACACCTGATTTAGTATGGATAGCTCTAGATAAACTACTATTAGTCATATTGTTCCCTAAGCTTCAAAAATATGTAATTAATTGTGTACTTGGTATTTAGAACTAATTTTTGGATATTTTTAAATAAATATGTCTAGTATCTAACATTAAATGAGTAAGATTTAATTCGGTTCTAAAATTAGAAAATTATTTACTCGATTAGGAGTTACCCTAGTAATAAACCCTAAAACCAAAAAAATTAGATTTTGACAAAATTAATAGATTTGGAATAAACTAAATGAGCTTGAACTAAACAAAATGGAATTAAATAGAGTCAATGGACCTAGGATAAGGTTAATGGGCTCCGATTAAAATAAATGGACTTGGACCTTCTTTTAAATATTAATGAAACTAATGAACAATATTAATGAGCGGAGATTGTGTTCTCGCTGTGGGTATCATGATTGGTATGTGAGCAATGGACAAATTCCGAGTGTGGGTTGGACCATGAGTATGGCATGAGAATGAAGGGTTGGTATCCGAATTTGGTTGAATGTGATTAAATATGTCATCACGTGCATCATGTGCATAGTGGGTGGTTTAAGACAAGTCAATTGATCGGGAAATGGTTTATACATCTAGGTTTGATAACCTAACTGGAATAAATGGGTATTAGTAGTGCAATACTCTAGGATGTGTGCCCGCACTATTAGACGATGGATTTTTTCTAATAGTAGTTACAATGAGGGATAATTCCATTGTAGTAGAAGATGATCCGAGGATCATCTAAATGAAATCAAGCCGTGTGCTTAGATTGTTAGACGATGGATTCCCGCTAATAGTAGTTACAACGAGGGATAATTCTATTGTAGCAGAAGGTGATCTACGGACCACCCGGATGATAAATAGAGTAGATCGGCTAATACCTGTGGTACTCGAGATTAAAATTGATGAGTATGGTGGGAAGTCAAAACAACATTGCATATCATGTGCATCACCCCGCTTACCGAGCTTCGGCTCACCCCGTTGTTATTTTTTTTATGTCTTGACGTAAAAAGGATAAGTTGATACGGATGCGGCTGGCTCCTCCTAACCGGCTCATGTGAGGCACCATATATTAGTTTTTATTTTGTCTATAAATTTGGGGTATGGAGTTCGTGAGAAATTGAATATCGTCCGTAATGTTTTATTAATGTATTTAATTATGTTATGTAAATTTTATCTTAAGGAGTTATATACATAATGTACTCGTTAAAGTCCTAAGAATATCATAAGAAAACTACTTAGAGTTTAGGGTATGTCGGCGTAACGCGCTTCGTCCGATACTCTACTTAGGTAGTAGAAATATGACTAGGGCGGGGGCGTTACGATATGGTATCGCAGCAATGGTTTAGGGAGTTGGGTAGAACCGTAAGTGCCACATGAGCCCGAGGATCGGTTTGCTACTAGATGGGTAATTTTAATTTACGGTTCTCTTAAACTATGTATGTTTTTTTTTATTGTGTAATGTGTATAAAATTTTGTTTGAAATTATTAATAACAACAAACCCTATCACTCGTAGATGCCGGCTTTGTATCGAGTACCAAGCGTGCCTAGAACGCGATGGCAACGGCAGCGCTAGCTGCGTTTAGTGGCCGAGCTAAATAACGTCACTATGGTTCCGGAACGGGACCTAGTGGCACATATTATGTGATTTCATGACCTACTTTAGCGAATCGCATTCGCCAATGCCTCCTTTAACCGGTATTTTAGCTCGGACTTCCTTCGGATAACTTTACGTCGGACTCTTCCACCGGGAGACCAACGATTGTTAGACGAAGTTTGGGAAGACATGATAGACCAACACTCTTATCGGGCTCTAATTTGAACCTTTGTACCAACCCGGGCCGGATGATCCCTCATTCGGTTGATGTACGGATAGGGACTACCCTTACCCATTGCTCGTGAGATAGTCCATGCGATAATGGAAAACCGCATTGACTCGGTGGTTACTAGAGGGTTCTTTCCCTCGACTTGTTCAATAAATAAGTTAATAGGGATCTCACCACATGTCGTGGTGTCTTTTGTATGTTCTATAATATAAATAGGAGTGCTTTTGATTGTAAATATAGCACGAAAACCTAGTAAAGGTGTGTATGAGATGCTTACTATGTATAAAAATGTATAATTTCATACGAGCATGAATGATTAGCATTAAATGCTAAAATCCATACTAAACTAATGTGAACTTAATGTGTACATAAAGATAAACTATGCCGCCAAGAAAGAACCTCGTATGAGTTGGAGGTGAAGGGACCTCCAATGATAATAGCTCGAACCAGACAAGAAATGTTGAATCAAATGATGGAAATAAGTGCAACAACAAGCAACAAAATCTACAAGCAACAACAACAAGTTCACGTGGAACAAATGAGGCGAGCTTTTAGCTACACAACAACGGCCTCCACCCCAAGCATAGGAATGATGCGGTAGAAAGGTTCCGCAAGATGAACCCTTAAGAGTTTGTCTGGGGAGTGAACCCAATGATAGCCGAGGAGTGGATTAAGTCTCTCGAGGCAATATTCAAATATCTACGGCTTGCCAACCAGGAGCGAGTGTCGTGTGCTATTTTTCTATTAACTAAGGATGCTCGCACATGGTGGGAGAGCGCGCGACTAACCGTAGATGTGCCGACTTTAACTTGGGAAGGATTTAAGGAGGTCTTCTATAATAAATACTTTACCGCGGACGTGAGGGCCGAGAAGATTCAAGACTTTCCGGAGTTAAAGCAAGATGGGATGTCGGCTTGTGAATATGTACGAAAGTTTGAACAAGGTCGTAGATTCATCCCATTTATTACCGGGGATGAAAATCTAAAAAGGAATAGATTTCGACGAGGATTAAACCCAAGAGTACGAAGTATGGTACGAATTTCATCCGCCAATACCTTCTCGGAAATGGTGGATAAGGCAATGATAGCCGACGAAGATCGAAAAAGATTTCAAAGGACTTCCAAGCAAAAGAGGCAAGGGTTTAGATTTAAAGCCTCTTCATCGAGACTAGTAAGACAAGTTCCGCCTAGGAATTTCAATCGAAGTGGTGGTCCAGAAACTCTCGAGCCACCGGACCAGGCACCATATGTTCCGAGACCACCGCCAAGCGACCAACCGAGATCAATGACGGGCAGTCCACCCCAATGTAGAAAGTGTGGAAGGTTTCATGCTAGGGAATGTAGATCGGACAATCGGGTATGTTATGTGTGACAAAAGCCGGGGCACATGTCCTATAATTGCCCACAAGTACGAAACCGGGACCGGGAAGAGTACTGCTCGGGTGTATACTATGACCCGGGAAGAGGCGGATCGGAGGAATACAACCGTAATTCACGGTAATGTCTCAATCCTTGGCTTAATTGCATATGTTTTGATGGATTTTGGTACCACGCATTCTTTTATATCAAACACGTTAGTAAAAAGCCTAGGAGCCAAACCGGAGACATTAGCCATAAGATATCTTATAGCGGTTCCTTCGGTGACACCATGGAATCGTCAAGTATGGTTAAAAAGTGTCCGGTACATATTGAAGATAGGAGATTAAAAGTCTGCTCCGATAGTGCTGGACCTCTAGAATTTTGATTTGATCCTAGGGATGGACTAGCTAATAAAGCATGGCACCAACATAGATTGTCGAGGAAAAAGGGTAACTTTTGATCTACTCGAAGTCAACGGTTCGAGTTTAAGGCCGATTCAAAGCTTCGAAAAACACCAATCATTTCGGCTATTAAAGCTCGAAAAATGCTAGGAAAAGGATGTATGGGGTACTTAGCGTATGTGGTAGATAGCTAGGTGGAGCAAAAGTTGAAACCGAAAGATATAGAGATTGTACAAGAATATATAGATGTGTTTCTAGAGAGTTTGACCACGCTACCACCGGAGAGGGAAATAGAGTTTGAGATTGAACTAGAGCTAGGTACGGCTCCGATTTCAAAAACCCCCTATAGAATGGCTCCTGCCGAGCTAAAGGAGTTAAAGGTGTAGTTACGGGACTTACTCGGATAAGGACTTTATACCTCTTAGTTCCTCACCTTGGGGAGCTCTAGTACTTTTCGTGAAAAAGAAGGATGGAAGTCTAAGGCTATGTATCGACTATCGAAAACTAAATCGGGTGACCATTAAAAATAAGTATCCATTGCCCTGGATCGATGATTTATTTGACCAATTACAAGGGGCGACGGTATTCTCTAAAATAGACTCACAATCTGGATATCACCAATTGAGGGTGAGACCGGAAGATGTGAAGAAGACGAGCATTCGAACAAGATATGGTCACTACGAGTTTTTAGTGATGCCGTTTGGGTTGACGAACGCTCCAATTCGCCTTCATGGACTTGATGAATCGAGTCTTCAAAGGGTTCCTGGATAAGTTTATCATTGTATTCATCAATGATATCCCGGTTTACTCTCAAAGTGAGAAAGAGCATAGGGAACATCTAAGGGTCACCTTGCATACGCTAAGGGAGCAACAATTGTATGCCAAATTCAAGAAGTGCAAATTCGGCTAGAGCAAGTGGCTTTTTTAGGCCATATGATGACGAAGGAAGGCATCGCGAGTAGACTCAAAGAAAGTAGAGGCTATTTAGAATTGGCCTACCCCGAAAAGCATAACGGAGGTACGAAGCTTCTTAGGGTTGGCGGGTTATTATCGGAGATTTGTGGAAGGCTTCTCAAAGATAGCTAGGCCTCTTACTAACTTGATGAAAAAGAGCACCGGATTTCGGTGGACGGATGCTTGTGAGGAGAGCTTCCAAGAGCTAAAACGACGGCTAGTCACGACTCCAAGTACTAATCATTCCGTCCGAGGATGGAACTTTCGTAGTTTATACGGATGCCTCCAAACATGGATTAGGAGCGGTGTTAATGCAAAATGAGAGAGTAATAGCTTATGCGTGATGGCAATTAAAGGAGTATGAGTGAAACTACCCGACACATGACCTAGAATTAGCAGCGAGCATTCTTTGCCCTAAAAATCTAGAGACATTATTTGTACGGGGTAAAGTGTGAGATATACACGGATCATAAGAGCTTACGATACATGTTTACACAAAAAGAGCTAAACATGAGACAAAGAAGGTGGTTAGAGCTAGTAAAGGACTATGACCGTATAATCAACTACCACCCGGTAAAGCCAATGTTGTTGTCGATGCCTTGAGTAGGAAATCGATCGCTACGTACGGGTGACCCGGACTCCAATAATGAAGGACCTACAAGCACTAGAACTAGAAATAGTTCCGATAGGCCACAAGAGCATGCTATCAGCACTATTAATCCAGATCGATACCGCAAGAAAGAATTCAAATTGAACAACGAAAAGGATGAAAAGATGAAGAAATTGAAGAAAGGTATAGAGGCCGAAGCGTAGTCCGATTTTGTGATGGATGATAAAGGAATGATTAGGTTCAAAGGAAGACTATGTGTTCCTGCAGATGGACAACATAAAAGTTGAGATACCGAAGGAAGCACACACAACCCCATATTCAATACACCCGGGAGTACGAAAATGTATCAAGATTTATGATAGTATTATTGGTGGGCGGGAATGAAGAAAGATGTAGGCGACTTTGTGGCAAGGTGTCAAACTTGCCAACAAGTGAAGGCGGAGCACCAAAGACCCTCGGGAACGTTAAAGCCACTAGCAATTCCGGAATGGAAGTGGGAGCATGTAACTATGGACTTCATCATGGGATTGCCAAGATCGGATAGAGGGTCAAATGCCATCCGGGTAGTCGTAGATAGGTTGACCAAATTAGCACACTTTCTTCCCGTCAAAACCACCTATGATTTAAACCAATATGCCCAATTGTATCCGGACAAAATCGTGAGACTACATGGGATTCCGATCTCAATTGTGTTAGATCGAGATCCTAGATTCACCTTCGTATTTGGGAAGAATCGCATAAGGCCATGGGCACCAAGCTCAATTTCAGCACGACTTATCATCCATAAACCGACGGACAATTTGAACGTGTAATCCGATTCTTGAAGATATGCTATGAGCGTGCATCCTAGATTGGCTCGGAAAGTGGGAGAAATACATTCGCTTAGTTAAATTTGCATATAACAATAGCTACTAAGCTTCAATTGGGATGGCTCCCTATGAGGCTTTGTATGGACGACGATGTAGATCTCCGGTGCATTGGGATGAAATAGGAGAAAGAAGATTGCTAGGACCGAATTGGTACAACGGACAGCCGAAGTAGTAGACCGGATCCGCCAACGGATGAAAGCAGACCCAAAGTAGACGGAAAAGTTACGCAAACAAACGGAGGATGGATCTAGAGTTCGTGGTTGGTGATTATGTATTTTTAAGAGTTCACTAATGAAAGGCGTACTACGATTTGGAAAAAAGGGAAAGTTAAACCCGCGGTACATAGGACCGTTTGAGATACTAGAGTGAGTAGGAGATAAAGCGTATCGCATATTGCTACCACCATCCTTAGCAGGAATACACAATGTATTTCATATGTCTATGCTAAGGAAGTGCATTGGAGAGCCGAGTTTAATTTTGAATATAGAGCTATTGAATCTTACTCCAGATTTAACATACGAAGAGAGACCAGTCCGAACTTCTCGATCGACGGGTCAAACGGTTTAAAAATAAGGAGATAGGGCTAGTTAAGGTTTTGTGGGAAAACCATAACCTCGAAGAAATGACTTGGGAAAGTGAGCAAGAAATGAAAGATAAATACCCCAAGTTATTCAAGTAAATCAATTTCAAGGACGAAATTTCTTTTGAGGGAAGAATTATAACCCCGTAAAAACCCTTATTCGTAACGCGACGTGTATTAGAATAATTCTATATATATGTATATTAAGAGTAAGTATAATTATCATTTCATCATGAGAAATTAATGCTTGAAATATGTGATTTATGTTAAATTAAAGTTATTGTGCTTAAGATTAATGGTTTAATTATTAAAGAAATCAAATATGCAAAATTAGTGTTTTAAGGACTATATTCTCGCCCGCGTTTTGTGTGAATTATTTGAGAAATTTATGGTAATGTTTGGGTCAACCTTAAAGAATGAAAGTTGTTCATCTATGTGTTGACTAGATCGGTATAAAATTGTATAATATTTAGACCTATACATTAAGAGTTATACCAATTATATTGAGGGTTGTTTTGAAATGCATTCTGCTGGAATTTTGGGAGAAGAATCTACCCGAATCTTGTGAGATTTATTTGATGCTGTTAGATTGATTTTTGAGAAAAAATTAAAGAATAAAAGTTGTTTTTCTAGGTGTTTAATAGATCTCTATAAAAGTTCAAAATTTTTTTGATACATATAGAAAGAGTTATGCACATTTTAGTATAGATGGGTTAGGAGGAAACACTCGCTGGAATTTTGGGGGAAAAAGAAATTCCGAATTTTTAAAAATGGAAATTTCCGAATTTTTATGAAGGAAAGTAGTTTTAGTTACTTGAATTAAGTTAATTAATGATTTTAATTAGTCTAAAGTTTATATAGACACCTAAATAAATGCAATAAATGAATTTAATGCCAACTCACCCATTATGGATTCCAAAGCGACCAGACTTTCCTCATGACTCACCCATAACCTTTACACCTTATCCCATTAATTTCTAACACTTGTAGCTGAATAAAAGTAAGTATATATATATATATCAAGTGTTAAAATAGGAGAAAAACTTTAGTAACCCGTAGGTACCAGAAATTGAGAGAAAAATGGCAAGAAAGAAAAGAGAGGAAGAAAAACGTGAGGAGAGAAAGGAAAGGAAAGAAAAAGAGGAAGGGAAAAAGGAAAGAAAAAGAGCTAAGAAAACTATAATCAAACCTAAAAGAGGTAAGTAGGTTTCATTTTTTTGGCTGATTAATGTCTTAAATTATTTTGTTTAAGTTATTTTGTTAGTGTTTATTTCATGGGTTGTAATAATTTTCAATGGTTATATGCTTGATGCTTGGGATAAATCTATGTATGGATGCCTTGTTGTGATGATTTATGATGTTATGATTTTTTGAAAAATGTCCAAGTATGTGGTGATGGGTTGGATTGAACTTGGACTAAATTTAAGTGAACTAAAACATGTTTAAAATTGGCTTGGAATGAACTAATAAATTAGTGTTGATAAGGAGTAAATTCTGTCCGAATTTTGGGGTGTATGGTCAAGGATTTTAGATCGATTTCTAGGTAAAACTTAAACCATAAATGTTGTTCATCTATGTTTCAACTAACTTCCTTTAAAACTTCTTGGTCATTGGATTCGTGTACAAAGAGTTACACCTGATTTATTATGGATAGCTCTAGATAAACTACTATTAGGCAGATTGTTCCCTAAGTTTCAAAAATTTGTAATTAATTGTGTACTTGGTATTTAGACTTAATTTTTTGATATGTTATAAATAAATATGTCTAGTAGTTAACATAAAATTATTAAGATTTTATTATGTTTTGAAATAAAAAAATTATTTACTCGATTAGGAGTTACCCCGTAATAAACCCTAAAACCAAAAAAATTAGATTTTGACAAAATTAATAGGTTTGGAATAAACTAAATGAGGTTGGAATAAATAAAATGGAATTAAATAGAGTCAATGGACCTAAGATAAGGTTAATGGGCTCAGATTAAAGTAAATGGACTTGTACCTTCTTTTAAATATTAATGAAACTAATGAACAATATTAATGAGTGGAGATTGTGTTCTCACTCGTGGGTATCATGATTGGTATGTGAGCAATGGACAAATTTCGAGTGTGGGTTGGACCATGAGTATGGCATGAGAATGAAGGGTTGGTACCCAAATTTGGTTGAATGTGATTAAATATGTCATCACGTGCATCATGTGCATAGTGGGTGGTTTAAGATAAGTCAATTGATTGGGAAATAGTTTATACATCTAGGTTTGATAACCTAATCGGAATAAATGGGTATTAGTAGTCCAAGTACTCTAGGATGTGTGCTCGCACTATTAGACGATGGATTTCCGCTAATAGTAGTTACAACGAGGGATAATTCCGTTGTAGCGAGAAGATGATCCGAGGATCATCTCGGATGAAATCAAGTCGTGTGCTTGCACCTTGTTAGACGATGGATTCCCGCTAACAATAGTTACAACGAGGGATAATTCCGTTGTAGCAGAAGGTGATCTCGCGGACCACCCGGATGATAAATAGAGTAGATCGGCTAATACCTGGGGTACCCGAGATTAAAATTGATGAGTATGGTGGGAAGTCAAAACAACATTGCATATCATGTGCATCACCCCGTTGTTATTTTTTTTATGTCTTGACAAAAAAAGGACAAGTTGGTACGGATGTGGTCGGCTCCTCCTAACCGGCTCATGTGAGGCACCATATATTAGTTTTTATTTTGTCCGTAAATTTAGGGTATGGAGTTCATGAGAAATTGAATATCGTATGTAATGTTTTATTAATGTATTTAATTATGTTATGTAAATTTTATCTTAAGGAGTTATATACGTAATGTACTCGTTAAAGTCCTAAGAATATCATAAGAAAACTTTAGAGTTTAGGGTATGTCGGCGTAACGCGCTTCGTCCAGTACCCTACTTAGGTAGTAGAAATATGACTAGGGCGGGGGCGTTATAGAGAGAGAAAAAAGAAAGAAAGAGAGTAAGACAATGATAAAGAGGAAGGAGAGAGAGGGAGACAGAGGGAAAGGGTAGAGAGGTAGAGGGAGAGAGAGGGGGAGAGAGGTAGGGGAGAGAGGGAGGGTGAGAGTGAAAGAGGGAGAAAAAAGAGAGATAGGTAGAGAGGAAGAGATAGAGATAAGGAGAGTGAGAGAGAGAGTGTGTGCAAGAGAGAGAGGGAGAGAGGGAGGGAGGGGAAGCGAGAGAGGGAGAGAGAAAGGAAGAGTGTATATGAGAGAGAAAGGGAGAGAGAGGAAGAGGGAAGAGTACGAAGATGGAAAGGGAGAGAGGTGTAGGAGAGAGGTGTAAGAGAGAGGGAGAGAGAGAGTATTAGAGATTAGGTGAGAGAGATAAAGAGGGAGAGAGGTAGAGTGAATGGGAGAGTAATGAAGATGGTGGGAGGGAGAGGGAAGGAGAAAGAGAGGAAGAAAGAGAAAAAGAGAGAGAGGGAGAGTAAGAGAGAGAGGGAGAAAGAATGAGAGGGAGGGGGAGAGGGAGAGATATGGGAGAGAGAGGGAGGGGAAAAGGGAAAGATAGGGAGAGAGGGGGAGAGAAAGGGAAAGAGGGAGATGGAGAAGGAGAGCAAAGAGAGAGAAAAGAGAGAGAGTGAGAGTGAGGGAAGAAAGGAGAGAGTGGCGAGAAAGAGAGAGAAAGAGTGAGATGAAGAGGGAGAGAGGGTAAGAGAGAAAGAGAGTAGAAGAGATTAAGAGAGGGATAGAGAGGGAGAAGGAGGTAGAGAGAGAAGGGAGGGGGAGTTCAGGAAAGGGGGAGGGAAAGTGGGAGGGATAAGGAAAGGGAGGGAGGGAAAGGTGGAGACAAAGGGAGAGATAGAGGTGGAAAGAGAAAAAGGAAGAGAGGGAGAGATTGAGATAGAGAGGGAGAGATTAGGAGTGAGAGGGAGGGATAGAGAGAAAGAGAAAGGGAGGGGGAGAGAGGGAGAGAAGGAGAGATTGAGAGAAAGGGAGAGAAGAAGGGAGAGAGAGGGAGAAAGAAATAAGAGAAAGGGATATAGGGAGAGATAGAGAGAGAAAAATGGAAATGGAAAGAGCAAAAAAGAGAAGGGTGAGGGAGAGGGAGGGGGAAGGGGGAGGGAGGGAGGGAGAATAAGAGAGGGAGCTAAAGAGAGATATGGGGAGGAAGATGGAGGAAGGGAGAGAGAAAGAGAGGGAGTGGGAAGGAGAGAGAGGGAGATAGAGAGGGAGGAAAAGTAGATGAGAGAGAAGGAGAGAAATATAGAGGGTGAGAGATTGATAAGGAAAGAGAGAAGGAGTGAGAGAGAGTGGAGGAGAGATGGAGAGATTAAGAGTAAGGAGAGAGAGGAAAAGAGGGAGAGATTGAGGGAGAGAATGGGGTAGAGGGATAATGAGATAGAGAGAGAAAGAGGGAGGGGGAGAGATAAAACTAGGTATGAGAGAGAAAGGGAGATGTGGAGAGTTAGAGGGTGGGAGAGAGGGAAAGGGAGAGAGAGTGAGTGGGAGAGAAGGTGAAAGAGGAAGAAGGAGAGGGAGAGAGAGAGATGAAAAGATACAAAGGGAGAGAAATAAAGGGAGAGAAAAAAATAGAAGGGGAGAGGGGAAAAGAGGGGTAGAAAAAAGAGGAAGAATGGGAGAGGAAGAGAGAGAAAGAGGGAGAGAATTAGAGTGGGAATGGGAGATATAGGGAGAAAAAGGGAGGGGGAGAGAGGAAGGGGGTTAGAGTAAGAGAGGGAAGAAAATAAGGAGGGAGGGAGAAAGGGAAAAAGAGGAAGAGAGAGAGAGATCAAGAGAGGGGAGAGAAAGGAAAAGAGGGATGGGGAGAGAATGAGAGAGGAAGAGAGAGGGGTTAAGAGAGTGGGAGAGGGAGAAGTGGGGGAAAGAGGGAGGGAGGGAAAGGGAAAGATAGAGAGAGGGAGAGAGGAAGATGAACATAGAGGTAAGAAAAAGAGGGAGTGGGAGAGGGCGAGAGAGCAGGAAAGAGAGTAGATGAGAGAGGGAGAGAATAAAAGAGAGGGGGAGAGAGTGGGAGAGAGGGGAAGAAAGGGATAGAGGGAGATAAAGAGATAGGGAGAGAGAATAAGGGAGAGATGGGGGAGAGAGGGAGAGAGAGGGGGAGAGAGAAAGAAGGAGAGAGAAAGAGAGGGCAAGAGAGGGTGAGAGAGGGGGATAAAGGAAGAGAGAGTGAGAGAGAGGGGGAGATAGAGAGAAAGAGAGGGGGAAAGAAAGAGAGAAAAATAGAGAGAGAGATAAAAAGAGAAATAAAGAGGGCGAAAGAGAGAGATGGAAATTGGAAAGGAGATAGAGAGGGAGAGAGAAAGGTAGAGAGAGGGAGAGAGTGATAGATGGGGAGAAATAGAGAAAAGGAGAGAGGGTGAAAGAGTGGGGGAGAGAGGTAAAGACATAGATAAATAAGAAGCAAGAGAGAAAGAGAGTGAGTGAGCGAGAGGGAAAGAGGGAAAGAGGGAGGGAGAGGGAAATAAAAAGGGAGAAGAAGAGAGAAACAGAGAGAAAAAAGGAGAGGGAAAGAGGGAAAGAGGGAGGGAGAGGGAAATAAAAAGAGAGAAGAAGAGAGAAACAGAGAGAAAAAAGGAGAGAGAGAGGGAAAAAGGGAGGGAGATGAAAATAAAGAGGGAGAAGGAGAGAGAAACGAGAGAGGGAAAGGGAGAGAGAAATAGATAGGGAGAGGGAGGTAGAGAGAGTAAGGGATATGGAGAAGGAGATAGGGAGAAAAAGAGGGAGGTAGGGAGAGAAAGGGAGAGAGATAGGAAGATTTAGAGAGAAAGGGAGAGAGAGGGAGAGAGATAGAGAGAATGATAAAGAGAGGGAGAGGGAGAGAGAGGGAGTGAGAGAGAGATATAAAGAGAAAGAGAGAAAGAGAAGGAGAGAGGGAGATACAAAGAGGGAGAGAGACAAAACGATAGGTAATGAGAGATAAAAAGAGTGAGATAGAAAGCAAGACAGAGAGGGAGAGAAAGGTAGATAGAGGGAGAAAGAGAAATAGAGAGAGGGAGAGAGAGGAGATAGAGGGAGAGGGAGGGAAAGAAAGAGGGAGAGGGAGGGAGAGAGTGGGAGAGAGATAAAGAGGGAGAAAGGAATGAAGAAAGAGGGAGAGGGAGAGGGAGAGAGGGAGAGATTAGGAGAGAGAGAGTGGGAGAGAGATAGAGAGGGAGAAAGGTAGAGGGAGAAAGAGCGAGGTAGATAGAAGGGGAAGGACAAAGAGAGGGAGAGCAAGAGAGGGAGTGAGATATAGAGAAAGGGAGAAAGATAAGGAAAGAGAGGTAGAGAATCAATAAGAGAGTAGGAGAGAGACTTAGAGGGAAGGGGAAGGAGAGAGAGTGGTAGAGAGATAGAGAGGGAACTGGAGAAAGGGAGAGGGAGAAAGAGGGGGAGAGGGAGGCAAAGAGGGGGAGAGGGAGGCAAAGAGAGGGGAGAGGGGAGAGAGGAAGAGAGGGAGAGCAAGAGAGAGAGAGATAGACAAAAGGAAGGGATAAAGAAAGGGGAAAGATAAAGAGGTGAAGGGAGAGAAGGAAGAGAGATGGAGAGAGGGAGAGAGAGGGAGAGAGGGAGGGAGGGAGAGAGATCAAGAGAGAAGGAGAGAGAGATAGAGAGTAAGAGAGAAGGAGGAGAGAGATAGAGGAGAAAGAGAGAGGGAGAGAGAGATAACAAGAGATAAGAATAGAGAGAGGGAAAACGAAAGAGAGCGAGGGAGAGAGGATGTGTGAAGGGATGAGAGAGGGGGAGAGAGAGGGGGATAGAAGGAGAGAGAGAGAGAGAGACGGATCAACCGATAGAGGGAGTGATAAGGAGGTAGGAAGATAGAAGGAGAGAGAGGGAGAAAGAAATAAAGGAGTGAGAGGCGGATAGGGAGAGACAGGGAAAAGGAGAGAGAAGGATAGAGGGATAGAAATGGAGAGGGGGAGATAGGGAGAGGGAGAGCGAAAGGGAGAGAGAGATAAAGAGATAAGGAGAGAGTGAGGGAGAGATAGGGAGAGAGAGGAAGAGAAAGGGGGAAGATAAAAGAAAGAGAGAGGAAGAGAGGGAGAGAGAGGGTGAGAGAGGGGGACAAAGTAAGAGGGAGTGAGAGGAGGGGAGATAGAGAGAAAGAGAGTGGGAGAGAGAGGGATAAAAATAGAGGAAGAGATCGGGAGAGAAATAGAGAGGGCAAAGAGAGAGATTGAAATTGGAAAGGAGAGAGAGAGGGAGAGAGTGATAGATGGGGAGAAATATAGAAAAAGAAAGAGGGTGAGAGAGTGGGGGAGAGAGAGGGTGAGAGGCAAAGAGATAAATATATAAGGAGAAAGAGAGAAAGAAAGTGAGTGGGCGAGAGAGAAAGAAGGAGAGGGAGAGGAGATAGAGAGAGGGAGAAGGAGGGGTCGAGAGAGAGTAAGGGACGGGGAAAGTGAGAGAGGGAGAAAATAGGCATGGAGAGGGAGGGAGGGAGAGAAGGAGGGAGGTAGGGTGAGAGAGGGAGAGAGGCAAAGAGATTTATAGAGAAAGGGAGAAAGATAGGGAGAGATAGAGTGAGGGAGAAAGAAGAGAGAGAGAGAGGGAGTAAGACAGAGAGTGAGAGAGAGATATAAAGAGAAAGGGATAGGGAGAAGGAGAGAGGGGGAGGGAGAGAGGGGGAGAGGGGGAGGGAGAGAGGGGAGAGAGGGGAAGGGAGAGAGGGGAGAGACCAATAAGTAAAGAGAGATAGATAAAGTGAGGGAGAAAATAGGAGAGAGAAGTAGATAGAGTGAGAAAGAGAAATAGGGAAAGGGAGAGAAAGAGAGATATAGGGAGAGAGAGAGATTAGGAGAAAGAGTGGGAGAGAGATAGAGAGGGAGAAAGGGATAAAGAGAGAGAGAGAGAGGGAGAGGGGAGGTAGATAAAAAGGGAAGGATAAGGAGAGGGGAGGGCAAGAGAGGGAATGAGATATAGAGAGGGAGAGAGATAAGGAAAGAGAGGTAGGGAGAATGAGGAAGAGAGTAGGAGAGAGATTAAAAGGGAAGGGGAGGGAGAGAGAGTGATAAAGAGAGAGTTAAATGAAGAAAGGGAGAAGGAGAGGGAGGCAAAGAGAGGGAGAGAGAAGGAGAGATAGGGAGAGAGAGGGAGAGATCGGGAGAAGGTGGGAGATATATTGAGAGGGATAAAAAGGGAGGGAGATGAAGAGAGGGAGATGGGAGAGAGAGGTAGACAAAGGGGAAAGATAGAGAGGTGGAGAGACGGATAGAGAGTAGGGATGAGAGGGGAAAGAGAGGGAGAGAGATTATGGATGAGAGGAGAGAGAGAGACAGAGAGCAAAAGAAAGGAAAGAGAGAGATAGATGGGGAAAGAGAGAGGAAAAGAGAGATAACAAGAGAGAGAAATAGAGAGAAGGAAAAGGAAAGAAAGATAGGGAAAGAGGAGGAGTGAAGGGGAAAGAGAAGAAGAGAGAAGAAGGGAAAGAGAAAGCGAGAGTGAGAGAGAGAAGGAGCAAGCGATAGAGGGAGCATGAGGGAAAAAGGGTAAGAGAAGGAGAGAGAGGGAGGAGTGAGAAATGGAGGGAGCGAGAGGGAGACATGGAGAGACAAAGAGAAGGGGAGAGAGGGATAAAGGGAGAGAAAGGGAAAAGGGAAAAGATAGGGAGAAGGGGAGAGCGAGTGAGAGAGAGGGTGAGGGAGAAAGAAAGGGTGAGAGAGAGGAAGAGAGAGAGAGTGTCCGGGATAGGGATGGTGAGAGTGGGAGAGAGATAAAGAGGGATATAGAGTGGATGAGAGAGGGTGAGAGAGAAAGGGAGAGAGAGATTGAGAGCAAGAATTACATCGAGATAGAGAAGGAGAAATGAAGCAATAGGGAGATAGAGAGGGAGAGAAGGAGGGAGGAGAGAGAGGGAGAGAGCATAGGAGTGATGAGAGCATGTAAGAGGGTGAGAGAGAGAGAGAGGACACAAGAGGTAAAGGAAGAGGGTGGGAGAGAAGGAAAGGGAGAAAGAGGGAGAGAGAGAAAGAAAGGGAAAGGGAGGGAGAGAGGGAGAGAGAGGAAGATTGTGAGTAAGGGAGATGGATAGAGAGAGGGAAAGGGAAGGAGAGAGTGAGAGAGTGAGGGGAAGAGATAGATAGAAAGGGAGAGATATAGAGGGAGATAAATAGAGAAAAGGAGAGAAGGGAAGTGAGAGTTATAGAAGGATGGAGGGGGAGAGATAGGGATCGAGGGAGAGAAAGAGAGAGGAATAAAGAGATGAAGAGAGATAGAGGGAGATAGAGCATGAGAGAGGGTGAGGGGGAGAGACAGGGAGAGGGAGAGGGTGAGGGATAGAGAGGGAGTGGGAGAGAGGGATAGAGGGGGAGAGAGAGAGAGGGAGACATAGCATAGGAGAGGGTGCAAGGAAGAGATAGGGAAAGGGAAATGGAGAGAGTAAGAGAGGGAGAGGGAGAGAGTAAGAGAGGGAGAGGGAGAGGGAGAGCAAAAGAGATGGGGGAAAGAGACAGAGAGTAGAGGGAGAGAGAGAGAGAGATAAAGGGAGAGGGAGAGGCAAAGAGAAGGAGGGGAGAGAGATAGAGAGTGGGAGGTAGAGAGGGGAAAAGAGAGGGATGAAGAAATGGAGATAAGAAGAGAGAAAGAGAAAGCTAGAGAGAAAGGGAGAGAGGGTGAGAAGGGGGAGAATAGAGAGAGGGAAAAGGAGAGAGAGAGGGAGGGAGAGAGAGAGTGATAGAGATTAAAAGAGATGGAAAGAGTGCTAGAGGGAGGGAGAGAGGTGGAAAGAGGGAGATAGAGAGAGGGAGAGGGATAGAGGAGAGAGAGGGAGGGAGAGAGGTGGAAAGGGAGGGAGGGGTGAAGAATGGGAGATGAAGAGAGAGAGATAGAGAGAGAAAAGGAAAAGAGAGAGAATGAGAGATCTAAATAGAGGGACGAGAGAGAGGGTGGGAGGGTGGGAGGGATAGAGTGTGAGAGGGGGGAGTGGAGGGAGGGATGAAGGTAGAGAGCATGAGAGGGAGAGAAAAAGAGGAGAAGAAGAAGGGAGAGAGGGGCGGGGATAAAGGGTAAGGGAGAGAAAGAGAGGGTGATGGAGATGAAGGGAGAGAGGGAGAGAGAAAGTGGGAGAGAGCAAGAGGGAGTGGGAGAGAGAGAGAGGGAGGGAGGAAGGAGAAAGAGAGAGAAGGAGAGAGAGAGTGAGGGAAGAGAGGGAGAGAGAGACAGTGGGGAGTGAGGAGGGAAGGGAGAAATGGAGAGAGAAAGGGAAATAGGGAGAAAGGGTGAGTTGTAAAGAGAGTGAGGGAGAAATAGGGAGTGAAAGAGAGAGAGTGAGGGAGAAAAGTAGAGAGAGAGGGAGAGAGTGAGGGAGAGAGAGACGGAGAGAGAGAGGGTACAGAGAGAGAGAGAGGGAGAAAAGGATGGAGAAAAAAAGAGATAGCTAGGGAGAGAGAGGGAGAGAGATATAAAGAGGAAAATAGAGGTAGAGGGAGAGATTGAGTAGGAAAGATAAAGGGTAGAGAAAGTGAAGGAGAGAGAGAGAGAGAGAGGGTAAGAGGGAGAGAGGGAGAGATTGAGTAGGAAAGGGAGAGGGTAGAGAGAGTGAAGGAGAGAGAGAGAGAGGGTAAAAGGGAGAGAGAGGGAGAGCAAGAGAGTGAGGGAGAGAGGGTGCATGTAACTCCTGTAAAAATTTCTAACCCTATAAATATATATACTAGATGTGAGTGGAAATTTATGTGATTTTTTTTATATTTTTTGGTGATAATATAATTGGCATTTAAGTGAGTACTTATGGGCGTAAATATTCGATTAATTTGGAAGTCACCAATTATTTCCCTTAACACCTACTTAGAATATATCATACAAGTGAGAAAAAGTAATTTAACATTTGGGAAATGCCAAACTAGTGGAACCAAACTACCTTAGAAATTTGGTTAGTCTAGTTACACATTTTTGTTATAAGTTGGACACCTAAGCTTATTCATTATTCTATTTGGTGACACATAGCAAGCTTTGACCATTGAACCAGCCACCTTGCTTCCAATTTTCCCCATCACTTTACACTTTGAAAGTTAACTTAAGACACATGTTATACTAATTAACGAAAGGAAAAGTGGAGTATATAAGTGTAGAGAGAGTTAGATGGTTGGCCAATTTTGTTAGAAAAATCGTAACTCACCAAAAGAAAAGAAATAGATTGAGAGAAAGGGAGAAAAAGGGAAAAGAAAAAAAGGAAAGAAAGAAAGAAGGAGAAGAAAATGTTAAGGGATTTTCTATCACATTTGAACTAAGTAGGCTTTATTTTATGTCCTAAAAGTTTGTTTTTATGTGTTTCTTTTATGTGGTTCACTTGTAACATTGGTTATGTTGTTATGAGTTATTTGTATTGGTATGATGTCTTCATGGTTTGCTATGGATCTTTTTGTTGGACTTGTATATGTGATGATTTGTTGAAGCTTATAAAGCTTTGTGTACGTTCATGTGGTGATACGGTTGGTATAAATAAAGAAGGGCTTGGACCAAAATTTGGTTGGATGAAACTATGGTTAAGATGGACTTAAAAAGGCATGAGTTTCCTAGCAACCCATTTGGCCTATATACCTAAAGGGGAAAGATTGGACCTTTCTATGAATTTAAGAACCTAGGACGTAATTGTAACTCAAATAAGTAAATTACGATGAAACAAAACTCCGTTAGAATGAAAGAAAATCTCATGTCACGTTTTGGGGAACCATTCGACCTAAACCCTAATTTTTAGGATTTGAGTTCCACTCCTCCAAATGGATTATTAATGGTTCAATTAGGCCTACATATATATAAATTAAAGTGTAGAAAGGTTAGGATCTAAATTCGACCATCCATGCCAAGATATGGGCTAAGAAAGAGATTCCACTTTCGAAACAATTTAAATTAGATTGAAAGGCTAATATTTATGTTAGCTAAGTGTAGGTCAAATTTTAGGCTAAGACTTCCTAATTATACGAAGGGAAGGCACTTACACATGAAATAAAGTTTAGACCAAATACAAATTGGTGGTAATTGTACTTTGGATGGATACGATGAATGGGTTGAGAAGACAGGGTTTGGTAACCATGATTGCATAAATGTGATAATGAAAACATCATGTGGATCATATGCATTTGGGGGTGGACTGGTTGAATTGACCAAGAACATGTGATTGGGAATTGATGAGGTTTGGTAACCAAACTAGATGAAATGGGTATTAGCAAGTGAAGTTGTGCACGTGCTCTATTAGTTGATTACACTCGTTAGACGATGGCTAATCTTGCTAATCATGTGCTACAACGAGGGATAATTCTATTGTTAGCGGTAGGTGATTCGAGTAATCATCGAGAGATGAAAATAGAGCGAACTTGCTAATACCTAGGGTACCTAAACTAAAATTGATGGGGAAAGGCAGAGTAATAGGAAAGTACTACATATCACAAGTATCACCCTACTTACCGAGCTTTGGCTCATTTTGTTATTGTCAATGTGTCATGTAACGAGTAAGGGCAAGGATAATTCATTCAAGGATGCTCGTTGGTTCTCACTAAAAGAGGCTCATGTGTCAACCGAGAATGTAGAAATCACTTTTGTTTATAAATTAGGGGGTATGGTGTCTATTAGCGGATAAAGGGCATTTTAGATATTTTATAATTTCCTATAACTTTATTTATTAACGGTATATAAATTGTATTGTACGAACTCCATGGTTATGTATTATGGAAGTAAGTTGGGATTTTAGTCTTAACAATGTAACGAACCTAGCCATACCTCTCGGGAAATTGGTAATGAAGCTAGGGGCATTACATAAGTGGTATTAAAGCCTAGGTTTAGGGAACCAAGTAGAGTCTTAAGTGTCACATTAGCCTAGAGACTAATATGCTACCCGATGGGTAAAAATTTAATTATTTGTTTCTTATAAATGTGTGTGTTTATCGTGTGCTTTTCTATATAATATATAGCTATTTCTTGGAAATATTATTGATGGTTAATATTGTCATTACAAATGCCGTACCTATTTCGTGTTCCCCGTGCCGCTAGGACACGCCAACAACGAGCCACCCTAGCCGCATACTAGGCTAAGCTAAACGACCTTATTATGGCCCCGTACCAAGATCCGGTGGCACATGTTATCCGGGTACATGACCTAATTCAGCGGATAGTGTTCACTAATGCCTCTTTTGACCGGTACCCTAATGTGAATTTTTTGAGGATGACCGTATGTTGGACTCTTTTATCGAGAGACCAGCGATTCATCGGATGCTATCTCGGGAGAGGGAGATAGATCAAAATTCTCATCGAAACTTGATTTGCGCCTTCCTATTGATACAGAGTTAGGTGAACCCTTACTCGGTTAATGGTTAACCGGGATCTACCTTTGAGCCTTGCTTGTGAGATAGTACATATTGCATCGATTGATGTCGTCGATCGGTGTAGAGTAGAGTACTCCTTTCCATGATGTGTCCGATACGTTAATCCAACACAGTAGAGGTATTATTAGGGGAAAACTTATCGTACGACATAGTGTCTTTGTGCACCTTTTGATGTAACTAGAAATGCCCTTTTTAGTATAAATATGACATGTACATCTTTTGATATAACTATGTTTGTCAATATGATCTGTTTGTTATGTGTGATATGTTTAGTTTTATATGTTCTTGGATACTTTATATTGTGTGATGCAAGTAATTGGAAAGAATTTTGATACTAAAACTAACTTGAACGTATATGTACAAAGCTAAATCATGCCAAGAAAGAATCCAAGTACAAGTACGAGGAGAAGGGACCTCTAATAATAACAATGGGAATCAATAAGAAGCTTTGAATCATATGATAGAAATAATGCAACAACAACAACAAGCGATGCAACAACAATAACAAACCCATACGAAGCAAATGAGGTAGCTCCTAGCTATGTAACAGTAGCCTCCGCCTCGAATAGGAATGAGATAGTGGAAAGATTTTGAAAAATTATTGCCCAAAAGTTTGCTAGGGGTGTTAATCCAATGGTAGCCAAAAAATGGATCAAGTCCTTGGAAGCAATATTTGAGTATCTACAATTTACCAATAATGAGCTAGTGTCATGCGCTATCTTTATGCTAACCAAAGACGCCCATACATGATGGGAAAGCACATGAATAATAGTAGACATGCCTACTTTCACGTGGGAAGGGTTTAAGGAGATCTTTTACAATAAGTACTTTACCACGGATGAATAACGAGTATGTCCGTGGTGAGTATGTATGAAAGTTTAAACAAGGGTGCAGTTTCATCCCATTCATTAAAGAGGATGGAAATTTGAAAAAGAACCAATTCCTAGCAGGGTTAAACCTAAGAGTTTAGAGCATGGTATGGATGTTGGCCGCCCATACCTTTCCGGACATGGTAAACAAGGCAATGTTAGCGGACGATGATCAAAAAGAGATCACGAAAGAAGTACAATAGAAGAGGAAAGCATTTAAATCTTGAGCCTCTTCATCCGAGCTAGTGAGTCAAGGCTCACCTAGGAATTTTAATCAAGGCTATGGCCTAAGAAATACATGAGTCACTAGACCGAGCACCATACGCTTGTAGACCACTATCGGTAATCGGTCGGGATCGACGATGACTAATCAACCTCGATGTAGTAAGTGTGGGAGGTTCCACATCAAGGAGTGTCGACCGGACATGAGGACTTGTTATGTATGTCTTAAGCAAGGCACGTATCCTACAACGAGCTCTAGGTGCAGTAGATTAGGACCGGGAAGGCTACCTACTCGAGCTTATATAATGATGCAATAGGAGGTCGATTGGAGAAACATGGTATTGATTTATGGTAATGTCTCAATCCTTGACTTGATTACTTATCTTTTGATAGATTTTGGTGCTACACATTCATTCGGATCAAAAAAATTAGTAAAAAACCTAGGTGCCAAACCCGAGACATTAGCTATATAGGGTATCTTATAGTTGTCCCTTCCGGAGAATTTATGGAGTCGACAGGCATAGTTAAAAAGTGTATTACGGATTGAGAATAGATGTCTAGAGGTTGATCCGATAGTGTTGGACCTCTAAGATTTTGATATGATCTTGGGGATGGATTGGCCAATAAGGTATGGTGCCACTATAGATTGTTGAGGTAGAAGGGTAATTTTTGAACTACTTAGGAATTAGCAGTTAGAATTTAAGGTCGATTCGATTTTTTAAGCCATATCCGCCATCTCGGCTTTAAAGGCTCGAGAGATGCTAGAAAAAAGATATATGGGATACCTAGCGCACGTGGTGGACAATCGGGTAGAACAAATGTCAAAGCCGAAAGACATAGAGGTAGTGCAAAAGTACCTAGATGTATTCCTAGAAAGCTTAACTAAGTTGTCATTGTAAAGGGAGAAAAAATTTGAGATTGATCTAGAATCAAGCACGACTCGATTTCTAAAACTCCCTATAGAATGGATCTAGCCAAGTTGAAATAGTTGAAGGCATAGTTGCGGGACTTACCGGATAAGGGATTTATACACCCTAGTTCCTCACCCTTAAGAGCTTCGATATTGTTAGTAAAGAAAAAAGATGGTAGCCTATGGTTATGTATTGACTATCGAGACTTGAATCGGGTGATCGTTAAAAATAAGTATTTGTTACCATGGATTGATGATTTGTTCGATCAATTACAAGGCTCAATGATGTTTTCCAAAATAGATTTACAATCAAGGTATCACTAATTAAGGATAACGCCGGAAGATGTAAGGAAAATAGTGTTTCGAACGAGATACGATCACTATGAATTCCTAGTGATGTCGGTTGGATTGACTAACACTCTAGCTACTTTTATGGACTTGATGAATCAAGTGTTTATGGAATTCTTAGATAAATTTATCATCATGTTCATTAATGATATTCCAGTTTATTCTCAAAGTGAGGAGGAACATAAGGGGCATTTCGAGCTACCTTGCAAACATTAAGGGAGCAACGAGTTGTATGTAAAGTTTAAGAAGTGTGAGTTCCGGCCGCAACGAGTTGCTTTTCTCGACCACATAGTAATGAAGGAAGGCATAGCAATGGATCTAAAGAAGATAGAAGCCATTCAAAACCGGCCTACCTTGAAGAATGTGTTAGAGGTATGAAGTTTCTTAGGTTTAGCCAGTAATTATCTGGAGATTTGTTAAGGGCTTCTCTAAGATAACAATTCCTCTTACTAACCCGATGAAGAAGAGTGTGAAATTTCAAAGGACGGACGCTTGTGAGAATAGTTTTCAAGAATTGAAATGATGGTTAATCACGACCCTAGTACTAACCATTTTGTTCGAAGATGAAAACTTTATGGTGTATAGTGATGCTTCTAAGAATGGGTTAGAAGTTGTTTTAATGCGGAATGGAAGGATGGTAGCCTATGCTTCATGGTAATTGAAAGAATATGCCTTGAAAATTTAGAGAATTATATAGAGCAAAATTTGAGATATATATGGACCATAAAAGCTTATGGCATATATTCACACAAAAGGAGTTAAATATGAGGCAAATGAGGTGGTTAAAGTTGGTGAAAGACTATGACTGCATAATCAACTACCACTCGAGAAAGGCCAATGTCGCTATCGATGCTTTAAGTAGAAAATCAATAGCAATGATGCGGATAATTTCGTTGCCGATAGTGAGGGATTTACAAAAGCTAGAATTAAAGGTAATCCCTAGAGGCCAAGGGAGCATCATTTCAGCTTTATTAGTCCAATCGACTCGCAAGAAAGAGTTCAAATAGGGCAACAAATGGACAAAAAGCTAAAAGAATGAAAGAAAAGTGTGGAGGCTCGGAAAGGAGTCTAACCTTATTGTTGATGACAAGGGAGTGATCACATTTAGGAAACAATTATGTGTTCCTTGGGTAGCAGACTTGAAGAAAGAAATATTGAGAGAGGCACATGCATCCCCATACTCGATACATCCGAGTGAGCACTAAAATGTATCAGGATTTGAAATAATGTTATTGGTGGTTGGGAATGAAGAAAGATGTAGTGAGCTATGTGACGAGGTGTCGGATCTATCAATAAGTGAAGGTAGAGCATCAAAGACCTATGGGAGTGTTAAAACCACTCGGTAATTCCAAAATAAAAATGGGAGCATATAACTATGGATTTTGTCATAGGGATTACCAAGATCGGAAAAAGGGTCGGATGCCATTTGGGTGATCATGGACGAGTTGACTAAATTGGCATATTTCCTTCAAGTTAAGACTACTTATAGCCTAAGCCAGCATGCTCAGTTGTATATTGATAAAATTGTGAGGCTACACGGGGTCTCGATCTCAATCTTGTCAAATCAAGATCCTAGATTCACCTCAATATTCTAGAAAAGTTTACATAGGGCCATACGGACAAGGCTAAACTTCAGCATGGCTTACCATCCATAAATTGATGGACAATCTGAATGAGTCATTTAGATTATCGATGACATGTTGCAAACATGCATTGTAGATTGGTTCGAGAAATGAGAAAAATGTTTACGACTAGCCGAGTTTGCATATAATAATAGCTATCAATTGTTAATCGGGATGACTCCTTATGAAGCTTTGTATGGAAGAAAATGTAGATCCCCAATACACTAGGATGAAGTAGGGGAAAGAAAGTTATTGGGGCCGAATTAGTGTAACAAATGATTGAGGTGGTAGATAAGATTCACCAACGGATGAAGATGACCCGAGGAGAAAGGATCCGGAGTTTGCAGCTAGTGACTATGTTTTCTTAAGGGTTTCACCGATGAAAGGCATACTCGTGATTTAGGAAGAAAGGAAAATTGACTCCACCATATATTAGATCGTTTGAGATACTTGATCGAATAGGCGATAAGGTGTATCGACTATTACTACCGCCATCCTTATCGGGAGTACATAATGTATTTCATGTGTCAATGTTAAGAAAATGTATTGGAGAGCCTAGCTGGATTCTAAAGATAGCACTGCTCGAACTCGACCCCGGACTGAAAATATGAGGAAAGACCGGTTCGCATTCTAGATAGACGAGTCAAACAACTAAGAAATAAAAAAAATTACCTTAGTTAAATTTTTATGGGAGAATCACAACCTTAAAGAAATGACTCGGGAACAAGAGGAGGAAACGAAAGATAAATACCCGAATTTATTAGATCGAGCCAATTTTGAGGATGAAATTTCTTTTAAGGGGGAGAGAAATGTAACTCCCACAAATATTTCTAACCCTATAAATATAAATATCTTGGAATATCTATAAATATATATACTAGATGTGAGTGTAAATTTATGTGATCTTTTTTCTTATATATATTTTATGGTGATAATATAATTGGACTTCTAATTAAGTTCTTATGGGCATAAATATTTGGGTAATTTGGTAGTCACCAATTATTTCCCTCAAGGTGATACCCCCCATGGTCCACTTGCTAATTACCCAAAAGGAGTGACTAGGCGAGGAGCACGTCATGCCGACATGACTAATTTTTGAATTAATTTCAAACATGTACATTCTTATACATTAAGGACTTATTATATAATGAAATGCATACAAGACAATTTACATAATATGAACAAATATAGCAGAAGAAATTATAAAATTAATTTACAATACCATCAAAATGTTTATCGATACCCCAACCCCAAAAATTACAATCAAAAGAAATTTTGGTACATTTGTGTCACACATGAGCCTTTTGGAGGACCTAGTAGCATCCTTACTACTTTGACTCTTTCTTGTCATAACATGAAAACAACAATGGGTGACCTAAAGCTTAGTAAGTAGGGTGATACACGTGATATGCAATGAAGTTCTATTTCCCATTCTACCCATTCATTTTAATTTGGGTAACCTAAGTATTAGCAAGACCGTGCGTTTTATCTCTCGATGATCGTGCTATCACCTACTATTCTATTACTATCTCTTAGTGATCTCATTATCACCTACTACTCATGATGGAATTATCCCTTAGTGTAGCACATAGTTAGTAGAATTATCCCTCACTTAATGATGTTAGTAATAGAGCACGCACATGGTTTCATGTTGTTACTCATTCCATTCAATTTGATTACCAAACTGCATTATCTCTCGACTTAATTATTTTTCTCGATTTCATACCATCCCCGAATGCGGGTGATGCACATGGTATTATGTTTAATACATTCAACTAATTACACTATCAACATTTTCTTCTCAAACCATTCCCGTGTCCCGATGCACACTCGAGACTTCACAGGTGTTTCCTGTACCATTGAAAAGTATTAAAATGAGAATACAAATTCCATTCTTTGGTAGCATTCATTGCATAATTCTACTTTTTGCTTATGAGTTTTCCTTCTCATGTACCTAGCAAGGCTAGGCTTGGATTTTCAATGTATTACTTAGTTTACAAGACCGATTAATCCTAACGATTTATGTGTGACATACTTAAGCTAAACTCTTATTTAATTCAAACCTTTAATCTTAGTAGTTGAAGTTGACTCATAATGGGTCTAAGTCTTAATCCAAGTTTTTCTAGAATTCTCTTTGTTCATTACTCCATTTATATGTCTTATAGTAATTGGTCTCTACTTGAGTACACATTTAATTCTTGATCTCTAATTACATAAAAGGATTCAATGCGAGTCATTTTCTCTCCTAGGCCGAATGGTCCCAAATGAGCAAGAAATTGTTTTTTCCATTTCTAGGTCAATTCCTTTTTTATACTAACTTACCAATAACTCACCAAACCAGACTTAGAAGGCTTACCAAGGAGATCTAAACCTTAAGGTCCACAAAGGAAACTAAATTTAGCCATAAAATATCAAATTTTACGTAATGAAGTCTAAAGCCCCCTTTTTTTTTCTTTTAGTTGGGCCGATTGGGCTTTTAAGATGGCCATGGATTGCCTTTTATGTCTAGTGAATTTATTTCCACCCTAAACTATTAAGCCATTATTAATTGAGTGACCATGATATTCTGGGCCCTTAATTTCCCCAAAAGATCCATTCATTCCCAATTTTCCCCAATTGGCCAAATGGTTTTAACCTAGGGCAACTCTAGAAGTGTAATTCTTTCTTTTCCAAGTCATGCTTACCAAATCTAGTTTAGCTCTAACCAATTCAGTCCATACCCTTTTCCTTTGTTTTCCTTTCCAAACCATCCACACATTTAAACACATCAAACAAACTTTGCATCACAACACAAACACATAGATCTATCACAATTTACCAAACCCTAACACCAACACAAACAACCATAGCAACCCATTCCAAAATTATTACAACCCATGAAATAAACACTTAAAAAGAATAACTAAAGACATAAGATAAACTAAAAATGGAACATACTTACTTTGCTTTAATTTCCTAAAGGTTCTTTAGGCTTTCCCTTTCTTTCTTTTCTTTCTTCTTTCTTTTTCTTTTCCTTTCCTCTTTTTCTCTTTCCTTGCCGTTTTCTCTCCCCTTTTGTGTAGCTACGGGATGCCTAAAATTTTCTTGCATTTTTCACTTAGTCTATATATATACACACATGCTTAAAATCTTAGTACTAATTAAGTATACAAATTTTGTAATTTAATTTGGGAGAGTGGAAAGTAATTGGTGAGTCAAGAGAGAGAGAGTGGCGGGTTTGATGGGTTTATGGTGAGTTGTCCTTAATTCATTAATTAAGGGGGCTTATGTGCCCTAACTAATTGGTTAGACTAACTAAACACCCTAACTAATCTAGTTCAAGTAACTAAACATCCCTCCCTCTCACAATTTTTGGAAATTCCTCACCTTAAACTCGGAATTCCTTCCCCCAAAAATACTCCAACAAGTGATGCCTCCGAAGCAAGTGTGTACTAAAATTGCCACAACTCTTTATAAATAGGGCTAAAAATAAAAAAAATTATAGAGACCTAGTTGAAACATAGATAAACAATGTTTATTCTTTAGGATTTACAAAAATCACTCTAAGGTCCTTAAATAAATCGCACAAAATTCGGACGTAATATAGTCCTCAAAACACCGATTTTGCATATTAAATTTCTCTAATAATTAAACCATCAATCTCTAGCAAAATAAATTTAATTTAACATAAATCATATATTTCAAGCATTAATTTCTCATGGTGTAATAAGAATTATACTTACACTTAATATATGCATATATAAAAATATTCTAATATTTGTCGCTTTACGATTAAGGATCTTTTTACTGGGGTTACAATTCTCTCCCCTTGAAAAAAATTTCATCAACGAAATTGGTTTATTCGAATAACTCGGGTATTTATCTCTCATTTCTCGCTCCCGCTCCTAGGTCATTTTTTTGAGGTCATGATTTTCCCACAACACTTTAACTAGAATGATCTCCTTATTCCTTAGTTGTCTAACTTGTCTATCCGTAATCCGAATCGATCTTTCCTCATAGGTTAAGTTTGAGGTCGGGTTTGGCGACTCGTCTCCAAAATTCGACTAAACTCTCCAACACACTTTCTTAGCATAGGCACATGAAATATATTATGTACTCTCGCTAATGAAGATGGTAGCGATAGGCGATAGGCCTTATCGCCTACTCGATCCATTATTTCAAATGGTCTTATGTATCACGGACTTAACTTCCCTTCTTTCCCAAATCGTAGTACGCCCTTCATTGGTGAAAATTTTAAAAATACATAGTCACCGGCTATAAACTCTAGATCCTTCCTCCTCTTATCGCCGTAGCTTCTCCGTCCGCTCTAAGTCGTTTTCATTCCTTGGTCGATCTTTTCCACCACTTCGGCCGTTTGTTGTACCAGCTCCGGTCCCAACAACTTCCTTTCCCTTATCTCATCCCGATGCATGGGAGATTTATATCGCCATGCATACAAGGCTTCATAGGGAGCCATTCCAATTGAAGCTTGGTAACTATTATTATACGTAAATTCAGCTAAGCGTACGTATTTCTCTCATTTTTCGGATCAATCCGTAATGCATGCTCGCAACATATCTTCAAGAATCTGGATTACTCGCTTGGATTGTCCATTTTTTTACGGATGATATACGGTGTTGAAGTTTAGCTTTGTTCCCATGGCCTTATGTAGACTCTTCCAAAATGCGGATGTGAACCTAGGATCTCGATCCGACATAATTGAGATCAAAATCCCATGTAGTCTTAAAATTTCATCAAGATAGAACTCGGGTTTACTCGGTTCGGATTATAGGTGATTTTGACTAGAAAAAGTGCACCGATTTGGTCAATCTATTTATGATCACCCAAATGGGATCCAAACCCCTTTCGATCTTGGCAATCCCATGATAAAATCCATTGTTATATGTTCCCATTTCCATTTGAGAATCGCTAGTGGTTTTAACATTCTTGTGGGTCTTTGATGTTCCTCCTTCACTTGTTGGTAGACTTGACACCTTGCCATAAAATTAGCTATGTCTTTCTTTATTCTAGGCCACTAATAACTTTGTCATAGGTCTCGGTACATCTTTGTGCTCCTCGGGTGTATCGAATAGGGAGTTGCATGTGCTTCATTTAATATTTCTTCCTTCGCATCCTTTATCGATGGAACACATAAACTCCCTTTAAATCTAATGATGCCTTTGTCATCCATGACAAATTAGATTCCTTCTCCACCTCTACATGTTTCTTCAATTCATTCAGCTTTTATTTCGCTTGTCGCCACATCCGAATTCTTTCATGCGAGTCGGTTAGACTAATAAAGCCGATAAAATGCTCGGTGGCCTCGCTAGAATTATCTCTAGTTTTAAATTTTATAGATCTCTCACTATAGATTGTTAGATTACCCACATCGTTGCTATCGATTTTTAACTTAAGGCATCAATAACAACATTAGCTTTGCCTAGGTGATAATTGATTATACAATCATAATCCTTTACTAGCTCTAACCACCTTCTTTGTCTCATGTTCACCTCCTTCTACATGAAGATATAACGTAAGCTTTTATGATCCGTATATATGTCATACTTTGCTCCATACAAGTAATATCTTTAGATTTTTAAAGCAAAAACTACCGTCGCTAGTTCCAAATCATACGTCGGATAATTTCATTCATATTCCTTCAATTACCACGATGCATACTCGCATCAATATCGCTGCTAGCCCATTCTTGGAAGCATCACTATAACCCATGAAATCTTCATCTTTGGATGGGATAGTTAGCACTAAGGTCGTGACTAACCTTTGCTTCAATTCTTAGAAGCTTTTCTCACGAGCATCCGTCCATTAGAACTTAATGCTTTTTTTCATCAAATTAGTAAGAGGCCTAGCTATCTTAGAAAAGCCCTCCATAAATCTATGATAGTAACTAGCTAGCCCTAAGAAGCTTTGTATCTCCATCACGTTCTTGAAGGTAGGCTAGTTTGGGATAGCCTCTACCTTCTTTGGATTGACCGTTATTCCTTCTTTTGTCACCACATGACCTAAAAAGGTACTTGCTCTAGCTAAAATTCACATTTCTTGAATTTGGCATATAGCCGCTACTCCTTAAGCGTCCGCAAGGTGGCTCTTAGATGCTCCCTATGCTCTTCTTTACTTCGAGAATAGATTAGGATGTCATCGATGAATACAATGATAAACTTATCCAGGAATTCTTTAAAGGCTCGATTCATCAAGTCCATGAAAGCGGTCGGGGCGTTAGCAATCTAAACGACATTACTAGGAATTCATAGTGGTCGTATCCTATCCTAAATGCCGTCTTCTTCACATCCTTCGATTTTACCCTCGGCTCATGGTATCCCAATTACAAATCTATCTTGGAGAATACCATCACACCTTGTAATTGATCAAACAAATCGTCAATCCGGGGTAATTGATACTTATTTTTAATCGTCACCCGGTTTAATTCTTGGTAGTCAATGCATAGCCGTACACTATCGTCTTTCTTTTTCATGAACAATACCGGAGCTCCTCAAGGTGAGGAACTAGGGCGTACAAATCCCTTATCCATTAAGTCATGTAGCCGCACCTTCAACGCTTTGAATTCCACTAGGGTCATTTTATAGGGAGTCTTAGAAATTGGAGTCGTGTTCGACTCTAGCTCAATCTCAAATTTTATCTCCTTTCCGATATTAATGTAGTCAAACTTTCTAGAAAGACATCCGGATACTCGTCGCATGACTTCTATATCATCCGACTTTGACTTTCGCTCTACCTAGTTATCCATCACATGTCCTACATACCTCATACACCCTTTTCCTAGCATTCTTAAAGCCTTTATAGTCGAGATGATCGGTATGGCTTAAAACTTCATATCAACCTTAAACTCTAATGGCTAATCTCCAAGTAGATAAAATACTACTCTCCTCCCTTGACAATCGATGGTGGCACTATGTCTCGTTAACCAATCCATTCCCATAATCAAATCAAAGTCTTTGAGGTCTAATACAATCAAATCAGCCTCCAAACACCTATCCTCAATCTGGATTGGACACTCGCTTGACTACGCTCGTTGACTCCATAAATTCTCAAGAAGAAACTACTATCGGATATCCTATTGCTAATGTCTCAAGTTTTACACCTAGGTTTTCTACTAATCTTTTCGATATGAATGAATGTGTGGCATCGAAATCAATTAAAACACAAGTAATCAACCCAAGGATGTAGACATTATCGCATATTACTACCATATCCCTCTTATCAGCCTCCTCCTAGGTCATTGTATAAACTCGTATAGGTACTCTTTCCGATCCTAGTTTTTATATCCGAGGACGAGTTAGAGGATATGTGTCTTTGCTTATGACAAACATAATAGATCCTCAAATCTGGTCGGCACTCCCCATGTGGAATCTTCCACATTTTTTGAACCGAGATTGATTACCCATTGTTGGTCTCGGTTGATTCCCCGGTAGTGGCCTTGGGACATAAGGTAATGGTCTTGCGACTCGTGGATTTCTTGGACCACCGGTTCGATTGAAATTTCTAGGCAAAGCTCATCTTTGTGGTCTAGAGGAAGAGGCTCGGGTCAAAATGATTGCCTCCTCAACTGAAATTCCTTTGCAATTTTCTTTTGCTCTTCATCCGCCAACATTGCTTTATCTACCATTTTTGAAAAAGTGTCGGCGATAGATAATCGTACCATGCTTTGAACTCTTGGTCTCGACCTTGTTAAAAATTGATTCTTCTTCAAGTTGTCATCCCCTGCAATGAATGGGACGAATCGACATCCTTGCTCAAATCTCCATGCATATTCACCTACGGACATCCCATCTTGCTTTAGTTCTAAGAATTCTTTGATTTTCTTAGCTCTCACATCTACCATAAAGTATTTATTATAGAAGACCTCCTTAAATCCTTCCAAGTTAATGTAGGCATGTCCACTCGTCAATCGTGCACTCTCCCACCATGTGAGAGCATCCTTAGTTAGCATAAAAATAGAACATGATACTTACTATTCTTTGGTAAATTACAAGTATTCGAATATCGCTTCTAAAGACTTAATCCATTCCTCTCGCTATTATTGAATTAACGTCCTCGAAGAATTCTTGAGGACTCATCGTACGAAACCTCTCCATCGCATCATTCCTATGCTAGGGTGGTGAAGGTGGAGGCTGTTGACGCATAACCAAGAGTTGTCTCATTGCTCCACATGGTCTTATTGGTATTGTCTCATTGCTTGTTGTTGTGGCTACATTACGTTTATCATATGACTTAAAGCCTCCTATTGATTTCTATTCGATCATTGGAGGTCCCTTCACCTCCTCGCTCATGCTAGCTCCTTTCTTGGCATGCTTTGACTTTGTACATGCCATGTTATGCTCATGTTAGTTTTGGTATCAAAATCAACATATAATGTATATTATCTAGCTATGTACAAGATTATGCATATGTATCATATATATTAAGCACTTCATACAAAATAGGCATTTATAAGCATTTCCCTTCCTAAGGTTTCCGTACATATTGACAACCAAAAAGGTGTTCCTATCTACATCAAACATCGTACGTAAGCTACTATGTTGCACATTATATCTTCCTTGTAGTATGTCTAATGTGGCACATTAACATATCGAACGCATCAAGGAAAGGCACTCTCTACCCGCCACCGGTTGATAGTATCGATCAATACGATAAGTGCAATCTCATGAGCAATACCTACGAGTAGACCCCAATTATGCATGAGTCGAGTAAGGGTCCGTATAACTTACACCAATAGGAAAGCTCGGATCGGGTTTTGGTAGGAATTGTGATCTATTTGACTCCACCCGGACCTCATCCAAGAATCGCTAGTCCCTCAACAAGAGAGTCCGATGTATGGTCGTCCTCATAAAATCTAGGTTGCGGTATCGCCCAAACATGGCATTAGCAAATACTATCTGCTGAATCAAATCATTTACTCTATTGACATGAGTCACTATATCTCGATCTGCCGTCATGGTGAGGCTATTTAGTTCCACCCAATAAGTGGCTAAAAGGCCCTCTATCTGCGGGTCCTAGCAACCTTGGGAACACGTCATACATATGGCATCTACAACGAGAATAATTATGATCATCATTAATTTCTAGGTTATGATCAATACTAATTCGAAAACATACAACCGGGACATACATTTATTAACCAAATAAAAATAATGAATCGGTCTTTTACCATCCGAGAGCGTACTGGTCCTTAAGCTCATGTGACACTTAAGACACTACCCGACTTATGAAACCAAGGCTCGATACCACCATGTAACACCCTTTCCTCAGCCCACTTGCTAATTACCCAAATGGAGTCGCTAGGAGAGGAGTGCGTCACGTTGACACGACCAATTTTTGAATTAACCTCAAACACGTATGTGCTCATACATTAAGGACTTATTATAAAATAAAATGCGTACAAGACAATTTACATAATATTAATAAATACAGCAAAAGAAATTATAAAATTAATTTACAATACCATCAAAATGTTAATCGATACCCCAACCCCAAAAATTACAATCAAAATAAATTTTGGTATACTTGTGTCACATATGAGTCTTTTTGGAGGACCCGGTAGCATCTTACTTCTTTGACTCTTTCCTATCATAACATGAAAACAACAACGGGGTGAGTCAAAGCTTAGTAAGTAGGGTGATACATGTGAAATGTAATGAAGTTTTGTTTCGCATTCTACCCATTCATTTTAATCCAAGTACCACTAGGTATTAGCAAGATTGTGCATTCTATCTCTCGGTGATTGTGTTATCACCTACTACTCCATTATTGTCTCTCGGTGATCTCATTATCACCTACTGCTCATAACAAAATTATCCCTCGTTATAGCACACGGTTAGCAAAATTATCTCTCGCTTAACGATGTTAGTAATAGAGCACGCACATGGTTTCATGCTCGTTACCCATTCCATTCAATTTGGTTACCAAATCGCATTATCTTATGACTCAATGATTTTTGTCGATTTCATACCACCCCCAAATACACATGATGCATATGGTATTATGTTTAATAGATTTAACTAATTACGCTATCAACATTTTCCTCTCGGACCATTCTCGTGTACCAACGCACATTTGAGACTTCATAGGTGTTTCATGTACCATTCAAAGTATTCAAATAAGAATACAAATTCCATTTATTGGTAGCATTCATTGCCTAAATCTACTTCATGCTTATGAGTTTTCCTTTTCATGTACCTAGCAAGGCTAGGCTTGGATTTTCAGTGTATTACTTAATTTACAAGACCGGTTAATCCTAAGGATTTATGTGTGACATAGTTAAGCTAAACTCTTGTTTAATCCGAACCTTTAATCTTAGTAGTCGAAGTTGACCCATAATGGGTATAAGTCTTAATCCCGATTTTTCTTGAATTCTCTTTTTCCATTACTCCATTTGTATGTCTTATAGTAATTGGTCTCTACTTGAGTTCACATTTAATTCTTGATCTCTAATTACACAAAAGGATTCAATGTTAGTCATTTTCTCTCCTAGGCCGAATGGTCCCAAATGAGCAAGAAATTGTTTTCCATTTCTAGGTCAATTCCTTTTTTATAATAACTTACCAAACCATACTTAGAAGGCTTACCAAGGAAATCTAAGCCTTAAGGTCCACAAATGAAACCAAATTTAGCCATCAAATATCCAATTTTACCCAATGAAGTCCAAAACCCTATATATATATATATATATATATATTTTAGTCAGGCCGATTGGGTTTCTAAGATGGCCATGGATTGCCTTTTATGTATGGTGAATTTATTTCCACCCTAAACTATTAACTCATTCTTAATTGAGTTACCATGATATTCTAGACCCTTAATTTCCCCAAAAGATCCATTCTTTCCCAATTTTCCCTACTTGGTCGAATGGTTTTAACCTAACGCAACTCTAGAAGTGTATTTCTTTCCTTTCCAAGTCATGCTTACCAAATCTAGTTTAGCTCTAACCAATTCGATCCAACCCTTTTCTTTTGTTTTCCTTCCCAAACCATCCACACATTTAAACACATCAAAAAAACTTGACATCACAACACAAACACATAGATCCATCATAATTTACCAAACCCTAACACCAACACAAATAACCATAGCAACCCATTGCAAAATTATTCCAACCTATGAAACAAACACTTAAAAAAAATAACTAAAGACATAAAATAAACTAAAAATGAAACCTACTTACTTTTCTTTAATTTCCTAAAGGTTGTTTAGGCTTTCCTTTTCTTTCTTTTCTTTCTTCTTTCATTTTCTTTTCCTTTCCTCTTTCTCTCTTCCCTTGCCGTTTTCTCTCCCTTTTTATGTAGCTACGGGATGCCTAAAATTTTCTTGCCATTTTCACTTATTCTATATGTATATACATACTTAAAATTTTAGCACTAATTACGTGCATAAATGTCTTAATTTAATTTGGGAGAGTGGAAAGTAATTGGTGAGTCGAGAAAGAGAGAGTGGCGGGTTTGATGGGTTTAGGGTGAGCTAGCCTTAATTCACTAATTAAGGGGGCATATGTATTCTAACTAAATGGTTAGACTAACTAAACACCCTAAATAACCTATTTCAAGTAACTAAACATCCCTTCCTCTCACAAGTTTTGGAAATTCCTCACCTTGAACTTGGAATTCCTTACCGCAAAAATATTTCGATAGTGATGCCTCTAAAGCATTTTATACTAAAATGGCCATAATGCTTTATAAATAGGCCTAAAAATAATAAAATTTTACAGGGAGTTAGTTGAAATAGGTAAAAAATTCTTATTCCGTATGATTTACCTATAAATCACTTTAAGGTCCTTGAATAAATCACACAAAATTCGGATAGATTATAGTCTTCAAAACACCGATTTTGCATATTTGATATCTTTAATAATTAAACCATCAATCTCAAGAAAATAACTTTAATTTAACATAAATCATACATTTCAAGCATTAATTTCTGAAGGTGTAATGAGAATTGTACTTATAATTAATATATGCATATATATAAATATTCTAATATGTGTCGTTTTATGGTTAAGGATCTTTATACAAGGGTTACACTTAACAACTATTTAGAATATATCATACAAGTGAGAAAAAGTAATTTAACATTTGGGAAATGTCAAATTTTGGAAGGAAATGCCGAATTAGTGGAACCAAACTACCTTAGAAATTTGATTAATCTAGTTACCCATTTTAGTTATAAGTTGGACACCTAAGCTTCTCCATTATTCTATTTGGTGAAACCTAGCAAGCTTTGACCATTGAACCCACCACCTTGCTTCCAATTTTCTCCATCACTTTACACTTTGCAAGTTAAATTAAGACACATGTTATACTAATTAATGAGAGGAAAAGTGGAGTATATAAGTGTGAGAGAAATTTAAATGGTTGGCGATTTTTTTAGAAAAACCGTAGCTCACCAAAAGAAAAGAAACGGAATTGAGAGAAAGGGAGAAAAACGAAAAAGAAAAAGAGGGAAGAAAGAAAGAAGAAAGGAGAAGAAAATACTAAGGGATTTTCTATCACATTTGAACTAAGTAATTAGGTTTTATTTTATGTCCTAAAAGTTTGTTTTTATGTGGTTCACTTGTAACATTGGTTATGTTGTTATGAGTTGTTTGTGTTGGTATGATGCCTTGATGGTTTGTTATGGATATTTTTGTTGGACATGTGATGACTTGTTGAAGCTTATAAAACTTTGTATATGTCCAAGTATATGGTGATAGGGTTGGTATAAATAAAGGAGGGCTTGCATCGAAATTTGGTTAGATGAAACTATGGTTAAGATGAACTTAAAAAGGCATGAGTTTCCTAGGCAACCCATTCGGCCTACATACCTAAAAGGGAAAGGATTGGACCTTTGTATGAATTTAAGAACCTAAGACTTAATTGTAACTCAAATAAGTAAATTAGGATGAAACAAAACTACATTAGAGTCAAAGAAAATCTCTTGTCACGCTTTGGTGAACTATTCGGCCTAAACCCTAATTTTTAGGATTTGAGTTCCACTCATCCAAATTGATTATTAATGGTTCAATTAGATCTACATATATATAAATTGAAGTGTAGAAAGGGTAGACTTCAAGGAAAATGCAAAATTTGACTTAGATTGGTTAGGAGCTAAATTCGACCATCCATGCCAAGATACGGGCTAAGAAAGAGATTCAACTTTCGAAATAATTTAAATTAGACCGGAAGGATAATATTTACATAAGCTAAGTGTAGGTCAAATTTTAGGCTAAGACTTCCTAATTATACGAAGGGAAGGCACTTACATATGAAATAAAGTTTACACCAAATACAAATTGGTGATAATTGTACTTTGGATGGATACGATGAATGGGTTGAGAAGATAGGGTTTGGTAACCATGATTGCATGAATGTGATAATGAAAACATCATGTGCATTATATGTATTTTTTGGTGGACTGGTTGAATTGAGCAAGAACATGTGATTGAGAATTAATGAGGTTTGGTAACCAAACTGGATTAAATGGGTATTAGCAATGAAGTTGTGTTCATGCTCTATTAGTTGATTGCATCGTTAGGCAATGGATAATCTCGCTAACCATGTGCTAGAATGAGGGATAATTCCGTTGTTAGTGATAGGTGATTCAATAATTAGCAAGAGATGAAAATAGAGCGAACTTGCTAATGCCTAGGGTACTCGAACTAAAATTGATGGGGAAAGGCAAAGTAATAGGAAACTACTACATATCACATGCATCACCCTACTTACCGAGCTTTGGCTCATTCTTTTGTTATCAATGTGTGTTTTAATAGATAAGGGCAAGGATAATTTAGTCGAGGATACTACTAGTTCTCACTAAAAGAGGCTCATGTGTGACTCAAGAATATGGAAATCACTTTTGTTTGTAAATTAGGACTATGACGTCGATTAGTTGATGAAGGGAATTTTAGATATTTTGTAATTTCCTGTAACTATATTTATTAACAGTATGTAAATTGTATTGTATGCATTCCATGGTTATGCATTATGGAAGTAAGTTGAGATTTTAGTCTTAACAACGTAACAAACCTAGCCACACCTCTTAGGAAATTGGTAAAGGAGCTAGGGGCATTATAGTGAGGAAGAGAGAGGGGTAGATAGAGAGGGAGAGAGGGTGGAGAGAAGAGGAGAAAGAGTGAGAGAGAGAGAGGATGGGAGAGAGAGGGATGGAGAGGGAGAGGAAGAGAGAGAAAAAAGAAGGAGAGGGGGAGACAAGGATGGAAAGAGAAGGAGTTGGAGGGAGGGAGAGAGAGAGGGAGGGAGAGAGGGGGAGAGAGAGCTTGGGAGAGGATAAGAGGGAAAAGAGGAAAAGGGAAAATGAGAGGAAGAGGGTAAGAGTGAGGGAGAAGGAAAGAAAGATAGGGAGACTAAGAGGGAGGGAGAGGGTGGGTGAGATGGAGAGGGAGAGAAAGATAGGAAGACAGATGGATAGAAAGGGAAAGGGAAGAGAGGGAGAAAGAGAAGAGGATAGAGAAGTAGAGAGAGTAGAAGGGAGATGAAGAGGGAAAGAGGTAGAGGCGGATGGAGAGGGAGGGAGTGAGAGAGTAGAAGGGTAAGGGAGAGGGAGAGAAAGAGAGGGAAAATGGGAGAGAAAGAGAAAAAAGAGAAGAAGAGAGGGAGAGAGGGGGAAAAAGGGTGAGAGAGGGAGAGATAGAGAAAGGGAGAGGGGGAGAGAGAGGGAGCGGGGTAGAAAAAGGAGAGAAAGAGAGAGATAGAGAAAGAATGAGAGAGACAAAGTGAAAGATGGTGGAAGAATGATAGGGAGAGAGATAGGAAGATGTTTGGCGAGAGAGGGATAGGGAGCGAGGAAGCAGTGAAGGAGGGAGAGACCGAGAAGGAGAGAGAAAGGGAGAAGTAGAAGGAGATCAAGGGAGAGGCAAAGGGATAGGGTGGGGGATTGAAAGAGAGATAGAGGGAGAGGGAGAGGGATGGAGTGGGAGTGAGAGAGCTAGGGATAAAGAGAGGGAGAGTTAGAGAGAGAAAGGAAAAAGAGAAGAGCAATGGGGAGAGAGAGGGAGAGGGATAGAGAGAGCAATAAAGGCAAAGAGAGGGAGATGATAAGAGAAGGAGTGAGAGATAGGGAGAGAGGGAAGGGGAAGGGGGTGAGAGAGGGAGAGGGAGAGGGATATATAGATATAGAGAATTTTAGGGAGAGGGAAAGCGAGAGAGGAAGAGTGGTAAGGGAGGGCAAGAGATACAAGGGGAGATGAAGTGAGAGGGAGAGAGGGAGAAGTAGAGAGAGAGGGAGAGGGTGAGAGGGAAAGAAAGAGGGATGGATAGTGATAGGGAAAGGAAGGAAGGGAGAGTGAGAGATAAAGAGGTAGAGTAGTAGAGAATGATGGGAGTGAGAGATGAAGAGAGGGATAGAGATTGAGAAAGAGAGAAAAGGGGTAGATAGAGAAGAGTAGAGATAGAGAGAGATGGTGAGGAAGAAAGAGAAGGAAAGAGAGTCAGATTGAGAAAGACATAGTGAGAAAGGGAAAGAAAAAGAGAGAGAGAGGAAAAATAGATTAAGAACGATTTGGAGAGAGAGGGGAGGAGAGACAAGGAGAGAGAGAGGAAGAGAGATCAAGATTGATTTGGAGAAAGAGGGAGAGGGAGAGGGGGAGAGAGGGGGAGAGTGATGAAGAGAGAGAGAGAGGGAGATGGAGAAGGAGAAGGAGGGAGGGAGAGTAGTAAGGAAAGGGAGGGAGGGAGAGTAGTAAGGAAAGGGAGGGAGGGAGAGAGGGAAAGGGAGAGGAAGAGAGGGAGAGAAGGGAGAAAAGAGGGTAAAAAGAGAGGGAAAGAGAGGATAAGGGAGAGAGAAAGAGAGATGGAGTGAGTGGGAGAGAGTGGGAGGTTGTGAGAGGGGGAGAGAGTGGATAGTGAAAGAGAGAGAAGGAGGGAGCGAGAGAGAGTGAGAGAGGGTAAGAGAGAAAAGGAGAAGGAGGGGTGGAGAAGGGAGAGGGAGAGATAAAGAGATATGTAGTGATATACAAAGAGAGATGTTATGAGATTGGGAGGGAGGGGGAGATAGAGAGAGGAAGAGGTAGAGAAAGAGGAGAGATAGAGAAAGAGAGATTAGGTAGGTAAAGAGAACAAAAGGGAGAGGCTAGTAGAGCGAGGTGAGGGAAGCATAGGGAGAGAGAGAGAGGGAGATTAAGGGAGGGAGGGATATGAAGGGAGAGAGGGAGGTAGATAAAGGAAGGGAGCAAAAGAGAGAGAATTGTAGAGTGGGAGAGATAGAGAGGGAGAGGGAAAAATGGAGCAAGATGAAGCAAGAGAGAGGGGTAGAGAGAGTGAGGGGGATAGAGGGAGAAATAGAAAGGGGGAGATAGAGGGAGAACTAGAAAAGGGGAAAAGAGAGAGATTGAGGAAGATAGGGAGGTGGATGGAGGAAGGGAGTGAAAGAGAGAAAGAGTGGAAAAGATGGAGAGGGAGAGAGAGAAAGTGAGAGAGAAGGGAGAGAGAGTGAGGGAGGGATAACGAGCGAGAGAAAAGGAGAGAGGGTAAGAGAGAGAAAGAGAGAGAGAGAGGGAGAAAGGGGGAGAGAATGCAAGAGAGGGTGAGAGGGAGACAAAGGGAGATCATGAGGGAGAGAGAGAGGGAGAGGGGAAGATAGAAAGAAGTGGAGAATGAGAGAGAGATGAGAGCAAGGTAGAAGGGTAGAAAGGGAGAAAAAGAGGAAAAGGGAGTTAAAATAGGAGAAGAGAGGGAGAGAAGGAGAGGGAGGGATCGAGAGAGAGACAAAGAGGAAAAGAGAGAGAAAAGGAAAGGGAAAGGGAGAGGGGAGAGAGCGAGAGGGAGATGGAAAGGAAGGAAAAGAGAGAAGGAAGGAGTGAGAGAGGGTAGGAGAGAGGGGGAGGGAGTGAGGAGGGAGTGAGAGAGGGAGAGTGTTGGAGGGAAAAGAGAGAAGGAGAGAAGGAAATAGGGAGAGGGAGATAACGGGAGAGAAAAAGATAGATAGATAGGGAGATGGGGAGAGAGAGAGAGAGAGAAAGGAGAAGAGAAATGAAGGTAGAAAGGGAAAGGGATTTAGAGAGAGGGAGACAGGGAGGGAGAGGGCTAGGAAGATAAATAGAGAGAAAGAGGGAGAGAGGGAAAAAGAGACAGAGAAAGAGCATGAGGGAGATAGAAAGCGAGGGAAATAGAGTGACGAAGAGAGAAAGGGTAAGAGGGAGAGAGAGGGAGAGCAAGAGAGTGGGGCGACGAGCGTGATGGATAGATAGAGGTAGATAGAGAAAGGGAGAGAAAGGAGAGAGAAAGGGGGGAGAGGGAGAGGGAGGGAGAGAAAGTAAAGGATAGAGGGAGAAAGGGAGGGAGTTGGAGGGAGAAATAGAATGAGGGAGAGTGGGAGAGGGAGAGGGAGAGGGAGAAAGAGATAGAGATACGGGGAGAGAGAAAGAGAGAGAAAATATGGGAGAACGTGAGGAACGGAGAGAAAGAAAGGAAGAGAGGGAGAGAGAGGGAGAGAGAACGAGAGGGAAAGACTATGAGGGGGAAAGAGAAATAAAATGGGAGAGAGGGGGAGAGAGAGGGTAAAATAAGAGGGTGAGAGGGAGATGGACAACAAGAGAAGGAGAGAAGGGGTAAGAAGCGGGAGAGAGAGAGCGAGTGGAAGAGGGAGAGAAAGGAAGGATTACAAAAGAGATAGAGAGAGGGATAAAAAGAGAAGGAGGTAGGAAGCAGGGGAGAGAGAGTGAGGGAAAAAGAGAGAGAGTGGGAGAAGAGGGAGATGGAGAGGGTAAGGGGGAGGGAGAGGGAGAAGGAAAGGGAGGGATTGAGGGAGGCGGAGGGAGAGAAAGAGAGAGGGAGAGAGAAAGTAAGAAGGAGAGAGAGGGCAAGAATGAGGGGAAGAGAGAGGAGGGAGAGTAGGATGGAGAGAGGAAGAAAAGGAGAGAGAGAGAGAGAGAAAGAAAAATGGAGCAAAGAGGAGAGGGAAAAATGGAGCAAAGGGTAGAGAGGGTGAGAGAGAGAGAGAGAGAGAGGGAGAGCAAGGGAAGGGGAATGAGATAGAGTGAGATAGAGGGAGGGATGGTAAGAGAGGAGTGAAGATGAAGAGTGAAGAATAGAGAGGGAGGGACAAAAAGAAAGGGAGAGAAAAGAGAAGTAAAGGAAGAGAGCAATAGAGGGAGAGAGGGAAAGAGGGAAAGGGAAGAAGAGAGATAGGGATTGAGGGAAGAGAGGGCCGAGTGAAAGGGAGAGAGAGTGGGGGAGGCGAGAAAGAGAGGGAGAGCAAGAGAGGAAGAAAGGAAGGAAGAGTGGGAGAGAGAGGGAAGGACGAGAGATAGAGGTAGGGGGAGAGAGATATCAAGAGGGAGAGAGAGGGAAAAGAAGGAGAGAGGGAGGGAGATTTAAAGAAGGGAAAGAAAGGGAGAGTGGGAGACACATGTAGGGTTAGGGAGAGATAGAGAAAGAGAGGGAGGGGGAGGAAAACAAGAGAAGGAGGGAGCATGAGAGAGAGAGAGAAAGGGAGAGGGAGTGTAGGAGAAGGATCGAGAGAGAGATAATTGAAGGGAGAGGGAAGGGGAGAAAGAGAGGGATTAAGACAAAAGGAGAGGGAGGGAGAGGGAGAGAGAGAGGGAAAGAAAGAGGGAGGGAAGGGAGATAGAGAGAGGGTGAGATAGAGGGAGAAAGAGATAGAGATATAGGGAGGGGAGGGGGAGACAGAGAAAATAGGAGAGAGAGTGAGAAAGAGAGAGAAAGAAAGAAAGAGAGGGAGAGAGAGGGAGACAGAGGGAGAGAGAAAGGGAGGGAAGGACTATCGGGGGAGAAAGTGATAAAAGGTGAGAGAGGAGGGAGAGAGAGGGATAAAAGAAGAGGTTGAGAGGGAGAGGGAGAATAAGAGAAGGAGAGAAGGGTTAAGAAGGAGAGGGAGAAAGAGAGAGTGAGTGGAAGATGGGGAAAATTGAGAGATTACGATAGAGAAAGAGAGAGGTCTAGAGAGAGAAAGAGGTGGGAAGTAGGGGAGAGAGAGTGAGGGAAAAGGGTAGAGGGTGGGAGAAGAGGGAGATGGAGAGGGTAAGGGGGAGGGAGAGGGAGAAGGGAAAGGAGGGATTGAGGGAGGTAGAGGGAGAGAAAGAGAGAAGGAGAGAGAAAGTAAGAAGGAGGGAGAGGGAGAGAATGAGAGGAAGAGAGAGGGGGAGAACAGGATAGAGAGAAAGAGAGGGAAATAGGAGAGAGAGAGGGAGAGAGAAAATGGAGCAAGGAGAGAGAAAAAAGAACAAGGGGAGAGAGAGAGAGAAAGGGAGAGCAAGGGAACGGGAATGAGATAGAGTGGGGTAGAGGGAGGGAGAGTGAGGGAGGAGTGAAGATGAAGAGAGAAGAATATAGAGGGAGAGATAAAAATAAAGAGAGAGAGAAAGAGAAGAAGAGGGAGAGAGGGAAAGAGAAGAGAGATAGGGAATGAGGGAAGAGAGGGTCGGAGAGAAAGGGATAGAGAGTGAGTGAGGCAGAGAGAGGGAGAGAAAGAGAGCAAGAAAGGAAGGAAGAGTGGGAGAGAGAGGGGAGGAGAGAGATAGAGGTAGAGGGAGAGAGATAGCAAGAGGCAGAGAGAGGGAAAAAGAAAGAGAGAGGGAAGGAGAAGTAAAAAAGAGGAAAGAGGGGGAGAGTGGGAAAGGGATGTAGGTTTGGGAGAGAAAGAGAAAGAGAGGGATGGGGAGGAAAAGAAAAAGAATGAGGGAGCATGAGAGAGAGAGAGAGGAAGGGAGAGGGAGCATAGGAGAAGGATCAAGAGAGAGAGGGAGGGAGGGAGAGGGAAATAGAGAGGAGAGAAATTGAGACAGAGGGAGAGGGATGGAGAAGGAAGGAGAAAGGGAGGGAGAGGGAGAGAGAGACTGGGAGAGGGAGAGGGAGAAAGAGATAGAGATATAAGGAGGAGGAGAGAGAGAGAGAAATATGAGAGAAAGGGAGGAAGGGAAAAAAGAAAGGAAGAGAGGGAGAGGGAGGGAGGGAGGGAGAGAGAAAGGAAGGGAAGGACTATGAGGGTGAGAGAGGGGGAGAGAGAGTGATAAAAGAAGAGGGAAGAGAGGGCCGGAGTGAAAAGGAGAGAGAGTGGGGGAGGTAGAGAGAGAGGGAGAGCAAGAGAGGAAGAAAGGAAGGAAGAGTGGGAGAGAGAGGGAAGGACCGAGATATAGGTAGGGGGAGAGAGAGGGAAAAAGAAGGAGAGAGGGAGTGAGAGGGAGGGAGATGTAGAGAAGGGGAAAGAAGGGGAGAGTGGGAGAGACATGTAGGGTTAGGGAGAGAGAGGGATAAAAGAAGAGGGTGAGAGGGAGAGGGAGAATAAGAGAAGGAGAGAAGGGGTAAGAAGGAGAGGGAGAGAGAGAGAGCAAGTGGAAGAGGAGGAGGGAGGAGGGATTACGATAGAGAAAGAGAGGGGATAGAAAGAGAAGGAGGTGGGAAGCGGGGAGAGAGAGTGAGGGAAAAAGGGAGAGAGTGCTGGAGAGCGGGAGATGGAGAGGGTAAGGGGGAGGGAGAGGGAGAAAGAGAGGGAAGGATTGAGGGAGGAAGAGGGATTGAGAGGGAAAGGGAGGGAGAGAGAAAGTAAGAAGGAGAGAGAGGGAGTGAATGAGGGAAAGAGAGAGGAGGGAGAGTAGGATGGAGAGAGAAAGAGAGAGAGAGGAAGAGAGGGAGAGGGAGAGAGAGAAATGAAGGAAGGGGAAGAGAAGGTGAGAGAGGGAGAGAGGGAGAGAAAGGAAAGGGAATGAGATAGAGTGGGATAGAGGGAGGAAGGGTGAGGGAGGAGTGAAGATGAAGAGAGAAGAATATAGAAGGAGAGGCAAAAAGAAAAGGAGAGAGAAAGAGAGAGAGAGCGAAAGTAATAGAGGGAGAGAGGGAAAGAGGGAGAGGGAATAATAGAGATAGAGAGTGAGGGAAGAGAGGGTTAAAGAGAAAGGGAGAGAGAGTGAGGGAGGTGGAGAGAGAAAGTGAGAGTAAGAGAGCAAGAAATGAAGGAAGAATGGGAGAGAGAGGGAAAGAGAGAGATAGAGGTGGAGGCAGAGAGAGGAAAAAGAAAGAGAGAGGGAGTGAGATGTAGAGAAAGGGAAAGAGGGGGAGAGTAGGAGAGAGATGTAGGGTCAAAGAGAGGTCAAGAAACAGAGGGAGGGGGAGAGGAAAAGCAAGAGAAGGAGGGAGCAAGAGAGAGAGAGGGAAGGAAAGGGAGTGTAGGAGAAGGATTGAGAGAGAGAGAGGGAGGGAGGGAGAGGGAAAGGGAGAGAGAGGGATTAAGATAGAGGGAGAGGGAGGGAGAGGGAAGGAGAGAAGGAGGGAGAGGAAGAGAGATAGAGGGAGGGAAGGAAGGAGGGGGAGGGAGATATAGAGAGGGTGAGGGAGAGGGAGAAAGAGATAGAGATATAAGTAGAGGGGGAGAGAGAGAAAATAGGAGATAGAGTGAGGAAGGAAGAGAAAGAAAGGAAAAGAGGGAGAGAGAGGGAGGGAGAGGGAGAGAGGAAGGGAGGGAAGGACTATGAGGGGGAGAGGGATAAAGGTGAGAGAGGGGGAGAGAGAGGGATAATAGAAGAGGGTGAGAGGGAGAGGGAGAATAAGAGAAGGAGAGAAGGGAAAGAAGGAAAGGTATAGAGAGAGCGAGTGGAAGTGGGTGAGAGAGGAAGGATTACGGAAGAGAAAGAGAGAGATAGAAAGATAAGAAGGTAGTATGGAGGGAAAGAGAGTGAGGGAAAAAAGGAGAGAGGGAGATGGAGAGGGTAAAGGAGAGGGAGAGGGAAAAGGAGGAGGAGGGATTGAGGGAGGAAGAGGGAGAGAGAGGAAGAGGGAGAGAGAAAGTAAGAAGGAGAGAGAGGGAGAGAATAAGGGAAAAGAGAAGAGGAAGAGTGGGATGGAGAGAGGAATAGAGAAATAGGAGGAGAGAGAGAGGGAAAGGAGGAGAGAGAGAGGGAAAGACAAAAAGGGAGAAAGGGGTAGAGAATGCGAGAGTGGGAGAGAGAGGGAGAGTAAAGAAAAGGGAATGAGATAGGGTGGGTAGAGAGAGGGAGGGTGAGAGAGGAGTGAAGATGTAGAGAGAAGAATGTAGAGGGAGAGAGGAGGGAAAATGATGGGTGTAGAGGGAGAGCAAGAGAGAGGGAGAGAGTAAGGGTAAGTGGGAGGGAGAGAGGGAGAGGGAGAGGAGGAGAGGAAAAGGAAAAAGGAGAAAGAAAAAGGGAGAGAGAGGAAGGGGATAGGGTGAGAAGGAGAGAGATAAAGAGAAAATGAGAGTGGGAGGGAGAGAAAACAGAAGAGGATAAGATGGGGAGAGAGGGAGAGTGGGAGAGGGAGAGGGAGATGGATTAAGAGATAAGGGGAAAGAGGGTGAGATAGAGAGAGGGAAGACTTGAAGGGAGAAGGGTGAGAGGGTAGAGAGAGAGAGAGAGAGAAAGAGTAGAAAGGAGAGAGGGTTACGGAGTAAGGGAGAGGGAGAGGAACAAAGCTAGAGGGAGAGTGGGAGAGAGAGAAAGGGAGTGAAATAGAGAAGGAGAGAGGAAGAGAGATGGGAGAAGGGAGATAGAACGAGGTAGGGAGAGGGGCAAAGAGAGAATGTGAGATAGAGAGAGGGAGTGAAAGAGTGTAAACAAGAGAGAGAGGGAGAGGAAGAGATCAAGAGAGGAAGAGATAGAGAAGGAGAGAGCCGAGAGGGAAAGGGAGAGAGATAGGGAGAAAGAGACAAAGAGAGGGAGAGAGAGGGAGAGAGAAAAGAGAGAGAATGGAAAGGGTGAGAGGGAGAGAGATGGAAAGAGAGGGAGAAAGGGAGGTGAGAGGGAGCAATAGTAAGGAGAGAGGGAGAGAGAAAGAGAAAGTGGGAGAGATATGGAGAGGGAAGGAGAGAGAGATAGAGATGGAGGGAAAGGAAGGGAGGGAGAAGGAGATAGAGATGGAAGGAAAGAAAGGGAGGGAGAGGGAGAAAGAGAAAGAGAGAGGGAGTGAGGGGGCAAGAGAGAGATGGAGAGAGGGATAGAGAGAGAGAGAATGGGAGAGAGGAAGAGAAAGTTAGAGAGAGGGAATGAGGAAGGAGGAGAGACAAATATGAGAGAGGGGTTTAGGAAGAGGGAGAGGGAGGGAGGGAGAGAGGGAGAGAGGGGGAGAGAGTGACGTATAGAGAGGGGGAGGAAAGAGAGGGAGAGAAGGAGAGAGGTAAAGGGAGAGTGAGAAAGGGAGTGAGAGAAGGAAAGGGAGAATGTGAGAGAAAGAGAGTGAGAGGGGAGAGAGAAAGGGAGAGGTAGTGAAAGAGAGAAAGAGGGAGGGAGAGGGAGAGGGAAGAGGAAGAGAGAGGGAGACAAGGAGAGAGAGGGATAGAATGGTAAGAAGAAGGAAGAAAAAGAGAGGGAGGAGAGAGAGAGGGAGAGATATAAAGATGGATAGGGAGACAAAGAGAGGGTGAGTGAGAAGGAGGGAAAAAAGAGAGTTAAGGAGGGAGGGAAAGAGGGGGAGAGAGAGGGAGAGAGGGCGGGAGATAAAGGGAAAAGGAAAAAAGTAGAATGGAAAAATGGAGAGAGAGAGGGAGGGAGGGAGATAGAGGGAAAGAGCAAGGAAGTGTGAGATAGGGGTAGAGGAAGAAAGAGAGGGAGAGGGAGAGGGAGAGAGTGGGAAAGGAAGGGAGGGAGGGATAGGGAGAAAGAGAGAGAGGAAGAGAGCAAGAGAAGGGGACTGGGAGGTGAAAAGTGAAGAGAGAGGGACAAAGAAAGGGGGAGTAAGGGGAGAGGGAGAGAGAGAAAGAGGGAGAGTGAGAGGGAAAGAGAGGGAGAAATAGGGAGTGGAAAGAGAAAGAGAGAGAGAGAGAGGGAGAAGGAGAGATAGAGGGAGAGGGTGAGGAAGGGTGTGGGAGAGAAAGGCTAGATAGAGGAATTAAGAGCGAGAGAGGGAGAGGGGTAAAGAAAGAGAGGGAGTGAAGGGAGAGAGAGAGAATGAGGGAGAGGGAGAGGGAGAGGGAGAGGGAGAGAGTGGGATAGCAAGGGAAAGAGGGAAACAAACCAAGGGGAAGAGAAAGGGCATGAGAGAGCGAGAACAAAATAAGAGGAGAGAGAGACAAGGAGAGAGATAGGAAGAGAAAGAGAGTGGAATAAGGAGAGAGAAAGAGAGGAAGGGAGGGAGAGAGGGAGAGAGAAATAAAAGGAGGGAGGGAGAAAAAGGAGAGAAAGAGAGGGAGGGAGAGAAAGGGAGAGAGGATTGAGAAAGGGAAGAGAGGGAGAGATAGAGGGAAAGTGTGAGAGTAAGTGAGAGGGAGAGAGAGAGTGGGAGAGAGAGGGAAAGAGAAGCAATGGAGACCTTGTGACGACCCCATCCCAATTTACTCTCTATTACCTAAATACGAGTAACTAGGCGAGGTGCGTCATGCCGGCATGACCAATTTATGAATTTACCTTAAACACGGGTGTGTTTATACATTAAGGACTTATCATACAATAAAACATGACGAAGAAAATTTACATAAAATTAACAAAACAATCGAAGAAATTATAAAATTTATTTACAATACCATCAAAATATTCATTGACACCCCAACCCTAAAATTAAAAATAAACAAAATAAAATCCTCTAAGGTTTATGTCACCCCCGAGCCCTTTTAGACGATCCAGCGGTGTCCTTATTGGTACTATAGCCAATGTTACCTATCATAATATGCAAATAACAATGAGGTGAGTCGAAGCTCGGTAAGTAGGGTGATGCAAGGGATATGTAATGAAGTTTTGTTTCCCATTCTACCCATCCATTTTTAATTCGAGTACCTTAGGTATTAGCAAGTCCGTGTGTTCCATCTCTCGATGATTGCATTATCACCTACTACTCTATTACTCTCTTTCGGTGATCTCATTATCACCTACTCCTTACACCGAAATTACCTTCGTTGTAGCACACGGTTAGCGAAATCATCCCTTGCCTAATTGTGTTAGTAGTAGAGCACGCACATGGTTTCATGCTATTAGCAATTCCATTCGGTTCGGTTACCAAACCGTTTTATCTTGTGACTCGGTGATGTTTCTCGATTTCATATCACCCCCGAATACATGTGATGCATATAGTATTATGCTTAACATATTCGACTAATTATGCTATCACCATTTTCTTCTCGGATCGTTCCTATGTCCGACGCACACTTGGGACGTCACAAGTGTTTCACACACCATTTAAAGTATTCAAAATGAGAATACAAATTTCGTTCATCGGTAGCATTCATTGCATAAATCTACTTCGTACTTATAAGTTTTTCCTTTTTGTGTATCGGTTATGTCTAGGCTTGGATTTTTTATGTATAACTTAGTGTATGAGATAGGTTAATCTTAAGGATTTATACGTGACATAATTAAGCTAAATTTTTTTGCTTAATCCGAACATTTAATCTTAGTAGTGGAAGTTGACTCATAAAGGGTCTAGGTTTTAATCTCGATTTTTCTTGAATTCTCTTTTTCCATTACCCTATTTATATGTCTTGTAATCATTAATCTCTGCTTGCGTTCATCTTCACTTCTTGATCCCTACTTACACAAAAGGGATTCAATGTTAATCATTTTCTCTACTAGGCCAAATGGTCCCAAAATAAGCAAGAAATTGTTTTTTCATTTCTTCCTTGTTAATGACTTACCAACTCATACTTACAAGAGTTACTAAGGAGATTTAAACCTTAAGGTCCACCAAGGAACCCAAACTTAGTGATCAAATGTCCAATTTACCTAATGAAGTCCAAAACCCTATTTTTCTTTTAGTTAGCTGGATGGGTTGTTAAGATGGCCATGGATTGCTTTTTCTTGTCTAGTGAATTTATTTTCACCCTAAACTATTAACCCATTGCTAATTGAGTTACCATGATATTCTAGGCCCTTAATTTTCCTAAAAGATCAATTCTTTCCCCATTTTCCCCACTTGGCCGAATGGTTTTAGCCTAGGGAAACCCTAAAAGTGTATTCCTTTTTCTTTCCAAGTTAAGCTTACCAAACCTAGGTTAAGTTCAATCCATTCGGTCCATACCCTTTATCTTTCTTTTTCCTTTCCAACCTATCCACACATTTAAACCTATCAAACAAGCTTTGCATGACAACAAAACATATAAATCCATCACAATTTAGCGAGCCCTAACATCAACACAAATAACCATAGAAATCCATAGAAAATTATTACAAACCCATGAAATAAACACTAAAAAAAATAACTTAAGACATTAATAAACCAAAAATGGAACCTACTTACTTTCCTAAATTTCCTAAAGGTTGGTTAGGTTTTCCCCTTCTTTATGTTCTTTCTTTTTCTTTTTCTTTTCCTTTCCTCTTCCTCTCTTGTTTACCGTTGCTCTCTCCTAATTTTGGTGGCTACGATCGCCTAAATATTTCTTATCATTTGCAGTCTTTCTATATATATATACTTGCTTAAAGTCTTAGTTTAAGTAAGTGTACAAATGGATGGATTTAATTTGGAAGAGTGGAAAGTTAATGGTGAGTCATGAGAGAGAGTCAGCGATTTGAGAGGGTTAGAGTGTCTTGGCCTTAATTCATTTAATGCATTGCTTAGGTGTCTAACAAAAAAATTTAAGTTAAATATACACCCTAATTAACTTGATTCAAATAAATAAACATAGTTTCCTTCATAAAATTTCAGAAATTTCTTTTTTAAAACTCGAAATTCCTTGTCCATTTTTTTCCTAAAAATTCCAGCAGTGATGCTTCAAGAATAGCCTATACTAAAATGGCCATAACCCTTTATATATAGGTCTAAAAATCACAAACGTTTATATAATGCTAGTATACACATAGACGAACACCATTTATTCTTTAAGTTTTACCCAAAAACCACTTTAAAGTCCTCAAATAAATCACACAAAATTCGGATAGAATATAGCCCTCGGCACTATCGATTTTGATTTATTTATTTATTTATTATTTTTTTTACGGGGGTTACAACAGAGTGAGAAATGGAAATAGAGGGAGGGGATAGAGAGAGTGGGAAGGAGGAAGTATGGGAGAGGGAGGGGGAGAGAGAGTGAATGAGAGAGAAAGAGATAGAGAGGAAGAGATGGAGAGGAAGAGAAGGAGATAAAGGCTAGGAGAGAGAATAAGAGAGGGAGAGTGAGGGAGAGAGGGGGATAGAGAGAGGAAGAAGGGGAGCAAGGGAGAGAGGGAAAGAGGGAGAGAGAAAGAGAGAGGAAGAAAGGGAGAGAGAAAAAGACAAAGAAAATGAGAGAGAAGAAAGGGGGAGAGGGAAGGAGGGAGGGAGAGGGTGAGAGGGAGAGAGGGAGAGAAAAGATAGTGGTATAGAAAGAGGAGAATGATTGGGTGAGAGAGAGAGGGAGAGAGGGGAGAAAGGAAGGGAGAGAAAGGGAGAGAGAATAGGGGAGAGAGAGAGGGGAGAAAGTGTGGGAGAGGGATTGAGGAGAGAGATAGGGAGAAAAGAGAGGGATAGAGGGAGAAGAGGGAGAGAGAGAGAGAAAGGGGTGAGAGGGAAAGTGAGAGAAGCGAGTAAGAGAGGGGAGAGATGAGGGAGAGAGAGTTAGTGTAGGTGCCCAAGATCCAACCATATTTAGATAGGGTTGTTTATTGAATGATTGTATCATTTATTTTAATAATAATAAAAGAAATCTTTCTATTAATTCTTATTTTTTTATGTTTATTAATTCGGTAGAATTAGATAGAAGTCCTTATGATATGCATTTGCAATTGTGATTGATCGAAATATGTGAGACAAACAATATTGCATATAAATGATATCATTGAATGTCCCAACTCATATCATTGTCAATAATGGACATTAACTATATACGGATAGACTTGTGAGTGCTATGCTCAACTATAGGATAGTAATAGAAGATCTAACACCTATTAGCATAGTGTTGCCAAAGTAAGCACTTAGGTGATTTATGTTAGAGAACTTATCACCAAACTTAACTCATCATGAGAATCCATTTTGTTTAATATATGAAAATCTAATATGAGATGGGTACAATCGGCCCTTAGACTTGAAGTCATCATGATTATCTTATTATAGGATTTTGTTAGTGTTGGTGCCTAAGATCCAACCATGTTTAAATTAGCTCATGTTAATATATTATTTTATTATTTATTTTAATAATAATAAAGAAGTCATTCTATTAATTCTTATGTTTATATGCTGATAAATTTAGTAGAATTAGATAGAAGTCCTTATGATATACATTTGCAATGGTGATTGATCGAAAGATATGAGACAAACACTAATACACATAAATGATATCATTAAATGTCCCAAGTTGTAGCATTGTGAAGAATGGAAATTGACAAAATGCGAGATAGACTTATGAGTGCTTGTGCTCATGCTATATTATAGTACTAGGAGATCTAACACCTATTAACTTGGTAATGCCAAAACAAGCACTAAATGATTTATGTTAAAGAACATATCACTAGACTTGACTTTCCATTAGAACCCATTTGGTTTTAATCTATGCGAATCTCATAAGAGATGCGTACAAATGGTCCTTAAACTTGAAGTCATCATCGTTATCTTATTGGAGGACTTATGCACTTTGACAATCGTTTCGATGGACCCATTAATGGGTTACACATGGGTGATTTATTAGGTGCACTTAGAATCTAATGGAGATAGATATATGATTGAGATAGGTGTGTCTTTCCTTGTATGCTATAAGACTTATTACATTGCACTTCGATACATATGTACTCAAGAAATATGTGGCCACGGTAGGAGTACACCAATAGACCATAGTTGGTTTACTCTAAAAGATAAGACATTAGGGTATCAAAGAAAACTTGTGTGATCATAATCAAGAAAGACTAATAACCAACTTTGAGATCACATTGTGATAAGTTGACATAAGGATCTGAATTGTACGAGTAACCATGCTTGTCAAAATTAATAATGGATTAACTAATCCTCCTAGAGAATTGGATAGTCGGATACCTTGCTAGAGGCCAATCTTGACTTATATATCAATAGATAAAAGAGAAGCTTTTTATTCTTCATACATTATCAACGGATATAAGAGCCTATTGAGTCACATCCATAAGTTTAAGTATTCACATTATAAATAAGAAGAAAAGATATTGAAAAAAGTTTCCAATTATAAAAAGTTTTCTATTTTAGAAAATGCTTCTAAAATGGAAAGCTTTCTAAAATGAAAAGTTTTATATTTTAGAAATCGGTTTCGTAATTTAGAAATTAGTTTTAAATTTGGAAATAAAGAACCTAAAGGGAAAAGAGTTTCCTAATTTAGGTCAAAGAGTATTTTGGGGAATTATTTCTTGATGTTGACCCTACCAAAATAATCTAAGAATATTTATTTGGATAGTCCAAATAAATTAAGTAGGATAAAATAGTTTTAACCCATTAGATTTAATTAAGAGCATTAAGATAATTTTAATGGGAGCATAAACATCAACCTTATTGGATAAGGTTGTATGCTTTGAATATGAACATCAATCTTATTGGATAAGGTTGAATATTTCAAAAGATAATAATCAAATAGTCCATATATAAAATAACTCCTCATCCTTAGAGGATAAGGAAGCAACAACCTAAAGTCCATTATGAATCATAAAGGGAGAAATTTAGCCAAGTTAGAAAAAGAGGAGTGAGATTTTTGCTTGACCTTAAAATAACCTCGGGCATATGGCCAAGAAAGAAAACGAAGGAGAAAATAGTTTTCTCTTAAACCCTAGCAAGAAATCCTTTTTCCTTCTCCTTTAAAGTAGTCGCAAAATTGCTCGAGATTGATTTCTAGAGGAAATAGTTAATCCAAAAGGTGGAGCTAACGAGCTCATTAATTTTGAGTGCTTCTTTATGGATACTTAGACTACATGGATCATCAATAGAGATCGGACACTTAGACGACTTTATTGAAAAGGAATTCAGATCTACGTTATAAGAGGTAAACCTTTACTTATAGTTTATTAATGTATGTATGATTAGTAGATTCAATGGTTTGATCTTAGGCCCTTAGATGGAAGAAATTTTTTTATTTATTCAATACCTCCATAAGATGCATGATTCTTTAGATTTATGTACTTCGATACTTGTTTTAATGGACCTAATAAAGGGTTACATATAGGTGATTCATTGGGTGCACTAAGAATCTAAAGGAGGTAAGTGTATGACTAAGATAGGACATACTATTCCTTGTATGCTAAAAGAGTTATTACATTGCACTTTGATGAAAGTCGGCTTGAGAAATCTATGAACATAGTAAGAGTACACCAATAGAACATAGTTGGTTTATCCTAAGAGGTAAGATATTTAGGAATCAAAGAAAACTTGTGTGATTGCAATCAAACAAGACTTACAACCAAGTTCAAGACCACACTATGATAAATTGACATGAAGACTAAATTGTATAGTAACCATGCTCGGGAAAGGTAATAATGGATTAGCTAATCCTTATAAAGAATTAGGTAGTCGCGATGCCTTGCTAAAGGCCAATCTTGATTTATGTATCAAGAGACAAAAAAGAGTCTTTCGTTCTTGATACATTACTAACATATCTAAGAGCCTATTGAGTCACACACATGAGTTTAAGTATTACATGATTAAATATAAGCAAAGACATTGGAAAAATTTTCCAATTTTGAAAGTTTTCTATTTTGGAAAAGGTTTCCAAAAATGAAAAGTTTCTTAAAATGGAATGTTTCCTTGAATAGAAGTTTCCTATTTTAGAAATCAGTTTCCTAATTTGAAAGTTGGTTCAAAATTTAGAACTAAATAACCTAAAATGGAAATAAGTTTCCTAATTTAGGTTAAAGGGTATTTTGAAAAATTATTTCCTAATGTGGATTTGCTTGAATTATCTAAAATTATTTATTTATATAGTCTAAATAAATTAATAAGACTAGAATTGTTTTGGCCCAATAGGTTTAATTAAAAGCCTTTAGATATTTGGGTGGGAGGATAAACATCAACCTTATTGGATAAGGATGAAAATCTCACATGTAAAATAACTCTTAATCCTTGGAGGAATAGGAATGAATAACCATAAGTCCAATTAGGACTTATTTGTCGCCCTCTCCTTATCCTTGGAGGACAAGGAAACTCTCCTCCTATAAATTGGAGGAGAGGTGCAGCATAAAGAGAGAATTAATTTGAGAGGGAGAGAAAATTCATCCAAGTAAGAAAAATAAAAGGGACACATGGCTAAAAAAAAAAAAAAGCTAGAAGAAATTTGTTTTATCCCTAACCTTAGCACACCATTTCCTCTCTCATCTCTTTGGGTTATTGTAAAATTGCTCGGATTAGATTTCTATAAGAAACACTAAATAAATTAGAAAAGGTGAATTTAGTAGTCTCCTAATTTTAAGAGCTTCTTTGTAGGTGTTTTGACCACATGGATATCAATAGAGGCTAGACACTTGGATGACTTTTCTACTAAAGAATGTAGATCTATGCTATAAGAGGTAATTCTCTATCTATTGCTTTAATTCATGTATATATAGTTAGTTGATTCAACAATATGATCTTGGGCCATTTAAATGGAGGGAATTTTTTTTGTTCCATATCTCCATAAGATGTATGATCCTTCAAATGATATCAAAGCTTTCATTAAATCTTTGATTATATGTTATATTAATTTTAATTAACTACACGTATTAATTATGCTTGATTATAAATCTATTATTTTTGATATTTTATATTAATTTAAAAATTGAAATTTGGGTTAAAAATAATGGGGGCATATGAGGCCGATGTTGGACATCAATGCTCACGCGATAAAAATAAAAAAATAAACTCATTGGTCGGTCATGCGCTATTCGCATAGCAAGCTAGGCTTACGTTTGAGGTGCTCGGGCTAGTCTCCGCATGCCAAGCTGCATGCGAGGTGTGTAGGCTAGGCATTGAATGCCAAGTTACGCACGACGAGCACATGCCAAGCCATGGGTAGGCAAGCACAAATGGACCAAGATGAGGGCTTGGGCGTTGAAGCTCGTAAGCCCTCGATGTCTAAAAGCCCATGGGCCCGAGGCTCAAAAAGTTTTAAAATTGAAATTTAGAAAAATTATGATAAATTTATTAAGTGACCAAAAACATAGATTTATAATTATTTTATAAATGAAATATGGTTCATTAGTATGCTACGTATCAATGTGATTGAAGCATGGGTGAGTGGTATGGATAAGTCAACCTAGTTTTGTAAAATGAATATTTGTAATTTTTGGATAAATAGGACCTACGCATCCTACCTTCTCTTATACTCTATTGTATTTCTCTTCTCATCCTACTCCCTCCGAATGTAACTAAAAGTTTCTTATTCAAATAAATGTAAAAATAGAAGATAGGAATTAGAATAGACATAAGGAGACGATGCTAAGAAATGAAGACATTCTTAAAGAATTTTTAATAATTTTTCACCTAGGAATTTGACTCACTAGTCTCCTTATGACTCGAGGGGTATAGCATTAGAGATCCTTTACCATTCACTTATCCTTTATGTCATGCATGAGATGTATGTATATAATACATGAGATGCCATGCATGTTAGGAAGAATGTGATTATTGACTAGTACTGCTAGGATGAAACCAACCAAGTTAAATCCTTCAAATAAAATATTATGTTAATTACCTTCCAACGTTAAGAGGAGGGAACTCTTTTGGTGTTTATTGGCTTGTTGAAATAACTCAAGATCACTTCTTTCTCGAGAGAAACAAATTATGGGTCATGCAATGTCTTCGAATGTTGGGTCTAACTTAATGAGTTGTTAAGTTTGTTAAAATAATTCAAGGTCTAAGAAACTTGTAGGTAAGAATTGGTAGTCACATAAGATATGACATGATAAGGAGTTGTCATGCTAATGAGATTAGAAATTACATTAGATGTAATTGGTAAGGAGTTACCTACCTAATCCTTCATGTATGGCTTGTTGAGATAGCTCAAGTATAATGCATATTAGAGGATGGAATCCTAATCTACTATGAAAATGAATTGAAAAGTTTTATCAAGTCCTATATTGAAAGTTATAGAACTTGAAGAAAATAGTAGGAGCAAATATAAACTTTACTTATTTTATTTTATGCAATTTAATTAGCCAAACCAAACATTTTTCTATCTTATCGGACTTCATAGTATGATCGGCATCGATTCTATCAATAATTGAGGGATGTAATGCTTTCAATGGAACAAATATCCTCAACTAAGAAATGAATTTGAGGATAGTCCTTTAACATGAGAAAATTCTCTATATGATAGAGAAAACTCTCCCAACTAAGCCTCATCGGGATCAAGTTAAAGCTCATATAGCATGGATCAAATATAGAGATGATACGATCATTACTCGAGCATCATGCTTGCTTCTATGACATTGAAACATACGTACCAACATAGAAGCTTACAAGCTTTTGACATCATAGTAAAGCTTAAAAGCTTATTTGAAGAGAATACTAGGCATGAGCACTATGAGATAGCAAGAAAGCTCTTTAAATATCGAATGGATGAGGGATCTAATATCGTAAAGTATGCCACTCGAAATTATAGGCTATGTCGAAAGATTGGCCAAACTTGAAGTTGGAATGGTTGCCGAATTATCCATTGAATTAGTATTATAAGCTGTTGCCTAATAACTTTGGGTAGTTCATCATAAACTTTAACATGAAACACATGAAAAATACTATTAGAGATTTCTTTTTCATTGAAAGGGAAGTTCAGCTCAAAATTAATAAGAAGAATAAGAGTTATATACTTATGGTTAATAAGGGAAATGGTGTAGTAAAAGGCAAGAAAAATCCTAAGAAGAAGAAGATTTCAACTGCGTCTACTAGAGAGTGAAAAAGCCTAAGGCTCAATATAACCCAAAGGATGTAGTATGCTTTTATTGAAACAAGAAAGGGCATTGGAAGTGCGACTACAAGGAGTACCTAGAAGGGGTGCAAAAGTAGAGTTCTAGCACCACCTCGGGTATTTATGTTGATTTTCTTATTTCTAAATTCCACCTTATAGGTATATGATACTATGTGTGGTGCTCACATTTTTGAAATGTACAGGAGCTCGAAAAGAAAGGAAAATAACTTCAAAATAGATGACCTAAAGACTACAATGGATCAAGAGTTAGACCATTAAATATAGGTATTTATGAGCTAGCACTTCCATGTAGGAATGTGCTAAGACTCAATTATTATTATTAGTAGAGACTAAAGATGTTATTTTCATTTCTTGTTTTGAACAAGTATTTCATTTTCAAGAAAGGGTGGGAGAGAAGAGAAGAGAGATATAGAGGGAGGGGGAGAAAGATAAGGGGTGAGAGAGAGAGAGAAGGTGAGGGAGAGAGGGAGACAGAGAGAGAGCGATGTATATATATAAAAAAAGAGAAAGGGAGAAAGTGAAATAGAAAAAGAGAAAGAAAGAGGGATATATCTATATATGTTGGTAGAAAGAGAAAGATAAAGGGATAGAGAGAAAAAGAGGGATCAAGGGGATATATATATATTAGAAGAGAGAAAGAGAAAGGGATAAAGAGATAAAGAGAGGGAGAAAAAGGGGAAGGGGGAGAAGGGAGAGAGTTTAGAGGAGAGAGGGATAGAGAGAGGGAAGGGGAGAGAGGGAGTAAGGGAGAGGTAGAGAGAGAGATAGAAGGGGAGAAAGCAAGAGAGAGAGATAGGGAGAGCAGGTGAGGGGGAGAGAGGTAAAGGAAGAAAAAGAGAGAGAGGGGGAGTGAGAGAGATAAAGAGAGAGGGAGAGAGTGATGGAGAAAGGGAGAGTGAGGAAGAGATAGAGTGAAGGGAAAGAGAGAAGGGGGAGAGAAAGAGAGTGAGAGAGTGTGAAATAGAGGGTGGGAGATAGAGGGAGGTAGATAAGAAGAAAAAGTGAGTGAGAGTGAGAGTGAGAGAGAGAGAGAGAGAGAGAGAGTGAGTGAGAAAGAGGGAGAGGAGAGGGAGGGAGAGGGAGGGAGGGTAAGGGAGAGAGGGAGGGAGGGAGGGTAAGGGAGAGGGATAGAGGGAGATAGGAATAAAGAGGGATAGAAGGAGAGAGAGTGCAAGAGAGGTAGGGAGAGAGATAACAATAAAGGTAAAGGTAGAGAGTGGGAGAGGGGGAGAGAGAGATACGAGAGATCATGAGGGACATGGAGTGAGAGCAAGAGAGAGAGTGAAAGGGTGAGAGAGCAAAAGAAAGAGGAGGGAGGGAGGAAGGGGGAGAGAGAGAGAGTGAAGGGGGAGAGAGAGGGTGAGGGAGAGAGATACGAGAGAGAGGAAGGGGAAGAGGAGGGAAATAGATATGAAGAGGGAGAGAGATGGGTAAAGAGATAGAGAAGAAAGGAGGGATGGAAATGAGAGAGGGTAAGAAGGACGAGAGAATAAGAGAGCGAGAGAGAGAGAAAGGGAAGGGAGGAAGGAGAGAAGGATAGAGAGGGAGAAAGAAAGAGATGGAGAAAAAAAGGATATGTTGGAAGAGAGAGAAGGAGAGAGAGAGAAAGAGAGAGGGAGAGAGAAGGAGAGTAAGAGAGAGAGGGATAGGGATGGAAATAGAGGTGGAGAGAGAGGGTAGGAGAGGCAAAGATGGGGAGAGATAGAGAAGGAAAAGGAGAGAGGGTGAGAGAGAGTAAAAGAGAAGAAAATAGAGAGGGAAAAGAAGATAGAGAGGAAAAGAGAGGGAAAAGAGAGAGAAAGAAAGATAGAGCGAGAGAAAGGAGGAGACAAAAAGGAAGAGAGAGTGGGACAAAAAAGGAGAGGGAAAGATAGGGAGGTAGAGAGGGGGAAAAGGTGAGAGAGAGAGAGAGGGAGAGGGAAAAAGAGAGAAAGAGGGGGAGAGGGAAAAATAGAGAAAGAGGGAGAGAGGGAGGGAGACAGGGATAAGGAGAGAGAGATAAAGGAGGGGAGAGAGAGAGAGGGTGATAGAGAGAAGAAGGGAGAGGGTGAGGGGAGATACAAAGAGAGGGAGAGAAAGATAGAAGGAAAGAGGGAGAGAGAGTATGAAAGGTAATGAGAGAGAGTAAGAGTGAGGGAGAGGTAGGAAGAGAGAGGGAGAGAGAGTGAAAAAGAGAGAGGAATCAAAGAGGAGAGAGAGTAAGGATCGGTAGAGATAGGAGATTAGCGAGAGGGAGGGAAAGAGAGAGAGAGAGGTAAAGAGATAAAGAGAGAGGGAGAGAGAGAGGGAGAGGGATGTGGAGGAAGAGAGAATAAGAGAGAAAGACAGAGCACCGGAGAGAGATAGAGGGATAGATAAGGAGATAGGATGAGAGAGAAGGAGAGAGAGAGAGTGGTAGAGAGGGATAGATGGAGTGTGAGGGTGGGAGAGGAAGAGAGAGGGAGATAATAGAAAGAGATTGAGAGTGATAGAGAGAGGGGGAGAGAGGGAAGGAGAAGGGGAGACAGGGAGACGGGATGAAAGGGAGATAGAGAAGAAGAGGGATAGAAAAAGGAAGAGAGTGACAGAAAGAGAGAGAAAGAGAGAGAGAGGGGAGAGAGAGGGAAGGAGAGAAATGGAAAGGCATGAGAGAGAGGGAAATAAAGAGAGAGAGAGAGAGAGGGAGAGAGATAAAGGGGGAGGAGCAAGGGAGACCCAAAATGAGAGAAAGAGGGAGAGAGGTGGAGAGAGGGAGAGACAAAGAGGGAGAGCGAGAGGGGAGAGAGGTAGAGAGGGGGAGGGAGAGAGGAGAGAGGGACAGAGAAAGAGAGGGAGAAACATGGATATATATATATATATATATATATATATATATATATATATATATATATATATATATATGTTGGAAGAGAGAGAAAGAGAGAAGGATAGAGAGATAAAATAGGGAGCACAAAGGAGAGGGAGAGAGAGAGAGAGGGTAGAGGAGAGAGGGACGGGGAGGGAGAGCGAGGGAGAGGCAGAGAGAGTGATAGAAGGGGAGAAGGCAAGAAAGAGAGGGATCGTGAGTGATGAGAAGATAGAGGTAGAGGAAGAAAATAAGAGAGATGAAGAAAGAGAGGCAAAGGGGGATAGGGAGAGAGGGAGAGTAAGGGAGATAAAGAGAGAGGGAGAGACGGATGGAGAAGGGGAGAGTAGGGGAGAGATAGAGTGAGGGGAAAGAGAGAAGGGGTAGAGAAAAAGACCGAGAGAGAATGGGAGAGAGAGGGCGGAAGAGAGAGGGAGGTAGATAAGAAGAGAAAATGAGAGAGAGGGAGTGGAAGGAAGGAGAGAAAATGAGAGAGAGGGAGTGGAAGGAAGGAGAGAGGGAGAGAGAGAGAGGGAGAGGGAGAGAGGGAAGGAGAGGGAAGGAGAGGGATAGGGATAGAGAGAGATAAGAAAAGAGAGGGAGAAAGTGGGTTAGATGGAGAGACATAACAAGAAAGGTAGAGGTAGAGAGAGTGAGGGGGAGAGAAGAGAGATAGGATGAGAGAGAAAGGGAGAGAGAGTGATAGAGAGGGATAGATGGAGAGAGAGAGAGGGAGGGAGAGGATTGCGAGGGAGATAGTAAAGAGAGAAAGAGTAGGAGAGAGGTTGAGAATGAGAGAGAGAGTGGGAGAGAGGGAAAGAGAGGGGGAGAGAAAGGAGGAAAGGGAGACGGATAGGGATACGGATAGAGAGAGAAAGAGAGGTAAAGGGGGAGAGAGAAGGAAGGAGAGAGGGAGAGAAATAAGGAGGGCATGAGAGAGAGGGGAGTAAAGAAAGAGAAAGGGAGTGTGAAGGGAGAGAGATAAAAGAAAGAGAAGTAGAGAGAGCTAAAATGAGAGAGAGGGAGAAAGGTGGAGAGAGGGAGAGGAGGGAGAGGGAGAGGGAGAGGGGGAGGGGAGAAAGAGGGAGAGAGGAGAGAGGTGTAGAGAGAGAGGAGAGATGGAGAGAGAAAGAGAGGGAGAAAAGGGAATATATGTATATTTATGTAGGAAGAGAGAGAAAGATAACTGGATAAGAGAAAGAGAGGGAACAAGAGGGATATAAAAAAGAGAAAGGGATAGTGAGATAAAGAGAGGCAGTAAATGGAAGAGGGGGAGAGAGGAAGAGAGGGATAGAGGTAGAGAGAGACAGAAAAGGAGGAGGTGAGAGAGAGAAGGGGAGCGAGTAAGGGGGAAGGAGGGATAGGTAGAAGAAGAAAAGAGAGAGATTAAGAAGGAGAGGGAGAGAGGGCAAGTGAGAGAGATAATAGGAGAGAGAGAGATAGATGGTGAAAGGAAGAGTGGGGGAGAGATAGAGCAAAGGGAAAGAGAGAGAGTGGGAGAGAGAGGGAGGTAGATAAAAAGAGAAAATGAGAGGGAGTGAGTGAGAGAGAGAGGGAGGGAGTGAGAAGAAGGGATAATTAGGGAGAGAGGGAGGGAGAAAGAGGGATAGAGGGAGAGAGGGTGCAAGAGAGATAGAGAGATAGCGAGTAAAGGAAGAGATTTCTTCTATCTCTCCTTATTCTCTTCCTTTCTACACTCTCTCCCTCCCTCCCTCTTCTTATTCTCTTCCTCTCCAATCTTTCTCTCTCTCCTTTTCCCCACTCCCTCTCTCCCTCCCTCTCTCTCTTCATCTAACTTTTCTTCTATCTCTCCCTCCCTCCCTCTCTATCTCACTCTCTTTCTCTCCCTCTCTCTATCTCTCCCTCCCTCCCTCTCTATCTCACTCTCTTTCTTTCCCGCTCTCTATCTCTCCCTCTCCCTCTCCCTCTCTCCCCTCTTTTTCTTTCCCCCTCCCCCCGTAGCGCCCTCGGCTCCCTTACCAATTGCCTAAGAGGCGTGGCTAGGTGCGTTATAGTTTAGAAAATAAAGTCTCAAATTTACTCCCATAATATATTGCCAATAATAATAACATATTAAGCATAGAAGTATGTATAATAAAATTTACACAACTTTAATGAATATTATTATAAGAGTCATAAAATATCAAAGGTGTTAGTTACACTTTTGCTAGACACCGTACCCTATGTTACAATCAAAAGAAATTTCTATATTTTTCGTGTCACACATGAGCCCTTTTACGGGAGGAATCGGTGTCTTGTGCCAAATATTGTTTACCCTTGAAGTGTAACAATACACTCTACTTTTATGGTCATAGAGATGAGTCTAGTGTACAATATCTTCTTTGAAAGAACCATTCTCTACAAAATAAACGTGTTGTCAATACTCATCACTTGTTGTTGAAATTTTCTACACCCAAAAGAACAAGTACAATCGGGAAAAGTTAAGTGATCTCTTAATAGTGCTTCTCTTTCAATATTAAAAAAGAAGAAGATAGAAGCATGCATGACACAAGATGGGAAGAGGATCGAGCAAGGAATGCTTAAGACTAAAGACATGAAAAAAAAGATCAACTACTAATCCTAATCCTCTAGGCATGCTAACATACTTTAATGGCATGTCTTTTGCATTAAATTTATCAAAAAAAAGTATGATTTTATATGAATACATAATCAATGAAGGTGCTTCTATATAAATTTTTTCTAATCAATAGATTTGAATACAAAAGCATATTTATTTATTTCAAAACTTATGGCTATGGTCACTACTTTCCTTTCGAGAATGTGTAACTATTTCTTCATCAATAACATTACACCCTACAAAGATCTTAGATAGTAGTGGTTGAGATTCTTATCGTGTCTAGGTATAAAGGCATCCTAACCATTCTTATAAAAACAAAACACTTGTCCCTCTTATAATGCATCCGGCAATCAACATATTCTTAAGGTCATAAAAATGTTATGGTTATTATCTTGTCTACATATAAAGGCATACTTTGTCTAGGTCTAAAAACACTATGTACCTTCTTATGGAATAAAGGCTTTATCATCTCTTCAAAAAATGGCTCATACTCCATCGATAATATAACCAACTACTTATGAGAATCCAAAACTCAAACGAACTATAGTTTTTACCTTGCCAAGGTATGAAGGCATAATTTGTTTAGGTCTAAGGCACCATGATCCTCTCCATGAGTAAGATTGTCTCCTTCAAAAGTACACTAAGAAGAATAGAGTCACAATAATATAGTTCAAGGTTAAAAGCTTAAACTTTAAAAAATATAGATGACTCTTAAAAGGAGTAGAGAGACGTTAGATCTCGTTAAAAAAAAAAGAAAATTGTCGTTCTACCTCGATAGTCTATAGTGGCACCATGCCTTGTCGGCCAATCCATCCCTAAGATCAAATCAAAATCTTAGAGGTCCAACCCTATCAGATTAGCCCCTAGACTTTTATTCTCAATCTACACTAGACACTCTTTAACTATGCTTGTCGACTCCATAAATTCTCCGGAAGGGACAACTATAAGATACCCTATGGCTAATGTCTCAAGTTTGACACCTAGGCTTTTTACTACTATTTTTGATATGAATGATTATGTAGCACCGGAATCTATCAAAACATAAGTACTCAAGTCGAGGATTGATACATTACCATAAATCACGATCACGCCTCTCCAATCGGCCTTCTTTTACGTCATTGTATAAACTCGAGTAGGTACCCTTCTTGATTCCGGTCTCTACACTTGGGGTAGTTGTAGGATACGTGCCATGGCTTGTGATATACAAAGAAAGTCCTCACATCCGATTGACACTCTTCAATGTGAAACCTCCCACACTATTGCATCGAGGTTGATTACTTGTCATCGATCTCGGCCGATTACCCGATAACGGTCTAGAAGATATGGTGCTTGGTCTAGTAACTTTTGTATTTCCTAGATCACTACTTCGATTAAACCTCCCGGGTGGGACTCACCTCATGAGTTCAAACGAAGAGGCTCCGGATTTAAATACTTTCCTCTTCGTTGTACCTCTTTTGTGATCTCTTTCGATCCCCGTCCGCCAACATCAACTTATCTACCATTTCCGGAAAAGTGTGGGTGGTCGACATTCATACCATACTCCAAACTCTTAGGTTTAGCCCCGCTAGGAATCGATTCTTTTTCAAACTTTCATCCCCTATAATGAATGGGATAAATCTACACCCCTACTCGAACTTCCGCACATACTCAACCATGGACATACTATCCTGTTCCAATTCTAGCAATTCTCGATTTTTTCTAGCCCCACATCCGTGGTAAAATACTTATTGTAAAAGATCTCCTTAAACTCTTCCCATGTTAAAGTAGGCATGTCTAGTAGTAATTATGAACTTTCCGACCATGTACGAACGTCCTTGGTCGGCATAAAGATAGCACATGACACCTGCTAATTATTGGTAAATTGTAGGTACTCAAATATTGCCTTCAAAGACTTAATCCATTCTTTAGCTATCATTGGATTAGCACTCCCGGTAAACTCTTGAGGATTCATTTTGTGAAACCTCTCTATTACGTCATTCCTATGCTAAGGCGGAGGTGAGGTCGTTGATGCATAGTCGGGAGTTGTCTCATTTTCTCTGTATGGATTTGTTGTTACTATAGAATTACTTGTTGTTGTTGCTGCATCATTTTCATCATACGATTTAAAGCTTCTTGTTGATTCTATTATCATCGTTAGAGGTTCCTTCTCCTCCTACTCGTATGGGATTCTTTTGTGGTATGATTTGTATTTATACATACTACATTATATTCGAGTTAGTTTTGATATCGAAATCCTTTCCTTATCACATGCAATGCATAATAGGAAACATTCATATGCATATAACATTCCATAAACATTTAGTAGATATCATACAAAACATGCAATCACATTAATAAGCATAGTTATTTCCAAAAATGTACATGCCATATTTACACTCAAAAAGAGCATCTCTAATTAACATCAAAAGGCGCATGAACGAGTACTATATTGTGCAATATGTTTCCTAGTAACACCTCACTCTATCGGGACATATCGAACGCGTTATGGAAAGGAGTACTCTACTCTTCAACGAGTCGATAGCATTAACTAATGTGGTATTTGCAATCTCGCGAGCTAGGTGCAAAGGTAAACCCCAATTATACATTAACCTAGTAAGGGTCCGCCTAACCTATGTCAATAAGAAGGCTCGAATCACATTTTGATAAGAATATCAACCTATCTCACTCTCCCGGACAACATCTAATAATAGTCGATCTCTCGATAGGAGAGTCCGACGCATGATCATCCTCGGAAAATCCACACTTCGATACTTGTCAAAAGAGGTATCATCGAATATTATTCACTAAATCGAGTCATGTACTCGGATAATATGTGCCACCATATCCGGGTCCAAGGCCATAGTAAAGCTCGTTTAGTTCAGCCCAAGTATGCGGCTAGGGTGGCCCGCTATTGGCTTATCCTAGCAGGCATAGGGAACACGAAATAGTTACGGCATCTATAATGTCAATACTTACTCTTAACCATATTTCCAAGAAATGGCTATATATGACATAAAACACACATTTAGTAAAGACCAAGAAGGAGATTTTACTCATTGAGTAGCGCGACTGGTCCTCAAGCTTATGTGACACTTAGGTTTCTAATTGATTAACTAAACCAAAGCTCGATACCACCTTTGTAGTGCCCCCGACTCTCTTACCAATTACCTTAGAGGCGTGGCTAAGTTCGTTATAGTTTAGAGACTAAAGTCTCAAAATTAATCCCATAATACATGGTTAATAATAATAAAATATTAAGCATAAAAGTACGTACAATAAAATTTACACAACTTTAATGAATATTATTACAAGAGTCACAAAATATCTAAGGTGTTATTTACACTTTGCTAGACACCGTGCCCTTTGTTACAATCAAAAGAAATTTCTATGTTTTATGTGTCACACATAAGCTCTTTTCGGGAGGAACCGGTGGCTTCTTTATCAACGATACTTATCGTCTTTACCTATCATGGCATGAGAAACAATAATAGGGTGAGTTGAAGCTCGGTAAGTAGGGTGATGCACATGATATGTAGTGCTTTCCTATAACTTGCCTTTCCCTATCAATTTTAATTCGAGTACCCTATGTATTAGTAAGTACTGCTCTATTCCCATCTCTCAATGATTTACCAAATCACCTACTACTAGCAATGGAATTATCCCTCATTGTAGCACACGGTTAGCGGAATTATCCATCTCTTAATGGTATAATCAATTAATAGAGTGCGCACATAGCTTCATTGCTAATACCTATTTAATCTAGTTAGGTTACCAAACCTCATCATTTCTTAACTCAATTTTCTCAATTCAATCCATCTCCAAATGCATATGATGCACATGATCTTTCATTTACCATATTCCACCAATCATGGATACCAAACCCTTCATTTTCATATTACATTCGAAATCCAATCAATGCTTGGGATTTTATATATTTCTTATAGTAATCATGCAAGAAATACAAGACCCGCCCATTAGGGTTAATCGATTCTTATACTTTAGCCCTAGGAATGCGTTGAGTGCAATTGAAGTGAGATTTCATTCCTAACCCAAAATTTAGTCTACTAGCCGAATTTAGCTTCTAATAGGTCTAGGTCCTAATTTCAATTTTTCTTGAAATCTTTCCTTCCAATACTTCATTTTATACTTATTCGAGTGTAATTGGACAATTAATTATGGAGTTGAATGTGTGGAACTCAAATCCCAAATTTTTTGCTTTAGACCGAATGGGTTCCAAAAAGTGCCAAGACCATTTCTTTCATTACAATGGGGTTTTATTGGATCCTAATTTACTTATTTAGGTTACAATTCAATCCTAGAGTCTTAATTATATAAAATGGTCCAATCTTTCGTCTTTTTGACATGTAGGCCGAATGGGTTTCCCTAAGAAACTCATCCTTTTAAGTCTATCTCAATCATGGTTTATACCAAGCAAATCATGGTATAAAATGTTTCTACCAAACCCATCAACACATAGTTGAACATATAAAAATCTTTAAAAGCTTCAACAAATCACCACTTACATAAGTCCAACAAATAAATCCATATCAAACATCCATACATCAAACCAACACAAGCAATTCATAATAACATAACCAATAACACAAGTGAACCACATAAATAAAAAAGAAAAACATAAAAACCAACTTTTAGCACACAAAATAAATCCTACTTATTTGGTTTAAGTTTTCCAAAAGGTTTCCAAGCTTTTCCCTTTTTCCTTTCTTTCTTTTTCTTTCTTTTTCATTTTTCTCTCTTTCTTTACGGTTTTCTCTCAATTTTAGGTGAGCTAAAATAGCTAAGTCTAACACTCTCTCACACTTATATAATCCCCCTTTTTCCTCTCATTAATTAGTATACCATGTGTCTAAATCTTATGGTTACAATGTGTAAAGTGAGAGAGAAAATGGAAGCAAGGTGGCATGTTTGACTTTCAAAATGGTGAGGTGTCATTAACTAGAACATGGTGGAAGATTGTGTCAAATTAGTAACTAAAAAGGGGTAACTAAGGGTAACTAAACTAACTGAATTTCTAAGGTAGTTGGTTCCAAGAATTTGACATTTCCACCATTTTTAAGTGATTCTTTCACTTGCAGGGCATATTTAGATATCCGTTATGGGAAAATAAATAATGGCTAGCTAAATACCCAAGTATTTATTCCATAAACACTCCCATGAACCTTAGATATTTTAATACCATAAAATATAAAATATAAAAGAAAATGTCATATAAATTACACCCATATCTAATATATATTTATAGATATTTCGGGATATATATTTTTATAAGGTTAAGAATTTTATGGGAGTGGCATTTCTCTCCCTAAAATTTTTGCATTCATTTAATTTTTAGGCAAGTCCCCAAATTTTGGCACTCTCCACTCGTTTAGATAATTTTTCTCACTTCATGGCGTGTTCTAAATATATGTTAAAGGAAATAAATGGTAACTAGCTAGGTTGCTCAAAGTTCATCCCATAAATCCTCACATAAACACTACACATGTTAACATCATAAAATATTAAAATGGCACATAAATCACACCTATACTTAGAATACACATATATAAACATTCCGGTACGTATACCTATGAGGTTAAGGGTTTTCATAAGGGTTACATTTCTCCACTCCTTAAAAGAAATTTCGTACTCAAAATTGGCTTACTTGAATAACTTTAGGTATTTATCTTTCATTTCTTCCTCCCGTTCCCACGTCATTTCTTCGAGGTTATGATTTTCCCATAAAAATTTAAGTAAGGCAATTTCTTTATTCTTTAGTTGTTTGACTTGCCTATCTAGAATCTAGATGGGTCTTTCCTCATATGTTAAGTCCGAGTGTCGGGTTCGATGGTGCTATCTCTAGAATCCGGTTAGGTTCTTTAATACATTTTCTTAACATGGACATATGAAACATATTATGTACTCCCACCAAAGACGACGGTAGTAATAGTCGATACGCCTTATCGCCTATTCAATCAAGTATCTCAAATGGTCCAATATATCGAAGACTTAATATGCCTTTCTTCCTAAATCGTAGTATGCCTTTCATTGGCGAAACCCTTAAGAAAATAGAGTCACCAACTACAAATTCAGATCCTTTCTCCTTTTGTTGGCATAGCTTTTTTATTTACTTGAGCCATCTTCATTCGTTGATGAATCTTATCCACCAACTCGGTCATTTGTTACACCAACTCGGGCCCAATAACTTTCTTTCCCCTACTTCATCCTAGTGTATTGGGAATCGCATCATCATCCATATAAAGCTTCGTAAGGAGACTCCCGATTGAAGCTTGATAACTACTGTTACATGCAAACTCATCTAATCATACATATTTTTTCCATTTCTCATACCAATCTAGAACCCATGTTTGTAACATGTCTTCGAGAACCCGAATGACCCTTTCGGATTATCTATCAATTGTGGATGGTAAGCCGTGTTGAAGTTTAGCCCCGTCCCCATGGCCCGATGTAAACTCTTTCGGAATATTGAGGTGAATCTAGAATCTCGATCCGACACAATTGAGACCGGGACCTCATGTAGCCTCAACATTTCATCTATATACAATTGAACGTACTAGCTCGGGCTATAAGTCATCTTAACTAGAAGGAAGTTTTTCGATTTGGTTAACTCTGTCCACGATCACCTAAATAGTATCTAACCCTTTTTTAGATCTTGGCAATCCCATGACAAAAACCATAATGATGTGCTCCCATTTCCATCCCGGAATTATCAATGGTTTTAATTCTTGTATGGGCCTTTGATGCTCCACCTTTACTTGTTGATAGGTTTGACACCTCGTCACATAACTCATGATGCCCTTCTTCATTACCAGCCACCAATAATATTATTTCAAATCTCAATACATTTTAGTGCTCCTTGGATGTATCGAGTATAGGGATGCCTCTCTCAATATTTCTTCCTTCAAATCTACTATCGAAGGAATAGACAATCTTCCCTTAAATTTGACCACTCCTTTGTCATCAACAACAAGGTTAGACTCATTCCCAGCCTCTACACTTTTCTTCCATTCCTTTAACCCTTCATTTGTTTGTTGCCTCACTTAAATTCTTTCTTGTAGGGTCGGACTAACAAAGTCGACATGACACTCCCATGGCCTATAAGAATTACCTCTAATTCTAGCTTACGTAAATCCCTCACTATCGAAAACTAGATTCCTTGCATTGTGGCTATCGATTTTATACTTAAAGCATTAGAAACGATATTAGCCTTTCTTGGGTGGTAGTTGATTATGCAATCATAGTCTTTCACGAATTCTAACGGCCTCCTTTACTTCATGTTTAACTCCTTTGGTGTGAAAATGTAACATAAACTCTTATGGTCCGTGTATATCTTACATTTTGCTCCATATAAATAATGTCTCCAAATTTTCAAGGCAAAGACGACCACTATTAATTCCGGATCATGCGTTGGATAATTTTGCTTATATTCTTTCAATTGCCATGAAGCATAGGCCACTACCCTTCCATTTTGCATTAACACCACTCCTAACCCATTCTTGGAAGTATCACTATACACCATAAAGTTTCCCTCGTCGGACGGAATGGTTAGTTCCGGGCCATGACTAACCTTCTTTTCAATCCTTGGAAGATCTCCTCACAAGCATCCGTCCACTTGAAATTTGACATTCTTTCTCATTAAATTAGTAAAAGGCATGGCTATCTTAGAGAAGCACTCAATAAATCTTCGATAATAACCGGCCGAGCCTAAGAAACTCTATACCTCGACACATTCTTTGAGGTAGGCTAGTTTTGAATGGCTTTTATCTTCTTTAGATCTATAGTTATGCCTTCCTTTGTTACTCCGTGGCCTAGAAAAGTTACTTGTTCTAGCCAAAACTCATACTTCTTGAATTTTGCATACAATTTTTATTCCCTTAGTGCTCGCAAAATAGCTCTTAAATGCCTCTTATGCTCTTATTTACTTCTAGAACAAACTAGGATATCATTAATAAATACGATGATAAATTTATATAGAAACTCCCTAAAAAATCGATTCATTAGGTCCATAAAAGCATTTGGGGTGTTAGTCTACCCAAATGACATTACTCAAAACTCATAGTGGCCATATCTTGTTTTGAATGGCGTTTTCTTTACATCTTCGACCTTACCCTTCGCTGGTAGTACCTTGATTGCAAATCTATTTTGGAGAATACTATTGTGCCTTGTAATTGATCAAATAAATCATCAATACGGGGTAGTAGATACTTATTTTTTATTGTCACCCAATTCAACTCCCGATAGTCAATATATAGCCCTAAACTACCATCCTTCTTCTTTACAAATAATTCGGAGCTCCCCAAGGTGAGGAACTAGGGCTTATGAAGCTCTTATCCAATAAGTCCTATAATCTGTACCTTTAATTCTTTCAACTCGGTTGGGGTCATTCTATAGGGAGTCTTAGAAATCGGGGTCGTGTCCAATTCTAAATCAATCTCAAATTCTATCTCCCTTTTCGGTGGCAACTTAGTTATGTTTTCTAAGAATACATCTAGTACTCCCACAATACCTCTATATCTTTTAGTTTTGACTTTTGTTCTACTCGACTATCCATCATGTGCGCTAGGTATCCCACACATCCTTTTTCTAGCATCTTTTGAGCCTTTAAACCCGAGATGGCCGATGCGGCTCAAAACTTCAAATCATCCTTAAATTCTAACTACTAATTCCCGAGTAGTTCAAAAATTACCCTTCTACCTCGATAGTCTATGGTGGCACCGAGCCTTGTCGACCAATCCATCCCCAAGATCAAATCAAAATCTTCGAGGTCCAACACTATCGGATCGGCCTCTAGACTTCTATTCTCAATTTGAGCTGGACACTCTTTAATTATGCCTATCGATTCCTACGTTTTCTATCTTTTTCTCTCTCCCTCTCTCTCTATCCTGATTCCCTCTCTCTCTCTCTTTACCTCTACCTCTCTCCCTCTCTCATTCCCTTCTCTCTTTTCCTCTCTCTCTTACTCCCTCTCCCTCTCCCTCTCTCCCCTCTCTATCTCCCTCTCTTCCACTTTCCCTCCCTCTCTCCCTCTTTCCCTCCATCTATCACCTACTCTCACTCTCCCTCTCTCTAAGTCTCTTCCTCTAACTCTCCCTCCCTCCCTCTCCCACCCTTTTCCCTCTCTCTCTCCCCCTCTCTCTACTATTCTCTTTCTTTCTCCCCCTCTCCTCTTCCTATTCCTCTCTCCCTCTCTCTATCCTTCTCTCCCTCTCTCCTTTGCTTTCCCTTTCTCTTGCTCTATTCTTCTATTTCTTTCTCTCCTTCTCTCTCTCACATCCTCTACCTCTCTCCATTCATTTCTCTCTCACTATCCCTCTCCCTATCCCTCTACCCCTCTCTCTCCCTCCCTCTCTCTTTTATGTCTCCCTCTCTCTCTCCCTCTCTCTCCCCCTCCCTCTCTCCTTCTCTCTACATTTCCCTTTCTCCCTCACTTTCTCTCTTTCTCCCTCTCTTACTATCCTCTCCCTCTTTCTCTCTCTCTTCCCCTCCCTTCTTCTCTCCATCTTTCCCTCTCTCACCCTCTTACCCTCCCTCCCTCTCCCTCTCTTCCTCTCTCTCTCCCTCTCTCTATCTCCCTCTCCCTATTTGTCTCTCCCTCTATTTCCCTTTCTCTCCGGTCTCTCCCCCTCTCTCCCTCCCTCTCCTTCTCTCTCACTCTCTTCCTATCTTGCTCTCCCTTTCTTGCTCTTGCTCTCTTTCTCCTTCTGCCTTCCTTATCCTTTCTCTTCCCCTCCTCACTCCTTGTCTCTCTCTCCCATTCTCTCCCTCCCTCTCTCCCTTTCCCTCTCTCTCTCATCCTCTCTTAATCTCTCTCTTTCTCCCTCTATCTCTCTCTCTCTTCCTCACTTTCTCTCCCTTTCCCTCTCCCTATCTCTCCCCCTCTCTCTCTCCCTCACTCCCCTCTCTCTCCCTCTCTCTCCCTCTTTTTCTTTTCTCTTTCTCTCTTTCTCCCCCTCCCTCTCCCTTTCCCTCTCCCCCTCCCTCTCCCTCCCTCTCTCCCTTCTTTTCACCCTCTCTCTTCCTCAATCACTTTCCCTCCTTTTACCTCTCTTTCCCTATTTCCCTCTCTATCTCCTTCTCTCCCTCTTTTTCTCCCCCTCTCTCACCCTCTCTTTTTACCTCTCCCTTTTCCTCTCCATTTCTTTCCCTATCCCTTTCTCTCTCCATTCCTCTCTACTTACCTGTCCTTCTCATTCTTTCTCTCCTACTTCCACTCCCTCTCTTTACCTCCCAATCTCTCTCTTTTCCTCTCTCTCTCTCACTCCTTTCCTCTCTCCCTTTCCTACTCTCTCTCCTCCTCTCTTCCTCTTCTACTCTTCCTCTCCCTCTCTCTCTCTTTCTACCTTACTCCCTCTCTTTTTCCTTTTCTCTCTCTATCTCCCTCCCTTTTCCCTTCTTCCTCCTCCTCTCTCCATCCATCTCTCCTTCTCTCCCTTTCTCTTTCTCTCTCTCTCTTTCTCTCTTTTTTCTCCCTCTCTCTATTTCTCTCCCTAACTCTCCCCTTTCCCTCTCTCACCCTCATAATCTCTCTCCCCCTCTCTCTTTCTCATCTTCACTCTCTTTCTCTCTCCCTCTCCCTCTCCCTCTTTCCTCCCTTTCTCCATTTCTCTCTTCCTCACTCCACCTCTCTCAATCCTTTCTCTCCATCCTCTTTTCTCTCTCATGTTCTCTTCTTACCTTTCTCTCCCTTTCTCCCCATCCCTCTCCCTCTCTCCCTCTTTCCCTCTCTCTCGCCCTTCTCACCTTATCTCTCTCCCTCTCTTTCTTACTCTCTCACTCCCGCTCCCTCTCCCTCTCTCGCTCATTCTTTCTCTTCCTCGTCTCTCTCTTTCCTTCTCTCTCTTTTTCCCTCTCCCTCTCCTTATCTCTCTTCCTCCTCTATCCTTCTCTCCTTCACTACCTCTCTCCCTCACTCTCTCTCTCTCTCTTGCTCTCTCCCTCTCTTTCTATATCTTTCCCATAATCTCTCATACTCTCTCCCTCTCCCTCTCTTTTTCTCTCTCCCTTTCTCTCTCCTCTTACCCCCAATCCCTCTCTTCTTCTCTCTCCCTCCCTCTCTTTCTCTCTCTCCTAGCCTTTATCACCTCCTCCCCTTCTCCCTATCATATTCTCTCTACTCCTCTCCCTCTCTCCCCTTCTCCATATCTATCTCGCTCTCCCTCTCTCCTTTCTTTTATCCCCGACTCCCACTCCCTCCCTCTCTCTTTTTCTCTTTCCCTTCTTTTTCTTTTCTCTTTTTATCTCTCCCTCCCTATCTCTCTTTCTCTCACTCTTTTTCTCTCTCTTCCTCTCCCTCCCTCCCTTTCTTTCTCTCCTCCTCTCTCCCTCTTTCCCTCTCACTCTTCCCCTCCCTCTCTTCCTCTATCCCTCTTTCTCTCCCTATATTCTCCTCGCCTCTCTCTATCTCTTCCTCTTTACCTTCCTCTCTCTTTCTAACCATATCTCTCTCTTCCTTGCCCTCTCTCTCCCCCTCTATCCCTCTATTTCTCTCCCCTTCTCCCCCTCTTCCTATCTTGCTCTATCACTCTCTTTTCCTTCTCCATCTCTCTCTCATTCTCCATCCTAATCTTCTTTTTCTCCCTAACTCTCCTTCTTTCCCTATCTCTCTTTTATATGTCTCTCTCCTCCCTCTTTCTCTCTCCTTCTTCTCTCGCTACTTCTCTTTCTCACCTTCTTTCTCTCCCCTTCTACCTCTCTATTCTATTTAATCTCTCTCTAACTCCATCATTCTCTCTCCCCTACTCTCCCTTTCTCTCCCTTGACTCTCTTTCTCTCCCTATCTCTCATCCTAGATCTCTCCCTCCTCCCTCTCTCTTTCTTTTTTCTCGCTCCTCTTTCACATTTTATCTCTCTCCCTCTCCCTCTCTATCTTTTTCAATCTTTCTCTCTCCTACTCCATCTTTCTCTCTCCCTCACTCTCTCCATTTCCCTATCTCTCCCTCTCCTTCCCTCTCTCTCTTTCTCTCGCTTTCTTCGTCCGTGCTCTCTCTCACTTTCTCCCTCTTTTTCTTTTTCCCTCTCTCCCTCTCTCTCTCTCCCCCTCTCTTGCTCTCTCCCTCTATCTCCATCTCTCTCCTTCCCTCTTTTTCTCCTTCCCTACCTCTCTCCCCTACTTTCTAATGAGAATAAAAAAAGTCAAGGTCGTACTAACCATGGAGCCAAATGGGTATGCAAGGTGGCATCTCTAAGGGAGATCCAAGATGTCGAGTTTGCAAGTATAAGATTTGATCCATTACACATTAAAGATGGTCTAATGATGTGGGTTTGGGTTAGGAACCTTAAAGAAGCTCTTTATGGGCTAATTCAAGAGTATTGGGTAGAATGCACTTCCAAAGACCTAAGGGAGCATTGTGGTGCCACCTTAAGAGAAGAGGGGGATCCAAGACTTGTCAATCTAATTCAAGTCTAAGATTGGGCTTTATAAATTATATTGGGCCTATTTTGTTATATCTAACTTGATTATAATTAAAACTAATTAATTAAGTCGATTTGGGTTTAATGTTTTAAGCCTTATTATTTTCATATTCTTTCAAGTCCATTAGGGTTTGTTTATATTCTCCTTAGATGGAAAGGACATGTAGAGCTTTTTTTAGGGTTAGGAGTGGAATGTTTAGCCTATTAAATGCTGGTTTAGTTTTGTTTTAGACGAACACAATAATTTTAAGAGTTAATAAATTTGAGAGGATTTTATTCCTTTGTTTTTTTAGAACTAAATCTAACTTATTAAGGATTGCAACCCTTATGGCATCTCTCGGACTTATCATCTTCCATGTGGTGTGGCGTTCTTCACTCCATTGCATTGTAGCTTTGGTTCTTACCTCCTTATAGGCAACGGGTCGGGTTTCACTTATTATAACCTTATTAGGCACATTCTTGGGGTTGTCTAGCAACAATGATGTTTGAGTCTCTCCTCTTTATATGTGGGGTTCACATCGGTTGGTATCAAAGCCTTGGTTGTGCAAACTCGAGGTTGGTTATCCATAGTCCTTGTATCTTTTATTTCATGTTTATCTAGTTTTCTTTGTTTCGTCTTCCTTTTTATTCTATCATATCTTTTCTTGTTTGAGTCTCGTGTTCCTTTGCTTAATAAATTGAATCTTATATAAAAGAAAAGAAAAGAAAAGAAAAGAGTTTGATTTGTAGGTAACTTCGTTTTTCAACATAAATTAGATTTTTTCATTATCTTTTGTTATATTTTGTGTCTTTGAAGTTTTGTTTCCAAATTGAGTCAATTCCAATTCAAAAAAGACAAAACATAAAAAAAGTCCGATATGTTCTATCTTGTCGTGTCTCATTTGGTATTGTCTTGTGTAGATTTAATTCAAGTAACTTCTAGTATCATTCTCGGTGTTTGAAAACTTAAAATTCTTATTTGAATTGGTTTGTCAATTCCTTATTACAAATATGTCCGAAATTCGATCCTTGGAAAGTGAAGTGTTGAGTTACTTGCAATTGGTTAGGTCTTGTATGGTTTGGATTAGTTTGTAGAAGAACCAAAGGAGTGAGTTAGAGTGGTAAAAGGCTAAAGAGTGTGAATGTATTAAAAAAATCCTAAAAGAGAGTAAACGAGAGCATTGAGTGGCATCAATTTGAGTGAAACACATAAGGGAGTATGTTGAGGAAGTTTATTACTAATGAATTTTGTGTAGGTTTTAAATATGTCAAAAGATAAAAATCCTAAGGGAAAGAATGAAGTCATTATTGATAATGATATTTGTGGTAAGTCATTGGTAATTATGCACGCTTTACGCACGTAAGTGACAAGTAAGGACAAGACATGGAGAGATAATGTTTTTCATACCCTATGTCATGTCTTCAATAATAAGGTTTGTCGTTTGATAATAGATAGGGGTGGTTGTGTCAATGTTGCTAGTTTTGAGTTAGTCAAAAAATTGACTTTGCTTATAATTGAACATCCTATACCATATACATTACAATGGGTAAATGAGTGTGGAGAAGTTGAGGTAAACAAACAAGTGATAGAGTCTTTTTCTATTAGGAGATACAAGGACTCTACTTTTCCTTACACCCTAAGGAGAATAGAAATAGACCTTAATGGTCTTAAAAACATGTGCAAATAATTCAAATAATAGTGCTTAAACGTAGAGCCCAAATCTAACTTAATTAATTAGTTCTAATTATAATTAAGCTAGATATAATAAAATAGGCTCAATATGATTTAAGGAGTCCAATCTGGGACTTGGATTAGATTGACAAGTCTTAGATCTCCCTCATCTCTTAAGACAACACCATATTGATCCCTTGGGCCCTTAGAAGAGCATTCTACCCGAGCATTCTTGAATCAACTCATGGAGAACTTCTTTAAGCTTCTTACCCCTAGCTTGCATCACTGGACCAACTTTAATGTGTAATGGATCGGTCTTGGACTTGTAAACTCGCCATCTTGGACCTTCCTTAGAGATATCACCTTGCTAGTCCATTTAGCTTCATGGTTTCCATCATTCCCTCCCTATTTAAAAGGATGGGTCCTCGAATCTTCTTTATCAACATCTACATCAAAAGGAGAGAGATTAGAAACATTAAAAGTAGCACTAATTCCTTACTCATCCAAGTAAATCAAGCTTATAAACATTATCATTAACTCTTGTAACCACTTAAAAAGGGCCATTTCCATATGGTAACAACTTAGAACATCGTTGAGTTGGAAAACTCTCTTTACACATATGCACCCAAACCCAATCTCCTAGTTCAAATATAACTTTCTTTCTCCCCTTATTGGCATTTGTTGTATAATACTCACTCTTCTTTTCAATGTGTCGCCATACCTTCTCATGTAAGGACTTCACTAATTTTGCCTTTTTTCTCACTATCTAAGCTAAAATGCTTATCAATAGGAAAAGGCATCAAATCAAATAGAGTTAAAGGATTAAAAACATAAACTATCTCAAATGGTGAATAACTAGTAGTATGTATAGTATGTATAGTCCTATTATATGCAAATTCAACAAGTGGAAAAAAACTTCTCAATTCTTAATGTTCTTTTTCGAATAACACATAATAAAGTAGAAAGAGTTTGATTCGTTACCTTAGTTTGGCTATCAATTTGTGGATGAAAAGTAGTAGAAAACAATAACATAGTTCCCAACTTACCTTACAAAGTCCGCCAAAAGTAGCTCAAGAAAGGGGCATCATGATAAAAAATGATACTCATTGGCATTCCTTGCAAACATATTATCTCTTGAATGAATAAGTTCGCAATGTTGTTGGCATCATCCAGTCTTATGGCAAGCAATGAAGTGTGTCATCTTTAAAAACCCGTCAATAACAACAAAAATGGAATCCCTCCTTTTCTTAGTCCGTGGTAGTCCCAACATAAAATCCATTGAAATGTCAACCCAAGGTGAACTAGATAATAATTTTGATAGTTAATAAATTTGAGAGGATTTTCTTCCTTTGTTCTTTTAAGAACTAAATTTGACTTATCAAGGATTTCAACCCTTATGGTGTCTCCGAACTTATCATACTCTATAGGGTGTGACATTCTTCAATTCATTGCATCATAGCTTCGATTCTTGCTCCTTATAGGCAATGGGTTGACTTTCACTTATTATAACTCTGATTGGGCACGTTCTTAGAGTTGTCTAGTGATAAAGGTGTTTGCATCTCTTGTCCTTATACATGGGGTTCACATCACTCTCCCTCTCTCACCTTCCATCCCTCACTATCTCTCCCTCCCTCCACTTCTCCCTCTCTATCTCTCTCCCTCCATCTCCCTTCCTCCTTCTCACCCCCTCTCTCTCTCACTCAAGCTCCCTCATTTTCCCTCTCCCTCCTTCCCTCTCTCTCTCTTCCTTCCTCCCACTCTTCCTCCTTATCCCTCTCTCTAATGATCTCCCTCTCTTCAATCTCTTCCTCTCTCCCCTTTTCACTCCTTCTTCCTCTTTAATTCTCTCGCCACTACCCTCTCTCTCATTTTTGCTCTCTCCCTCTCCCTCTCCCTCTCCCTCTCCCTCTCTATCTATCTCTCTCCCTCCCTTTCTCCCTCTTCCTCTCTCTCACTCTCCCTTCCTCCCTACCTTCCACCCTCCGTCCCTCATACTCTCTTCCTCCTACTCTCTCTCCCTCCATCCTTCTCTTTTTATCTCTATTCATTTCTCTCTCTCCCCTCTTTTATTCTCTCCCTCTCTACTTCTATCTCGCTCTCCCACCTTCTTTCTCCCTCTTTCTCTATCCCCTAATCTCTCTCCCTCTTTCCCTACCTTATTTTCTCTCTGCCTCCCTATTTCTTTCTCTCTCCATATCTATTTCTTTACCCTCCCTCCTTCCTCTCTCTCCTTTTATCTCCCTCTCTTTATCTCCTTCTTAATCTCTCTCTCCCCTCTCTCCTCCTCTCACACTCTCTCCCACTCTCTCCCTCTCCCTCTCCCTCTCACTCTTACTCTCCTACTCTCACTCTCCTCCTCACCCTTGTTAGGTTTCCTATGGACTTAATCAAGTTTACATGCAGCGAAAAATCATAAACTTTACCATAGAAACATGCCAAGATCACATGTATGTTAACATAATCAATATAGGTTGAGACTTTTAACTTGAGTTAGATGTCGAATCTTTATTCAATAAGATGAGCTCGAATAAATTTCTCTTCCTTGCTCCTTTTTTAACCGATTTGAACAATGGGAGACATTGTCTTAACGTGAATGCCCTTTACCGTCTCACACACAAAAACCTATGGGATTAAGATTATGTGTGCTAGCACTCAAACAATCTCACTTTTATTAATTGATGATTTCAGTTTTGAAGAATGAAAAAAGGGGGGGGTGGCGGCCTTGAGTTATGAGGAGAGAAAACCTATTTTCTCTCTTCTTTTATGTGTGTCGAATTTTTCCAAGAGTTAGGAGGAGAGAAAAACCTATTTTCTCTCCGTTATATGTGTGTCGAATTTTGTCTTAGAGTGAGAGAAACTTTTTCTCTCCTCTTTTATTTTAATTTTTATTAGGAATAGATTTGTTTCCAATTTGGATGGCAATCTACTTCCTAAAAAATAGGGATCACATTCCTAATCAAATTCGTCTTTAATTATTCCACAAGAAGAAGGACTCTTTCTCTCCTTTTAATTAAATAATTTTTAATCATTCAATTTTTAATTATTCCACAAGAAGAAGGACTCTTTCTCTCCTTTTAATTAAATAATTTTTAATCATTCAATTAAAATACTATTAGGGTCGAATTTAACATTTAAATAAGCCCCAATCAAAAATAAACTTAATTCCACTCAATTATGTTTTAATTAATAACATAATTTAATGGCCCGATAAGTGAGATAGTTTAAATCCAAATTCAGATTTTTAAAGTGTGCGATCCCGTAGGTCCATTCAATGTTGGCAATGGGCCTAAATCCAATTTCTGGACCATAAATCATAAGTGGTCTCTAGCAAGACATTATCACTAGCCAAATTGAATGAATGTCAATATAAATTAACGTAACCTAGTTGCAACCTTATACAACCCTTTGCCTCTCGATATCATGATCGGCATAAGGCATGGAACATGTCATTCTTATTTATTGCTAAATCATTTCTTGATCTATTAGTGACATTGAATAAGTTAAATAAATGATAACACTTATCATTTCATTTAGGCATGGCCATGCACTACTCGGTTTCACTAATCAAGTGGTCGGTGATATCTTCTCTCAATAAAGAGAGTGGCAATCCCTTCACTCCATTCATGTTTCTTAGCATGAATCGTGGCATACCCAATCATAACCATACTTATCACTTAGTTACAAATGACGTTAGGCATATGTCAAAGTGTGCAAGGATTCATCTAAGAATCCATAACAACTTTACGTCGAGGGATTCAAGTATAAGCATTTGCATGAGAATCACTTATGACTTTCAAGTAGGTAGTGTTCTCATGAGCGGATCAATCCAAATACACTCGTTTCCTAACATGTATCTATGTTGCCTAATTGATATCCCATATCCATGACTAGTAAAACATGATCATCTCATAAAGTACATACTAGTCTTAGTTTATTGTCATTCCCATGACAACAATCAACTAGGGACATTTAGAATAGTATTCTTTTATGCTTCAAGGTTTTACTATCAAATCACGTATTTGATAACTTAAGCGGAATTATTCTATTCATGGATATTTTATCTATTTTAAACATGCACACAAATGATAAGAAGATAAAACAATGCCTCATATGTATATGTATAATAAAGGAGTGAAAATAAAATGTATTGGGCTAGGGCATACACTAACAATGTCCCACTTGCACTAGTCCCAATCGGACATAATCCTAAGACCAAAAGATCTAACATGACCCTCATGCTTTGGCCTAGCTAACTCGCTTAGTTAAAGGATCCGTTACATTGTCTTCTCCAGGAATCGTGCATATCTTCACATCTCCTCTCTCGGTAATTTCTCAAATGAGATGAAATCTCCCGAGTATGTGTTTGGATTTACGGTGTGATCGGGGCTCCTTAGCTCGTACGATGCCTCCGTTGTTATCACAATAGAGGTTTATTGGATCTAGGGTGCTCGAAACAACGCCTAGTTCGAGTAACAAACTTCTTAATCCAAGCTGCCGCCATTACGGCATTTGATGCTGCAATGTACTCGGACTACGTGGTAGAATCGATGATGATGTCTTGCTTTGAGCTTTCCCGGCTTACAGCACCTCCATTCAAACAAAACACATAACCAGATTGTGATCTTGAGTCATCGACATTGGTTTGGAAAGCGAGCATCGGTGTAAACATTTACAATTAGCTCTTCCCGACCACCGTACACTAAGAAATATCCTTTAGTCCTTCTTAAGTACTTAAGAATGTTTTTGACAACGGTCCAATGATTTTCAGCTGGATCTAGTTGGAACCTACTTGTCATACTTAGTGCGTGTGCGACATCCGGTCTAGTACATAGCATGGCATACATGATGAATCCTATAGCTAATGCATAAGGAATCTTACTCATATATTCCCTTTTTCTCTTGTAGAAGGACAATCCTTCTTACTTAGAATCACACATTGACTCATAGGAAGGAACCCTTTCTTGGAGTCAACCATACTGAAACGTTTCAGTACTTTGTCTATGTACTTTTCTTGACTTAGTCCTAAAAGCCGTTGTGATCTATCTCTATAGATCTTTATACCTAGTATAGTTTTGGCTTTGCCTAAGTCTTTCATTGAAAAACACTTCCCTAACCATTGCTTAACTCTTAACAATGTTAGGATATCGTTTCCAATGAGCAAGATGTCATCAACATATAAGACCGGAAAAACTACTATGCTCCCACTAACTTTCTTATACATACAAGGCTCATCTTCATTTTTGATAAAACCAAACTCTTTGACTACTTCATCGAAGCGAAGATTCCAACTTCGGAATGCTTGCTTGAATCCATAAATGGATCTTTGAAGCTTGCATACCTTTTTAGGATTCTTAGGATCGACAAAACACTTGGGTTGTTTCATGTACACATCCTCGAGAAGGTTTCCATTAAGAAGAGCCATTTTGACATCCATTTTCTACATTTCATAGTCATAATATACGACTATGGAAAGTAAGATCCTAATGGATTTGAGCATGACTACTTGGAGAGAAGGTTTCATCATAGTCAATACCATGAGTTTGTCTAAAACCTTTCACCACCAATCGTCCTTTGAAGGTGTTATCGGCCTTTTGTTTGAAAATCCATTTGCACTCAATGCTCTTAGCACCTTCGGGGGATCAACCAAAATCCATACTTGGTTATCATACATTGATTGCATTTTAGATTTCATGGCTCCAAGCAACTTGGATGAATCTGGACTTTTAATCGCCTCTTGGTAGGTAGTGGGCTCATCTTGATCCACTAGTACAATACTTTGATCGTCGGTTATGAGAAATCCATATCTCTCGGGCTCGTGATGAATCCTACCGGACCTTCTTAGTTCTTGTGTAATCAATTCGGGTTTCACAACTCCTTGTGAATTCGTTTCGATTTCCATACTATCCTCTATAAGCGTTTATGGTTCTTGAACTTCTTCAAGTTGTACTTTACTCCCACTTTTCTCTTGAAAATGAACTTCTTTTCAAGGAAAACGGCTTTTCGAGCAACAAACACTTTGTTCTCGTTTTGGTTGTAAAAGTAATCTCCCTTAGTTTCTTTAGGATATCCCACAAACAAGCATTTATCGGTTTTGCATGCTAGCTTATCCGATGTTAACCTTTTAACATAGGATTCGCAACCCCAAATCCTAAGAAAAGACATGTTGGGCTTTTTCCTATTCCATATCTCATATGGTGTCTTCTCAACTTGCTTTAGTTAGAGTTCGTTTAGTAGGAATGTAGCGGTTTCAAGGGCGTAACCCCGAAGGAGATTAAAAGATGCTGCTTGACTCATCATTGATCGAACCATGTCCAATAGAGTTCGATTCCTCCTTTCGGACATGCCATTCCATTAGGGTGTACCGGGAGGAATGAGTTGTGAAACTATTCCACACTACTTTAGGTAAGAGTCAAACTCTTGGCTTAAATATTTGTCACCTTGATCGGATCAAATAGCTTTTAGTCTTTTGCCAAGTTGGTTACGTACTTCATTCTTATACTCTTTGAACTTTTCAAAAGTCTCGGAATTGTGCCTCATTAGATAGACATAGCCATATCTACCGAAGTCATCCATGAATGTAATGAAGTAGCTATAACCACCTCATACATCGGTATGTATTAGGCCCAATAAGTCACTTGCCCGTTCACTCGATTTGTTAAAGGGGCTTTTAGTCATTTTTCCATGTAAGCAAGATTCGCATGTTTCATAAGATTCAAAATCGAATGAGCCAAGAATTCCATCTTTATGGAGTCTTGAGATGCGTTTCTCGTTCACATGTCCTAAACGACAATGCCGAAGTAGGTTGGGTTTAATTCATTTGATTTAACCCATTTGTTATCAATGTTATAAATGGGCTTGTGGTTTTCTAAGTCTAGAATGTAAAGACCATTACTAAGCAAGGCATTGCCATAGAAAATATTCTCACAATTAATAGAAATAACATTATTCTTAATAATGAAATATAAACCATCAATATCTAAACAAGAAATCGAAATAATATTCCTCGCTCATAGCGAGAACAAAATAACAATTCCGTAAATGAATTATAAGTCCACTAGGTAAAGTCAAATGATAATCTCTTATTTCTAAGGCAGAGAACTTTTGCTCCATTCCCAACTCTTAGGTCGACTTTACCTTTAGCCAAAACCCACCTATTTCTTAGTCCCCGCACATTAGAACAAATGTGAGAACCACATCCGATATCTAATACCCATGATACGAAATAGAAAGATTGACTTCTATAAAAAGATACCCGAAGTGGAAGCCCCCCTCCATTCTTCTTCGGATCTTCCAAGTAAACTAGGTAGTTCCTCTTCCAATGCCCAGTATTGTTGCAATGGAAACATATGCCCTCCTTCGGTGGCTTGGGCTTAGGTGCCTTGACCTCCTTGCCTTTGGATATAGGTCTAACCTTGCCCTTGGCTTGGCCTTGCCCTTTACCTTTCCACTTATACCCTTTTGAACCAGCGAGCACAGGATTGGTTTTCTTTATGTTTTGTTTAGTATTTTTAAGCATCCCATGCAACTCGAAACCGATTTGTCCATCCTATGCTTGTTATAGTTCATGTTATAGTTGCTAATTCCTTACGAATGGATGCATCAAGCTTCAAAAGAGTATCAATATACCCTTTCATCTTGAGCATATGGGCACTCACCGAAGTACCTGGTGCCATTTTGCATGAAGTTAGTGCCTTGGTCGTCACGAACCTTTCATGACGAGCTTGGTCTTGGAAAATTTCCTTGAGTTGAGTCATGACCACAAAAGCCTCCATATCCATGAATTTTTTTTGCAATTCTAGACTCATGGTAGCCAACATGAGGCAAATCACATCATTGGAGTCATTCTTTTTCTTTTCGAATGCCTCCCTTTGAGCAATAGTGGTGTTTTTAGTCCGTTCATTGGGTAACACTTGGTCTAGGACTTCAAGCTTCCTCTCTTGCTTGAGAACTATTCTCAAGTTTCAAGACTAATCAAGGAAGTTAGTCCCATTGAGTTTTTCCTTCTCAAGAACTAATCGCAATGAAAATGGTTGTGAGTTGTTCGATACCATTTCAATCTACACAATATATGCAAGATTAGTATGATGTCTTTATTTATAATCCCATAATCTCAATTAAGATCCCTTTAAATAATTCGTGTTAGTGTTTTTTATTGCGGGCCAAGATCCTTTTTTCACCTCGTCTTAGTCAAGCCGAGCCTCGTATACCTAAGACTTAGTTATTTCGGTAGGAACCCTTTCCAATTATATCTAATATAACTCTTGGATCGAATGGAATCAATATCTTATGTTGGGCACTATTCCATTTTATTGCCTAGGGTCGGGACAGTCCCACTACCCATGTTAGGTCAATCCTACATTCGAGTGTTAGGAATAACATTTACCCTAACTCTTGCGTTACAAAGATAATCCAACGTGCCTAGCCGTGGAATAGCCCACGTTTAGACGATCAATGCCTTGACAAGTTTCGAATTAGGAAGGCAATTTTATGACTTAATATTGTAGGGATTCATTTTATTATGACTTACATGGCATATATGAATTTCCATTCATTCACACATGCATAGTATATATAAGGTGCATAAAATTTAAATGTGACATGTCATAGGCCAAATACCTAACTCTAAGAAAAGCTACATCTAATGGGCTTCCTCCGAGTTGGGTCGGCACACCTCCATTGAGCTCCGTCTCTTGTCTTGATTACAAAGTCTTCAATATGATATTAAATACATCTAGTCTAATAAAATAAAATTAAAAATTTTACAAAAAAAAAAATTGACGACACTCGGACCGTATTTAATTACAACCCATAATAAAAATAGGCCAATGACATGCACCATGCATAACCATTCACGATAAATACACCAAAAAGATTAAAATCAAAAACATAAACTAGCAAATAATATGGATTTTCAATTTTAATTATGTCCATAAGCCATTTGAGAAATTGTGTATTTGATTTCAAGAACTAACCCTATTAAGGGTTTAGGTGTTAACCCAATAAGTCAAACCTTTTGACCACTCATTGAATGAGTTGTTCATAAAATCAAAATTTTAATCATATTAAAACATGAATACACTATTAGATTAAGATAGTGCCATTAATCCTTTTCTAGTCAATTTCTCTTACCAATTTTATATTATGATTTAATCTTATTAAACATAAAACCCATAAACCACAATTGGAAGTCACAACATATTCAGTTTACTAATTAAACTCATGAATCTATCAAGTTAATAACACATTTGGCTATTGCCATTAAACTAATTAGATTCGGCCTTTTGACATTTAAACACACAAAATCAGATTTCCAACATGGCAAAATCGGTTTTAATTGATTAGATTAAGCATACAACCATGCTCTAATACCACCGTTAGGTTTCCTATGGACTTAATCAAGTTTACATGCAGCAAAAAATCATAAACTTTACCACGTAAACATGCCAAGATCACATGTCCGTTAAAATAATCAATATAGGTTGAGACTTTTACCTTGAGTTAGATGCTGAATCTTTATTTAATAAGATGAGCTTGAATCAATTTCTCTCCCTTGCTCTTTTTTCTACCGATTTGAACAATAGGATACACTCGCCTTAATGCGAATGCCTTCTATAGTCTCACACACAAAAACCTATGGGATTAAGATTTTATGTGCTAGCACTCAAATAATCTCACTTTTATTAATTGATGATTTCGGTTTTGAAGAAAGAAAAAGGGGGGGGGCGGCCTTGAGTTAGGAGGAGAGCAAAACCTATTTTCTCTATTTTATATGTGTGTCGAATTTTGTCTTAGAGTGAGAGAAACTTTTTCTCTATTCTTTTATTTTTATTTTTATTAGGAATATATTTGTTTCCAATTTGGATGGCAATCTACTTCCTAAAAAATAGGGATCACATTCCTAATCAAATTCCTCTTTAATTATTCTACAAGAATAAGGACTCTTTCTCTCCTTTTAATTAAATAATTTATAATCATTTAATTAAAATACTATTAGGGCCTAATTTAACATTTAAATAAGCCCTAACCAAAAATCAACTTAAGTCCACTCAATTATGTTTTAATTAATAACATACTTTTATTGGCTCGATAAGTGAGATAGTTTAAATCCAAATCTAGATTTTTAAAATGTGCGATCCTGTAGGTCTATTCAATGTTGGCAATGGGCCTAAATCCAATTTATAGACCATAAATCATAAGCGGTCTCTAATAAGACATTATGACTACCCAAATTGAATGAATGTCAATATAAATTAACATAACCTAGTTACAACCTTATACAACTCTTTGCCTCTCGATATCATGATCGGCATAAGGCATGGAACATGTCATTCTTATTTATTGCTAAATCATTTCTTAATCTATTAGTGACACCGACTAAACAAATAAATGATAACACTTATCATTTCATTTGGGCATGGCCATGCACTACTCGGTTTCACTAATCAAGTGGCCGGTGATATCTTCTCTCAATAAAGAGAGTGGCAATCCCTTCACTTCATTCATGTTTCTTAGCATAAATCGTGGCATACCCAATCATACCCATACTTGTCATTTAGTTACAAATGACGTTAGGTGTATGTCAAAGTGTGCAAGGATTCATCTAAGAATCCATAATGATTTCAGGTCAAGGGATTCAAGTATAAGCATTTACATGAGAATTACTTATGAATTTCAACCATGTAGTGTTCTCATGAGCGGATCGATCCAAATACACTCGTTCCCTAACATGTATCTATGTTACCCGATTGATATCCCGTATCCATGACCAAGTAAAACATGATCATCTCATAAAGTACATACTAGTCTTAGTTTATTGCCATTCCCATGACAACAATCGACTAGGGACATTTAGAATAGTATTCTTTTATGCTTTAAGGTTTTACTATCAAATCATGTATTTGATAACTTAAGCAAAATTATTCTATTCATGGATATTTTATCTATTTTAAACATGCACACAAATGATAATAAAATAAGACAATGCCTCATATGTATATATATAGTAAAGGAGTCAAAATACAATGTATTGGGCTAGGGCATACACTAACAACCCTCTCCATCTATCTCCCCCTCTCTCTCCTCTATCCCCTACCCCTCCCACTCTCTATCTCCCTCCCCTTCCTCTCTCCCTTTTCTTCCTCTTCCTTATCTCCCTTTTTCTCTCCCCCTCTCTCTCCCTTTCCCTCCTTCCATGTCTCCCTCTCTCTCTCCTTATTCTTTTTGCCACTCCCCATCTCCCTTTCTTTACCTCCCTTACTCTCTAACCTTGTCTCTATGTCACCCTCTCTCTCACTCTCTCTCCCCTTCTCTTCCACTTTCTCTCCCTTTTCACTCTCTCTCTCCCTCACTCTACCTCTGTCCCACTCCCTCTTTCCCTCCCTCTCTCCATCCCTCTCGCCTTCCTATTCCCTTTGCCCTCTCTCCCTCTTTATCTTTATCCTTTTCTCTCTCTCTCTCCCTTTCTTTCTCTCTCCCTCTCTCCCTCTATCTCTCTTTTTCTCTTTCTCTTCCTCTTCTTCTTTTTTCCTCTCTCTCGGTTTCTATCTCTCCCTCCCTCTCTCTCTCTTTCTATAATTTACTCTCTTTCTCTCTTTCTCTCCCTCTCACTATCCCTCTTTCTCTCTCTCTCCCCTACCCTTCCTCTTCTCTCTTACCTGTCTCTTCCCCTTTTTTCCTCTCCCTCTCTCTCTTTCTCTCTCTCTCTCCCTTGTCTCTCCCATTCCCCTTCTTTATCCTTGTCTTTCTCTCCTACTTTCTCTCTTCCTCACTCAATCTCTCCTATTCCTCTCTCTCTCCCTCTCCTTCTCTTACCCTCTTTTCCTCTCTCCCTTCCTCTCTCCCTTTCTCTCTTTTCCTCACTCTTTCTCCCTCTCTCTCTTTCTCATCCTTCCCCTCCCTCACTCCTTCTTCATCCCCCTCTCTTTCTCCCTCTCTCTCACTCCCTCTTCCTCTCCCTCCCTCTCCTTTGACCTATCCTTTACCTTCTCCTTTCCTCTCTCTCACTCCCCCCACTCTCTCTCACTCTACCTCTCTATCCCACTCTCTCTTTCTTTCTCTTTTTCCCTCTCTCCATCTCCCAATATTCCCCTTTCTCCCTCTCTCTCTCTCTCTAACTCTATCTTGCACACACACTCTCTCTCTCTCTTTGACACTTTCCTCTCTCCTTTTCTCTCTACCTCTCTATTTTCTTCTTTTTTCCTCCCTTTCTCCCCCTCTCTCTTCCCCCTCTCTACCTCTCCTTTTATCTCTCCCTCTCTCCTTCTCCCTCTTCCTCTCCATCTCTCCCTCTCTCGTAAAAGATCATGCATCATACGGAGGTGTGGAATAAATAAAAATTTTCCTCCATCTAGGGGCCCAAGATCATGTTGTTCAATCTACTAATCATACATACATGAATAATACGCTAAAAGTAAAAGATCACCTCTTGTAACGTAGATCTAAATTCGTTTTTTATTAGCCATCTAATTATTCAGCCTCTATTGATGATCCACGCAGCCCAAATATCCACAAAGAAGCACTCAAAATTGATGGGATGCTAGCTTCACCTTTTTTTGATTAAGTATTTCCTCTAGAAATCAATCTTGTGCAACTTTGCGATAACCTTAAAGGAGAAGGTAAGAGTATTTCTTGCTAGGGTTTTGGGAGAAAACTATTTTCTTTCTTTTTTCTCTCTTTTAGCCATGTGCCCTAGATTATTTTAGGGGCCGGCTGAATTTTTTCCAATATATTTTTACTTGGGAAAAAAATATTCTTTTTAGGTCATCCACCTCTTTATGCCGCATATCTCCTCCTATTTATAGGGGAAGAGTTCCCTTGTCCTCTACGAAAAAGGAAAGGGGCGACCATGAGTCCATAAATGACTCTAGGTTGTTTCTTCCTTATCATCCAAGGATGAGAAGATATTTTTATAGGTGGACTACATGATTATTATCTTTAAAACATTCAACCTTATCTAATAAGGTTAATGTTTATCTTTAAAGCATTCAACCTTATCTAATAAGGTTAATGTTTATCTTTAAAGCATTCATCCTTATCCAAAAGGGTTGATGTTTATCCTTCCACAAAAATTATCTTAAGGCTTTTAATTAAGCCTAATGGGCCAAAACTATTTTAGCCTAATAAATTTATTTGGACTATCCAAATAAATATTCTTAGCTTATTTTGGTGGGGTCCGCATTAGGAAATAATTTTCTAAAATATCTTTTAACCTAAATTATGAAAGTCTTTTCCTTTTAGGTTCTTTATTTCCAAATTTGAAACTAACTTCCAAATTAGGAAATTGATTTCTAAAGTAAGAAACTACTTTTCTTTTTCTAATATCTTTGCTTCTCATTTGTAATGTGAATACTTGAACTTATGCATGTGACTAAATAGGCTTTTAGATATGTTGGCAATGTACCAAGAATAAAACACTCCTCTTTCATCTCTTGATACATAAATCAAGATTGACCTCTAACAAGGCATCATGACTACCCGATTCTCTAGGAGGATTAGTTAATCCATTATTACCTTTCATGAGCATGGTTATTATACAATTTAGTCCTCATGTCAACTTATCACGAGTGTAATCTTGAACTTGGTTATTAGTCTTGTTTGATTATGATCACACAAGTTTTCTTCAATTTCCAAATGTCTTAGCTCCTAGAGTAAACCAACTATGCTCTATTGGTGTACTCTTACTATGGCCATAGATTTCTTGAGGAAACATTTATCGAAGTGTAATGTGGTAACTCCTTTAGCATACAAGGAATTTCATGTATTATATTAGTTATACACCTATCTCCGTTGAATTCCTAGTACACCTAATGAATCGCCCAAGTGCAACCCATTAATGGGTCCATCAAAACGAGTGTTAAAGTGCATAAGTCCTCCAATGAGATAACCATAATTACTTCAAGTCTAAGGACTATTTGTACCCATCTCATATGAGATTCCCATAGACTAAAATCAAATAGGTTATCACGATGAGTAAAATCTAGGGATATGTTCTTTAACATAAATCACCTAAGTGCTTGCCTTAGCGTCACTATGCCAATAGGTGTGAGATCTCCTACTGCTATCATATAGCATGAGCATAGCACTCACAAGTCTATCCGTATATTGTCAATGTCCATTCTTGATGATGCTATGACTTGGGACATTTAATGATATCATTTATGTGCATTAGTGTTTGTCTCACATCTTTCGATCAATCACTATTACAAATACATATCATAAGGACTTCTATCTAATTTTACTGAATTTATCAACATGTAAACATAAGAATTAATAGAATGAATTCTTTATTATTTATTAAAATAAATGATGGAATAACATATTAACATAAGCTCATCCAAACATGGTTGGATCTTGGGCACTAACACTAAGAATCTCCCACTTGCACTAGTGTCGACTAGCCACGTTCCTTAATCTTAATGATCAAGTGAGGGATTGATTTTTTAGCTATGATAAAGGCTTAGTTTGGGTTAGTAGTGTTATCATAGTGTGGTTCTTTTCTATCTTTATGTTACCATGACCCTTTTATCTCTATAAACAAGTGATAACATTGTAATACTTGCTTGGATCATTGATGAGATTTTGGTTCCTTAGCTTGTGCTATAGATCCTTTTTGTTGGTAATCAAGCTATATGACATTAGAACAAAAAACCTTCTTAGATTGTTCTATACAAAATATTTTAGTATCATGTCATTGTAACTACCTAGGGAGACTCCTAACATTTTTTGTTATCTATCTCTATAGATCTATACTCATAGAATTTAGGTTTCTCTCATATGTCCTCTTTGGGAATTTTCTTCTAAATTTCTTAATCTCTTGTTTATAACATGATGTTATGGTCGAGCTGTGATTTTATATCGAATAACCATGACTAGTAGACTCCTACTAACTTCTTATATACACAAGATTTGTCTTTTTTTTATGAATAATCAAACACTTTGATCATTTCATAAAACGTTGACTTACATTCCTAGAGGCATGCTTAAGTCTATTAATGGACCTTAGCATTTTGCAAATTTTATTTGCTTGTCCTTGGGAACAATTAGGGTGTGTTAACTACACATCCCTTTTATTTTTCTTTTAAAGGAATCAATGTCTTACATTGCCATTTCATAAATATTAGCTTCGTCATCCTTTTCAAGGCTCACATCACCATGTGTCAAGACGTGAAGATGACATCCTTTTATCTGGTGATGAATTTCTTTTACACTCATGAAGTTCTTGTGTTTTATTTGTGAGAGTGTTACAACTCTTTGTAATTATTCTACTTTAGGATTCCTTTTATTAAAGTGTTAATTTATGAGTCTACTCAAAACTTATTGAGTTCAAATTTCCTCCCACTATTTCTAGCATCCATAAATTCCTTCCCAAGTAGCATAGTGTGCTTGAAGGAACATAGTGTGCTTAGTAAGGAACAACTCTTTGTTCTAGTGGTTGGATATTGTCATCCTAATCTTACTTTAGGGTATCTCATAATCTAACACTTCACTGATTTTAGGCTTTATTTTTTCTTTTTCAAACCTTTTGATGTACACTTTATAGCCTTAAATACTTAAGGGAAGATTAATTCATTTTCTTTCCCTTCCCATATCTCATATGTGATCTATAGCAATAGATTGGAATCCTATTCATTTCATAGTTCATAGTAAGGCGTATTCATTCATAATTAGGGTTATTAATTCGACTCATTATGGACTGATCATATCTAACATGTGATGTCCATAGAGAATCTCATTCTCTTTTAGGTGATCTAACATTTTAGCATTTAAGTATTCACCCCTCGATCTAATCGAGATGCTTTAGGACTCTTGCTAGTTCATCTCATGACTTTTCAACTCTAACTTTTAAAGATTTTAAATGTTTTTGGACTTATGTCTTATAATAATAACATGATTTGCTATCATTAATGATTATGTGAAAAGGATTTTCTCCTCTTGTTGGGTGAACATAGTCCCATATACATCTCTATGTATAAGGACTATATTTATTAGTAACTCCTTCTCCTTTTTAACTAAAAAGGGATACATGTCTTTATGTCAAGTAAGTAAGATTCCTTAGACATCATCTAATGATTCTAAATATCCTTTTGTATAAGTAGGATGGATATGGGATTCTTGCTTATATGACTTAGTTTGATGTTGCTTACTAATTAATGTTTATTTAGATCATTTTGAGTCTTGTAGTATTTATGTTGTGCATTTGGGAGTTATGTTTAACACATATAATCATTATCAAAATATTTTCATAAAACCTCATTCTTAAAAAATAACTATTATTCTTAAAAATGAAATACTTATTTAAAAAATAAGAAGTACAAATAAAATCTTTAGTCTCTACTAAAATAATAATGATTGAGTCATAACACATCCCAACATGATAGTGCTAGCTCATAAATACCTACACCTAATGGTCTAACTCTTTGATCCCTTGTGGTTATGTAGATATTCTCCCTCGAAGCTATCTTCCTTCCTTTTTTAAGTTCTTGTACATTTCAAAAATGTAAGCACCACATTTAGTATCATATACTCATGAAGTGGAATTTAGGAATAAGAAGGATTAACATAAATACATGAGGTGGTGGTAGAACTCTTCTTTTGTACCCTTTCTAGGTACTCTTTATAGTTGTGCTTCCAATGCCCTTTTTGTTGCAACGAAAGAAAAATGCATCCTTTTGGCTATTATGAGCCTTGACCTTTTTTACTTCTCTAGTAGGTGTAGTTGAAGACTTCTTTTTCTTTTTGGGCTTTTTCTTACCATTTACTACACCTTTTCCCTTATTAACTAGAAGTACAAAACTTTTATTCTTTTTGTTAATTTTGGGTCGAGCTTCCCTTATCATGGATGATAACTCTCCAATAGTTTTTTACATGTGCATCATGTTGAACTTCATAATGAAATGTCCAAAGCTATTAGGCAACGATTGCAATACTATGTCAATGGATAATTCAACACCCATTCCTACTTCAAGTTCGACCAGTCGGTCAATATAGCTTATCATTTCAGTGACATGCTTTTCGATATTGGATCCCTCATCCATTATGGCCCTAAATAGTTTTTTTCTATCTCATAATGCTCATACCTAATATTCTCCTTAAATAAGCTCTTGAGCTTTGCTATGATATCAAAAGCTTGTGAGCTTCGTGTTAGCACCTATGCTCCCACCTTATAGCAACAAGCATGATGCTTCGAGCAGTGATCGCATAATCTCTATGTTTGATCCATGCTTCATGAGCTTTAACTTGAACTAGAGAAGGCTCATCCGGAAGAGCTTTCTCTATCGTATAGAGAATTTTCTCATGTTAGAGGATTGTCCTCAAATTCATTTTCCAATCGAGTAATTTTGTGCCATTAAAGGAACTACTTCCATTAATGATCAATCATATCGATTTGTTGCTAGTCATACTGTCCAATATGACAGGATAGAAAAGTGTATGGTCCGGTTCACTAAATTGCATAAAACTAAACAAAGCATAAATTAAAGAAGTAAAATCTATGTTCACTCCCACTATTTTCTTCATGTTCTATAACCTTGAATATAGTACTCAAGAAAAGTTTTTGATTCGTTTTCCTAGTGGGTTAGGATCCCATCCTTTAACATGCATTAACCTTGAGTTATCTCAATAAGCCATACATGAAGGATTAGGTAGGTAACTCCTTACCAATTACATCTAATGTAACTCCTAATTTCATTGGTATGAAAACTCGTCTTTATCACATCTTATGTGAATACCAATCATTGCTTACAAGTTTATTGGACCTTGAGTTATCTCAACAAACCTAACAACTCATTTAAGTTAGACCCAATGTTTGGGGTCATCATATGGCCCATGATTTCTTTCCCTCAATGAAGAAGTGACCTTGAGTTATCTCAACAAGCTAACAATGACTAAGAGAGTTCCCACCTCATAACATTGGAAAGTATTTAACTTAATATTTTATTTGAAGGATTTAATAAGGTTGGTCTCATCCTAGCATACATACTAAAAAATAATCATATTATTCCTAATCATGCATACTAACAAACATCTTATCACATTCATACATCTCATGAATGACTTAAGGATCGGTGAATGGTAATGGATTTCTAACACTAGCCCCCTCGAGCCACAATGAGACTAGTGGGTCAATTCCAAGGTGAAAAATTATTACAAATTCTTCATGAATGTCTTCATTCGTTGGCGTCTCCTCCTTATATCTATTATATTTCCTATTGATTACTTTTATATTTATTTAAAATAAGAAACCTCAAGTTACATTCGAGAGGGGTAAGATGAGAAAAGAAATATAATAAATTAATAGAGAAGGCAGGACACGTAGGTCCTATTTATTTAAAAAAAATTACCAAGCATTCATAAAACTAGGTCGACTCATCCATACCATTCACCATGCTTCAATCACATTGATACATGACATACTCATGAAACAATTTTATTCTTAAAATTAATATAAATCTATAGTTTTGGTCATTTTATAAATTTATCAAAATTTCTCTAAATTTTAATTTTAAAACTTTTTGGGCCTTGGGCTCACTATTGCCTATAGGCTTTTGAGCCTCGAGGGTTCATGGGTTTCGAAGATCAAACCCTAAGGTTCATGTACATTTGCTCATAGTGCTAGCCCGTGAGCCTAGTGTACGGCTCGGCGAGCCGAGCCCTTAGCACGTGCCTAGCTCACACCTATCAAACTAGCCCACTATCGTGTACACTTAGAGTGCGCCTAGCAAGCCGAGCCACTACCGCTTACCTAGAGTGTGGCCTAGCAGGCATAGCTCGCATGGCGTGTGCCCGGTAGGCCGTTGGCCCGCCCGCCGTGCGCTCAATGCACCTGCCGGCAATAGGGTCGCCACTCACACGAGGTTGACGTCCAATGTCGACCTCTCGTGCTCCTACTAATTTTGACCCAAAATTTCAATTTTATATTTATATAAAATACCAAAAACATAA